>OX451737.1:1408441796-1409171235 GCA_948472305.1 Vicia faba | reverse complement strand
TACTACTATAAATAAAATAAATATAATAATTTATTAAAAATAATTAATTTATTAATTATCTTTATCATGTTAAATTCAAAATATAACAATTACAAAAAGTGTAAAATAGTGTATTGAAGCAATTGGCAAGACTTTTTTTATCACGCATGGTCTCTAACTCGTGTAAGGAATTTAAAAGTATTTTGAAGCTTAAATTTTAGATCGTAGACTATATATAATAGTTTCTATATTCAACACTTTTCCTTTTCGTCTTTTATATTTTATATCATTTTCTCTTTCTTCTACTTAATAATTTAATATTTATTTAATTTTTATTTATTATAATAGTTTATTTAATAAAATACAACATCTCATCTCATCACTTTTATTTCATATTTTGATTTTCTTTTATATTTTTATTTTTACGATTTTATGTTAATATTAATTATCGATTGAAATAAAATTAAAATAATTAAGAGTTAAATAATTTTTTTATTTTTTTTTATTTATTAATTTTTTTGAATTTTTTTAATTTTATATTCTTAATTTATTTGATTTTTTTTCTAATTTTATAAAAATAGTCATTATTAAAATAAATAAAAATATAGAAAAAATAATTTATTGAAGGTTAAATAAAAAAAATAAAGAGAAAAATGATTTTTTTTGTGTCCAAATAAATGAATCAAATCTTTATTTATAGACACACAAAAAATGATGAATTTTGATGAAAATAAAAATAAATAAATAAATTGATTTATTATAAAATAATTGATTCCAAATAATTAAGGTGAATTAAAAATCTAAACAGTCATAACAACTAATAAGATTTTGTAAAGTATTATATGTGGTCTCACTCACTCCTCATTCAATATGTTGAATATTTTCAACACATATTAATTCACCTCACTTTCAACTTTTTATTCAACACCTCATTACACCTATTCAACTATTGAATAATTTTTTCAACACCACCATTATACATTGTTTTATATGATTAATTAAGTGTATATTCATCTATCTGTGTTATGCATAGTATATTTAATTATTATTGATAATGAAAATTGTATAAAATTAGTATATAAATATAATAAATTATTTATATTTAATATTTGTTCTAATATGAATTAAAAAATTAGTGAGGTCCTCTTTTGTTGTTCTTGAGTCTGGATTGTTTGGATCAACAAAATTTTCAAACTCTTTTTGACCCGTGAATATGTGAAAATGTCTTTCAATCAAATAGTAACGCTATTTTTTTACATCTTATGTGATGATGTACATCTTGCAAATGTATCTTGGTGGAGTCTGCATGCAGTTGTAAGTTTTTTTTTTTTTGCTGAAGAAAGCCAAATGGTGTCTCTCTTGAGATATAACAACAGATATGGCTACAACGGAAACATCTTTCTCAAGATTAAAGATCTTAGAAAAATCTGAAAGAGTCAGTACTGGAGTTTTAGTCATTTTTTCTTAAGTGCTGTAAATGTTGTATTAGTTGATGTACTTCACGAAAACTTAATGGCACATAATATATCAGTGAGAGGAGTTACGTGAGAGGCGTAATGGCAGACAAATCGTCTATAAAAGTCAGTGAAACCTAAAACCCCTTGAGAGTCGTAAGTGATTGTGGCATCCTCCAATCTAGTATTACTTTAATCTTCGTAGGATCTGAGATAACACCATTATTGAAATAATGTGGCCTAAATAATCAATTCTAGGAACATCAAACACTTATTTAGATAATTTTGCAACAAATTGGTGTGAAGTAAAAAAAATCTAAAATCAATCGCAAATGACGCACATGATCACTTAAAGAATGTCTGTAAATTAAAATATCATCAAAGAAAACTAAAACAAACCATATCTAATATGGTAGAAGAAAATTGTTCATAGCCAATTGAAAAGTACTATGAGTATTAGTTAAACCAAAAGGCATAACCAAAAATTCGTAGTGCCCATCAAAAGTTCTAAATGCTATTTGTGAGTGTCTTTTGGTATAACCCAAATTTGGTATGCTTGACCTTAACTCAGTCTTACTAAAAACAGACGTTGAAACCAACTCATCAAAAAGCTCATCAATGGTAGGTATAACGAATCAATGTTGAATTGTAACTGCTTTAAATGCACGATAGTCCACCCAGAAACGCCACATACCATTTTTTTGAACTAGTAAAGCCAATGATGAGTAAGGGATAATTTTATGTTTAATTCTGCCCTCTTGGAGCATGTCATTGATGATTCAGGTCATGGTTTCTTTTTGTGAGTCGGGTGTTGTATCCCAAAATTTTCCCTCTCATTTTATCAACATTTCTCATCACAAGGCTCTTGGAGCTCAAGATCAAGTTAGGGTTTGCTCTACCCAACACACCTCCTTGCACTGTTGACCTAAACTAGGGTTTGAGTTTGCACAAGGATGTTTTGACCTAAAATGCCCAAAGTGACTTTCATACTTCATGTTGGACTCATAAGTTTGCCCATACCAAGTTTCAAGCATTGAATCAAATTTTTACCCAGTCAATTGGACAGTTGACCTAGAAATCAACTCTATTGGGGAAAAAAGTCAACTATGGCCAATTTACAGTCAAACCTCGTGAATTTTGACCCACATCAACATTATGAATTCATATGAACCATTTGATCAAGTTTGGACCACAATTCCACAAGAAATTTGATCAGATCACCAAAAGGGCAAAATGGTCATTTTTAGGGTTTTGACTGTGCAAAGGTAATTTTTGACTGTTTGACCTAGCCAATGGCAAATCAAGTTCAACCATGGACTCAAGGACTCAATGACATTATCTTGACCTATTCAACAAGTTCAAAATATCTCAAATACATGGGATTGACAGATGAATTTTTCAGTCAACTGATCAAAATTTGACTGTACACTGAAAAGTCAAACTTTGACTTTTTGGTCAAAATCAAGTGCCAAGGGTCATTTTTCATCAAGATGTGTCAAAATATGAAACTTGTTCATCAAGAAACCCAAAATTGCAATTTAGGGTTTGAAATTGAAGATTTTCATAACTTAGAAATTTTCTAAGTTATGAAATTTTCTTAATTTTTCCTAACTTTGCCCCACATTTTCACCATGATGCAAATGGATTCAAACAAAACTTACAACATGAAAGTTGTAGTCCTCCACAAAGTCTACAACTTTGATTCACAAAGTTTTCTCAAAAGAAGCTTGGATCTCAAGTTATTATTTTTGGAACAAGGGTCCCTAAAACTTTTAACTTAGAGAAATTTTGCCCTAATTTAGGCAGGATTTTGACCCATCTTCTTGGCCATTTTTCACATAGTTCCACTTGGAGTCTCAATTTTCATTTCAAAGATGGATTGTAGTACTTGTTGCAAGCTTTCCAAATCGTCCAAGAACTCCTCAAACACATTTGTGGTTAGGGAGAATCGAATGCTTGAAGTTGGCAAAAATTCACTTTGTATCCATGGCCAATACATGTTGACACAAGTTGCAAAATCTGTCCAAACTAGCTTAGTACTTGATTACAGGTCTCTAAACCCTTCAACACTCAAAAATTAAATGCAAACATATTGGTTAGAGGCATTGTTCTGATCAATGAAGCATTACACATTGATTTAATCCATTTTTGGTAAAAAGTTAACAATGCCATTTACATAAAGCACAACTTTTGCAAATTTGTTTCTCTTGAGCATTGGACTAAGCCTTTTGCTGAAAATAAAGTTCCCTAATATCAGGCATAGTACACCAACTATGTGTATGCTTGGAGCTAGCCTGTACAGGCCATAGCATGGTCACTTCTCACTTTTACTTCAAAAACAAGTCATTGTGCCAAAAGTCCATATCTTGTGAATCTGATATAACCAAGTCTTGCCAACATTCCAAACAAGTTTTGCACATCCCTTTGAGCCAGAAACACGAGCTAGCAACCTCTCAAACACCCTTATACACCAAAAACGCCATTTTTTGCCAAAACAGGGCAGGATTTGCAAATCACAAGCCAAATCACAATCCACTTGTGCGTTTTGCTTGCAATCAATTCCAACACACTCCATACTACATACCTAAACTATCCCAACCATTCCCAAGTTACTGAAACTCCATTTATACGCATCACCATTTTTGCTTTGAAGCTTTGCAGGTTGAGTTCTATAGAGACATCCAGGCCATTTTAAAGCAAGCTAAGCATTGGGAAAGGTCCAAGGAACTTCAAGCAAGCTCAAAAGAACCTCAGGCCTCATTGAAAGTTGCTGCATTTCCATACTCGAGCTTGACTGAAATAGGTAAAGTTCAAACTTCTATCTCTCTATTTAGGAAACATTAGGCTTAGGTTTGTGAATAAAAAATATAGTCCTCATTGCCCTTGAGTTGTACATATGCTTAGAAATCATTTATGTTAACTGAGTTAGGAGTATTTGATAATTGAACTTTCTGAAAAAACTAGGACATAAATTGGGGGTGATAAAATTCCCCCTTGTTTCTTAGAGTTAGGTCAAGTGTTTTATATGGTTGAAATCGTTGTTTCAAGCTCTATAATTTTCATGTTATGAGTTTTTGATTTCAAGCAAAGTACAGAGAGAATAGGTTTCAAGGTCAGAAGCGCGCGCGTTTGGTCGTTGGCCAGAGGACAGGGACGAAGGCCATTGGGCTGGGCCTGGCTTTGTCCTGCTTTTTGCATCCCTATGCTTGCTTTTTGCACCCCCTGGCCCATTTTCTTTATATTTTGTTACTTTTATATTTTAATTTCATTTCTGACTTTATTGTTTTATTTCCAAACTTAAAAAATGCTTAAAAAATATTTTCATAATTTTTTACATTTATTTGATATTTATTTTAATTTTTTTTCTAATATAGAAAACATTTTAATACCTTTTTATTATTTGCTTAAATTTAAAAACAATGTAAATAATACTTTTACTTTTATTTCTTATTTTTATTCATACTAAAAATATTTTCTTGAATATATTTTATTTTTGTAAATATTTTATTTTATTTTATACATACTTAATATATTTAATATATATATATATATATATATATATATATATATATATATATATATATATATATATATATATATATATATATATTATATATATATATATATATATATATATATATATATATATATATATATATATATATATATATATATATATATATATATATATATATATATAATATATATATATATATATATATATATATATATATATATATATATATATATATATATATATATATATATATATATATATATATATATATATATATATATATATATATATATATATATATATATATATATATATATATATATATATATATATATATATATATATATATATATATATATATATATATATATATATATATATATATATATATATATATATATATATATATATATATATATATATATATATATATATATATATATATATATATATATATATATATATATATATATATATATATATATATATATATACTTTTATTTTATTAAAAACATAAGATAAAAATACAAAAATATTACATTTTTATTTTTATTATTATTTATACTAAAAAACACCTTTTTTAAATATATTTCATTTTTGTACATATTAATATAAAATTAATCTTTTTTTTATTTATTTATTTCTTTATATTTCTTTACATTGAAAATATTTTTACATACATAAAAACTTCTTTTTTGGCATAATACATTTTATTATATATTTATCTATTTTGTTTATTTAAATATTGTACATTTAAATATTGATGCAATTGAGGATTCAATTTGGATGTAATAGTAACTAGGGTTTATATTTCTTGTCAAATACCCCATATTCAAAATTGTACCCCCATCCCCATAATCATGTTGTAATAGCTTAGAATTTAAATTCTCGCACTTTTACGCTTTCAATTATGCCATGATTAGAGAACTAGGGTTTGTATGCCAAAATCAAATTAACAAATAGTTTGACCTAATCAAAGACAAAAATGCATGAAAAACAAACACAATGCACACTTGCACCCCTAGGGTTACAATCCACTTGTTGCCTTCAAAAATGGGCCATGGTATGCATGTTAAGTACTTTGGCAAAACAAAAACAAAACAAAAGACCATAGTCCCTCGATGACGCTATCTTGGTTACCTAAACAAAATGATCAAGTCCCTCAAGAAAATTGCCAAAGATACTTGACACAATTGCTATCATGGTCTATACGATGACCCACGCCTGTCCCGTTTAACATCCTAACACAAGGTTGTTCACCAAATACAATGGTGAAACAATACTGTTAAAAGGGTTAAAAACATAAGAAAGATCTTTGAGTAAAATAGGGTAGATAACTCTTAGTTACTTGATCAAAAGCTTGCAAAAACATCCTTGCTATTTTCAAACACACTTCACAACAAAATTTCAAAATCCAACTTTCAAACATTGAAAATTTTTCAAAAGACAAAAACACCTTTGTATACATTCAAACAAGAATCATTACAAAGGTTGCCACAATGACGGCCTCTTTTCAAAACATCTTTCAAAACCACACACAGAGCACCATTTCAAACAATTGAAAAGCAAAGCAAGTGATCTAAATAAGTAACTAAGAGCCCATGGATAACCATGGATGAAAAGGTGCTTGTACCTTCCCTTTTCATAATCTACTCCCCGAACCCAAGAAAACATCTCAAAGGTCTTTCCTGTGCTTTTTGACCTTTCCTTAGGATAAAAATAAAAAGTCGGTGGTGACTCTTGCTAAACCGAAACATTTGTGAACACAAACGCAAAACCTCAAGTCAGTTATCCCACTGTATCACAGAACTGGCGACTCTGCTGGGGATATATCTAAAAGTGGAGTAACCTTAGGGTTTAGATCACCTTTGCATGATTGTCTTGATTGCTTTGATTGCTTTACATTCGGTTCTCTTGTTTTGGGCTTGAAATCCTCTACCCGGATTTGGGAAACATTCATAGGTAAATAGCAATACATTGTGGAAACTGTGCAGGGTATACCGACATGGTTGAAGCAATAGCTATATTAGTGCGACATATTTGTGAGTATCGGTAGCCTTTGAGACAATCAAAGAGAATACGGGGCCGCTGAGTGATGTCATGAAGCAATAATGAACTCTTAGAATCTTACTTGACCATCTTAGCCTTTATTAGGGGTAGTGAGATGACCGACTTTGGTACAGTCCGAAGTTAGTAGATACTCGATACTACACTCATTGAGGGTTGTTTTCTTGGAATATTTTGGTCGCCAGTTAAATGGCTAAACCAAAATAATGAACACAGAAAATAATCCAGTGATATTGATCTCTTTAGAACCCGGTTACTATTTATAGGACAGGTTTGAGCCAACTAACTTCAAGAGGGTACTTACCTATGAAACCTCATGCAAGCCTGAAACTAGGATCTTGTGTGACTTGTTTGTACATGTGCTTGTGCATACATCATGAACATCATAAAGCATCATATGCATCCACTAACCATTTCAAGGGTTTGGATCTTCATCTTTGTTCTTGTTTTGTAGGTCATGGAATCTCTTCGCAGGAAAACAATAGAAGTCAACTTTGTGAGAATCCCTCCTCAACTCAAGGAGCTTACTTCCAAGATTCCAGAGAATTCTCCTTTCAGTGAAAGACATGGTAGACTTCTCAGCTTGGTTAACTTCAACATTGAAAAAGACATGGTGAAAGTTCTCTTCCAGTTCTTTGACCCCCTACACCACTGTTTCACATTCCCTGATTACCAACTAGTCTTGTTCCCAAACCCTGATCAACTTATAGATGTGAATGCTGTCAAGATTTTCATGTCTCGGAATCCTGTGCCTACATTGCTTGGGGACATCCTACACTCATTTTACACACGAACAATGAGGAAAAGAGGTGTTTTCATGTGTTGTACTCCTCTTCTAGCAAGGTGGTTTATTTCTCACCTTCCACAATCAGTTTTGAAGAATGAGCAGGGTTTAAGGTGGTCACAACGGTTGATGACCCTCACACATTCTGATGTTCATTGGTGTTTTCGGTCTAGAGAAAATGTCATCATCATTGATCGTTATAGGTAATTCCCTAATGTCCCACTACTTGGCATTAGGGGAGGCATTACCTACAACCCCTGTCTAGCTTTGAGACAGTTTGGATATGCTCGGAGGGATGGCCCTCATGACATGCTGATCCCTGACTTAGTTTTTGACTTTGACAATGACGCTCAAGGACTTCGACAAAGGTTCATCAGAGCTTGGAGGATGCCCAACAAAGTGGATAGTAAGACACTGGGGCACAAGAATTCCATCCCCCTTGAGCCTTACCTCAAGTGGGTATGAACTCGCGCCCAGAGTCTTATGATGCCATACCCTCACATTCTCCCCGTGATCAAAGAGTCTGTTATGGAAGGAGAGGTTCCATACACCCTCCTACATCCTGACATGCCAACATCATTGGAAGAATTGCAAAAGAGTTGGATCCAACTCAAAGAAGAACGAAATACTTTTGAAGCCAGCTTCTATGCCAGTGAGAAGAAGGTTTCAGAGCTTACCCGCCGACTTCGTGAAGAGGAGACTCTCAACACTTACATCGCACCAAAGAGGATGCACAATGTCTTTTTACATTAAGAATTTTGTAATATTTTGCCCATGGGGAATTTATGTACTAACAAATTTCTTCTTAATATGACGTGTGTTCTTTTTGTTTGCAACAAATTTGAATTTCTGAATCCTTGAATGCATTACATGAATAACATATCATTCATCATATGCATAAACAGGTCTTCACACCAGGTTTCCTTATCTTTCTGCTGTTTATTTCAGCAAGATGAATTTGGAGCAGACGGTTAAGGATCTGCAGGCACAGAATTCGCAATTCCAGCAACTCCTCGTGACCTTAGCAAAGGGTCAAAAGGACCTTAAAGCACTGTTGGAGAAAGATAAAGAGAAAAAGAAGAAAAGACCTGGTGTGGTCATTATGGGAAGGAGGTTTGAAAACCATGCTAGAAAAGTTCTCAAGTTCCCCTCAACGTCTGATGAAGGGGCTTGTAAAGGAAAAGGAACAGCGATGCCTTCTGAATCTGAGGTTGAAGAGGAGGAAGAAGAAGAAGACGACGATTACTCCGAACAACAATATCCCCCGGCGGATGATAAATTTAAAAATCTTGAGGATCGGTTGGCAGCCATGGAGTTGCAAAGGGTACCTGGTTTAGATTTCGAAGAACTAGGGTTGGTCGCTGGGATCGTCATTCCTCCCAAGTTCAAAGTTCCTACATTTGCTAAGTATGACGGTTTGTCCTGTCCAAAAATGCATCTGAGATCCTACGTCAGAAAGATCAAACCCCCCTCTTCTGATAAGGATCTTTGGGTCCATTTTTTCCAAGACAGTTTGTCAGGCACACAATTGGACTGGTTCTATCAACTTGAGAGATTGGATGTTCATAACTGGGAAGACTTAGCTGTTGCATTCTACCGACAATACCAATACAATGATGATTTAGAGCCTACTCGTACTCAACTACAGAGTATGGGTATGGCTTCTGATGAAGGATTTAAAGAGTATGCCCAGAAGTGGCGTGATCTGGCTGGAAGGGTGCAGCCACCATTGTCGGATAAAGAGCTGGTTGACATGTTTTTAGGGACCCTGTCTGGCCCATTCTTCAATCATTTAATTGGTAGTTCATCTGCAGGATTCAACGAATTAATTCTGACCGATGAAAGGGTCGAGGCTGGCATTAAAAGTGGTAAAATTCAGAAGGATGTGTCCGCTTCCACTGCTGTTAAGAAGACCTTCCCAGCCAAGAAAGAAGCTTCTGCTGTGTATTCCTAGAGAAATCAAGGAAGAATCAAGCGTCGACCAACGGTGGGGGCTGTGATGATCCAAAACTCTTCAACCGATCAACCTCGCAGCAATCAGCCAAAATCTAACCAGCAAAGGGTAGAAAGGCCACAACGGCAATTCACCCGAATCAACATGACACCGGCTCAAGTACTCCCTCATCTGCTAAAGCTGAATCTTACCAATTTGAAGGAAGCACCAAAGAATCCCAATACCTCTTCTCCATATTACCACTCCAATGAAAAATGTGCGTACCACTCTGACAGTGTAGGGCATGATACCAATAATTGTTGAGCGCTTCAAAACAAGATCCAAGACCTAATAGACGCCAAGGGGGTAGAGTTTGATGCTCCTGAGAAGCCCAACATGATATCCACTCTAATGCCCAAGCACGGTCATAATGTTCATGCCGTTATGGAAGACCTTCATGTTACCAATGTTGCTGACCTTTTGACTCCCTTACCAGTGATTAAAATGAATTTGATGAGAGCCGGGATATTCCCAGGCTGTGGAAAAGACTGTTAATTTTGTTTAAACATACGAGCTGACTGCCCAATGTTGAAATCAGGCATCCAACGCCTGATGGATACCCATGAGATACACTTTCAAAAGACTCCTGTTGATACCTTCACTCATGTTACTCTTGCTACCTTTGTTACTTCAACCAATGACATTGCAATAATAACCATCTCCGACAATCTTCCCAAGGCTTGCAAAAGGCCTGTCAAGATTACACCTGATCCTAAGTTTGTGTCGTTGAAAATCACCATGCTGGGTGTTGTACCCCAAAATTTGCCCTCCCGTATTCCTAAAGACTTGTCAAGAAGAAGCTTCAAGTTGCTCAAGTTGGCTCAAAGGTTGGACAGTCAAATCACCTCCTAAGGCAGTCAAGTTAAAATTAGGGTTTTATGTTGCACTAAGGTCCTCACATACAAATGGCATCAAATTCTCCCCAATGTCCTAATATGTTCTCAAGTTCATCCATGTCAAATTGCAAGCC
Source organism: Vicia faba (assembly GCA_948472305.1). Classification (NCBI taxonomy): domain Eukaryota; kingdom Viridiplantae; phylum Streptophyta; class Magnoliopsida; order Fabales; family Fabaceae; genus Vicia; species Vicia faba. The sequence continues at coordinate 1,409,160,471 of OX451737.1, read as the reverse complement.
TTGTAGAGAAAGTTTGGTCAGTCAATTGCTCAAGAGACCCAAAAGTCGACTGTGCTAGGGCAAAAGTCAATTGTGTCCCAAATACAGTCAAACCTCAAGATTTTTTGTCAACATTCTCATTTTGGAGGATAATTCATCATTTGATCAAGGGTTGATCATGATTCATCAAGGATTGCTCAAGATTCATCAAGATTCAAAAGTTGCTAAATTAGGGTTTTGTAGGAAAAGTCAACTCAACTTTGACCAAGCATAACTTTCTCATACTTTATGATAAATGACCCATCCAAAGCTAATTTTGAAGAGGATGAAATTTCCTAAAATCCATCTTCACACCCCAAGATCAAGAAATTCTCTCACAAAATGTTACAAATTTGGACATTATAGGTCATTTTTGAAAGGCAACAAAAACACCTTTTTTGCCAAAGCTTATAACTTTAGCATGGAAACTAAAAATGAGATGAGACCAAAAGGGTTGCTTAGAGGACATCTCAAGGTTTCTAAAAAGTCCAAGAACACATCCAAAAGTTCAAAATTGAAGAAGTCATGCATTGTTGAAGTTGGGCATTTTTCCAAAATTGTCAAAAGTCAACTATCCTCAAAACTCCAATTTTTGACAAAAGGGCCCACTTTTTTCCACTTGATTTGGTCTTGTCATGCCACACACGTGTCCCATCTTTAATTTCATGACCATTCATTTATTTTTCTATTTTATTTTATTTTTATTGATTTAATTCATTTTAAATCAATATTAAATCAAATAAAATATAAAAATTGATGTAAAGGGATCTTTGTGATTTGTACAACTTGCAATTATCATTATTCACTCAATCAAATCGCATCATGGCTCATTCAAGCATAAAAAATCAGATCTTGCCTATATTTGGAAACATGGTTATGGTGATCAAAATCCAATCTTCATTCTTCAATACACCAAGATATTGGCCCATGTTTTGACCTAGAATCATTCCATTATATGCAAGCAAGCCTCACAGACCTAGAACAGGCACAAAACCTTGCAGAAACGGCCATACCAATTTGAGAAAAAAGCTTGAAAAGTGTGAGATCGAAAACGATATTGGAGGCACTTTCAGACCAAAATCACAACACTACTCTCTTCCTTGGTATCCATTGAAGCAATACCAATCAAAACCAAGTCCTAAGACAGTCTAAAACTCGCTGTAAGTGTTCTTGAAAACGCCTCTACACATGAAATCGTGAACCACTCTCCTTGCATCTTTTTGCCAATTGGTTTGCACATTCATACTCACCATCCAATTTACATTGATTCTGCATTATTTAATTTGATTTTTGTGGCCTTTAACCCCTATCCAGAACCTAGGGTTCTTGTGTATGTTTTTAGGCGTTTTGTGTGCAGGTTAAATCGAGGCCAATAATGGCCATGGATGAGTTAAGGGGAAGGAGACGAGTGCATTGGCACTCTTAGTTTGCATTTACATGGCCTAGGGAGTATTTTAGCACCATCTCATGAAACTTCCTGCGGATAAAAATCCGCAGGTAACCGAACTAGGTTTTTGTGAAGAAGATGAAGATGTGTCATAGCGTGATTGGCTCATTTGAATATTAACGCGTTTTTCAGGGAATAGTTGTTAGTTTGTTTTATAATATTTAATTGGTATTCCACTAACAGGTTAACACCATGGCTCAGTTGGTAGCGCGTTAGTTGAATTGTTCCTTGGGACCTGGGTTCGAATCCCAGGTCCCCCAAAACTTTGTTATGTTTTTCCTTCAGGTATTCAGGCGCAACATCCCAAGCGTGGACTACCATATGTCCTCAGATCTCAATGTGCCAAGTGGTTTCAAGCTAGATCCAAAGGCCAGAATCATTGATCCACCATGGATTCAAGTCAATGCACGCATAGGCAATCTGAAAGGTCAACAAGGGCCAGCGTTCTGGGCCTGGAATTATGCTGATCATACTCCCAATTCAAGCCCAACACCCCCCAAAGTTTGCTTATATTTTTATTTCTTTTCATTATTTTTTATTGCTTTTTATTATTATTATTAAAAACTAATTAATTAACAAACTAACTGTTGTACCCCAAAATTTTCCCTCCCATATTCTTCAAGATTTGCCAAGGTCAAGGTTCAAAATCTCCCAAGGGTTGCACAGTCCAATTGCCTCCTAACAGTCAAAATTAGGGTTTTGGTTCTGTCAAAGAAATTGAAGTTTCCAAGGGTCCAAACAAGTCCCACATGCCTACATACATTGTCAAGCATCCATATGCTAAGTTTCAAGACTCACAGCACAAAATTACACAGTCAAAAACCCTAATTGCTCAACAGTCAACTGCAGGGGCAAAATGGTCATTTGACAGTCAAAAGTCAAATTTTTTGGTCAACATCTTATTTTGAAGCCACAAACATCATTTGATCAATTCTTGATCATGATTCTCAAAGCATGGCTCAAAAAGTCTCAAGATGCAAAAGTTTCTATATTTGGACAGCTGAAAAAGTCAACTGCAAATTGACCAGGGCATAACTTCCACATGGTTTATCAGAAAAATTCCATACAAAGCTCATTTTTAAGAGAATGACATTTCCTACAACTCCTCTTCACACTTCAAGTCCAAGAAATGCACTCACAAAAAGTTATCAATCTCAACATTATAGGTCATTTTCAAAAGTCAACAAAAAGGCACTTTAAGTCAAAGACCATAACTTGATATTGGTAAATAAAAATGACATGGGACCAAAGGAATTGGTTAGAGGACTCCAAGACCTTTCCAAAATGTCCAAGAACATGATCAAAGCTTAAAGATTGAGCAAGATATGCCTTGTGGAAGTTGGGAAATTTTTGGGAATTTTGAAAAGTCAACTTTGCTTCAAATGCCTCAAAATTGCTAATGGGCCTCAATTTCTTCCATGAATCATCACCCAAAGGCCATGCACGACCCATTGACATCCAAGGGAGTTATTTTCCCATTTTTGATTAATTATTTGAATTTTTATTATTATTAATTCACTTAATTAAAATTAATTATGGAAAAAATACTAAAATAAAGGTTTTGTATCTTTTTGTGCAGCATATTCTCCCATTAAGAGCTCAATATTTCGTGCATCCCTCAAAAGGAAAGAATCTTCAATGATTGGCATAAGAAAGGCATGGAAAAGATTGGAAAAGATCATGAAAAATCAAATATGCAAAATCATCAATGCAAAGGATTATGGGCTTGTTTTGTTTGACCTAGTCATTCCACATATATGCACAAACATAAACCTAATGCTAAGGACAAGAAAGTTGCGCTGCAAGATCAAGAACAAACTTGCATTTTTGACAAAAAAAAGTAAAAACTGTTTTCATAGTTGCAGTGTGATCCAAGGTCTCAAAACTATTCCAAAGGCTTGCTGAGACACCCAGGAGGCGTTTACAATTGAAACTAAGCTTCCACGTGCAGAGAATCGGTAGAACGCCATTGCCCGGTTCATGAAAATTTGCATAATCGTACTTTGAATTTCATGCCATATTAATGCATTTTAATGTTCGATTTATACTAACATGAACTCTCTGAATCTATTGGTGTCTTTTAATTGAATTAATATCACTTGTATCCAAAGTTGCCATGGAAATTTTCTAGGGTTTTAGAAGCTCCAAAAGAGGGGTTCATTCATCTGGAAAAATTGGCCAATCACACCTATACCATTGGAATCAGGACTTTCTGACGATTTAAAACCATACCTCGCGCTCAATTTATGATGGACCCTGCTCTAATCACTATTATTGTATACTGTAGTTAGTGGGGTTTAAAACCCCCGCTATTTGATTTCTTTTACAGGCAAAGAGATGAAGACGATGCATAGGTGTCATAACGTTACTGGGTAGTTCAAATCCTGGCGCGCGTTTTGTTAAAGTCCCACTAATACTTGCTTTCTCTCTTAATGATCATTGTCCATTAGATGTACAAAGTGACGCGCCAGTTCAGTTGGTGGATGTGTTGGCATGCATGTACTGGGACCTGGGTTCGATTCCCAGGTCCCCCATATTTCCCTATATTTTTTGTGTTAACATGTTCAGGTGATTATCTCACTCAAAGGAGTACCATGCACCCAACGCCTTGGCTTGCCAAATGTCCCAGGAGATGAATCCAAAGATCAGGATGTGAGGTCCATCATGCACATTAGTTGACCATGCCATACGCAAGCGCTGAAAGTCAACATGGGCTTGGGATCAGTGGGCCAAACTGCTTTCTTAACACCTCCAAATTGGGCAGAAACCCCCCCTTGTTTGTATTTTCTTTCTCTCATTTTTTCTCTATTATTTATTTTAATTGTTTTTTTTCTTTTGTTTTAATTAATTCCATAAAATAATTTTTATAACACAAAAAAATCAGAAAAGTCAAAAATAAAATATGTTTATTTAATTTTTAATTCATTAATATTTTTTGTAAATAAATTTTATTAATCAATTTAGTTTAAATTTAGGATTAAATTTTAATGTTTTCTTAATAACTAAAAAATATAAAAAAAATAGGGTTTTAGTATTTTTATTCTTTTTCTCAATAATTAACCTTTTATTCTTATCATTATTAATTATTAATTAATTTTGTAAATAAATATGACATTTAATTAATTAGGGTTAAATTAGGTTAAACTTAAACAATTTTCTTAAATAATTAAAAACATGTAGAATTAGGGTTTCTTTTCCTTTTAATTTTCTTTATTTCCATTAAATACAAAAACATTAAAAATAAGTTCTTTTCTTTATTTAATCATTAATTAATTTTTAAATTCAATTTAATTTCTTTAAAGGGTCCAACACCCTCGCACTTTCGATTCCTATTTCCTTTCGCACGTTCGTCTTTATTTTTCGTTTTAAATTTATGTAATTGCCTCAAAGCTTTGTAATAGTAATTAGGACATTTACTTTCCGCACTTTTATTCAAAATCGGGTTTTGTTAATTTGGCGATGTATGGACCCGTGCCTTGTAATAGCGTAGGACCTTTATTTTCCGCATTTTAATTTCCGCACCTTTTAATTGCTAACTATCACATGAAAGAATGTATGCCAAAAATAAAATCAAAGCGTAGCTCATCCGATGCATGATCAAGAAGTAATAACTGAAAATGACACACAACTCACACACCACTCCTAGGGTACGCCTCACTGTTGCCTCGCCCCTCGAAACGTGGTCGTCGAGTAGAGGACGTTTTAGTAAGTCCTCATGTCCATGAACATGGCATAGGGGTAGCTTCTAAGGTGTCCTACTGTTGCTCTGGTGACCACACTGTCCCTAACAACCGAATTGACCCTAACACCTCCAATGGTGGTGCTACCTACCTCTCAATGGTCGGATGGCACTACCTCAAGGACATTTACACAGACTAATTCCTTAGGGTAGGTAGATGACTCGTAGATACTTGCTCTAATTCAAAACAAATCAAAAACTCTTTTCACACCGACACTTTTCAAAAAGCTTTCAAAAACAACTTTTCAAACACTCTTGAGGACTGATACAAGAGTCAAACTGAAATTTTAAACGAAACTTTTTCAAACCCACTCACATTGAAAAGCAAACAAACACTTTTGAAAACACAAATGAGCAAGTATCTAAGAGCCCGTGGATAACCACGTATAGAAAGGGTGCTAACACCTTCCCTTTCTATAAATCTACCTCCCGAACCGAGAGCAATCTCAATAAGGAATTTTTCTGTGCTTTTGTCCTTTCCATGTTGGAGAAAATAAAAGACAGTGGCGACTCTTGCTTCCGCGACATTTCGTGAACCAGCGTTAAACAGTCAGTTCCAGATCCACCGATCACAGAACTGGCGACTCTGCTGGGGAACTTAAAGTGAGGTGTACCTTAGGATAGTTCATAACTGTGTTTTCAATTGTTTTGACTTGTTTGCTTTAAATTGTGGGTTGCATCGGAGTTACATGGATCCTAACCCGGATCTGGGGATACCCTGTTTAGGTAGCATAAGCTGTGAGGGACCTGTCCGGCGTAGACCGACATGGGTGAAGCAGTGGCTACGTTGGTGTGGCGCCTTGGTCTGTACCGATATCCCTTGTGTTGCAACGAGGAGAATATGGGTCTTCTGAGGAGTCATTAAGCACCAACCGACCTTAGAACCTTAAATGACCCAACTTGGCTAATAGAACAGTAGCAGTATGCTACGCCCATTGAGGCTAAACTCTCGTGTTGGTTCTGGCCGCAAGAAAAGATTGTGATGCTGGAGTTAGACCGATTGAGGGTAGTCAATGATATTGGGATCCTCTAAGAACCCGGTTACTTTTGATAGGACAGGTATGAACCAACAAACTGAAAGAGGGTAATACCTAGACCTCATGCTGGCCTAAACTCTAAGGGCTTGTCTTGTATGACTTGTGTGCCTTACATGTGTGCCCTTGTAAATATTTGTGGTGTGCTTTATCATAACATCATACCATCATAACATTGCATGCATCCTGCATAAGGACTGACCATTTCAAAGACAAGAGGGTTTCACCTTTGCTCTGTTTTGTAGGACATCATGATGCCTATGCGAAGGAATACTATCTGGTTCAACTTTGTTCACCCACCTGAGTTGCTTGAAGAGTTGGTTAGTAGAATTCCAAATACTACTTCCTTCATCCGGAGGCATGGTTCTCTTCTCAGTTTAGTCACGGAAAAGTGGGACCAACAACTGATGAGTGTCCTGACCCAGTTCTATGACCCTCTGTACCAGTGCTTCACCTTTCAAGACTTCCAGCTGGTCCCTACCCTGGAAGAGTTCTCTGATTTTCTTGGCATCCCTATCTTGGATCAGACTCCCTACACTGGTTGGGAAAAGACCCTCAGGCTTGAGGAGGTTGCTGCAGCTCTCCCCTTGACCCATCAAGAAGTAATGGACAACTGGGTGACTAGAAGCGGAGTTAAGGGTTTCTTGGCCAAGTTTCTGGTTGGTAAAGCTAACAATTTCTGGAATGACTTGGACTTTAGGGCATATGAAGACATCCTGGCTCTCTTAATCTATGGTCTAGTCTTGTTCCCTAATCCTGACAGCTTCATCAATGTCACTGCCATAAGGATCTTCATGTCTCGGAATCCTGTGCCCACTCTCTTGGGTGATATCCTGCAATAACTTTATGCTCGTACTGCCCGAAGACGAGGAACTCTGTGGTGTTATATCCCTTTGTTAGTGAGGTGGTTTATTTCGCACCTCCCTAAGTTCGTGCTGAAGAACCAAGAAGGAAGAGGTTGGGATCATAGGTTAATGTCTCTCACTGATAAGGACATCATTTGGACTTTCAGAGGTTTGGATGAGATAGTTGTTATTGATCGTTGCGGAGAATACCCTAACGTTCCTTTGATTGGTACCCAAGGAGGAATCTCTTATAATCCATGTCTAGCGCTCCGTCAATTTGGAAGGGCCAGAAGAGCAGGGCCTCATGAGATGTTGGTGCCTCACATCAGTTTTGAGTTTCAGGTGGATAGTGACGAGTTGTGTCGTAGGTTCATCAAGGCTTGGGACAGAGTTCATAAAGCTGACCCACAAGAGTTGGGGCCAAAGACTTCTCTACCTATGGAAGCCTACTACAAATGGGTTCGCATCCGTGCTCAGAAGTTAGGTATGCCATACGAAGCTGTCAGACCCGTCATTCTTGAGTATCCTGACAAAGATGGGGCTCCTCCAACTGTCCTCCCTCCTCAGATACCTACTGATTATGAGACATTAAAGAGGTCTTGGTCGCAACTGCGATAAGAACGGGATTCTTATCGGGAAAAGTTCAACGAGCAGGAATTGAAGATCCAGAAGCTGACAAAGCAGTTGGAGAATGAGCGAGCTCTGAATGACTACATCCATACTGAGAAGAGGAGACCCTAGGATCAATGATGAGCTTTGGATGTTCTTTTACGGTGTTATTTCCCTTTTCAGTATTTCCATTTTATGTAACGCCTAAGGGCAATCTGTTGAACAATTAAATTGCAAAGTTGACTCTAATGAAGTGTGTTCCTTTTGTTTACAAAGTTGATTCCCGATTGTCTTTGAAAACATAAATCATACGCATTCCATTCATCATGTGCATAGTAGGTACTCTTCTTTTCAGGTTGCTTACTGTTCTTCGCTGTTTATTTCAGCATCATGAACCCTGAATCCTCTACCGAGATGTCTATCAAGGCCCTTCAGGCGCAGAACGCACAATTTCAGGAGCTTATCATGGGTTTGGCTCAAGGTCAAGAAGAGCTGAAGGCTTTGCTCCTGAAGAAGGAGAAGAAGAAGAAGAGAACTGTTCTATTCAACTCGAGCCGGAGGTTTGGTAACACTCTGCAGAATGAGGAAGCTGGTTCTTCTGTAGGCAAAGACAATCCCCAGGGGGGAAAGGCTCCAAGTCCGGTAGTCTCTGACAACGAGACTGATTTTAATGAGGAACAGTATCCTCCAGCCGAAGACCGGTACAAGCAGTTGGAAGGCCGTCTGAACGCCATGGAGATTCAACAAGTGCCTGGTTTGGATTTCGGAGACTTGGGTTTATCTACTGGTGTGATCATCCCTCACAAGTTTAAGGCACCATCTTTCACCAAGTATGACGGGGCGTCTTGCCCTAAGCTACACCTCAGATCTTATGTGCGGAAGATTCAACCGTACAGTGGACAAGAACTTGTGGATCCACTTCTTCCAGGAGAGTCTTTCAGGGACTCATCTCGAATGGTTCTATCAGCTGGATGGGACCAAGGTTCGTAACTGGGAGGAGTTGGCTACTGCTTTTTACAAGCAGTATCAATATAATGCCGACCTTGCTCCTACACGTACCCAACTCCAGGGTATGTCGCTAGGATCAGGCGAAGGTTTTAAAGAGTATGCGAAGAAGTGGAGGGACCTGGCTGGCAGGGTGCAGCCACCATTAACTGACCATGAGCTGGTAGATATGTTCTTGGGGACCCTATCTGGGCCATTCTTCAATCATCTTATCGGTAATTCGTCTGCAGGATTCACTGATCTTATTCTGACTGGGGAAAGGATAGAGGCTGGCATGAAGTCCGGTAAGATTCAGAAAGGTGTATCTTCAAGTTCTGAGAAGAAACCTTTTAAGAAGGAGGCCAGTGCTGTGTATGGGCCTAGGAGGCAAGATAAACCAGAGCGCCGCCAATCTGTCAACGCGGTGGTGATTGCTAAACCTGCTGCTGCTCCTCGGCAAACCAATCAACAAAGGGCTGAAAGACCCAGAAGAGAGTTTACCCGGCTGAGTATGACCCTGTCACAAATCTTGCCGCAGCTGCTATCAACCAGCTTGGTGACTGTCAGAGAGGCCCCGAAGGTTGTGAATACTGCCTCTCCTAAGTATAATCCAAATGCCTGTTGTGCTTATCACTCCGATAGCCCGGGGCATTCTACTGATGATTGTTGGGCCTTAAGGAATAAGGTGCAGGACCTTATTAATGCAAAAGAGATACAATTTGAAGCGCCTGAGAGGCCAAATGTTGTGACTGCTCCTATGCCCCAGCATGGAGTAAATGCCATTGATGAAGACTTGTATGCCGTTTCTGTGAATTATGTAGCTACCCCTCTGATGACTGTTAAGAGGAACCTACTGCTGGCCGGTTTATTTCCGGGTTGTAGCAAGGGTTGCCTTTTGTGTGCTGTTACCCCTACTGGTTGCCCGCTGCTGAAGTTAGGCATCCAAAGCCTGATGGATAGTAAGGAAATTCTGTTCAAGAAGACTGTTGTTCCTTTTGTTCCTGTGGAAGAAGTATCTGTCGTTACAATTTTCAACAATCCAATCAAGGCTCCCCCGAGGAAGCCAGTTAAAATCATGATTGTCGCACCCATTATTATTACTGTTCCGGGGCCTCTCCCCTATGAATCTGATAAGGCTGTCCCATGGCACTATGGGGCAGATGTATATGTACTTGGAATAAAGAAAGAGTTCAACACCGGTACCAGCATCAGCAATATTACCGGTCCAGCAAAAGTAACCCGCAGTGGCAGGCTCTTCTCGCCTGACATTGCGCCACCAACTATTCGAAGACCTCTCATAATAACGCCTGCAAGTGCGCCTGTTTCCACTTCTGATCAAGTTGCTTCCCCTGCTGCCGAGTCATCTAATACTCGGGGCAAAGGGATTGATGATGAGCCTTCCCGGATGGAGGCACCAAAATCTGTGAATGTTGAAGCCTCCCAGCAAGAGATGGAGGAAATTCTTAAGATAATCAAGAAGAGCGACTTCAATGTCGTTGAACAGCTGGGGCATACACCCTCCAAGATCTCTATGCTCTCCTTACTACTGTGCTCAGAGGCCCATGCTAAGGCCCTGATTTCATTTCTAAAGACGGCCCATGTGCCACAGGAGACATCTGCAGACCAGTTTACTGATTGCGTAGCCAATTTGACAGCTGACAATGGTTTGGGTTTCTCGGATGCTGACCTTACTGCCAAGGGAAAGAACCACAATGATGCCCTGCATGTCTCTATTGAATGCAGGGGCACTACTCTTGCACACGTGTTGGTGGACACCGATTCTTCCCTGAATGTGTTACCCAAAAAGGCCTTAGACCGGTTGGATTGTGAGGGCCTGGAGTTGAAACCTAGCAACATCATTGTCAGAGCCTTTGACGGTTCTAAGAGGATGGTTCATGGAGAGGTATATATTCCAATTCGTGTTGGTTCCCAAGTATTCGACTCAACGTTCTATGTGATGAATATTCGTCCGTCCTATTCCTGTTTACTGGGTCGACCTTGGATTCACAAAGCTGGGGCAGTGACCTCTACCCTACACCAGAAGCTCAAGTACCCCGTCAGAGGGAAGATCGTCACTGTGCAGGGAGAGGAGGAGTATATGGTTAGTCATTTGAATTCCTTCTGGTATATTGAGATGGACGGGGAGTTTATTGAAACCCCCTTTCAGCATTTTGAAGAAGTACCTCCAACATTGGCAGCAGCAGAAACAGTGGTTGAAGAGGACTTTCCTTTGAAGATGGCTTCCTTGAAGGACGCCCGGGCTGTAATCGAGAAAGGTGAATGTGCTAACTGGGGCAGGCTCCCTGATTTCACTCCTAAAACTGACAAGTTTGGACTGGGTTTTACCGCAGAGGCTCAGAAGGCTGTACGCAAAGCTAGGATCGGAAGACCTCCTGTGCTCATCACTAATCCAGGAGTGAATGCTATTGGGGATGAAGACGAAGTGGAAGAATCGGAGTTCGATAGCTGGATCTACCCGACGACTGACGGTGGATTGAACAATTGGACCGCCAAAGATCATACGCCTGTTACTTTCGTTACGCAGTAATGAATTCCTTTGTTTTTGTTATTTGTAATAAACAATGAATTAAAACTCTATGGCCCGGTGTCTTACCCGGGGCACCGTGGCTTCATTTGTGAGGGCATATTAATTGTCATTTCATATATCATGAATAAAGACCTTGGACGTTTTCTCGCATTTCAAATCTTATGCTCATTTTCTTTCTTTCCTTTCTTTATATATTGCAAAACAGCTGTATTTACACACACTCACTCATACAGGTTCTAATCCACTCTGGATCTCACTAGTAACGACTCTGCTACTGCCAATTATGACTTCGAAAATCCGATCAACTTAGCCGAAGACGAAGGTGAAGATGATAGCGAAGTGCCTGGCGAGCTTGCAAGACTGTTACTCCAGGAAGAGAGGGAAATTCAACCACATGAAAAGCCAGTGGAAACAATAAATTTGGGTACTGAGACAGATAGAAAAGAAGTTAAGATTGGTGCCAATCTGGAGCTCAGCGTGAAACAACGGTTGACTCAGATGCTACATGATTATGTGGAGATCTTTGCCTGGTCCTACGAAGACATGCCTGGGTTGGATACCGACATTGTGGTCCATCATTTGCCTACCAAGGAAGATTGCCCTCCAGTTAAGCAAAAGGTCCGCCGTATGCGTCCAGAGATGTCTGAGAAGATCAAAGCCGAGGTTATGAAGCAATTCGATGCCGGGTTTCTTGCAGTGACTTCTTACCCTCAGTGGGTTGCTAATGTGGTGCCGGTACCAAAGAAGGATGGTAAGGTCAGAATGTGTGTTGACTACAGGGATCTGAACAGGGCCAGCCCCAAGGATGACTTCCCCTACCTCACATTGACGTTCTGGTTGATAATACTGCTCAACACAAGGTGTTCTCCTTCATGGATGGTTTTTCAGGGTATAATCAGATTAAGATGGCTCCTAAAGACATGGAAAAGACTACCTTTGTTACTCAGTGGGGCACCTCCTGCTACAAGGTCATGCCATTCGGGTTGAAAAATGCTGGGGCAACCTACCAACGTGCCATAGTCGCTTTATTTCATGACATGATCCATCATGAGATAGAAGTGTATGTTGACGACATGATTGCAAGGTCCCAAACTGAGGAGGAACACCTGGATCATCTGCAGAAATTGTTTGATCGTCTGAAACTATACAAGCTGAGGCTGAACCCGAACAAGTGCACCTTCGGGGTAAGATCTGGAAAGTTGCTAGGCTTCGTTGTAAGTGATAAGGGTATTCAAGTGGACCCTGCCAAGGTTAAAGCTATTCAAGAGATGCCAGTTCCTAAGACAGAGAAAGAGGTCAGAGGTTTTCTAGGACGTCTGAATTACATTGCTCGATTCATCTCGCACCTAACTGCTACTTGTGAACCAATCTTCAAGCTGCTGAAGAAAGATCAGGTAGTACGTTGGAATGATGAATGTCAGGCCGCTTTTGACAGAATCAAAGAGTATCTCCAAGAGCCACCCATCCTTATGCCACCGGTTGAAGGGAGACCTCTGATACTATACCTGACAGTACTTGACAACTCAATGGGGTGTGTGCTGGGGCAGCATGACGAGTCTGGCCGAAAAGAGCATGCCATTTATTACCTTAGCAAAAAGTTTACCGACTGTGAGACCCGATACTCACTGCTCGAGAAAACTTGCTGCGCTTTGGTATGGGCTGCTCGCCGGCTGAGACAGTATATGCTGACTCACACTACCTTGTTAATTTCAAAGATGGATCCTATAAAGTACATATTTGAAAAGCCTGCTCTGTCTGGGAGAATAGCAAGATGGCAAATGATCTTGACAGAATATGACATACAATACACGACTCAGAAAGCTATCAAAGGAAGTGTATTGGCAGACCACTTGGCACACCAGGCAGTAGACGACTATCAGTCAATGAACTTTGAGTTTCCGGACGAGAGCATCATGATTGTGACTGATTGTGAAGTACCTGGACCGGATGAAGGACCTGAGGAAGGATCCCGATGGTCTATGCACTTTGACGGAGCCTCCAACGCTTTGGGAAACAGTATCGGCGCTGTGATCATATCCCCTCAAGGCACTCATACTCCACTTACTGCCCGGCTATGTTTCAACTGCACCAACAACATGGCGGAGTATGAGGCATGTATCATGGGTCTCCAAGCTGCGATTGACTTAAGGATCAAGTTTCTGAGTGTCTTCGGAGATTCCGCTCTCGTGATCAATCAGATCAAAGGGGAGTGGGATACGAAACATCCGAATCTTATTCCTTACAGAGAATGTGTGTTGACATTGATCCCCCATTTCACAGAGATAACTTTTGAAAATTTCCCAAGAGAGGAGAATCAGTTGGCGGACGCGTTAGCTACGATGTCTTCCATGTTCAAAGTCAAATGGGACAATAAGGCTCCCCGGATCATTATCTGGAAACTGGACGAACCGGCATACTGTTGTGATCTTGAAGCTGAGGTAGTGATTGAGAAACCTTGGTACCATGAGGTGAAGAGATACTTGGAAGCTCAGGAGTACCCTGAAGGTGCATCTGTCAACGATAAAAAGTTTCTAAGAAGATTCGCAGCGAAGTTCTTCCTCAGCAACGGCATTCTGTACAAGCGAAACCATGATTCGACCTTACTGCGTTGTGTGGATAAGACTGAAGCAGAAAGGATCATGGCGGAGCTACACGAAGGTACCTTCGGAACGCATTCCAGTGGAAACACTATGGCAAAGAAAATCCTTCGGGCAGGGTATTTCTGGTCCACAATGGAAGCTGACTGTTACCAACATTCTCGGACATGTCATAAATGCCAGATTTATGCAGATAAGGTGCACGTTCCTCCAGTTCCTCTGAATGTCTTGACTGCACCTTGGCCTTTTGCAATGTGGGGCATAGATATGATCGGCGAGATTAAACCTACGGCATCCAATGGGCATCGCTTCATCCTAGTAGCGATCGATTACTTTACAAAGTGGGTTGAAGCAGCTTCTTACGCCACTGTAACCAAGAACGTTGTGGCGCGGTTCATTCGGCACAACCTGATCTGTCGATACGGCGTCCCGGAAAGAATCATTACGGACAACGGTACCAATCTTAACAACAAGATGATCACTGAGCTCTGCGAGCAATTCAAGATACAGCACCACAACTCTTCTCCCTACCGGCCGAAGATGAATGGGGCTGTAGAAGCAGCGAATAAGAATATCAAGAAAATTGTGCAGAAGATGACAGTGACCTATAAAGATTGGCACGAGATGTTACCGTTTGCTCTACACGGGTACCGTACCTCAGCAAGGACGTCAACCGGGGCAACTCCTTTCTCCTTGGTCTACGGCATGGAGGCAGTCTTACCGATCGAAGTGCAAATACCCTCTCTCCGGATAATGAAGGATGCAGACCTGAGTGAAGATGATTGGACCCAGACACGACTTGATCAGTTAAATTTAATTGACGAAAAGAGACTTGCTGCTATTTGTCATGGTCAGACGTACCAAAAACGGATGATCAGGGCATTTAACAAAAAGGTCAGACCACAAGAGTATCAAGTTGGGGATCTGGTAATCAAACGTATCATCCTTCCTCAGAGTGATCCAAGGGGAAAATGGACCCCTACATACGAAGGGCCATTTGTGGTTAAACATGTGTTCTCAGGAGGAGCCTTGATCCTAACCACCATGGATGGTGACGACCTTCCTCACCCCGCCAATGCAGACATAGTAAAAAGATACTACGCATGATAAGAGACCCGTTAGGTTGACATACCTAGGCAAAAATTAGGGCTTCCCGGCGAACCAAAAGGGTTCGGGCAAAATGAAGGGATGAAATGAAAAAAATCTGTACACCCGCAAGTCGAAAACCTGAAAAGGCGGCTTGGGCAAAAATGGGTATCCCGGTGGACTGAAAACCCGAAAGGGCGGTCCAGGCAAAAGTTAGGGATAAAGCGTAATACTATGTCTCATTGGATCACTCTACATCCAGAATCCGGTATCAACATCAAGTTCAAATGACATCAATCAATCAGCTTCATCTTCAGCTAGGTCATCAAGTGATGAGACGCTCGAAGATATAAAGGCGATAGCAGAATTGGAACCTAGTGGGATTGTTCTTTACATATAGTTGTTTTCCCTTTGTACAAATTTGTATAGACTCTTTTATTCGGCGGCGTTCTCTTACTAGGACGTCATCCTCTTGTACATAAACGCCTATTTACAGGCAAATTCAAAAATCGATATAAAATCACTTTTCAGATCAATTGCCAATTGTTTTTTCCTTTTTCTGTTTTGTTTTGCGAAGAACGTCCAAGGTTCAATTTGTGATATATGCATTTGACAATAATTGCTAACTCATAAATATTTGCATACGAAACAAAGGATTAATTACAGGTAACATTAGAAACAGGGGCAATAATGAGTTGTCTAAGCGATTTAATTGTTCTGTCCATCAAGGTACCAAGGTAAGTTCAGCCGAAGAACATAACCAAGATATCTTAATTCCCCAAAGAGTGAGTCAGCAAGTCAATGCATTCTCCCCAAGCAAAGCTATCAGCCTCAAGGAAGTTGGGTATTCCCAACAGATCTCAACATTCCTCAGCAATATACGAACATTCCTAACAAGCATCCCCGACAGTCTTGATCTAAGATTGTTCCCCAGCGGTATACGGACATTCAGTGGAGTCACTTCCAGTACATCTCAAAATTTCCCCAGGAGAGTCCAGTATAGTGCAAGATTTCCCCAGGAAAGTTTGAATCCATCTCCCCAGCAGTAAGCTTATCCCCAGTAGATTCTGGAAGCTTATCCCTTACAGAGCACGAATGCATCCCCCGACTTTATTCAAAGGTTATTTCCCTACCAGGGTATAACTGGGTTATCCTCAGCCAAAAGCCACGGAAAGATCGTCCTCGGCAAAGTTCTTCTTATTCCCCAGTGGAGTCTATTAAAACTTCTAACATGACAACGGTATCCTCAGCGGAGTTATCATCAACATCTCAGCGAAGCGCCTCTCTCCCCACAGAGTACTATTCCCCAGCAAGGTAGCTAGAGTAATTTTTCCCCGCAGAGTAATCCATTCGCCAAATTTATTCCCCAACGGAGTTATCTTCTCCTACCAGTATTCTTGCAACTATCATCCCCAGCGGAAACAACAAAGCACTATTCTCCAACATCAGCCCAGGATGTGACTTCCCGGCACCCGTCAAGGATTTACTTTCCTAGACAAAAACATACATTCATAAACATCGCATTTCCATACATTATAGCATGCATATACGCATCATATCTTACAATCTCATTTATATTGAGAACATCATTGCTTGATCCATATCATGCATTGCATATGACTGACCTTTACCTTTCAGGAAAGATCCAGTTAAGTCCTCAGCCATTCCAAGACCTTGTCTGGTTCAGTTAAATCGATTCCAAGATTTTTCTGATTCTTATCCAGTCAAAGTTAATCCAAGACCTTCTCTGGTTCAGTCAGATCGATGCTAAGATCTCCCTGATTCTTATTCCAGTTGAAGATTCCAAGACCTTGCCTGGTTCAGTTAAATCGACTCCTAAAGATTTTTCTGATGCCGATCCAGTCAAAGGCCTTCTCTGGTTCAGTCAGATCGATGCTAAGATCTCCCTGATTCTTATTCCAGTTGAAGATTCCAAGACCTTGCCTGGTTCAGTTAAATCGACTCCTAAAGATTTTTCTGATGCCGATCTAGTCAAAGGCCTTCTCTGGTTCAGTCAGATCGACCCTAAGATCTCCCTGATTCTTATTCCAGTTGAAGATTCCAAGACCTTTCCTGGTTCAGTTAAATCGACTCCTAAAGATTTTTCTGATGCCGATCCAGTCAAAGGCCTTCTCTGGTTCAGTCAGATCGACCCTAAGATCTCCCTGATTCTTATTCCAGTTGAAGATTCCAAGACCTTGCCTGGTTCAGTTAAATCGACTCCTAAAGATTTTTCTGATGCCGATCCAGTCAAAGGCCTTCTCTGGTCCAGTTAAATCGGTTCCTAAAGATTTTCCTGATGAAGACTCAGTAGAAGACATCCAAGATTCTCTCATTGTTACTGTTAAGGTAGTAATCGCCCCAGATTCTCTCATCGTTACTGTTGAGGTAGTAATCGCCCAAGGTTCTCTCATCGTTACTGTTGAGGTAGTAATCGCCCCAGATTCTCTCATTGTTACTGTTGAGGTAGTAATCGCCCAAGGTTCTCTCATCGTTACTGTTGAGGTAGTAATCGCCCAAAGGTTCTCTCATCGTTACTGTTGAGATAGTAATCGTCCAAGGTTCTCTCATCATCCCGTTGAGGTAGTAACCATCCCTGATTCATTCATCACCTTTTGAAACTCCAGACTCGATTCCTGTATCTCGCCAGGGCACGTCTGAAGAGGTTTAAGGATTCAATTCCTGTAACCAGTCAGGGCACATTTACACAAAGAGTTTGAAGACCAACTCCTGTAACAGGTCAGGTAATCATCTTTCTTTTTTCAGGTACGCAAGTTCTCGCTAAGGAATCTCTTACGTGATCGACACCCAGATGGCATCTATAAGCCCATCCACCTATCCATCACCTCTCAACATGGCATCTGTAAGCCCATCTTCCTATCCACTAATCTCCAAATGGCATCTGTAAGCCCATTCCCACCATCACACTACTATGTGAGCACAAATTTTTGGGCACTCTAGTGTTCAATCATCTTCCACCTTCGGATTACGAAAGGCACGCCAGCCAATCTACATCCTCAGGTTTAAGAAGATTGAACAGGGGCAACTGTTGTACCCCAAAATTTTCCCTCCCATATTCTTCAAGATTTGCCAAGGTCAAGGTTCAAAATCTCCCAAGGGTTGCACAGTCCAATTGCCTCCTAACAGTCAAAATTAGGGTTTTGGTTCTGTCAAAGAAATTGAAGTTTCCAAGGGTCCAAACAAGTCCCACATGCCTACATACATTGTCAAGCATCCATATGCTAAGTTTCAAGACTCACATCACAAAATTGCACAGTCAAAAACCCTAATTGCTCAACAGTCAACTACAGGGGCAAAATGGTCATTTGATAGTCAAAAGTCAAAATTTTTGGTCAACATCTTATTTTTAAGCCACAAACATCATTTGATAAATTCTTGATCATGATTCTCAAAGCATGGCTCAAAAAGTCTCAAGATGCAAAAGTTTCTATACTTGGACAGCTGAAAAAGTCAACTGCAAATTGACCAGGGCATAACTTCCACATGGTTTATCATAAAAATTCCATCCAAAGCTCATTTTGAAGAGAATGACATTTCCTACAACTCCTCTCCACACTTCAAGTCCAAGAAATGCTCTCACAAAAAGTTATCAATCTCAACATTATAGGTCATTTTCAAAAGTTAACAAAAAGGCACTTTAAGTCAAAGACCATAACTTGAGATTGGTAAATCAAAATGACATGGGACCAAAGGCATTGGTTAGAGGACTCCAAGACCTTTCCAAAATGTCCAAGAACATGATTAAAGAGTAAAAATTGAGAAAGATATGCCTTGTGGAAGTTGGGAAATTTTTGGGAATTTTGAAAAGTCAACTTTGCTTCAAATGCCTCAAAATTGCTAATGGGCCTCAATTTCTTCCATGAATCATCACCCAAAGGCCATGCACGACCCATTGAAATCCAAGGGAGTTATTTTCCCATTTTTGATTAATTATTTGAATTTTTATTATTATTAATTCACTTAATTGAAATTAATTATGGAAAAAATACTAAAATAAAGGTTTTGTATCTTTTTGTGCAGCATATTCTCCCATTAAGAGCTCAATATTTCGTGCATCCCTCAAAAGGAAAGAATCTTCAATTATTGGCATAAGAAAGGCATGGAAAAGATTGGAAAAGATCATGAAAAATCAAATATGCAAAATCATCAATGCAAAGGATTATGGGCTTGTTTTGTTTGACCTAATCATTCCACATATATGCACAAACATAAACCTAATGCTAAGGACAAGAAAGCTGCGCTGCAAGATCAAGAACAAACTTGCATTTTTCACAAAAAAAAGTAAAAACTGTTTTCATAGTTGCAGTGTGATCCAAGGTCTCAAAACTATTCCAAAGGCTTGCTGAGACACCCAGGAGGCGTTTACAATTGAAACCAAGCTTCCACGCGCAGAGAATCGGTAGAACGCCATTGCCCGGTTCATGAAAATTTGCATAATCGTACTTTGAATTTCATGCCATATTAATGCATTTTAATGTTCGATTTATACTAACATGAACTCTCTGAATCTATTAGTGTCTTTTAATTGAATTAATATCACCTGTATCCAAAGTTGCCATGGAAATTTTCTAGGGTTTTAGAAGCTCCAAAAGAGGGGTTCATTCATCTGGAAAAATTGGCCAATCACACCTATACCATTGGAATCAGGACTTTCTGACGATTTAAAACCATACCTCGTGCTCAATTTATGATGGACCGTGCTCTAATCGCTATTATTGTATACTGTAGTTAGTGGGAGTTTAAAACCCCCGCTATTTGATTTCTTTTACAGGCAAAGAGATGAAGACGATGCATAGGTGTCATAACGTTACTGGGTAGTTCAAATCCTGGCGCGCGTTTTGTTAAAGTCCCACTAATAATTGCTTTCTCTCTCTTAATGATCATTGTCCATTAGATGTACAAAGTGACGCGCCAGTTCAGTTGGTGGATGTGTTGGCATGCATGTACTGGGACCTGGGTTCGATTCCCAGGTCCCCCATATTTCCCTATATTTTTTGTGTTAACATGTTCAGGTGATTATCTCACTCAAAGGAGTACCATGCACCCAATGCCTTGGCTTGTCAAATGTCCCAGGAGATGAATCCAAAGATCAGGATGTGAGGTCCATCATGCACATTAGTTGACCATGCCATACGCAAGCGCTGAAAGTCAACATGGGCTTGGGATCAGTGGGCCAAACTGCTTTCTTAACACCTCCAAATTGGGCAGAAACCCCCCCTTGTTTGTATTTTCTTTCTCTCATTTTTTCTCTATTATTTATTTTAATTGTTTTTTTTCTTTTGTTTTAATTAATTCCATAAAATATTTTTTATAACACAAAAAAATCAGAAAAGTCAAAAATAAAATATGTTTATTTAATTTTTAATTCATTAATATTTTTTGTAAATAAATTTTATTAATCAATTTAGTTTAAATTTAGGATTAAATTTTAATGTTTTCTTAATAACTAAAAAATATTAAAAAAATATGGTTTTAGTATTTTTATTCTTTTTCTCAATAATTAACCTTTTATTCTTATCATTATTAATTATTAATTAATTTTGTAAATAAATATGACATTTAATTAATTAGGGTTAAATTAGGTTAAACTTAAACAATTTTCTTAAATAATTAAAAACATGTAGAATTAGGGTTTCTTTTCCTTTTAATTTTCTTTATTTCCATTAAATACAAAAACATTAAAAATAAGTTCTTTTCTTTATTTAATCATTAATTAATTTTTAAATTCAATTTAATTTCTTTAAAGGGTCCAACACCCTCGCACTTTCGATTCCAATTTCCTTTTGCACGTTCGTCTTTATTTTTCGTTTTAAATTTATGTAATTGCCCCAAAGCTTTGTAATAGTAATTAGGACATTTACTTTCCGCACTTTTATTCAAAATCGGGTTTTGTTAATTTGGCGATGTATGGACCCGCGCCTTGTAATAGCGTAGGACCTTTATTTTCCGCATTTTAATTTCCGCACCTTTTAATTGCTAACTATCACATGAAAGAATGTATGCCAAAAATAAAATCAAAGCGTAGCTCATCCGATGCATGATCAAGAAGTAATAACTGAAAACGACACACAACTCACACACCACTCCTAGGGTACGCCTCACTGTTGCCTCGCCCCTCGAAACGTGGTCGTCGAGTAGAGGACATTTTAGTAAGTTCTCATGTCCATGAACATGTCATAAGGGTAGCTTCTAAGGTGTCCTACTGTTGCTCTGGTGACCACATTGTCCCTAACAATCGAATTGACCCTAACACCTCCAACGGTGGTGCTACCTACCTCTCAATGGTGGGATGACACTACCTCAAGGACATTTACACAGACTAATTCCTTAGGGTAGGTAGATGACTCATAGATACTTGCTCTAATTCAAAACAAATCAAAAACTCTTTTCACACCGACACTTTTCAAAAAGCTTTCAAAAACAACTTTTCAAACACTCTTGAGGACTGATACAAGAGTCGAACTGAAATTTTAAACGAAATTTTTTCAAACCCACTCACATTGAAAAGCAAACAAACACTTTTGAAAACACAAATGAGCAAGTATCTAAGAGCCCGTGGATAACCACGGATAGAAAGGGTGCTAACACCTTCCCTTTCTATAAATCTACCTCCCGAACCGAGAGCAATCTCAATAAGGAATTTTTCTGTGCTTTTGTCCTTTCCATGTTGGAGAAAATAAAAGACGGTGGCGACTCTTGTTTCCGCGACATTTCGTGAACCAGCGTTAAACAGTCAGTTCCAGATCCACCGATCACACTAACCCTTTTTCATAAAAAAATATTATTTTCATCATTAATTTTATTATTTACTTTTGTAAATAAACCAATAATTAATTTATTTAGTTTTAATTAGGTTCAATTTTAATATATTTTGCATTAAATTAAAATCAACATAGAATTAGGGTTTTTAATATTTGTTAACCATTTTTTATTTCCTTAATTAAAATAAAACTCAAAAACATTTTCTTTTTAATTAATTAATTCAAATTATTAATCTAGACTTAATTTTTAATTCAAAAAATAACAAAAAGTATGTTTTATTTGATAAAAAAGGTCAAAACCCTAGGACGCTCCGATTCAAGTTTCCTCGCGCGTATTATCTTTGATCTATATTTGTGTATTTGCTTCGAGGATGTAGTAGTTTTAACTTACGATTTTATTTACCACTTTTATTTACTTTTCGCGATTTAATTTTCAAGGGTTTGTTTTTGGCGATGTAAATACCCGACGCCTTGTAATAGCTTAGATTTATTTTCCGCAATTTATATTCCGCAACTATTAACTGTTAGATGTTTGAATAATAGGCTATGCATGATAAGATCAATCTTAATTTAAAATCAACAGTAGCTCACCATTAATATGTACAAAGATGAATAACTGAAAAATAATACACTCGCACATGCCACTCTTAGGGTACGCCTCACTTGGTTGCCTCGAACGTGGTCATTGAGTATAGGAAGTTTTAAAGGTCGCCCTCTTGTCCAAAGATCATAGTTGCCTCGAAACGGTTGCCTCGGATAAAATGATCTAAGACATTAGGGTTGCTGCTAAGGCGTCCTAACAATGCTTTAGTGACCATACGTCCCTTAATTGAATTGACCCGAAAACTCCAACGATGGTGCTACCTACTCCTCAATAGGGGGATAGCATTGTCGAAAGGACATTTGTACAGTTTAATTCCTTTTTGAGTAGGTAGATGTTCTTAAGTACTTGCTCCTTCTAAAACAAAACAAAACTTTTCACACTTACACTCCTTTCAAGCAAAAACTCTTTTCAAACCCACAAACACAAAGAAAAGCGAACTTTTGAAAACATAGTGAGCAAGTACCTAAGAGCCCGTGGATAACCACAGATAGAAAGGGTGCTAACACCTTCCCTTTCTATAATCTACCTCCCGAACCCGAGAAACATCTAAAAAGGGAATTTTTCTGTGCTTTTGTACTTTCCTTGTTGGATAAAATAAAAGACGGTGGCGACTCTTGCTTACCGCGACATTTTGCGAAAACAAACGCAAAACGCGAACCAGCATTCCAAAAACAGTCAGTTCTCATTCCCACCGATCACAGAACTGGCGACTCTGCTGGGGATACTTATAAGTGAGGTGTACCTTAGGATTAGATCACCATGTTTTCAATTGTATGCTTTAATTTTGTGGGCTTGTATCGGAGTTCTATAGATCCTAACCCGGATCTGGGGATACCCTTTAGGTAAGTAGCAATAAACTGTGAGGGATCTGTCCGACGTAGACCGACACGGATGAAGCAGTAGCTACATTGGTGTGGCACCTTAGTCTGTACCGATATCCCTTGTGTTGGAACGAGGAGAATATGGGTCTTCTAAGGAGTCATTAAGCACCAACTGACCTTAGAACCTTAAATTGACCAACGTGGCCATAGAACAGTAACAGTATGCTACACTCATTGAGACTAAACTCTCGCGATGATTCCGGCCGCAAGAAAAGGTTGCTAAACTGGAATTATGACCGATTGAGGGTAGTCAGTGATATTGAGATCCTCTAGAACCCGGTTACTATTTTTTAGGACAGGTCTTAACCAACTGAACGGAAAGAGGGTAGTACCTAAGCTTCATGCCAGCCTGAAATCTAAGGGCTCTTTTGTGTGACTTGTGTTACTTTACCATGTTTGCCTTTTGTGGATACTTGTGGTGTGCCTTTATCATGACATCATGACATCATAACATTGCATACATTTTTGCATAAGGACTACCCTATTTCAAGGACAAGAGGGTTTCATCTTTGCTCTGTTTTGTAGGTTATCATGATGCCCATGCGTAGGAATACTATCCAGATCAACTTTGTCCAAGTCCCTGCCTTGCTTAAAGAGTTGGTTGTCAGGATTCCAGACACTACTTCCTTCATCAGAAGGCATGGTTCTCTTCTCAGTTTGGTCACCTCAAAATTGGACGAACAAATGATGAGTGTCCTGGTCCAGTTTTATGATCCGCTATACCATTGCTTCACCTTTCAAGACTTCCAGTTGGTTCCTACCCTGGAAGAGTTCTCTGAGATGCTTGGTATCTTCGTCCTGGAAGAGACTCCGTTTACTGGTTGGGAAAAGACTCCTAAGCCCGAAGAAATTGCTGCAGCCCTTCACTTGACCAAATAGGAGGTAATGGCTAACTGGGAGACTAGAAGTGGAGCTAAGGGATTTCTGGATAAGTTTTTGGTTGACAAAGCTAATTACTTCTAGGACAGTTTAGACTTCAAGATGTACGAGGATATTCTGGCTCTCTTGATTTATGGTCTGGTATTGTTTCCGAATCCTGACACTTTTGTTGGTATTAATGCCATAAAGATCTTCATTTCTCATAATCCGGTACCCACTCTCTTGGGTGATATGCTTCATCAGCTCTATGCTCGTACTTCTCGAAAGCGGGGAACTTTGATGTGTTGCGTTCCTTTATTGTCAAGGTGGTTTATTTCGCACCTCCCTAAGTCCGTGCTGAAAAACAAAGAAGGAATGGGCTGGGCTTATAGGGTGATGTCTCTTTCTAGTGATGACATTATCTGGAATCTCAAAGGTATGGATGAGGTGACTGTCATTGATCGTTGTGGAGAGTATCCTAATGTTCCATTAATCGGACTTCATGGAGGGATTTCTTACAACCCATGCTTAGCTCTCCGTCAGTTTGGAAGAGCCAGAAGAGAGGGGCCTCGTGAGATGTTGATGCCTCATATCATTTTTTATTTTTAGGGAGAGAGCGACGAGCTGCGTCATAAATTCATAAGGGCTTGGGACAGAGTTCACCAATCTGACCCACATGAGTTGGGACCAAAGACTTCTCTGCTAATGGAGCCATATCTCAGATGGGTCCGCATCCGTGCCCAGAAGCTAGGTATGCCATATGAAGTTGTCAGGCCTGTTACTCTTGAAGTTGCTAATGAGGAGGGGGTTCCTCCAACTATCCTCCAACCTCATATGCCCACTGATATTGGGACACTGAAAAGGTCTTGGATGAAATTAAGGTATGAACGGGATTCCTACCGAGAAAGGTTCAATGAACAGGAGCAGAAGATCCAGAAGCTAACCAGACAGTTGGAGAACGAGCGAATCCTGAATGATTATGTCCGCATTGAGAAGAAGAGACCATGGGAGCATTGATGGATCTTTGATGATTTCTTTACAGTTTTCATTTACTTTTCAGTATTTCCATTCTTGTAACGCTTGAGGGCAGTTTGTTGAACAATTTAAGTTTTGAAGTTTAAGTCTAATAAAGTATGCTTCCTTTCTTGTTTACAAATTTGAATCCCGATTATCTTTGAAATCATAAATCATACGCATTTCATCCCATGCACTTCATAACAGGTACCCCATTACAGGTATCTTATCTTCTTCGCTGTTTATTTCAGTAATCATCATGTCTGCTGAACCTTCAACTGAGCAAGCTATCAAGGCCCTCCAGGCCTAGAATGCCTAATTTCAAGAGCTATTCATGAATCTAGCTAAGGGTCAGCAAGACCTGAAGACCTTGATTCTGAAAGAGAAGAAGAAGAAGAAGAAGAGGACCATCCTGTTCAATACTGGATGCAGGTTTGGAAACGGGTTGCAGAATGAAGTTGATCTGACTACCTCATCTGGAGGGAAGGATAGTCGACAAGAAAGGAGGGCTCCTAGCCCTATGGTCTCCGACAACGAGATGGACTATGATGAAGAACAGTATCCTTCTGCTGATGATAAGTACAAACAACTTGAAGACCGTTTAAGCGCTATGGAAATACAGAAGGTGCCCGGTCTGGACTTCGGAGATCTGGGTCTATCATCTGGGGCGGTGATTCCCCATAAATTCAAGGCACCTGCCTTTGCCAAGTATGACGGAGCTTCCTGCCCAAAGCTGCACCTCCGGTTATATGTGAGGAAGATCCAACCTTACACTGCTGATAAGAACTTGTGGATCCATTTCTTTCAAGACAGACTCTCAGGGACTCAGCTTGAGTGGTTCTATCAATTGGACGGAGCTAGTATCCGCAGCTGGGAAGATTTGGCTACTGCATTTTATAGGCAGTATCAGTACAACTCCGACCTTGCTCCTACGCATACCCAGCTCCAGGGTATGTCAATAGGAATGGGTGAAGGATTTAAAGAGTATGCGTAGAAGTGGAGAGACCTTGCCGGAAGGGTGCAACCACCGTTGGCTGATCGTGAGCTTGTTGACATGTTTCTGGGGACCCTGTCTGGTCCATTCTTTAACCATCTAATTGGAAGCTCTTCAGCTGGGTTTACAGATCTTATTTTGACTGGTGAGAGGATTGAAGCTGGTATTAAGGCTGGAAAGATACATAAGGGTGCCTCATCAAGCACCAAGAAGAAACCATTTAAGAAAGAGTCCAGTGCTGTCTACAGTTCAAGAAGGCAGAATAGACCTGAACACTGCCAAGTTGTCAATGCAGTTGTTATTTCAAAACCTGTTGGTGCTCCTCAGCATCACAACCAACAAAGGGACGAGAGACCTCGAAGGCAATTCACCCACCTCAGCATGACTTTGTCTCAGATTCTGCCACAGTTGCTGAAGACCAATCTGGTGACTATAAAAGAAGCTCCAAAGAATTCAAATACAATGTCACTAAGGTATAACCCTAACGCCCGCTGCGCTTATCACTCTGAGAGCCCGGGGCATAATACGGATGATTGTTGGGCTTTGAAGAACAAGGTCCAAGACTTGATTGATGCAAAGGAGATTGAGTTTGAGGCGCCCGAGAGGCCTAATGTTGTGACTGCTCCCATGCCTAAGCATGGAATAAATGTTGTAGAGGAGGATTTGTTTGTAGTTTCTGTGGATGATATTGTTACCCCTCTGATGACTGTCAAGAAGAACCTGTTGCTAGCCGGTTTATTTCTGGGCTGTGGTGAAGATTGCCATATGTGTTCTGTTTTACCTACCGGTTGCCCATTGCTGAAGTCAGGTATCCAAAAACTGATGGATAGAAAAGAGATCATGTTTGAGAAGACTGCTGTTCCCTCCACCCCTACTGAAGAAGTTGCCATTATTACCATTTTCGACAATTCTTCCAAGGCTCCCTCGAGGAAGCCTGTTAGAATTACATATGTTCCGAAGATCGCGCCTGTAATCATCACTATTCCGGGGCCCATCCCCTACACCTCTGACAAAGCTGTCCCTTGGCACTATGGGGCTGATGTTTATGTTCTTAGAGTTAAGCAAGAGTTGGATGCTGATACCGGCATCAGCAACATTACTGGACCTGCTAAAGTCACCCGCAGCGGTAGACTTTTCTCACCTGATATTGCTCCACCAGTTGTCCGAAGACCTGTTGTCATTACACCTGCAAGTGTACCTATCACGATTCCTGATCAAGTTCTTAGTCTTACCCCTGTCGCTGAGTCATCTAATGCTCGGGGCAAAGGGATCACCACTGATGTGCCTACCCAGACGGAGGCACCGAAGACCATCACTGTTGAATCTTCCAAACAA
The DNA here is from genome assembly GCA_948472305.1 of Vicia faba. Taxonomy (NCBI): domain Eukaryota; kingdom Viridiplantae; phylum Streptophyta; class Magnoliopsida; order Fabales; family Fabaceae; genus Vicia; species Vicia faba. The sequence continues at coordinate 1,409,133,096 of OX451737.1, read as the reverse complement.
GAGATGGAAGAGATTTTGAAGATTATTAAGAAGAGTGATTATAACGTAGTTGAACAGCTGGGGCAAACCCCATCCAAGATTTCTATGTTGTCATTGTTGTTGTGTTCAGAGGCCCATGCCAAGGCCCTGATTACCTTCCTGAAAACTCCCCATGTTCCACAAGATACATCAGCTGATCAGTTTACCGATTGTGTGGCCAATTTAACTGCCGATAATGGTTTGGGTTTCTCCGATGCTGATCTGACTGCTAAAGGGAAGAACCACAACGACGCCCTGCATGTCTCCATTGAATGCAGGGGAACTACTCTTGCACATGTGTTGGTTGACACTAGTTCCTCATTGAACGTCTTGCCCAAGAAAGCTCTAGACAGGTTGGATTGTGAAGGGTTGGAGCTAAAACCAAGTAACATCGTAGTCAGGGCCTTTGACGGGTCTAAAAGGATGGTGCATGGTGAGGTTGACATTCCAATTAAAGTTGGTTCTCAGGTCTTCAATTCTACATTCTACGTGATGGACATTCGGCCATCCTATTCTTGTTTGTTGGGTCGTCCATGGATCCACAAAGCTGGGGCCGTAACCTCAACGCTTCACCAGAAGTTGAAATACCCAGTCAGAGGGAAAATTGTGACAGTTCAAGGGGAGGAAGAGTACAGGGTCAGCCACCTCAACTCGTTCAGATACATAGAGATGGATGGGGAGTTCATTGAGACCCCATTTCAGCACTTTGAAGAGGTTCCTCAGACACTGGCATCAGCTGAGACTGTGGTTGAAGATTCTCCTATGAAGATGGCTTCCTTAAAAGATGCCCGGGCTGTTATCGAGAAGGAAGCTCAAAGGGCTGTTCGAAGTGCAAGGATTGGAAGACCTCCTGTGTTCATCAGCAACTCGGGAGTAAATGCCATTGAAGATGATGTGGAGGAGTCTGAATTCGACAGCTAGATCTATCCTACGGCTAACGGTGGACCAAGCAACTGGACAGCAAAGGACTTCATCCCCATTACTTTTGTTAACCAATAATGAACTCTTTGTTTTGAATTTGTAACAGACAATGTTGTGAAACTTTATGGCCCGGTGTCTTACCCGGGGCATCGTGGCTTCATTTGTGAGGGATTTATGTGTGTCATTTTCATATATCATTAATAAAAGCATTGGACGTTTCTTGCATTTCAAATTTTGCGCTCCTTGTTTTTATTTATTATATATATTGCAAAACAGCTATTTTACACACACTCACATACACAGGTCCACATCCACTCTGGATCTCACTGGTAACGACTCTGCTACTGCCAGTTATGACTTCGAAAATCTGATCAACTTAGCCGAAGACGAAGGTGAAGATGATTATGAAGTGCCTGGTGAACTTGCAAGACTGTTACTCCAGGAAGAGAAGGCCATTCAGCCACATGAAGAGCCAGTGGAAACAGTGAATCTGGGTACTGAGACAGACAAGAAGGAAGTCAAGATCGGTGCAAATCTGGAGCTTAGTGTGAAACGGCGGTTGATTCAGATGCTACATGACTACGTTGAGATCTTTGCTTGGTCTTACGAAGATATGCCTGGGCTGGATGCTGACATTGTGGTTCATCGCCTGCCTACCAAGGAAGACTTCCCTCCGGTAAAACAGAAGGTTCGCCGTATGCGCCCAGAGATGTCTGAGAAAATCAAGGTCGAAGTTATGAAACAGTTTGATGCCGGTTTTCTAGCAGTGACTTCTTACCCTCAGTGGGTTGCCAATGTGGTTCCGGTACCGAAGAAGGATGGTAAGGTTCAAATGTGTGTTGACTACAGGGATTTGAACAGGGCGAGCCCCAAGGATGACTTCCCCCTACCTCACATCGACGTTATGGTTGACAATACTGCTCAGCACAAGGTATTCTCCTTTATGGATGGTTTCTCCAGATATAATAAAATTAAAATGGCTCCCAAAGACATGGAGAAGACCACCATTTTTACTCAGTGGGGTACCTTTTGCTACAAGGTCATGCCTTTTGGGTTGAAAAATGTCGGGGCAACGTATCAGCGTGCCATGGTTGCTTTGTTTCATGACATGATCCATCATGAGATTGAAGTATACGTCAACAATATGATTGCGAGGTCCCAGACTGAGGAGGAACACCTTGACCATCTACAGAAGTTGTTTGACAGGTTGAAGTTGTACAAGTTGAGGTTGAACCCGAACAAGTGCACCTTCGGGGTGAGGTCTGGTAAGCTACTGGGTTTCGTCGTAAGCGACAAAGGTATTCAAGTGGACCCTGCCAAGGTGAAAGCCATACAAGAGATGCCAGCTCCCAAGACAGAGAAGGGAGTCAGAGGCTTTCTAGGACGACTGAACTACATTGCCCGATTCATCTCACACCTAACTGCTACTTGTGAGCCAATCTTCAAGTTACTGAAGAAAGATCAAGTGGTACGTTGGAACGATGAATGCCAGGCCGCTTTCGAAAAAATCAAAGAGTATCTCCAGGAGCCGCCCATTCTTATGCCACCAGTTCAAGGGAGACCTTTGATTTTATACTTGACAGTACTTGACAACTCAATGGGGTGTGTGTTGGGGCAGCATGACGAGTCTGGCCAAAAAGAGCAGGCTATTTATTACCTTAGCAAAAAGTTTACCGATTGTGAGACCTGATACTCACTGCTTGAGAAAACTTGCTGCGCTTTGGCATGGGCTGCTCGCCGACTGAGACAGTATATGCTGACTCACACTACTCTGTTGATTTCAAAGATAGATCCAATCAAGTATATCTTCGAAAAGTCTGCCTTGTCCGGAAGAATAGCTAGATGGCAGATGATCTTGACTGAGTATGACATCCAGTAGACAACTCAAAAAGCAATCAAGGGAAGTGTATTGGCAGACCATTTGGCACATCAGGCAGTGGATGACTACCAGTCTATGAACTTTGATTTCCCGAACGAGAATATCATGGTAGTAACTGATTGTGAGACACCTGGACCGGATGAAGGACCTGAGATGGGATCCCGATGGTCTATGTACTTTGATGGAGCTTCGAACGCTTTGGGTAATGGCATTGGCGTTGTGATCATATCTCCTAAAGGCTCTCATACTCCATTTACCGCCCGTCTATGTTTCAACTGCACCAACAACATGGCGGAGTATGAAGCGTGCATCATGGGTCTTCCAGCTGCAATTGACCTAAGGATTAAGTTTCTAAGTGTCTTCGGAGATTCCGCTCTCATGATCAGTCATATCAAAGGCGAGTGGGATACGAAACACCCAAATCTTATTCCTTACAAGGAGTATGTATTGACGTTGCTTCCCCACTTTGAGGAGATAACCTTTGAACATTTCCCTAGAGAAGAGAATCAGTTAGCGGACGCGTTAGCTACGATGTCTTCTATGTTCAAAGTCAAATGGGACAACGAGGCCCCCTGAATCATTATTTGGAAATTGGACGAACCTGCACATTATTGTGATCTTGAGACCGAAGAGGTAACAGAAAAGCCCTGGTATCATGAGGTGAGGAGGTACCTTGAAGCTCAAGAATACCCCGAGGGTGCATCTGTCAATGACAAGAAGTTTCTGAGGAGATTCGCGGCGAAGTTCTTCATCAGCAATGATATTCTTTACAAACGTAACCATGATTCAACCTTACTGCGTTGTGTGGATAAGATTGAAGCAGAAAGGATCATGGCAAAGCTGCATGAAGGTACTTTTGGAACTCATTCCAGTGGACATACCATGGCAAAGAAAATCCCGCGGGCTGGATATTACTGGTCCACAATGGAAGCCGACTGTTATCAGCATTCTCGGACATGTCACAAGTGTCAGGTCTATGCTGATAAGGTGCATATTCCTCCAGTTCCTCTGAATGTTTTGACAGCACCTTGGCCTTTTACAATGTGGGGCATTGATATGATCGGCGAGATCAGACCTACGGCATCCAACGGGCATCGTTTCATCTTGGTAGCGATCGATTACTTTACAAAGTAGGTAGAAGCAGCTTCCTTTGCTACCGTAACCAAGACCGTCGTGGCACGACTCATTCGGCATAACCTGATTTATCGATACGGTGTACCAGAAAGGATCATTACGGGCAATGGTACCAATCTCAATAACAAGATGATCACTGAGCTCTACGAGAAATTCAAGATACAACACCATAACTCTTCACCCTACCGACCGAAGATGAATGGGGCTGCCGAAGCTGCAAATAAGAACATTAAGAAGATTGTGCAGAAGATGACAGTGACATACAAAGACTGGCACGAGATGTTACCATTTGCTCTTCATGGGTACCGTACCTCAGCACGGACGTCAACAGGGGCAACACCCTATTCCTTGGTTTACGGCAGGGAGGCAGTCTTGCCTATTGAAGTTCAGATACCCTCTCTTAGGATCATGAAGGATACGGGTTTGAGTGAAGATGACTGGATCCAGACCCGGCTTTATCAGCTGAACCTAATCGACGAAAAGAGACTTACTGATATTTGTCATGGTCAGACGTACCAAAAACGGATGATCAAGGCATTTAACAAGAAAGTCAGACGACAAGAGTATCAAGTTGGGGACCTGGTAATCATGCGCATTATTCTACCTCAAGGTGATCCCAGGGGAAAATGGACCCCTACTTACGAAGGGCCATTTGTGGTTAAGAACATCTTCTCAGGAGGAGCTATGATTCTAACCACCATGGATGGTGACGACCTTCCTCACCCCGTCAATGTAGACATAGTAAAAAGATACTACGCATAATCAAAGACCCACTAGGTTGACTGGCCTAGGCAAAAAGAAGGGCTTCCCGGCGAACCAAAAGGGTTCGGGCAAAAATAAGGGATGAAAATGAAAAATCTGTACACCCGGCAACTCGAAAACCTGAAAAGGCGGCTTGGGCAAAAATGGGTATCCCGGTGGACTGAAAACCCGAAAGGGCGGTCCAGGCAAAAGTTAGGGATTAAAGCGTAATACTATGTCTCATTAGATCAACTCGCATCCAGACTTCGGTATCAACTATCAGGCTCGGACGGCACCAATCAATCAGATTCATCTTCAACTAAGCAGCAAAGTGATGAGATGCTTGAAGATATAAAGGCAATAGCAGAGTTGGAAACCAGTGGGATTATTCACATAACTGTTTTGTTTTCTTTTCACAAAATTGTATAAATTCTACTTGTTCGGCGACGTTCTCTTACTAGGACGTCAACCTCTTGTACAAAAACGCCTATTTTCAGGCAAACTTCAAAATCAATACAAATTCATTTTCAGACAAATTTCAAATGGTTTTTCCTTTATCTGTTTCGTTTTACAAAGAACGTCCAATGTTCATTTTTGATATATGCATTTGACATTAATTGCTTCTCATAAATATTTACATGCGAGACAAAGGACGAATCACTGGTAATATTAGAAATAGGGGCAATAAGAATTACCCTAGCAGTGTAGTTGCTCTGTCCACCAAGGTAGGTTCAGCTGAAGAATGTGACCAAGATACCGTCACCCCCCCCCCCCCCCGCAGAGTAAAACAGTAAGGATAGATTTTCTCACTGAGACTTGCAGTTATGTACAAATCAGTAATACTCTCCCCAAGAAGAGTTAATCTACCATCAGCCCTGAAAAGGTTGGGTATCCCCAGAAGGTCTTAATATTCCTCAGCAGAGTATAAAGACATTCCTCAGCAAGTATAAGAGCATCCCTGGTAGACTTAATATTCCTCAACAGAATATAAGAATGTTCCCCGGCGGAATATAAGATACCCCTGGTGGAGCCATTTCCCCAGCGTAGTCTAAAAAAGACTTCCCCGCCAGAGTTGAATCATCTTCCCCAGTAGATTCTGGAAGCTTATCCCCTGCCGAGCGCAAATAAGTCTCCTCAGCCAAATTCAGAGGTTATCCCCACAAGAGTCTAACTGGGTTATCCTCAGCAAGTTGCAACTAAAAGGTCACCCCCAGTAAAGTTCTTTCTATCCCCAGCGGAGTTCATCATTAGAATCCCCAACAGAGCTTATCAACAGAATCCCCAGCAGAGTTATCGGTAAAATCTTCAGCAGAACATCTCTCCCCCACAGAGTAATTCCCCTCGGAGTAATCCTTTCATCAGTTTATTCCCCCAACGGATTTCTCCTACAGGTTTATCATCTTCGTTCATCATCCCCAGCGGAAACGAAGAGCTCTACTCTATTCTCCAGCAGCTCCGGGATTTATTTTCCCCAGCTAAAACATCATATTTTCATACATCATGATACATGCATATACGCATCATACCATACAATCTCATTTATTTTGAGAACATCATTGCCTGATCCATATCATGCATTGCATATGACTGACCTTTACCTTTCAGGGAAGATACAGTTAAAGTTCTCAGTTACGTCGAAGACCTGACCGGTTCTTAAATCTCAATTGCATTATCCTCGGTTGAATTTCAGATAAGGTTCTCAATCTCGACAGTTTCTCTACGTCATGGTGTGGACGAGTACTATAACCTCAATGGTATACTCCTGGTGAGCACGAGTCAGTTCCTAGATCTTGATGTTTTCCTCCGTCATAGTGTGGACGAGTTCTATAACCTCAACGGTATACTCCCGGTGAGCACGAGACAGTTCCTAGATCTTGATGAAGATGCTTCCTTACGTCATAGTGTGGACAAGTACTATAACCTCAACGGTATACTTCCGGTGAGAACGAGTCAGTTCCTAGATCTTGATGTTTTCCTCCGTCATAGTATGGACGAATTCTATAACCTCAACGGTATACTCTCGGTGAGCACGAGACAGTTCCTAGATCTTGATGAAGATGCTTCCTTACGTTATAGTGTGGACAAGTACTATAACCTCAACAGTATACTCCCGGTGAGCACGAGTCAGTTCCTAGATCTTGATGTTTTCCTCCGTCATAGTGTGGACGAGTTCTATAACCTCAACGGTATACTCCCGGTGAGCACGAGACAGTTCCTAGCTCTTGATGGAGATGCTTCCCTATGTCATAGTGTGGACGAGTACTATAACCTCAACAGTATACTCCCGGTGAGCACGAGTCAGTTCCTAGATCTTGATGTTTTCCTCCGTCATAGTGTGGACGAGTTCTATAACCTCAACGGTATACTCCCGGTGAGCACGAGACCGTTCCTAGATCTTGATGAAGATGCTTCCCTACGTCATAGTGTGGACGAGTACTATAACCTCAACGGTATACTCCCGGTGAGCACGAGTCAGTTCCTAGATCTTGATGTTTTCCTCCGTCACAGTGTGGACAAGTTCTATAACCTCAACGGTATACTCCCATTGAGCACGAGACAGTTCCTAGATCTTGATGAAGATTACCCCCAGTTGAATTATGGACAGGTTCTTAATACTCAGTCGAGGCATTCTCTCAGTGGAAGTACAGGCAAGTTCCTAAATCTCAACAAAAGTTAGACTTCCCCAGCGGAATCTTCTACAATAACAAGTATGTAAGTTCTCGCTAAGGAATCTCTTATGCAATCGACACCCCTGCATATGGCATCTATAAGCCTATCCTCCTACCAACAATCTCCACATGGAATCTGTAAGCCCATTCCCGACATCACAATGCTGATACTACACCATGCGAGTGCAAATTTCTGGGCACTCTAGTGTTCAATTATCTTCCACCTTCGGATCACGAAAGGCTCGAAAGCCAATCTATATCCTCAAGTTTAAGAAAATTGAACAGGGGCAACTGTTGTACCCCAAAATTTTCCCTCCCATATTCCTCAAGACTTGTCAAGAAGAAGCTTCAAGTTGGCTCAAAGGTTGGACAGTGAAATCACCTCATAAGGCAGTCAAGTTAAAATTAGGGTTTTGTGTTGCACTAAGGTCCTCAAATCCAAATGGCCTCAAATTCTCCCCAATGTCCTAATATGTTCTCAAGTTCATCCATGTCAAATTGCAAGCCTTGCAGAGAAAGTTTGGTCAGTCAATTGCTCAAGAGACCCAAAAGTCGATTGTGCTAGGGCAAAAGTCAACTGTGTCCCAAATACAGTCAAACCTCAATATTTTTTGTCAACATTCTCATTTTGAAGGATAATTCATAATTTGATCAAGAGTTGATCATGATTCATCAAGGATTGCTCAAGATTCATCAAGATTTAAAAGTTGCTAAATTAGGGTTTTGTAGGAAAAGTCAACTCAAATTTGACCAAGCATAACTTTCTCATAATTTATGATAAATGACCCATCCAAAGCTCATTTTGAAGAGGTTGCAATTTAATACAATCCATATTCACACCCCAAGATCAAGAAATGCTCTCACAAAAAGTTACAAATTTGGACATTATAGGTCATTTTTTAAAGTCAACAAAAACACCTTTTTTGCCAAAGCTTATAACTTGAGCATGGAACATCAAAATGAGATGAGACAAAAAGGGTTGATTAGAGTACATCTCAAGGTTTCTAAAAAGTCCAAGAACACATCCAAAAGTTCAAAATTGAAGAAGTCATGCATTGTTGAAGTTGGGCATTTTTCCAAAATTGCCAAAAGCCAACTATCCTCAAAACTCCAATTTTTGACAAAAGGGCCCACTTTTTTCCACTTTATTTGGTCTTGTCATGCCACAAACGTGTCCCATCTTTAATTTCATGACCATTCATTTATTTTTCTATTTTATTTTATTTTTATTGATTTAATTCATTTTAAATCAATATTAAATCAAATAAAATCTAAAAATTGATGTAAAGGGATCTTTGTGATTTGTACAACTTGCAATTATCATTATTCACTCAATCAAATCGCATCATGGCTCATTCAAGCATAAAAAATCAGATCTTGCCTATATTTGGAAACATGGTTATGGTGATCAAAATTCAATCTTCATTCTTCAATACACCAAGATATTGGCCCATGTTTTGACCTAGAATCATTCCATTATATGCAAGCAAGCCTCATAGACCTAGAACAGGCACAAAACCTTGCAGAAACGGCCATACCAATTTGAGAAAAAAGCTTGAAAAGTGTGAGATCGAAAACGATATTGGAGGCACTTTCAGACCAAAATCACAACACTACTCTCTTCCTTGGCATCCATTGAAGCAATACCAATCAAAACCAAGTCCTAAGACAGTCTAAAACTCACTGTAAGTGTTCTTGAAAACGCCTCTGCACATGAAATCGTGAACCACTCTCCTTGCATCTTTTTGCCAATTGGTTTGCACACTCATACTCACCATCCAATTTACATTGATTCTGCATTATTTAATTTGATTTTTGTGGCCTCTAACCCCCTATCCAGAACCTAGGGTTCTTGTGTATGTTTTTAGGCGTTTTATGTGCAGGTTAAATCGAGGCCAATAATGGCCATGGATGAGTTCAGGGGAAGGAGACGAGTGCATTGGCACTCTTAGTTTGCATTTACACGGCCTAGGGAGTATTTTAGAACCATCCCACGGAACTTCCTGCGGATAAAAATCCGCAGGTAACCGAACCAGGTTTTTGTGAAGAAGATGAAGATGTGTCATAGCGTGATTGGCTCATTTGAATATTAGCGCGTTTTTTAGGGAATAATTGTTAGTTTGTTTTATAATATTTAATTGGTATTCCACTAACAGGTTAACATCATGGCTCAGTTGGTAGCGCGTTAGTTGAATTGTCCCTTGGGACCTGGGTTCGAATCCCAGGTCCCCCAAAACTTTGTTATGTTTTTCCTTCAGGTATTCAGGCGTAGCATCCCAAGCGTGGACTACCATATGTCCTCAGATCTTAATGTGCCAAGTGGTTTCAAGCTAGATCCAAAGGCCAGAATCATTGATCCACCATGGATTCAAGTCAATGCACGCATAGGCAATCTGAAAGGTCAACAAGGGCCAGCGTTCTGGGCCTGGAATTATGTTGATCATACTCCCAATTCAAGCCCAACACCCCCCAAAGTTTGCTTATATTTTTATTTCTTTTCATTATTTTTTATTGCTTTTTATTATTATTATTATTAAAAACTAATTAATTAACAAACTAACCCTTTTTCATAAAAAAAATCATAAATCATAAAAAAATATTATTTTCATCATTAATTTTATTATTTATTTTTGTAAATAAACCAATAATTAATTTATTTAGTTTTAATTAGGTTCAATTTTAATATATTTTGCATTAAATTAAAATCAACATAGAATTAGGGTTTTTAATATTTGTTAACCATTTTTTATTTCCTTAATTAAAATAAAACTCAAAAATATTTTCTTTTTAATTATTTAATTCAAATTATTAATCTAGACTTAATTTTTAGTTCAAAAAATAACAAAAAGTATGTTTTATTTGATAAAAAGGGTCAAAACCCTAGGACGCTCCGATTCAATTTTCCTCGCGCGTATTATCTTTGATCTATATTTGTGTATTTGCTCCGAGGATGTAATAGTTTTAACTTAGGATTTTATTTACCGCTTTTATTTACTTTTCGCAATTTAATTTTCAAGGGTTTGTTTTTGGCGATGTAAATACCCGACGCCTTGTAATAGCTTAGATTTATTTTTCGCAATTTATATTCCGCAACTATTAACTGTTAGATGTTTGAATAATAGGCTATGCATGATAAGATCAATCTTAATTTAAAATCAACAGTAGCTCACCATTAACATGTACAAAGATGAATAACTGAAAAACAATACACTCGCACATGCCACTCTTAGGGTACGCCTCACTTGGTTGTCTCGAATGTGATCATTGAGTATAGGAAGTTTTAGAGGTCTCCCTCTTGTCCAAAGATCATAGTTGCCTCGAAACGGTTGCCTCGGATAAAATGATCTAAGACATTAGGGTTACCGCTAAGGCGTCCTAACATTGCTTTAGTGACCACACGTCCCTTAATCGAATTGACCCGAAAACTCCAACGATGGTGCTACCTACTCCTCAATAGGGGGATAGCATTGTCGAAAGGACATTTGTACAGTTTAATTCCTTTTTGAGTAGGTAGATGTTCTTAAGTACTTGCTCCTTCTAAAACAAAACAAAACTTTTCGCACTTACACTCCTTTCAAGCAAAAACTCTTTTCAAACCCACAAACACAAAGAAAAGCGAACTTTTGAAAACATAGTGAGCAAGTACCTAAGAGCCCGTGGATAACCACGGATAGAAAGGGTGATAACACCTTCCCTTTCTATAATCTACCTCCCGAACCCGAGAAATATCTCAAAAGGGAATTTTTCTGTGCTTTTGTCCTTTCCTTGTTGGATAAAATAAAAGACGGTGGCGACTCTTGCTTACCGCGACATTTTGCAAAAACAAACGCAAAATGCGAACCAGCATTCCAAAAACAGTCAGTTCTCATTCCCACCGATCACACCGGGGCTTGTCCCGTATAAATCTAACAAGACGATACCATGGAACTACGGAGGAGAAATCTTCTATCATGGTATCAAACAGATTGAATCAGTCCAAGAGAATTCTGATGATGAAACCCTTGATATAGGGAATATTGCGGGAACAAGCAAGTTAACTCGCAGCGGAAGGATCTTCTCTCCGGAGATTGCTCCTCCACGAGCAGTCTTCGGACCCTCGAAAGCTTCTGTGCCTGTCAAGCCATCTATGCGAAGCCCGGTAATTGAAGAATTGGATACTCCTGAAGTTATACCCTATGTTGATGCTACCGATAAGGGTAAGGGGATACTAGAAGCGCCTGTCAGGATGAAGGCTCAGACTGTGGTAATCCCCGAAACCACCCAGAAAGAAACTAAAGAAAATCTTAAAGATAATCAAAAAGAGCGACTACGATGTCGTGGAGCAGCTAGGGCAGACCCCTTCCAAAATCTCTATGTTGGCTCTTCTACTCTGCTCTGAGGCTCATGCTAAGGCCTTAATCAAAATTTTAAAGATGGCACACGTGCCTCAAGAAACTTCGGCTGACCAGTTTGAAGAGTGCGTGGCTAGCCTTACTGCCGATAATAGTCTTGGTTTTTCTGATGCTGATTTGACCCCTAAAGGAAGGAAGCACAACGATGCGCTGCACGTCTCGGTAGAGTGTAGAGGGACTACGCAGGCCCATGTCCTAGTTGATATCGGTTCATCTTTGAATGTCCTACCGAAGAAGGCGTTGGACAGGCTAGACTGCGAAGGTTTGACTTTAAAACCTAGTAACATCATTGTTAGAGCCTTCGATGGTTCTAAGCGGATGGTTCACGGAGAGGTGGACATCCCAATCAAAATGGGCACCGAGACCTTCAACTCTACCTTTTATGTGATGGACATCCGTCCTTCATATTCATGTTTGTTGGGAAGGCCATGGATCCACTATGCTGGGGCAGTTACCTCCTCTTTACACCAAATGCTAAAGTATCTTGTTCACGGTAAGATTATAACGGTTCACGGTTGTTGTACCCCAAAATTTGCCCTCCCATATTCCTCAATATTTGTCAAGAATGATCTTCAAATTGCTCAAAGATTGCTCAAGGGTTGTACAGTCAAATAACCTCCTTAGGCAGTCAATTCAAAATTAGGGTTTTGGTTCCTTCAAGGAATTTGGGGTTTTCAATGGTCCAATCAAGTCTCATAGGCCTATATACATTCTCAAGCACCTACATGCCAAGTTTCAAGACTCACAGTGTCAATTTGCACAGTCAAAACCCCATTTGATCTACAGTCAACTGCAAGGACAAAATGGTCATTTTGCAGTCAAAAGTCAGAATTCTTGGTCAACATCTTATTTTGAGTTCACAATCATCATTTGATCAAGTCTTGATCATGATTCCACAAGAATAGCTCAAAAATCATCAAAGATGCAAAAGTTACTATTTTTGGACAGTAGAAAAGTCAATTGTACTTTGACAAGGGCATAACTTTTTCATGGTTTATCAGAAAAATTCCATCCAAAGCTCATTTTGAATAGGATGCAATTTCCTACAATCCATCTTCACACCCCAAGATCAAGAAATGCCCTCACAAAAAGTTACCAATTTTTACATTATAGGTCAATGTCAAAGGTCAACAAAAGTACACTTTGAGTCAAAGACCATAACTTGAGATTGGTAAATCCAAATGACATGGGACCAAAGGCATTGGTTAGAGGACTTCAAGGTCTTTCCAAAATGTCCAAGAACATGGTCATATGATCAAAATTGAGCAAGTTGTGCATTGGAGAAGTTGGGAAATTTTCATGAATTTCCAAAAGTCAACTATCCCCAAAACTTCAAATTTTGTCAAAAGGGCCCACTTTTTTCCACTTGATTTGATCTTGTCACACTACACACGTGTCATATCTTCAGTCTTGTGTCCATCCATTAATTTTTCTATTTTATTTGATTTTTATTGAATTAATTCATTTTAAATCAATTTAAATCCAAATAAAATCTAAATATTAATAACTTGGTATCTTTTTGATTGATACAGGTCTTTATTATCATCATGGACAAGATCAAACTCGAATCAAGCCATATCATGCATAAAATATTGGATTTGGAATGAAATTGGAAGGTTTAATAATGGATAATCATCAAATATGGCATTTTTTTTCAAATCTTGATCATGGTCTTAAAACACAATATTATGAGGGAGATTCTTTCCATGCTTTCTTGTATCCTCATTCTCATCTATAAATAGAGAGCCACACAAGCTTGAAAGACACGAAAATCCTCTCTAAAAAGCTCTCAAAAAGCTCTTCAAAAAGTTCTCTAAAAGCTCTTCAAAAAGCTCTCCAGAAATCAAAGAATTGGTGCAAGTCATATCTCGAGGTTCCGGCCTCTCGCAATTGACATCAAGCCTCAAACCATCCTCTTGAAGTCCTCATGAGTCTTACAAGGCCCAAGAGAAATCCATCACACGCCTAGCACGCCCACCGGTTTGGTAAAATTTTGAATTTTGAATCTCTAATTTTAATCACATTTTATGGTATGCTAACGTTTGTTTGAGTTTATATAGAACCGTTATGGATGGTTGAATCATAGGTTCCACACAAGAATAAAAAAACACCATAGTTAGAGCATGAAGCTTTCGAAGATCCGAGCTCAAGGATGCTTTCTGCACCCTCCAAAAAAAGACCCAATTTCTCTACTTTCTCATATTTTATTTATTTGGTTTAATTACTTTATTTTTACTTAATTAATTTACTAACCAATAACAAATTTTATTTTTATCAAAAAAATCACAAAAATATCATTTTGTCCAATTAAAATTAAGAACTTTATTTTTCTTTAATAAATTCCGATTAATTAATTAGGTTTTTAATTCTAGGAAACTTTAATTTCTTTTTGTAAATAAATAAAACTAATTAGAATTTAATAGGTTTAATCACTAATTTAACCATTCCATTTTCTTTCTTTAAATAACCAAAAATCCAAAAATAACCTTTTTTTCATTTAATTAATTAATTTAATTTAATGTAGTGATTAATTTAGATTTATTTCTTTCTTAAAATATATAAAAAAACCACAAAACATTTTCTTTATCAAATTAAATTCTAACTTTTATTTTTGTAAATAAACATTAATTAATTGATTTAGAATTTTAATTAGAATAACTTTCACATTTTTGTAAAATAATTAAAATTAACTTAGACATAATTAGGTTTTTATTAACATTGATTAATTTTATTTTCTTTCTTTAAATATCAATAATCCAAAAAAATATTTATTTTCATTAATTAATTTATTAATTTATTAATTTATTAATTTATTAATTTATTAATTTAATAATTAATTTAGGATAGTTTCTTTCTTAATTCAAAAATAACAAAAAAAGATACTTTCTTTCAAAAAAGGGTCAAAACCCTAAACTTGCACCCGATTTAATTTCCGCACGCGATTTACTTTCTTTTATCCAATATTGTATCTGTTTCCGGAATGTAAAAGCTTAATAGGACTTTACTATTTTTACCGCTTTATTTATTTTCCACATTTTAATTTCAAGGGTTGCTTTTGGCGATGTAAATACCCGACGCCTTGTAATAGTTAGTTTTAATTTCCGCAATTTAATTTCCGTAACTTATAAACTGTTAGATGTTTGGTAATAGGGAATGCATGACAAGATCGAACGTTTAAACCTAAAATCAACATACATAACCACTAACATGTACAAAGATAAAATAAACTGAAAACAACACACTCGCACATGCACACTCTTAGGGTACACCTCATTTGATTGCCTTCATAACGCGGTCATTGAGTATAGGAAGTTTTAGAGGTCGTCCTCTTGTCCAAAGATCATAGTTGCCTCGAAACGGTTGCCTCGGAAAAATGATCTAAGACATTAGGGTTACTGCTAAGGCGTCCTAACATTGCTTTAGTGACCGCACGTCCCTTAATCGAATTGACCCTTAAAACTCCAACGACGGTGCTACCTACTCATTCATAGTGGGATAGCATTGTCTAAAGGACATTAGCACAAATTGATTCCTTTTTCGAGTAGGTAGATGGTTCTTAAGTACTTGCTCTTTCTAAAACAAAACAAAACTTTTTCACACTTACACCTTTCAAACAAAAAACTCTTTTCAAACCCACAAACACAAAGAAAAGCAAATTTTGAAAACAAATTGAGCAAGTACCTAAGAGCCCGTGAATAACCACGGATAGAAAGGGTGCTAACACCTTCCCTTTCTATAATCTACCCCCCGGACCCGAGAAACATCTCGAAAAAGAAATTTTTCTGTGCTTTTTTCCTTTCCTTGTTGGATAAAATAAAAGACGGTGGTGACTCTTGCTTACCGCGACATTTTGCGAACACAAACGCAAAACGCAAACCAGCATTCCAAAAATAGTCAGTTCTCTCCCACCGTATCACAGAACTGGCGACTCTGTTGGGGAATTATAAGTGAGGTGTACCTTAGGATTAGATCACTTGTGTTTTAAATTGTATGCTTTGTATGCTTTAATTTTGTGGGCTTGTATCGGAGTTTCATAGATCCTAACCCGGATCTGGGGGTACCCTTTTTTTTAGGTAAGTAGCAATAAACTGTGAGGGATCTATCCGGCGTAGACCGACACGGATGAAGCAGTAGCTACGTTGGTGTGACACCTTGGTCTGTACCTATATCCCTTGTGGTGGAACGAGGAGAATATGGGTCTTCTGAAGAGTCATTAAGCACCAACTGACCTTAGAACCTTAAATTGACCAACTTGGCCATAGAACAGTAGCAGTATGCTACACTCATTGAGAGTAAACTCTCGCGGTGGTTTCAGCCGCAAGAAAAGGTTGCCAAACTGGAATTATGACCGATTGAGGGTAGTCAATAATATTGAGATCCTCTAGAACCCGATTACTATTTTTAGGACAGGTCTTAACCAACTGAAACTGAAAGAGGGTAGTACCTAAACTTCACGCCAGCCTGAAATTTAAGGGTTCTTTTATGTGACTTGTGTGCCTTTACCATGTTTGCCTTTTGTGAATACTTGTGGTGTGCCTTTATCATAACATCATAACATCATAACATTGCATGCATCCTGCATAAGGACTAACCCATTTCAAAGACAAGAAGGTTTCATCTTTGCTCTGTTTTGTAGGACATCATGATGCCCATGCATAGGAATACTATCCGGCTCAACTTTGCTCAACCACCTACTTTGCTTAAAGAATTGGTTGACAGGATTCAAGACACTACTTCCTTCATCAGGAGGCATGGCTCTCTTCTCAGTTTAGTCACCTCAAAGTGGGACCAACAATTGATGAGTGTCCTGGTCCAGTTTTATGATCCGCTATACCATTGCTTCACCTTTCAAGACTTCCAACTGGTCCTTACCCTGGAAGAGTTCTCTGAGCTGCTTGGTATCCATGTTTTAGAGCAAACTCCATTTACCGGTTGGGAAAAGACTCTTAGGCCTGAAGAGATTGTTGCAGCCCTTCACCTGACCAAAGAAGAAGTAATGGCTAACTGGGAAACTAGAAGTGGAGTTAAGGGCTTTTTGGCTAAGTTTCTGGTTGGCAAAGCTAATTGTTTCTGGAATGACTTAGACTTTAAAGCGTACGAAGGAATTCTGGCTCTCTTAATCTATGGTCTGGTATTGTTTCCAAATCCTGAAACCTTTGTTGATGTTAATGCCATAAGGATTTTCATCTCTCGGAATCCTGTACCCACTCTCTTGGGTGATGTCCTTTATCAGCTCTATACTCGTACTGCCCGAAGACGGGGAACTTTGATGTGTTGTGCTCCTTTATTGGCAAGGTGGTTTATTTTGCACCTCCCTAAGTTCGTACTGAAGAACAAAGAAGGAAGGGGCTGGGCTCATAGGATAATGTCTCTTACTGATAATGACATTATTTGGACTCTCAGAGGCTTAGATGAGGTGGTCGTCATTGATCGTTGTGGAGAGTATCCTAATGTTCCATTGATCGGAACCCGTGGAGGCATCTCCTATAACCCATGTTTAGCTCTCCGTCAGCTTGGAAGAGCCAGAAGAGAAGGGCCTCATGAGATGTTGATACCTCATATCGTCTTTGATTTTCAGGTAGATAGCGACGAGCTGCGTTGTAGATTCATCAGGGCTTGGGATAGAGTTCACAAAGCTGACCCACATGAGTTGGGACCAAAAACTTCTCTCCCAATGGAGTCATATTTTAGATGGGTCCGCATCCGTGCCCAGAAGTTAGGTATGCCATACGAAGCCGTCAGGCCTATTACTCTTGAAGTTGCTGATAAAGACGGGGTTCCTCCAACTATTCTCCATCCTCATACACCCACTGATGTTGGCACACTAAAGAGGTCTTGGGCGCAACTGCAGGAAGAACGGGATTCTTATCGGGAAAGGTTCAATGAACAAGAACAGAAAATCCAGAAGCTGACTAAGCAATTGGAGAACGAGCGGATCCTGAATGATTATATCCGCACTGAGAAGAAGAGGCCATGGGAACATTGATGGACCTATTGATGATTTCTTTTACGGTTTTATTTACTTTTCCGTATTTCCATTCTTGTAACGCCTAAGGGCAATTTGTTGAACAATTTAAATTCCGAAGTTAAATCTAATAAAGTTTGTTTCCTTTCTTGTCTACAAATTTGAATCCCGATTGTCTTTGAAAACATAAATCATACGCATTTCATTTCATTATATGCATAACAGGTACCCCTTTTACAGGTCACTTATCTTCTTCGCTGTTTATTTCAGCAATCATCATGTCTACTGAACCTTCCACTGAGTAAGCTATCAAGGCCCTCCAGGCCCAGAATGTCCAGTTCCAAGAGTTGGTGATGAGCCTAGCCCAGGGTCAACAGGATTTAAAGACTCTGATTTTGAAAGAGAGGAAGAAGAAGAAGAGGACCGTCTTGTTCAATACTGGACGCAGATTTGGGAATGGACTGCAGAATGAGGTTGATCTGACCACCTCATCTATAGGGAAAGACAACCCATAAGAGAGAAGGGTTCCTAGCCCCCTGGTCTCCGACAACGAGACGGATTATGATGAAGAGCAGTATCCTCCTGCTGAGGATAGGTATAAACAGTTGGAGGACCGCTTGAGCGCTATGGAGATACAGAACATGCCCGGACTGGACTTCGGAGACCTAGGTTTATCCTCTGGGGTGGTGATCCCCCATAAGTTTAAGGCACCTGCCTTTGCCAAATATGACGGAGCTTCCTGTCCAAAGCTGCACCTCCGGTCGTATGTAAGGAAGATCTAACCTTACACAGCTGATAAGAATTTGTGGATCCATTACTTTTAGGACAGTCTTTCAGGGACTCAACTTGAGTGGTTCTATCAGCTGGATGGAGCCAGTATCCGTAACTGGGAAGATTTGGCTACTGCATTCTATAAGCAGTATCAGTATAATTCCGACCTCGCTCCTACGCGTACCCAACTCCAGCGTATGTCAATAGGGACAGGTGAAGGATTTAAAGAGTACGCTCAAAAGTGGAGAGACCTTGCTGGAAGGGTGCAACCACCTTTAACTGATCGTGAACTTGTTGATATGTTTCCGGGGACCCTGTCTGGTCCGTTCTTCAACCATTTAATTAGAAACTCTTCAGCCGGGTTTACCGACCTTATCTTGACTGGTGAGAGGATTGAAGCTGGTATCAAGGCTGGGAAGATACAGAAGGGGGCCTCATCGAGCACTGAGAAGAAGCCGTTCAAGAAAGAATCTAGTGTTGTCTACGGTTCAAGGAGACGGAATAGATCTGAACACCGCCAAGCTGTCAACGCGATGGTTATTTCAAAACTTGCTGGTGCTCCTCAGCATCACAACCAACAAAGGGAAGAGAGACCTAGAAGGCAATTCACTCGTCTCAGCATGACCTTGTCCCAGATATTACCATAGTTGCTGAAGACCAATTTGGTGACTCTAAGGGAAGCCCCAAATAATCTGAATACTACATCATCAAAGTATAACCCCAACGCCCGCTGCACTTATTATTCTGAAAGCCCGGGGCATAATACAGATGATTGTTGGACTTTGAAGAATAAGGTCCAAGACCTGATTGATGCAAAAGAGATTGAGTTTGAGGCGCCCGAAAGGCCTAATGTTGTGACTGCTCCCATGCCCAAGCATGGAGTGAATGCTGTAGAGGAAGACTTGTTTGTAGCCTCTGTGGATGACATTGTCACCCCGCTGATGACCGTCAAGAGGAACTTGTTGCTAGCCGGTTTATTTCCGGGATGTAGTGAAGGTTGCCATCTGTGTTCTGTTTCACCTGCTGGTTGTCCATCTTTGAAGTCAGGCATCCAAAACCTGATGGATAATAAGGAAATCCTGTTTGAGAAGATTGTTGTTCCTGCCACCCCTACTGAAGAAGTTTCCATTGTTACTATTTTCAACAATTCTCCCAAGGCTCCCTCGAGGAAGCCTGTCAAAATTACACCTGTTCAGAAGATCGCACCCATAATCATCACTGTTCCGGGACCTATTCCCTACACCTCTGACAAAGCTGTCCCTTGGCACTATGGGGCAGATGTTTATGTGCTTGGAGTTAAGCAAGAGTTTGATATTAATACCAGCATCAACAACATTACCGGGCCTGCTAAAGTCACCCGCAGTGGTAGACTTTTCTCACCTGATATTGCGCCACCAACTATCCGGAGACCTATTGTCATCACACCTGCAAGTGTGCCTAATGCCATTCCTGATCAAGTTCTTAGTTCTACCCCTATCGCCGAGTCATCTGACGCTCGGGGCAAAGGGATCGCCACTGATATGCCTACCCAGACGGAGGCGCCAAAGACAACCAATGTTGAAGCTTCCAAACAGGAGATGGAAGAGATTCTGAAGATCATTAAGAAGAGTGATTATAATGTAGTTGAGCAGCTGGGGCAAACCCCCTCTTAGATTTCTATGTTATCACTGTTGCTGTGTTCAGAGGCTCATGCCAAGGCTCTGATTACCTTCCTGAAGACGGCCCACGTGCCACAAGAGACATCAGCTGATCAGTTTACCGATTGTGTAGCCAATTTAACAACTGATAATGGTTTGGGTTTCTCCGACGCTGATCTGACTGCTAAAGGGAAGAACCATAACGATGCCCTGCATGTCTCCATTGAATGCAGGGGCACTACTCTTGCACATGTGTTGGTTGACACTGGTTCCTCATTGAACGTCCTGCCCAAGAAAGCTCTAGACAGGTTGGATTGCGAAGGGTTGGAGCTAAAGCCAAGTAACATTGTTGTCCGGGCCTTTGATGGGTCCAAAAGGATAGTGCATGGTGAAGTCGATATTCCAATTAGAGTTAGTTCTCAGGTCTTCGATTCTACATTCTACGTGATGGACATTCGACCGTCCTATTCTTGTTTGCTGGGTCATCCATGGATCCATAAAGCAGGAGCTGTGACCTCCACACTCCATCAGAAGCTGAAGTACCCGGTCAGAGGGAAGATTGTGACAATAAGGGGGAGGAAGAGTACATGGTCAGCCACCTCAACTCGTTCCGGTACATAGAGATGGATGGGGAGTTCATTGAGACCCCATTCCAACACTTTGAAGAGGTTCCTTAGACACTGGCATCAGCTGAGACTGTGGTTGAAGATTCTCCTTTGAAGATGGCTTCCTTAAAGGATGCCCGGGCTGTTATCGAGAAGGGTGGGTATGCAAACTGGGGCCGACTTCCTGATTTCACTCAGAAGACTGACAAGTTTGGTTTGGGTTTCACTGCAGAAGCTCAAAGGGTTGTTCATAGTGCAAGGATTGGAAGACCTCCTGTGTTCATCAGCAACTCCGGAGTAAATGCCATCGAAGACGACGTGGAGGAATCTGAATTCGACAGCTGGATCTACCCTACGACCAATGGTGGACCAAACAACTGGACAGCCAAAGTCTTCATCCCTATTACTTTTGTTACTCAGTAATGAACTCTTTTATGTTGAATTTGTAACAGACAATATTGTGGAACTTTAGGGCTCGGTGTCTTACCCGGGGCACCGTGGCTTCATTTGTGAGGGCTTTTGTGTGCTATTTTCATATATCATTAATAAAAGCATTGGAAGTTTTTTGCATTTCAAATCTTGCGCTCTTTGTCTTTCTTTATTATATATTGCAAAACAGCTATTTACACACACTCACATATACAGGTCCCAATCCACTCTGGATCTCACTGGTAACGACTCTGCTACTGCCAGTTATGACTTCGAAAATCCGATCAACTTAGCCGAAGACGAAGGTGAAGATGATTGCGAAGTGCCTGGTGAGCTTGCAAGACTGTTACTTCAGGAAGAGAGGGCCATTCAGCCACATGAAGAGCCGGTGGAAACGATAAATCTGGGTACTGAGACAGACAGGAAGGAAGTCAAGATCGGTGCAAATCTGGAGCTTAGTGTGAAACAACGATTGATTCAGATGCTGCATGACTACGTAGAAATCTTTTCCTGGTCTTACGAAGATATGCCTGGGTTGGATACCGACATTGTGGTTCATCACCTGCCTACCAAGGAAGAATGCCCTCTGGTAAAACAGAAGGTCTGCCGTATGCGTCCAGAGATGTCCGAGAAAATCAAAGTTGAGGTTATGAAACAGTTTGATGCCGGTTTTCTAGCAGTGACTTCTTACCCTCAGTGGGTTACCAATGTGGTTCCGGTACCGAAAAAAGATGGTAAGGTCAAAATGTGTGTTGATTACAGAGATTTGAACAGGGCAAGCCCTAAGGATGACTTCTCTCTGCCTCACATCGACATTTTGGTTGACAAAACTGCTCAGCATAAGGTATTCTCCTTCATGGACGGTTTCTCCAGTTATAATCAGATAAAGATGGCTCCCGAAGACATGGAGAAGACCACTTCTGTTACTCAGTGGGGCACCTTTTGCTACAAGGTCATGCCTTTTGGGTTGAAAAATGCTGGGGCAACGTATCAGCGGGCCATGGTTGCTTTGTTCCATGATATGATCCATCATGAGATTGAAGTATACGTTGACAATATGATTGCAAGGTCCCAAACTGAGGAGGAACACCTTGACCATCTACAGAAGCTGTTTGACCGGTTGAAGTTGTACAAGCTGAGATTAAACCCGAACAAGTGCACCTTCGGGGTAAGATCTGGAAAATTGTTAGGCTTCGTCGTGAGCGACAAAGGTATTCAAGTGGACCCTGCCAAAGTGAAAGCCATACAAGAGATGCCAGCTCCCGAGACTGAGAAAGAAGTCAGAGGCTTTCTAGGACGGCTGAACTACATTGCCCGATTCATCTCGCACCTAACTGCTACCTGTGAACCAATCTTCAAGCTACTGAAGAAAGATCAAGTAGTACGTTGGAATGATGAATGTCAGGCCGCTTTCGAAAGAATTAAGGAGTATCTCCAAGAACCACCCATTCTTATGCCACCGGTTGAAGGGAGACCTATAATCTTATACTTGACAGTACTTGATAACTCAATGGGATGTGTGCTGGGGCAGCATGACGAGTCTGGCCGAAAAGAGCACGCTATTTATTACCTTAGCAAAAAGTTTACCGACGGTGAGACCCAATACTTATTGCTCGAGAAAACTTGCTGTGCTTTGGTATGGGCTGCTCGCCGGCTAAGACAGTATATGTTGACTCACACTACTCTGTTGATTTCAAAGATGGATCCAATCAAGTACATCTTCGAAAAGCCTGCTTTATCCGGAAGAATAGCACGATGGCAGATGATCTTGACTGAATATGACATCCAGTACACGACCCAAAAAGCAATCAAGGGAAGTGTGTTGGCAGACCATTTGGCACATCAGGCAGTGGATGATTACCAGTCTATGAACTTTGAATTTCCAGACGAGAATATCATGGTAGTGACTGATTGTGAGATACCTGGACCGGATGAAGGACCTGAGAAAGGATCCCGATGGTCTATGCACTTTGACGGAGCCTCAAACGCTTTGGGTAATGGAATTGGTGCTGTGATCATATCTCTTAAAGGATCACATACTCCCCTCACCGCCCGCCTATGTTTCAACTGCACCAACAACATGGCGGAGTATGAAGCATGCATCATGGGTCTTCGAGCTGCAATCGACCTAAGGATCAAGTTTCTGAGTGTCTTCGGAGATTCCGCTCTCGTGATCAGTCAGATCAAAGGCGAGTGGGATACGAAACACCCAAATCTTATTCCTTACAAGGAGTATGTATTGACGTTGCATCCCCATTTCGAGGAGATAACCTTTGAACATTTCCCAAGAGAGGAGAATCAGTTGGCGAACGCGCTAGCTACAATGTCTTCTATGTTCAAAGTCAAGTGGGACAACGAGGCTCCCCGGATCATTATTTGGAAATTGGATGAGCCTGCACATTGTTGTGATCTTGAGACCGAAGAGGTAACAGAAAAACCTTGGTATCATGAAGTAAAGAGGTACCTTGAAGCTCAAGAATACCCTGAGGGCGCGTCTGTTAATGACAAGAAGTTTCTGAGAAGGTTCGCGGCAAAGTTCTTCATCAGCAATGACATTCTTTACAAACGCAACCATGATTCAACCTTACTGCGTTGCATGGATAAAATTGAAGCAGAAAGGGTCATGGCAGAGCTGTATGAAGGTACCTTCGGAACTCATTCCAGTGGACATACCATGGCAAAGAAAATCCTTCGGGCAGGATATTACTGGTCCACAATGGAAGCTGACTGTTACCAGCATTCTCGGACATGTCACAAGTGCCAGATCTATGCTGATAAGGTGCACATTCCTCCAGTTCCTTTGAACGTCTTGACAGCACCTTGGCCTTTTGCAATGTGGGGCATTGATATGATCGGTGAGATCAGACCTACAACATCCAATGGGCATCGGTTCATCCTGGTAGTGATTGATTACTTTACGAAGTGGGTTGAAGCAGCTTCCTTTGCCACCGTAACCAAGAATGTCGTGGCACGGTTCATTCGGCACAACCTGATCTGTCGATACGGTGTACTAGAGAGGATCATTACGGATAATGGTACCAATCTTAACAACAAGATGATCACTGAGCTCTGCGAGTAATTCAAGATACAGCACCACAACTCTTCTCCTTACCGGCCGAAGATGAATGGGGCTGTAGAAGCAGCTAATAAGAACATTAAGAAGATTGTGCAGAAGATGACAGTGACCTACAAAGATTGGCACGAGATGTTACCATTTGCTCTTCATGGGTACTGTACCTCAGCACGGACGTCAACAGGGGCAACACCCTACTCCTTGGTATATGGCATGGAGGAAGTCCTGCCCATTGAAGTTCAGATACCCTCTCTCCGGATCATGAAGGATGCAGGTTTAAGCGAAGACGACTGGATCCAGACCCGGCTTGATCAACTGAACCTAATCGACGAAAAGAGACTCACTGTTATTTGTCATGGTCAGACGTACTAAAAACGGATGATCAAGGCATTTAACAAGAAAGTCAGACGACAAGAGTATCAAGTCGGGGACCTGGTAATCAAGCGCATCATTCTACCTCAAGGTGATCCCAGGGGCAAATGGACCCCTACGTACGAAGGGCCATTTTTGGTTAAGAACATCTTCTCAGGAGGAGCAATGATTATAACCACCATGGACGGTGACGATCTTCCTCACCCCGTCAATGCAGACATAGTGAAAAGATACTACGCATAATTAAAGACCCGCTAGGTTGACTGGCCTAGGCAAAAATAAGGGCTTCCCAGCGAACCAAAAGGGTTCGGGCAAAATAAGGGATGAAAATAAAAAAAAATCTGTACACCCAGCAAGTCGAAAACCTGAAAAGGCGGCTTGGGCAAAAATGGGTATCCCAGGGGACTGAAAACCCGAAAGGGCGGTACAGGCAAAAGTTAGGGATAAGCGTAACACTATGTCTCATTGGATCACCTCGCATCCATACTTTGGTATCAACTATCAGGCTCGGACGGCACCAATCAATCAGATTCATCTCCAACTAAGCAGCAAAGTGATGAGATGCTTGAAGATATAAGGGCGATAGCAGAGTTGGAACCCAGTGGGATTATTCACATAGCTGTTTTCTTTTCACAAATTGTATAAATTCTATTTGCTCGGCGGCGTTCTCTTACTAGAACGTCAGCCTCTTGTACAAAAACGCCTATTTACAGGCAAACTTCAAAATCAATACAAGCTCATTTTTCGACAAATTGCAAATTGTTTTTTCCTTTATCTGTTTTGTTTTGCAAAGAACGTCCAATGTTCATTTTTGATATATGCATTTGACATCAATTACTGCTCATAAATATTTGCATGCGAAACAAAGGACTAATTACGAGTGATATCAGAAGTAGGGGCAATAAGAACTATCTGAGAGGTCTAGTTGCTCTGTCCACCAAGGTACCAAGGTAGGTTCAGCTGAAGAATATGACCAAGATACCTTCATTCCCCGCAGAGTAAGACAGTAATGGAGCTCTCCCCACTAAGACTTGCAACCATGGACGAATCAGCAATACTCTTCCCCAAGCAGAGTTAGTCTACCGTCAGTCCCGAAAAAGCTTGGCATCCCCAGAAGGTCTCAATATTCCCTAACAGAGTATACAAATATTCGCCAGCAAGCGTAAAGAGCATCCCCGACAGTCTTAATATTCTGCAATGAAATATAAGAATGTTCCCCGGTGGAATACAAGATACCCCCAGTGGAGCCATTTTCCCAGCGCAATCTAAAAAGCTCCCCCGCCAGAGTTGAATCATCTTCCCTAGTAGATTCTGGAAGCTTGTCCCCTGCAGAGTACAAATGCATTTCCTCAGCCAAATTCAGAGGTTATCCCCACAAGAGTCTAACTGGGTTATCCTCAGCAAGTTGCGACTGAAAGATCATCCCCAGCGAAGTTCTTTCCATCCCCAGCGGAGTTCATCATCAAAATCCCCAATAAAGCTTATCAACGGAATCCCCAGCGGAGTTATCGTTAAAATCTCAACAAAGCATCTCCTCCCCACAGAGTAATTCCCCGTAGAGTAATCTCTTCACCAGTTTATTCCCCAACGGAGTCATCCTCTCCTGCAAGTTTATCACCTTCGTTCATCATCCCCAGTGGAAGCAAAGAATTCAACATCATTCTCCAACAGCTATCCGAGATTTATTTTCCCCAGCTAAAACATCACATTTTCATACATCATGATACATGCATATACGCATCATATCATACAATCTCATTTATGTTGAGAACATCATTGCTCGAGCCATATCATGCATTGCATATGACTGACCTTTACCTTTCAGGAAGGATGCAGTTAAGTTCTCAAATTATGTCGATGGAGACAAAATCAGTTAAATCGATTCTGAAAGATTTTTCTGATGCTCAGCCAGTCAATGGAGCCAAAATCCAGTTAAATCGATTCCTAAAGATTTTTTTGATGCTCAGCCAGTCAATGGAGACAAAATCCAGTTAAATCGATTCCTAAAGATTTTTCTGATGCTCAACCAGTCAATGGAGACAAAATCCAGTTAAATCAATTCCTAAAGATTTTTCTGATGCTCAGCCAGTCAATGGAGACAAAATCCAGTTAAATCGATTCCTAAAGATTTTTCTGATGCTCAGCCAGTCAATGGAGACAAAATCAGTTAAATCGATTCCTAAAGATTTTTATGAGGCGAAGCCAGTCAATGGAGAAAAAGTCAGTTAAATCGATTCCTAAAGATTTTTCTGAATCCAATCCAGTCAAAGAAGACAAATCCAGTTAAATCGATTCCTAAAGATTTTTCTAATGACAACCCGTCAATGAAGACAACCCGTCAATGAAGACAACCTGTCAACAAAGACAAAACTACCTACCAACAATCTCCAGGTGGCATCTATAAGCCCATCCTCCTATCCATCATCTCTCCAAATGGCATCTTTAAGCCCATTCCCGACATCATAATGTTGATATTATACCATGCGAGTGCAAATTTCTGGGCACTCTAGTGCTCAATTATCTTCCACCTTCGGATCACGAAAGACTCGAAAGCCAATCCATATCCTCAGGTTTAAGAAAATTAAACAGGGGCAACTATTGTACCCCAAAATTTTCCCTCCCATATTCCTCAAGATTTGTCAAGAATGATCTTCAAATTGCTCAAAGATTGCTCAAGGGTTGTACAGTCAAATCACCTCCTTAGACAGTCAATTCAAAATTAGGGTTTTGGTTACTTCAAGGAATTTGGGGTTTTCAATGGTCCAATCAAGTCTCATAGGCCTATATACATTCTCAAGCACCTACATGCCAAGTTTCAAGACTCACAGTGTCAATTTGCACAGTCAAAACCCCATTTGATCTACAGTCAACTGCAAGGGCAAAATGGTCATTTTGCAGTCAAAAGTCAGAATTCTTGGTCAACATCTTATTTTGAGTTCACAATCATCATTTGATCAAGTCTTGATCATGATTCCACAAGAATAGCTCAAAAATCATCAAAGATGCAAAAGTTACTATTTTTGGACAGCAGAAAAGTCAACTGTACTTTGACAAGGGCATACATTTTTCATGGTTTATCAGAAAAATTCCATCCAAAGCTCATTTTGAAGAGGATGCAATTTCATACAATCCATCTTCACACCCCAAGATCAAGAAATGCTCTCACAAAAAGTTACCAATTTTTACATTATAGGTCAATGTCAAAGGTCAACAAAAGTACACTTTGAGTCAAAGACCATAAATTGAGATTGGTAAATCCAAATGACATGGGACCAAAGGCATTGGTTAGAGGACTTCAAGGGATTTCCAAAATGTCCAAGAACATGGTCATATGATCAAAATTGAGCAAGTTGTGCATTGGAGAAGTTGGGAAATTTTCATGAATTTGCAAAAGTCAACTATCCCCAAAACTTCAAATTTTGTCAAAAGGGCCCACTTTTTTCCACTTGATTTAATTTTGTCACACTACACACGTGTCATATCTTCAGTCTTGTGTCCATCCATTAATTTTTCTATTTTATTTGATTTTTATTGAATTAATTCATTTTAAATCAATTTAAATCCAAATAAAATCTAAATATTGATAACTTGGTATCTTTTTGATTGATACAGGTCTTTATTATCATCATGGACAAGATCAAACTCGAATCAAGCCATATCATGCACAAAATATTGGATTTGGAATGAAATTGGAAGGTTTAATAATGGAGAATCATCAAATATGGCATTTTTTTCAAATCTTGATCATGGTCTTAAAACACAACATTATGAGGGAGATTCTTTCCATGCTTTCTTGTCTCCTCATTCTCATCTATAAATAGAGAGCCACACAAGCTTGGAAGACACGAAAATCCTCTCTAAAAAGCTTTCAAAAAGCTCTTCAAAAAGTTCTCTAAAAACTCTTCAAAAAGCTCTCCAGAAATCAAAGAATTGGTGCAAGTCATATCTCGAGGTTCCAGCCTCTCGCAATTGACATCAAGCCTCAAACCATCCTCTTGAAGTCCTCATGAGTCTTACAAGGCCCAAGAGCAATCCATCACACGCCTAGCACGCCCACCGGTTTGGTAAAATTTTGAATTTTGAATCTCTAATTTTAATCACATTTTATGGTATGCTAACATTTGTTTGAGTTTATATAGAACCGTTATGGATGGTTGAATCATAGGTTCCACACAAGAATAAAAAAACACCATAGTTAGAGCATGAAGCTTTCGAAGATCCGAGCTCAAGGATGTTTTCTGCACCCTCCAAAAAAAGACCCAATTTCTCTACTTTCTCATATTTTATTTATTTGGTTTAATTACTTTATTTTTACTTAATTAATTTACTAACCAATAACAAATTTTCTTTTTATCAAAAAAATCACAAAAATATCATTTTGTCCAATTAAAATTAAGAACTTTATTTTTCTTTAATAAATTCCGATTAATTAATTAGGTTTTTAATTCTAGGAAACTTTAATTTCTTTTTGTAAATAAATAAAACTAATTAGAATTTAATAGGTTTAATCACTAATTTAACCATTCCATTTTCTTTCTTTAAATAACCAAAAATCCAAAAATAACCTTTTTTTCATTTAATTAATTAATTTAATTTAATGTAGTGATTAATTTAGATTTATTTCTTTCTTAAAATATTAAAAAAAACCACAAAACATTTTCTTTATCAAATTAAATGCTAACTTTTATTTTTGTTAATAAACATTAATTAATTGATTTAGAATTTTAATTAGAATAACTTTCACATTTTTGTAAAATAATTAAAATTAACATAGACATAATTAGGTTTTTATTAACATTGATTAATTTTATTTTCTTTCTTTAAATATCAATAATCCAAAAAAATATTTATTTTAATTAATTAATTAATTAATTTATTAATTTAATAATTAATTTAGGATAGTTTCTTTCTTAATTCAAAAATAACAAAAAAAGATACTTTCTTTCAAAAAAGGGTCAAAACCCTAAACTTGCACCCGATTTAATTTCCGCACGCGATTTACTTTCTTTTATCCAATATTGTATCTGTTTCCGGAATGTAAAAGCTTAATAGGACTTTACTATTTTTACCGCTTTATTTATTTTCCACATTTTAATTTCAAGGGTTGCTTTTGGCGATGTAAATACCCGACGCCTTGTAATAGTTAGTTTTAATTTCCGCAATTTAATTTCCGTAACTTGTAAACTGTTAGATGTTTGGTAATAGGGAATGCATGACAAGATCGAACGTTTAAACCTAAAATCAACATACATAACCACTAACATGTACAAAGATAAAATAAACTGAAAACAACACACTCGCACATGCACACTCTTAGGGTACACCTCATTTGATTGCCTTCGTAATGCGGTCATTGAGTATAGGAAGTTTTAGAGGTCGCCCTCTTGGCCAAAGATCATAGTTGCCTCGAAACAGTTTCCTCGGAAAAATGATCTAAGACATTAGGGTTACCGCTAAGGCGTCCTAACATTGCTTTAGTGACCGCACGTCCCTTAATCGAATTGACCCTTAAAACTCCAATGATGGTGCTACCTACTCATTCATAGTGGGATAGCATTGTCTAAAGGACATTAGCACAGATTGATTCCTTTTTCGAGTAGGTAGATGGTTCTTAAGTACTTGCTCTTTCTAAAACAAAACAAAACTTTTTCACACTTACACCTTTCAAACAAAAAACTCTTTTCAAACCCACAAACACAAAGAAAAGCAAATTTTGAAAACAAATTGAGAAAGTACCTAAGAGCCCGTGGATAACCACTGATAGAAAGGGTGCTAACACCTTCCCTTTCTATAATCTACCCCCCAGACCCGAGAAACATCTCGAAAAAGGAATTTTTCTGTGCTTTTTTCCTTTCCTTGTTGGATAAAATAAAAGACGGTGGCGACTCTTGCTTACCGCGACATTTTGCGAACACAAACGCAAAACGCAAACCAGCATTCCAAAAACAGTCAGTTCTCTCCCACCGTATCACAACGGTGAGGAAGAGTACATGATAAGTCACCTCAACTCCTTCCGCTATGTGGAGTTGGATGGCGAATTCATAGAAACTCCTTTCCAACATTTTGAGGAAGTTTCTCCTGAAGTCGCAGTTGCAAAGACAATGGTTGATGTACCTATCGTTTCCAAGCATGTGTCTAGGATGGCATCTTTCAAGGATGCGAAGGCTGTAATCAAAGAAGGACGGAGTACAGTATGGGGGCAACTGCCTGATTTTTCTCACAAGACGGACAAGTTCGGACTAGGTTTTACTGTTGTTGGCCAAAAAGTTGTGCGTCGCTCCCGGGCCGGAGGACCACCCTTTAAAATCACTCACCATGGAATTAATGCCTTAGAAGATGATGATGAAGAAGACAACATTGAAGATTGGATCTTTCCAACCGTCGAAGGAGGATTAAGCAACTGGGAAACGAAGGACTTCGTTCCCATCACTTTCATCAACCAGTAATTTATCTTTGAACAATTTCCTATTTTGGTCTGTAATAACTAAACTATTCGTACACTATTTTCACCTTATGCCTTGCCCGGGGCATATAGGTCCATTTGTAAGGGCTTGATTTTCTTCATTATCATATGCCATGTTTAATAAATCATTGGGCGTTTTCATCTATAAACTGTTGTGTTCATTTTCTTTCCTTTTACATTTTGTTTTATTTAAGGATGGCTATCCTTACACACACCCACACTCATAAAATGCAGGTACCCATCCACTCCGGATTCCATTGGTGACTATTCTGATTTAGCCTTCGGTGACTCTAAAGATTTAATCAATCATGTCGAGTACGAACGTGATGAAGACTGTGAAGTGCCTAGACAATTAGCCAGACTTTTGCAACAAGAAGAAAGGGCTATTATGCCCCATGAAGAGTTGCTAGATACCATCAACTTGGGAATAGAGGAAGACAAGAAAGAGGTAAAAGTGGGTGCCAACCTGGAACCAAGTGTCAAAGAGCGCTTAGTGCAGTTTTTGAACGAATATGTTGAGATCTTTTCCTTGTCCTATGAAGACATGTCGGGATTAGATACATATATCGTGGTTCACCGTCTCCCTACAAGAGAAGACTGTCCACCGATCAAACAAAAAGTCCGCCAAATGAGGCCCGACATGTCTGAGAAGATCAAAGCTGAGGTAATGAAGCAATTCAACGCTGGCTTTCTGGCTGTTACTTCCTATCCACAATGGGTTGCTAACATTGTGCCCGTGCCTAAAAAGGATGGCAAAGTCAGAATGTGTGTAGACTACAGGGATTTGAACAGGGCTAGCCCTAAAGACGATTTTCCACTACCACACATCGATATCTTGGTTGACAATACAGCTTAACACAAGGTTTTTTCCTTCATGGATGGATTCTCGGGATACAACCAGATCAAAATGTCCCCCAAGACATGGAGAAGACTACTTTTGTTACGCAGTGGGGTACCTTCTGCTACAAAGTGATGCCATTCGGACTGAAGAATGTCGGGGCAACCTATCAACGCGCCATGGTAGCTTTATTTCATGACATGATACATCATGAGATTGAAGTCTACGTAGACGACATGATAGCCCGTTCACAGATAGAAGAAGAACACCTCGACCATCTGCAAAAGCTGTTTGCCAAATTGAAGGAGTATAAGCTCAGACTGAATCCTAACAAGTGCACTTTTAGAGTCAGGTCTGGTAAACTTTTGGGATTTATTGTCAGCAACAAAGGCATTGAGGTTGATCCAGCTAAAGTAAAAGATATATAAGAAATGCCTGCCCCCCGCACTGAAAAGGAGGTTAGAGGTTTCTTAGGATGCTTAAACTATATTGCAAGGTTCATATCTCACCTAACATCTACCTGTGAGCCAATCTTCAAGCTGTTGAAGAAAGATCAGGTGGTTGAATGGAACAGTGATTTTTAAGTTGCTTTTGATAAGATCAGGGAGTATTTGTTGGAACCTCCTATCTTGATGCCACCCGTCGAAGGAAGGTCGTTAATCATGTATCTGATTGTTTTGGATAATTCAATGGGGTGCGTACTGGGCCAACATGACGAGTCTGGCCGAAAAGAGCATGCCATTTATTACCTTAGCAAAAAATTTACCGACTGTGAGACTCGCTACTCACTACTCGAGAAAACTTGTTGCGCTTTGGTATGGGCTGCTCGCCGGCTAAGGCAGTATATGTTGACTCATACCACTTTGCTGATTTCCAAAATGGATCCGATCAAGTATATCTTCGAGAAGCCTGCTTTATCTGGAAGAATCGCTAGATGGCAAATGATCCTGACTGAGTATGATATCCAATATACTACCCAAAAAGCTATAAAGGGGAGTGTACTCGTTGACCATCTAGCTCATCAAGCCGTCGAAGATTACCAATCTATGAGATTCGACTTCCCTGACGAGGACATCATGACATTGGACAACATTGAAGGTAATGGACCGTATGACGGACCTAAACAAGGATCCTGATGGACCCTGTACTTTGATGGTGCTTCAAATGAACTTGGCAACGGTATCGGTGCGGTACTTATTTCTCCGGAAGGTTGCCATACACCCTTCACTGCCCGACTTTGCTTCAGCTGTACCAACAACATGGCTGAGTATGAAGCTTGCATCTTTGGTCTCAAGGCTGCTATAGACTTGGGAATCAAATCTTTGGTCGTATTTGGGGACTCGGCTTTGGTTATCAGTCAAGTCAAAGGAGAGTGGGACACTAAACATCCTAATCTTATCCCATATAAAGAACATGTCCTGACATTGCTGCATCATTTCGAGCAGATTACCTTCGAGCATTTTCCGCGAGAAGAAAATCAGCTAGCGGATGCTCTAGCTACAATGTCTTCTATGTTTAAACTCAACTGGGATAACGAGGCTCCCCAAATCACCATCGAGCGAATGGACGAACCTGCACACTGTCATGAGATTAATACCAAAGAAGTAGTGGAACAACGCTGGTTTCACGAAATCAAAAGGTATCTCCAGACTCGAGAATACCCTGAAGGAGCTTCAGTCAATGACAAAAAGTTCTTAAGGAGATTTGCTTCCAAGTTCTTCCTGAGCAATGGTATCCTTTATAAGCGCATCCATGATTGTGTTCTACTTTGTTGTGTGGACAAGGTTGAAGCAGAGTTGATCATAACCGAAATACATAGTGGCACCTTTGGCACCCACTTAAGCGGACATATGATGGCTAAGAAGATTCTAAGGGCAGGCTACTACTGGTCTACAATGGAAGCTGATTGTCATCAATATTCCCGTACTTGTCACAAATTCCAAGTCTATGCTGACAAGGTATATATTCCTCTTGTTCCTCTCAACGTTCTAACAGCTCCTTGGCCATTTGCAATGTGGGGAATCGACATGATTAGAGAGATCAAGCCTACAGCATCCAACGGACATCGCTTCATCCTGGTGGTTATTGATTACTTCACTAAGTGGGTCGAAGCAGCTTCCTACGCCTCTGTTACAAAGAATGTGGTTGCCCGCTTCATTAAGCAGAACCTCATATGCCGGTATGGTATCCCTGACAGGATTATTACGGACAACGGTATAAATATGAACAACACTATGATCACCGCTCTGTGCGAGAAGTTCAAGATTTATCATCACAATTCATCTCCCTATCGGCCAAAGATGAACGATGCTGTTGAAGCTGCGAACAAAAATATCAAGAAGATCATTCAAAAGATGACAGCCACCTACAAGGAATGGCATGAGATGTTGCCGTTTGCTCTACATGGATATCGTACCACTACGCGTACTTCAATAGGGGCAACCCCCTTTTCTTTGGTGTATGGCATGGAAGTTGTTTTACCTATGGAAGTTCAGATTCCTTCCTTAAGGATTATGAAGGATGCCGGTTTGAGTGAAGACGATTGGATTCAGACCCGGCTTAACCAACTTAATTTGATCGACGAGAAGCGACTTACTGCTATTTGTCATGGTCAGACGTATCAGAAACGGATGATCAAGGCTTTCAACAAGAAAGTCAGACGTCAAGTATATCAAGTCGGAGGTCTTGTAATCAAGCGGATCATCTTGCCGCAAAGTGATCCCAGGGGCAAGTGGACTCCTACTTACGAAGGACCATTTGTAATCAAAAACATCTTTTCTGGTGGGGCAATGATTCTGACCACCATGGACGGTGATGACTTGCCGCACCCTGCGAATGCAGACATAGCCAAAAGATACTACGCATAAAACGACCCGACAAGTTGAAAACCCGAAAGGGCGACTTGGGCAAAAATGGGCATCCCGATGAATCGAAAACCCGAAAGGGCCGTTCAGGCAAAAATGGGCATCCCGGTGAATCGAAAACCCGAAAGGGCGGTTCAGGCAAAAATTAGGGATAAACAAAAAAATCTGTACACCCGGCAAGTTGAAAACCTGAAAGGGCGACTTGGGCAAAAAAGGGTTTCCCGGTGGACTGAAAACCCGAAAGGGCAGTCCAGGCAAAAATTAGGGAATTAAAGCGTATGACTATGTCTTGTCGGATCACTTTAAGGACAATCTTTTAACCAACAAGTTCCAGGCTTCTGATCAATCCAATCATCGGCGGCCGAAGCAACGAATGGACAGAATACTCAGAGTTGTGAAGGCTATAGCAGAATGGGAACCCCATGGAATTGTTACACATAGCCATCTTTCTTTTGTATAAATTTTTTCTCAATTTTACGACAACATTCTCTTACTAGGATGTCTGTCTCCTTTGTACAAAGATACTTACAAAAGTTAATACAAAAATACTTCAAAGCGCAAATTTGCTTGCCTTTCCTTTCTTTTTACACTTATGTTTTATTTGAAAACGTCCAATGGTTTGTTAAATAGGCATATGCATTTGAATATAATCACTGCTTACAAATAAGACGAAATTGAGAAAGGATAATTATTGATAGGTTGAAGGTGTAGGAAGATGTCTTTGTTCTATTCCAGAGGAAACCCCCTACAGTATGTCATTCAGATCCTCAACAAAGCTAAAACCTTGGAGTATACACCCCTAGTGGAGTTAAATTTTAAGATCCCCAATGGAGCCAGTATTTTCTAACTTTATTCCCCGACGGAGTTAAGTTTCAAAGTTCCCATCAGAATTAAGTCTCCAAACTTTCTTCCCCAATAGAGCCTAAAAGCTTTGAAATACACATACCCAGCGGAGTTCATATCCCCAGTGGAGCTAGAATATTCTAAACCTTCTTCCCCAGCGAAGTCAAAATTCCAACTATCAATCCCCAGCGGGAACTATTCAGTTTCCCCAACTTCCCCGACAGGTTATCTTAAAAGTCTAAGAATCAATCAGATAACAGTCAACTTCTTGTCTTATCCCCGACCAAGATGATTCCCCAGTAGATTGGCATACAACCCGAGCTCCTGATTCCCCAAGCAGAGTAAACACTCTCCCCACGGAATTCATTTCCCAATAGAACGAAGATTCTATTTCCTATTTCTCCATTGGAAGCCTCCCAGGTTCTAATTCCCTAGTAGAGGTCTTCAGAGTTTTCCTTATTTCCCAGGAATGTCATTCCCCGCAGAAGTTGTCAAAGCTCTTGTTAAATCCCCACAAATCACTAAGGATTTTCAATCCCCAATAGTGGTCCCAGGATTTCTCTTTCTCCATAATCAAAGATATTTAATCCCCAAGCAGTCAGCAAGGATCTCTCATCTTCAACGATCAAAGATTTTTGGAATCCCCAGCATCAGTCAAGGGTTTATTTTCCCCGGCAACAGTCAAGGATTTCATTATCTCCGGCCATCAAGGATTTATTTTCCTCAGCAAGACAGCTACTTAGCTTACATGCACATCCATTACATTCATACATCATAAACATTGATGAAACATAGTTCATTGCATCATATATGTCATGCAACATAACTTTATGTTTTAGCTAACATTTTACCCTTTTTCAGGATAAGATTAAAAAGCTATCATTAACAACTATTCAGAGATTTCAGATACAATATGGATACACCCCAGACACGGCGGTCATTCTATTTACTCATTCAAAATTCCAAGTCAAAATATAGACTAGATACGCTCCAGACACGACGGCCATTCTATTTCTCATTCAGATTCGACTATCAACTTCAAGTTCAGATACGCTCCAAACACGGATGCCATTCTGGCCCTTACACCAGAAGTTTGATTCTCCCTCAGTGCAGTCGCCACGAAAGTCATTTTGTCACTTATTCAGATCCCAGTTACAGTACGAATATACTCCAGACACGAAATTCATTCTGCTACTCATACAGATCTCAACTTCAGATACAGTCCAGATATGCTTCAGACACGGTTTCCATTCTATCACTCATTCAGAACTTATCCCCAGCACACAGTTGCTCCCTACACAGATGTTTCTCGGTTACCCATTCAGAATACAGATACACTCCAGACACGGCAATCATTCTGATATTCATTCAAGAATAAAATACAGTTACAACTCGGATATGCTCTAGACACAGACGCCATTCCCTTGCTCATACAAACCCAATCTCCAGATACAACTCAGATACGTTCCAAATACGGATACCATTCTGATGTTCATTCTACTGATTTTCAACAAACAAGTCTTGGATGGAATCTTTAAGCCCATCTACAGCAAGGTTCTACCATATCCAAATGGCATCTTTAAGCCCATTCCCTCAACAATATTTTGACGAGTGCAAATTTACGAGCACTCTAGTGTCCAATCCTCTTTTACCTTCGAGTCACGAAAGGCAAAACTTGTCAATCTAACTCTTCAGGTTCAAGAAGATTGAACAGGGGTAACTATTGTACCCCAAAATTTTCCCTCTCATTTTATCAACATTTCTCATCACAAGGCTCTTGGAGCTCAAGATCAAGCTAGGGTTTGCTCTGCCCAAGACACCTCCTTGCATTGTTGACCTAAACTAGGGTTTGAGTTTGAACAGGGATGTTTTGACCTACAATGCCCAAAGTGACTTTCATACTTCATGTTGGACTCATAAGTTTTCCCATACCAAGTTTCAAGCCTTGAATCAAATTTTTGCCCAGTCAATTGGACAGTTGACCTAGAAATCAGCTGTATTGGGGAAAAAAAGTCAATTATGGCCAATTTACAGTCAAACCTCATGAATTTTGACCCATATCAACATTATGAACTCATATGAACCATTTGATCAAGTTTGGACCATAATTCCACAAGAAATTTGATCAGATCACCAAAAGGGCAAAATGGTCATTTTTAGGGTTTTGACTGTGCAAAGGCAATTTTTGACTGTTTGACCTAGTCAATGGAAAATCAAGTTCAACCATGGACTCAAGGACTCAATGACATCATCTTGACCTATTCAACAAGTTCAAAAGATCTCAAATACATGGGATTGACAGATGAATTTTTCAGTCAACTGATCAAAATTTGATTGTACACTGAAAAGTCAAACTTTGACTTTTTGGTCAAAATCAAGTGCCAAGGGTCATTTTTCATCAATATGTGTCAAAATATGAAACTTGTTCATCAAGAAACCCAAAATTGCAATTTAGGGTTTGAAATTGAAAATTTTCATAACTTAGAAATTTTCAAAGTTATGAAATTTTCTTAATTTTTCCTAACTTTGCCCCACATTTTCACCATGATGCAAATGGATTAAAACAAAACTTACAACATGAAATTTGTAGTAATCCACAAAGTCTACAACTTTTATTCACAAAGTTTTCTCAAAAGAAGCTTGGATCTCAAGTTATGATTTTTGGAACAAGGGTCTCTAAAACTTTTAACTTAGAGAAATTTTGCCCTAATTTAGGTAGGATTTTGACCCATCTTCTTGGCCATTTTTCACATAGTTCCAATTGGAGTATCAAGTTGCATTTCAAATATGGATTATAGTACTTGTTGCAAGCTTTCCAAATCGTCCAAGAACTCCTCAAACACATTTGTGGTTAGGGAGAATCGAATGCTTGAAGTTGGCAAAAATTCACTTTGTATCCATGGCCAATACATGTTGACACAAGTTGCAAAATCTGTCCAAACTAGCTTAGTACTTGATTACAGGTCTCTAAACTCTTCAACACTCAAAAATTAAATGCAAACACATTTGTTAGAGGCATTGTTCTGATCAATGAAGCATTACACATTGATTTAATCCATTTTTGGTAAAAAGTTAACAATGCCATTTGCACAAAGCACAACTTTTGCAAATTTGTTTCTCTTGAGCACTGGACCAAGCCTTTTGCTGCAAATAAAGTTCCCTAATATCAGGCATAGTACATCAACTATGTGCATGCTTGGAGCTAGCCTGTACATGCCATAGCATGGACACTTCTCACTTTTACTTCAAAAACAAGTCATTGTGCCAAAAGTCCATATCTTGTGAATCTGATATAACCAAGTCTTGCCAACATTCCAAACAAGTTTTGCACATCCCTTTGAGCCAGAAACACGAGCTAGCAACCTCTCAAACACCCTTATACACCAAAAACGCCATTTTTTGCCAAAATAGGGCAGGATCTGCAAATCACAATCCACTCGTGCGTTTTGCTTGCAATTAGTTCCAACACACTCCATACTACATACCTAAACTATCCCAACCATTCCCAAGTTACTGTAACTCCATTTATACGCATCACCATTTTTGCTTTGAAGCTTTGCAGGTTGAGTTCTATAGAGACATCCAGGCCATTTCAAAGCAAGCTAAGCATTGGGAAAGGTCCAAGGAACTTCAAGCAAGCTCAAAAGAACCTCAGGCCTCACTGAAAGTTGCTGCATTGCCATACTCGAGCTTGACTGAAATAGGTAAAGTTCAAACTTCTATCTCTCTATTTAGGAAACATTAGGCTTAAGTTTGTGAATAAAAAATGTAGTCCTCATTGCCCTTGAGCTGTACATATGCTTAGAATTCATTTATATTAACTGAGTTAGGAGTATTTGATAGTTGAACTTTCTGAAAAACTAGGTCAGAAATTGGGGGTGATAAAATTCTCTCTGGTTTCTTAGAGTTAGGTCAAGTGTTTTATATGGTTGAAATCGTTGTTTCAAGCTCTATAATTTTCATGTTATGAGTTTTTGATTTCAAGCAAAATACAGAGAGAACAGGTTTCAAGGTCAGAAGCGCGCGTGTTTGGTCGTTGGCCAGAGGACAGGGACGAAGGCCATTGGGCTGGGCCTGGCTTTGTCCTGCTTTTTGCACCCCTATGCTTGCTTTTTGCACCCTCAGGCCCATTTTCTATATATTTTGTTACTTTTATATTTTAATTTCATTTCTGACTTTATTATTTTATTTCCAAGCATAAAAAATACTTAAAAAATATTTTCATAATTTTTTACATTTATTTGATATTTATTTTAATTTTTTTTCTAATATAGAAAACATTTTAATACCTTTTTATTATTTGCTTAAATTTAAAAACAATGTAAATAATACTTTTACTTTTATTTCTTATTTTTATTCATACTAAAAATATTTTCTTGAATATATTTTATTTTTGTAAATATTTTATTTTATTTTATACATACTTAATATATATATATATATATATATATATATATATATATATATATATATATATATATATATATATATATATATATATATATATATATATATATATATATATATATATATATATATATATATATATATATATATATATATATATATATATATATATATATATATACTTTTATTTTATTAAAATCATAAGATAAAAATACAAAAATATTACATTTTTATTTTTACTATTATTTATACTAAAAAACACCCTTTTTAAATATATTTCATTTTTGTACATATTAATATATTTTTGTATATAAATAATATATAATATTTATCTTCTTAAAAGAAATTAGGGTTTACCCTAAAATAAATAAAATTAATCTTTATTTATTTATTTATTTATTTATATTTCTTTACATTGAAAATATTTTTACATACATAAAAACTTCTTTTTTTGCATAATACATTTTATTCTATATTTATTTATTTTGTTTATTTAAACATTGTACATTTAAATATTGATGCAATTGAGGATTCAATTTGGATGTAATAGTAACTAGGGTTTATATTTCTTGTCAAATACCCCCTATTCAAAATTGTACCCTCATCCCCATAATCATGTTGTAATAGCTTAGAATTTAAATTCTCGCACTTTTACGCTTTCAATTATGTCATGATTAGAGAACTAGGGTTTGTATGCCAAAATCAAATTAACAAATAGTTTGACCTAATCAAAGACAAAAATGCATGAAAAACAAACACAATGCACACTTGCACCCCTAGGGCTACAATCCACTTGTTTCCTTCAAAAATGGGCCATGGTATGCATGTTAAGTACTTTGGCAAAACAAAAACAAAACAAAAGATCATAGTCCCTCGATGACGCTATCTTGGTTTCCTAAACAAAATGATCAAGTCCCTCAAGAAAATTGCCAAAGATACTTGATACAATTGCTATCATGGTCTATACGATGACCCGCGCCTGTCCCGTTTAACATCCTAACACAAGGTTGTTCACCAAATACAATGGTGAAACAATACTGTTAAAAGGGTTAAAAACATAAATATCTTTGAGTAAAATAGGGTAGATAGCTCTTAGTTACTTGATCAAAAGCTTGAAAAAACATCCTTGCTATTTTCAAACACACTTCACAACACAATTTCAAAATCCAACTTTCAAACATTGAAAATTTTTCAAAAGACAAAAACACCTTTGTATACATTCAAACAAGAATCATTACAAAGGTTTCCACAATGATGGCCTCTTTTCAAAACATCTTTCAAAACCACACACAGAGCACCATTTCAAACAATTGAAAAGAAAAGCAAGTGATCTAAACAAGTAACTAAGAGCCCATGGATAACCATGGATGAAAAGGGTGCTTGTGCCTTCCCTTTTCATAATCTACTCCCCGAACCCAAGAAAACATCTCAAAGGTCTTTCCTGTGCTTTTTGACCTTTCCTTAGGATAAAAATAAAAAGTCGGTGGCGACTCTTGCTAAACCGAAACATTTGCGAACACAAACGCAAAACCTCAAGTCAGTTCTCCCACCGTATCACATCGAGGAATCAACAAGGCTTAGAATTTATGGGATAAGTGTTTGATGTAAGAGGGATGTGCTTATCATGATGTCTATTGGAAGGTAGACCTTGAGGATTTTGGATAATAGTAGAATATGATTTGACAATGTTTGTGGTTTCTTTAGGTAAGGGTTTGACGAAGGTGTCTAAAGTTTGCTTTTGTTGACTTATGGTATTTGGATGTATGTATTGGGTAGATTGGTAAAGTAAAAGGCGTGTTGAATTAATGGAGTCTGTATGGGGTACATGGCAAAGTTGATTGTAGGTTGAGGGTGTTGGATAGGGTTTAGGACCACCTATAATAGTGATGTCCTTATTTTTATAGGTGAAGGATATTTTAGGTATTAAAAAATCATCCAAAAGGGGACCAAGTGTTCACAACTATTCCATTCTTAAGCCACATAGTTCCTTCAATGGGAAGTAAAAAAAGAAAGGTAAAAAAATAGGTGATTTTGCAATATGATGGAAAATTAAGGGAATAGTCCATATCATAGTAAGTGAGATCCATTACCCACCATTACACAGAAATTAGGTATGGGTTTATGGGAACTTGAGATATTGAGTTATGAGTGATTGGAGAATATTCTGATTGAGACCTATATCGATGTAAACAATAACCAATAATCCATCAAGTAATCCTTTGAATTTAAAGGTTTCCGGGGGAAATTGACCACTAACAACTTGTGGTGAAAGTTGAAAATAAGTTTCCTCTGACTCATATTCAACTTCAACAACATTAGAAATTTCATTAGTCTATTGAGTTATAATAGGATTATCATCTTTTATCGTAAAAAATATTCTTGCTCAATATTTATGGACTGGAATAAACTTCTCATTACAAATATTAAAGTATAAATCTTGAGCTATGTGTTCTTCTCGTTGAGATACGGTCATATGTCGTATAGGTAACAACTTGGAATTATTTTTAAATGAGGGTTGTTTAGAGGTTTAGATGTTGTTGTATTGTTTAGGTCCTTGGTATAGTAATGTGGTTTAAGATAATTATGTTATGTATAAGAGGGGTTGGGATTTTGGTTAGAGGGTCTGGTAAATTTAGGTTTTGAATCTTTCAGCATGGCCTCAATTAGTTTGACAAGTCTCCCAGATTGTGAAATATAGTAAGATCATTTGATAGATTTTTTATATTGAACTTCTAGGTTTAAACCTGATGTGAAACCGTTGAGAATTGCATCACGTGATAACCTTAATACTCTATTTCCTAATTTTTTGAAATTGGCTTAGTATTCTGAAAGTGAACCATGTTGTCTTAGTTTAAAGAGTTGAGTCTGGTGATTTTCATAGTTTGAGGAACCAAAACGAAATTCAAAAGACCTAGAAAAATACAATGTATGAGGATGTTGAATAACTAAATTACGAAATAAAAAAATTAAAAGATTAAATGTATAAAATAACTTAATATGTTGATTAATTAAATGTTTTAAATAATTTTAAATAATTTTAAATTATGATATTTATTAAGAAAATTATTATACGTCTGACCTACACAAATATTAATATGTGAGTCTTCAATTTTCTTTGAAGATATGTGATAAACGATGTTTGACTTAATGTTTTATATTCTTTATTATGTTATGTAGATGTTATCTTTAGTGCGTAGCTTCCCTCATATCGTAGTTGTGTAATTTCCACTCTCTTCTCTTAATCATACTATTAACACAAAACACGATCACGGTCTCGATTTATCTAGTCATGTTGTGTTTTAACATAATCTAAAATCTTAACTACCTTTTTTAGAACTCATAACAACCATGAACACATTGTATCAGCCATTGATGAAGAAGAGAGAAGTAGAAAGAAGAAGAATAGAAGAGATTGTGAGAGCTTAAAGCTACAAACTGAATATTGAGATTGAAAGAATATTACATCATAGTTTTGTTTATATTGTTAATTGAGAATAAAGCAAAATGAATCTCCAACTAACTCTAACAAACTAATATCCAAAAATGGAAACATCCTAACTAACTTTGCAACAACTATTACTAAAGACAGTAAAATATTTACAAAGTCGAAGGCAGCTTAAAAGGACTTCAATCATATCTCATTATTGCATCATGATTTCAACATCCTCCCTCAAGCTTAAGCATGATAAATATATATCATGCCAAGCTTGGAAATGAAGTTACTGAATTTTCTTGGGTTCAAAGGCTTCATGAGAAAATTTTCCAATTGTTCTTGAGAAGATATAGGCAGCAACTTCATAACACCTTGCTGAAATTTCTCTCTCACAAGATGGCAATCAATCTCAAGATGTTTTTCCCTTTCATGAAAAACAGGATTATAAGCTATATGAAATGCACTTTGATCATCACAATATATGATAGGTGGTTTGAAGTATATAATGTTCAAGTCTTGCAAGATGTGGAAGATCCAAATCAGTTCACATGTAGTTGATCCTAATGCCTTATACTCAGCCTCAGAGGAGGACCTAGAAATTGTTGTTTGCTTCTTTGCCTTCTATGACACAAGAGAAGACCCAATAAAAAAACAATAGCTTGATATGGATTTTCTAGAATCAACACATCTTGCTCAATCAGCATCAGATTAGCCTAGAATATGCAAATTGGAGGATCTTGGGAATAGCAGGCCTTTACCAAGATGTTGTTTTAGATATTTGATTACTCTACAGGTTGTGTTGTAGTGCATTTGTGTAGGATTC
Organism: Vicia faba; assembly: GCA_948472305.1. Lineage (NCBI taxonomy): Eukaryota > Viridiplantae > Streptophyta > Magnoliopsida > Fabales > Fabaceae > Vicia > Vicia faba. The sequence continues at coordinate 1,409,088,820 of OX451737.1, read as the reverse complement.
TGCATAAATTGACTCAATTGTTGTGTTGCAAGTGTGATATCAGGCCTTGTGTTATTTAGGTACAATAATTTACAAATAAGCCTTCTATATAATGTGATGTTCTGAAAAGGTTTACTTGCATCTTGGTACAACTTTGTTGAAGGATTCAAAGGAGTGGGAATTAGTTTATAGGTAAGTAATCATGTGTCATGCAATAAATCCAAGCAATAATTCCTTTGTGATATGACAATTCCTTCTCTTGAATTTGCAACCTCAAGGCCAAGGAAATATTTTAAGAGTCCTAGGTCCTTGACTTTGAATTTTCTATGCAAAAATGTCTTTGATCCTGTCAAACTCGGATAAGGAAGTGCCATCCAAAATCACATCATCTACATATACGAGTAGAACTGTGATTTGATCTTCCTTGAAGAGAGTGAAAATAGAATAATCATAACTAGATTGGTGATAGCCAAGTTGTAAAAGGAGGGAAGTTAGCTTTTCATACCACATCCTTCTAGCTTTCTTCAAACTATAAAAGCTTTTAACAAGCTTGCAAACCTAATTTGTCTTAGTGCATTGAATTCCTTGAGGTACACTCATATAGACATCTTCCTCTAAATCTCCATGTAAGAATGCACTATTTACATCGAGTTTTTGTAAATACCAATTCTTAATAGAAGCCATTGTAAGTAAAACTCTAATAGTAGAAATTTTCACAACTAGAGAAAATGCATCAAAAAATCTAAACCTCCAACTTGGCTATAACCCTTGGCAATCAATCTTGCATTATACTTCTCTATGGAACCATCAACTTTGAGCTTAATTTTATAAACCCATCTATTGCTAATAGGTTTAACATGAGATGGAAAATCAACAATTTTCCAAGTTCCATCATGAGCTAGTGCTTTTGATTCAGAATTCATAACGTTGAGCCAATTTTCATTCTTGAAAGCTTCTTCATAAGAATTTGGATCTAAATCACTTGTGACAGAAGAACTAAAAGCTCTATGAAAAGAAGATAAATAATGGAAAGAAGAAATGGGATAATAAATACCTGAAGAAGATGACTGAGTTGAAGAATGTGAAGAATTAAACACGTAGTCCTTAAGGTGAGTAGGAATGTGTTTAATCCTAACAGGTTTATGGTTTTAGTGGTGATGAGTATCAGGTGGTGGGGGTATGTCGCGCGCAAAATCATCGCCATCGAAGACGTAGCAGAGATGAACGATATATTGCGACAGCGATGATATGTAAAGAAATGTAGCGGTAAAGATTTGAGATTTAAGCCATCAATTGACTTATCTCAACACAATGAAGTCGCCACCGCACTTTATTGTTTCCAAATGGAAATGGGAAAAAGCGAACAAAACCCAAAATGAAATAAAAGATCAGAGATCGAAGTACGGGGGTCGGTTATGCAAAGGGAATGTATTAGCACCCTAAGCATCTACGGTACTCCGCATGATCCATTTTATTTGGTTTCTTTTAAAAGGAGTGTCATGTAAAGGTTTACTTGCTAAAATAAAAGAATGAATGTTTATTTGCACACAAAAGAAAATGAAATGTTTTTTATTATTTTTGTTGCTCGCCTTGGGTCGTAAGACTTAGTGCCTACGTGCTCCCTCGTGCAATGGGAAAGTCAGAGCACCGTAGTTTAGCTAGAAAAGACTTGTCTATTGATTGATTTTTAAACAAAGAGACAAGTCATCATTGTTATGAGAGAAATCTCGATTAACGCCCACAAGGTGTGAGAAAGATGGACCCTACGCCAGCAAGAGTTAGGGTTTGAGAATGCCTCTAGTACTCAAGTGGAAAAGTCGACACCTTTATAACCATAGGGATAAGAGAATGTTGCTCGACTATCAATGAGTCATGTCTCATCTTGAAAAAGTTTTGAAGGATAAAAGATGCTCGAGCGCACAAAAGGTTTGAATGAGTTGAAGTGTTTTTGTTAATTTTGAAAGATGTCAAAGTATAATTAAATGAATTGAAGTTTGTTTAAAGAAAATAAGTTTTAAAAGAAAAGGCACTCGACAAAGTCGAGGTTTATTATGAAAGCGGTTCGAGTTTAATCAAAGAAGATTTTGAAAAAAGATGAGAAGATTTGGAAAATTAAAGAAGATGGGAGGAGATGAAGGGACTATCCTAAAGCATAAGGTAAAAGCTAAGGAGAAGAACCATCTAACCAACAAGAAGCCAACACTTAACATTATGAGTCAAGATAGAATTCCCATTCTTTGGATTGAAACCAAGAAAGGATACTAAACCTCTTGAAAAGACCAAACTTCAAATGTATTAAGTCTTCACAAAAATTAGGCAGCGTAATGGCTATATACATATGAATTCCAGATTACAGACAAAGTATGTAATCACAATGACCTGCACACAAAACAAACAAATAACCCAATGTCTTGAGATAATTTTCAAGAACTCCAGACAAAATATCAATTAAGGTCACAAGATCTCCAACATAGGCCAAGGTCTCTAATCCTAAGTCCAAGAAGTCCAATACTCCATAATGAAGGCTCTTGAAATCCTGCCTCGAAATTCCATAGGAACTAGCCTAAGTTCCACAATCACATAGGTGCGTCTATCAAGAGTACACCTATAGTCTAGGTACTCCCTCATACAAAGTATATATCTCATTAAGAGTTTCTATTATCTCATCCTCTTATTACTTCAAGATTCATGCTTTACTTGCATGATCATCTCATATTACTCACAACTTGTTATTACCCATTAAACCTATTTCTTGGGATCTCCAGTCGTTTAGGTCGAGTTACCGTCATGAGCAACTCATTTTCCTATAGGAATTAGTCCCATCTTATATGATGTATTATATACTTTCTCTCTAGCTAATCCTTTCGTCAAAGGATCTGCTAAATTTTCACCAGTGCGTACATAATCCACTCTTACATCTCCTTTAGAGATACAGTCTCTAACAGTGTTGTGTTTTCTTCTAATTTAATGTCTTTTACCATTATAATAACGGTTCTTGATTTTTTCAATAGTTGTGGTACTATCGCAATGGATCAACACAACTGACATATGTTTTTCCCATAAGGGAATCTCAGTTAGCAAGTATCTTAACCAACTTGCTTCTTCACTAGCAGTCGCTAATGCTATATTCTCAAGATAGTACGTTTCTTTGATTTCCAAGATACAACTCCTCTAGCTATGTTGAATATATAACTACTAATTGCTTTGGAATCATCATATAAGGTATTCCAATCTGCATCATTGTATCCTTCAGGTACAACAGGAAATCTCTGATAATGTAAAACGTGATTCATGGTCCTTTTAAGGTATCGTATGACTCGCTCAATAGCTTGTCAATGTTCATTACTCATTCTACTAGTAAACCCGCATAACAATCCCACGACATATGCAATGTCGGGTTTAGTACAATCAATGGAATACCTAAGACTTCCAATGATGCTCGCATATTCTGTTTGTCTAACACTTTCACCAGTGTTCTTAAACAGCTTCACGCTTGGATCATTTGGTGTGCTCACAGGTTTACTGCCAAAGTGATTATATTTCTTTAAGATCTTTTTCACATATTGTGATTGATCTAAAGAAATTCCTTGCTTGGATCTCGTGATCTTGATACCAAGAATCATACTCACTTCTCCGAGGTTTTTCATATCAAAGTTGTTGCACAACAATGATTTCATATCATTAATGGCCTGAATGTTTGATCCAAATATGAGTAGATCGTCTATATATAGACATATGATAGTGAAAATGCAATTCTCAAATTTATAATAAACATATTTGTCCCTTTCATTCACTTTGTACCCATTCGATATCATTAAGTTATCAAACTTTACATGCCATTGCTTTGGAGCTTGTTTTAGCCCATACAAAGACTTATCTAACTTACAGACCTTGTTTTCTTGTCCATGGATCACAAAACCTTTTGGTTGTTCCATATAGATTTCTTCTTCTAAGTCACCATTTAAAAAAGTTATTTTAACATCCATTTGATGTACTATTAAGTTATAAATAGCAGCTATTGAAATAAGTACCCTAATGGATGTAATTCTAGTGATAGGAGAAAAGGTGTCGAAGAAATCTATATTCTCTCTTTGTCTAAAACCCTTGGCAACAAGGCGAGCCTTGTATTTATCAATAGTTCCATCAGGTTTTAGTTTCTTTTTCAAAACCCATTTACAACCGATTGGTTTACAACCAGGAGGCAAGTCTACTAAGTGTCAGGTCTTGTTAGATTCTAGAGATTCTATCTCATTATTGATAGCTTCTTGCCATAAATCAGCATCCAGAGATAACAAGGCTTCTTGAAGATTCATTAGATCTTCTTATACATTATAACCCGCATAATCAGACCCATAGTCTTTATCAACTCTTACTCGTTTACTTCGTTGAAGTTCTGTTTCTACATTGTTGTTGCTTTCTGTGCTTCTTATCACAGGAATGTGACTCGATTATGTGCCCACACTATTTCTCAATTTGAAAGGAAATTTGTCTTCATAGAACTCAACATCATTTGATTCTATGATCACTTTTGCCTTTAGGTCATAAAACCTACATGCTTTACTGTTTGCTGCATACCCAATGAATATACATTCATATGCTCTACTAGCGAGTTTAACTCGTTTCAGATCCGAAATTCTGACATAAGTCAGACAGCCCCAAGTTCTCAAATAAGACAAGTTTGATTGTCTTTTCTTTAATATATCATAAGGAGAGATCTTAAATTTTGGCTTGGGGACTCTATTCAGGATATAGCAAACAGTCAATAAAATTTCCCTCCACCAGTGAGGTGCAACACCCGAATTCATCATAATTGCAACAACAAGTTCAATAAGAGTTTTATTCTTTCTTTCTGCTTTACCATTCATTGCAAGATAGTATAGTGCAGTCATTTCATGTACAATTTCATTTATTAAATTCATTAATAAACTAGAATCATACAGTTTCTCTATCACTATAAATTCTTATTATATCATTTTCAAATTCTTTACAAAAATTTTAAACATATAAACTTCATTCTTCGTAATGGCGTACAAATCTACCCCAATAGACTGACTAAATCTTGTCTTATTTAAAAGAAAACCAGAAACAATATTCTCTCTAATATTAGGAACATGCATAACACTCTTTAAGATTAAAGTCTTTTTGAAGGTTAAATTTAGCTCCATGTCTACAATTCTAGCAACATTTGTGGTCTGGCCATCTCCCAACAACACTTTCTTATCTTTAGTATTCGTGTATGTTTTAAACATAACACGATCATAACAGACACAACGAGAGACGCAAGTGTCTATCCACCAACCAACATATGCATCAACCATGTTGATTTCAATGACTATAGCAATAAATTGCCCACTAGTCAGATTGACCTGCACATTAGGGACAACACCAAGTTCAAGCTTACTTCTACATTTCTTAGTCATATGACTTTCATAGTTAAAACAAATCGAAACCAACGTCATTTCTTTTAGGTGGTGGTTGTTGCCTAGTTGGAGCTATTGGGATCATAGAAGGGTTCCCATTCTTATTTTAGTTTATACTATTGCGGTTCTGATTATTTAATCATTTACCAAATGGCTTCAGAACTACACCGAATTTCTTTTTATTATTTGAAACAACCAAGACTTTTTCTTTTTGATATTGTCTCTAAGGCTCCCTTTTTTAACTCAAGGCGAATAATCAGATTCTCAATCAAAAATTCTTTTGTTTTGTGGCGAAGCAAATTTTTTTTATTTTTAAAACATTCAAACTATGGGGTAGTTTGTCAATAATAAAACCAATTTGAAATTGTTCATTTAAACACGTACCTTTTATGATGATCTTTTAAGCAATCTTTTGAAGTTCGTAACATTGAGCCTCCATCGACCTTACATCTTTGCATTTGATACTTGAAGTAACAGCTAACAACATACTTCTTTGCTCCGGTTTCTACGTCATACTTGTTTTTCTGAGTCTCTCAATCTTGTTTTGCAGTATCACATCAACTGTAATTATCATACAGATCATCTGCGAGTTTATTCAAAATATGATTTTGTAGAGATTTTCATTCTCTTTTTATAAGGTGGTTTCTTTCCTATGTTGTAAATCATTCGCTTTAATCTGTGCAGCAGATTCAACTTCAACACTATTAAGTGTTCATTCTAAATCTCCAGATTTACTACTGTTAGTTTGTTCGATTAATCCAGAAGGAGCAACAGAATGTCATCAATCAGAACGTTAACAACTTTTTTCAATGTTAATAACTTCATCTGTTGTTGTCAACGTTTGAAGTGACTTCCCTCAAATATGAATGATTTCTCAAAGACAATATCTACAAAAGTACCAATAATTTCTTCGGTAGCCATGACAGTTTGAAACGTCTTAAAATTGTTATTTTCGGATTTTGAAATATTTGCCACCAAAGAAATTACCAGGTTGAGTCACTGATTAGGTCGCTTTCTTTAAGACGTTTCACGACACTGCTTAAAATTATGCAAAGCAGTCAAACTACCGCGCCGTCTCTAGGATAAAACAACCCAGTTCTATACTGTACGGTTACTACTTGCATGATAGATAATCAGAGTCTAGTAATACATCCTCTGATGGTACAAGACCATTCAAATATGGTATCAACACCACTCATAGTATCTGATAAAAAAACCCGTCATAATAATTTCTCAAACAAAAAGAAACTCAAATAATTCTACAAAGAGAAATTAATAATTGTCATTTGACCACTCATAATAATTTCTCCAACAAAAAGAAATTCAAATAATTCTCCAAAGAGAATCTAAAAAATTAAACTTGAAAATTTCTCAACTCAAATGAGGAGAAATTAACATAATTCTCTAAAGAGAATTCAAGAAAATACTCCGAAAATTCAACGAGTAGGAAGAAAGGGGAAGAAGATGGCGCTTCAACAATTCGAGAGACGCAGAGTTATGAGAGTCAAGAAGGAAAAACTAATAGAATAATATTTTGTGTAATTTGGAATGAAACACGTGCACTCCTTATATAGTGAAGTAAGTTAGTTAATATTTCTCACATGAACAATGTGGGTCTAAATAATTTTTTTCAACCAAAAAAATATTATAATAATATGAAACTTGAGAAATTTTTAAATTCAACATATTAAATTATGGACATGTTCCAACCATACCTTTTTTTTTTTTGTTGATAAGTGATCACTAGTGGGGTAGAGAAAATAATGCACTAAATAGCTAAATTAGATTTATAGTTTATTAAACATTCCTTAGGAAAGAACATCACTGTAAATGGACTCCACACTGGTAGTTTTCTTTTAATTTAATTGTTATCCTATTCATGTACTTATGCGCTTATTGGTGTTGTTTTAAAGAAATTAGTATAAAAAAAATATTGGTGAGTAATAAGGATTATTATGATAGTAGTCAACCACTAATTCAAAATTTTGGTAGACATAAATGACTAAGACCCATTCCGTTAGAAAACCATAGTTACTACTGAGCTATTTCTATCAAGAGATGTAAAAATGGAATAACTTGTGAACATTAAAATACCAAAAGAAGTTGAAATAACACAATGAAAAGGAATCATGCCAATTGGTTTTTTCACAATCAGCTAATTAAAACCTGAGAAAGGGATGTACAAATTGTCAAACCACAAAACCAATTGAGTTCAAATACATGCTAATTTATAAATGACTATTATACAATTGAGTTCAAATATAATATAGTAGTATGAGATAATAGATTTGATATAAAATTTTGTTTTTATTTTAAAAATATATCTTTCTTTTAAAAATAATATAATATTTTCATAAATCAATTTTGTTTTAGTTATTAACATTTTTATTATATTTTGATAAAAAAATCGTGTATATCACACCAGTATCCGTGCGAATGCACGGATAACACACTAGTACCGTGTGGACGTACGGGTAATTATACTAAAATTTGTGCAAACGTACATATTATTATATTTTTTTACAATTAAAAAAATAAAATTAAAAATAATGTATTAATCTAATTACGATAAAAATGTATTGTCTTTTAATTATTTATATTGTTAATATTTTTATTTTGAAATTACTTTTAACAAAGTTTAAAATGATATATGAATATTTAAAATATATTATTGGTGTAAAATATTTTTTTTTTAATTTTTAAAATATATCTTTCTTTTAAAAATAATAAACTATTTTTAATAAAATAATTTTGTTTTTCTTATTTATTTTTTGAAAATAAAAGCGTACGTACCACACTAGTACGCACGGGTATCCCAGTAGTTCTATTTTTGATAGTTTTATTTTTGATAGTATAATTCCCTTAATTTTAAATGCATCACATAATACATGAATAACTAAATGTAGGAAGAATGTTTATGATGACGAGATTAGGTTAGTAAGTTTGAAGAGAATTTCTTATCCCACCCCATATGAAAAATGGACACCTTAATATAATTCAGAAATTGTCTATCGGAAAGCCGGAAATATACTTCTGGTTCGCATCATATTTTGCATAAAACAGGCCAAATTTGGTTTCACCCTTCAAAATGCAAAAAACGGTATTGGAGGTATACTTCTGATTCTAAATCAGAATTTTATTTCCGGTTCTATTAACGTGAAGATTGAATTTTGTTTCCACCTTGACACTTCATATAATCGGAAGTATAATTCTAGTTTTACGGACGTCACAGGTTACTTAAAACAGGTTACGTACAAAGGTTACGTACAAACCGAACGTATACTTCTGATAGTTAGTTGAACAGAATCAAAAGTTAATTTTCGGTTTTTGTCTGTGTTTATTTTTACAGCAATCTGTCAATGTGACATGTTAATAAGTTTTGTGTTTTATCTAACATTAGGTATGGTGCACCCCGATAATATTCTCAAACCTAATGTGTCTTAAGTCGTTTCGCCTCTCGTAGTATCTCCTCTCATAATTAAGGTGGTAGATGTTCGTGAGCAATTTGAAAATATAGAAGAATTTGAATTATGTGAAGACATGTTGCAGTGGATTCGTATAGAGGCTTTGAAACTAGGATTTGATTTTGTGATTGGAAGGTCCGATAATGGTACGGATATAAGAAATGCGTTTGTGATTTTGACATGTGAAAGAAGTTGGAAATACATACGTCGTATCCAAAATTTGAAACGTGACGACACCAGTTCAAGAAAATATGAATATCCATTTAGGTTGCATGGTTATCTTATGGCAAATAAGAAATGGAAATTTAATGTGCTATGCAGTTTACAAAATCATATTTAAATCAAAAGTTAGCTAGTCATCCAATTGCATGTCGGGTCCTTCCGGATGAGAATACATGTGTTTCTGATATGACTTTGAATTTAGTACCGCCAAAAACATACTTTCAACCTTGAAGCGCAAAAGACCCGAGAACACATAAAATATCAAACAAGTTTACAATAAGAGTTATCAAACCTAAATAACATTTATGGAGGATCAAATCAAGATGAAACACCTCTTGAAACTTCTAGATGAAAACAAATATGTTTGTAGGCACTGACGATGTGATGATGGGGTAACAGTAAGAGATATTTATTGGAGTCATCTTGATTCTATTAAATTGTTCAACACATTTCCCACCGTGCTCATAATTGATTCAATGTATAAGACCAACAAGTACACGCTTTCATTGTTAGAAATTGTTGGTGTCACGTCGACTAAGAAGACGTATTCTGTTGGTTTTACATTTCTAGAGTGCGAAAAAGAGGACAACTTTGCACGGGCTTTAGAGTTTTATAGGTTAATGTTGAAGGATCAAGAAGATATACCGAAAGTCATTGTTACCGACCGAGATACAATATTAATGATTTCGATTACAATTGTATTTCTCACTTCTTACGCATTACTTTGTAGGTATCATATTACTAAAAACATGAGAAGTGGGGTTAAACCCGCGGTGGGGACAAAACAGGTTGCAGGTGAAGATGGAAAATTGGTCAAGGCGGGTGTCATTGTGGAGAAAATTATGGATGCATGGAAGGTTATAATAAATGCATCTTCAAAAGATTTATACGTTGATGCTGTTTTACAGTTCAGGAATGTTTACGAGAAATATCCCGATCTATTGAAATATGTTGAAAGCACAATTCTTGGTCAGGTTAAGGAGAAGGTTGCTTGTGCCTGGACCGATCAGGTTATGCACCTCGGTAATACAACAACAAACCGAGTTGAATCTGTGCATGCATGTCTGAAGAATTGGCTGGGAAATAGCAAGGGTGATTAGATTACGGGTTGGGAATCTGTGAACCAGATGCTACTAAACCAGCATAATGAGATACAAACAACATTTGGTCATAGTATCACGGTGTTGGAACATAAGTTCAAAGACAACACATTATATTCTCAATTGGTTGGTAACATATCTCGGGCAACTCTAAATTATATTTTTTACGAGGCCAAACGAGCTTCTAATGTAGGTTCTGATAGCTCAAAGTGTGGTTGCACAATTGTGAAAACATATGGTCTCCCTTATGCTTGTGTCATATCTAAGAAGATGAAAGTTGATAGTCCGATACGTATGGACGAGGTCTCCGATCATTGGAAGAGACTAAGTTTTGACGACGACGATAAAATGAAAACCAATAAATCAAATATCTTTATCTTGACCGAATGGTAAGCGATACAAGAAAGATTTTTGAAAGTCGGTGATGACACCAAAATCCACATCAAAGAATAATCGAGGAAGATTGTGTTCCCGGAGACCACAGACTTGAAACCACCATCCCAACTGGTAAAAACTAAAGGGGCACCTAAGAAGGCGAAACCGACACCGGGCGATAGTTCAACTACGAGGAGTCCTTCATATTTTGAACATATTGACAAAGATTTTCCTAATTCACCTACACCGAAATCTCAGAAAAGGGCTTTCAAAAGAGCCTGTATTAGCAAACCACCTCCTACACCGACTCCACCCAAAATACCATTCATCAATCACATGTCGGTTTTTTATACACAAGTACATTGAACAGATCGTCAATATCGGGGGTGGCGGTAACTGTGGTTTTCGAGTTGTTTCTGGTTTGCTCGGTAGATGGGAAGAGTATTACAATATTGTCCGAGATACCCTGATCAGAGAGTTGACGGGCAATAGAGAATTATACACATGTGTGCTAGGGAGTAAAGAGAAGGTTGAGGAAATATATCACACACTTGTACCTCCCAAGGTTGGAGTTGCACCAAAGGATAAATGGATGCGCTTACTTGAAATGGTCGTCTCATAGCAAGTGCGTACGAGATGATGTGTATTAATCTTATAAGATACGGTTTCTCGAAGACTTATTTCCCTCTGCGCATTGCTCCAACACCAAATCCCAATGACCGTATGATATGTGCTAGGTGGGTTCCAAATCCATGATATTTTGTTCAAGTGTATTTGAAACTGGGGTGTCCTATACCACCTACATCACCGGAGTGGGTACTTCATTTCACAAACTTATGTGAGACATGGCCGGACCAATTCATTGAAAGGATGCGAGAATACAACAAGTTGAACCAAATTGAAATAGAAAAAATAGGGAAAAATCAAAAGGGGTGTCACCGGTGGATTTATCCGACGACACTTTTTTCGGCTCATTCAAGTAGTTTGGTATCATTTTATTGATAACGTCATTTTGTTCATGTATAATGATGTGGAAATGTAGCCATTTTGTAGTTTGACCAAAAATACAATATTTGAATACATGAGGCTTTTTTATTAGAGTTGATGTTTCTGTTCTCTTTCTGGTTTTCCACTCTCAGGGCCTTAATCGAAAATATACTTCTGGTTCGATTTAATAAAAAACCGGAACTTAATTGTCGGTTCTATAACTGACACATAGATAGGATTTGTATGGTTCATGTTTACCTCAAACTACTATAAAAAACCTCACTTCTTATATTTTTTCATACCACAACACTAAAAACCAGAAATAGACATGAAATTGAACATCAAATGGCATATTAGAGTTGTCCACTTTACCGGTGCTATACCATCTCACGAATTTAAGTTCATGGTGTACACCCCTATTGAAGATGTGCGTGAAATATTGCAGGAACTTGTACCTTATGACGACAATCAGAAAGTTGCGAAGATCGGGTACCGCTCGCTATCTGTTAACAAAGATGAGAAGCTTGTGTTTATCAACTATGAGCTGAAGAACGACGATGATCTACAGACTATGTGAAATACTTTTGACAGTTTTGAGAAGAAAATTTCGATCGAGCTAGATACGACTATAACAAGATCGATCAATGATATTATCATGATGTTGCAACGCCCATCTAACCATTGATTTAAAATCAAAAATACACTTCTAATTCCAAACTGAATTTATATTTTTAATTTTTATATATATTTTATTAGATCTAAATGTACACAAAAAAAAATACAATTATAAGATGTATTTATAAAATTTCACATAAAAAAAATTATAAAATAGATTAAGAAATTGCCCGATTGAAAAACATGAGCGCCGCATACTGATTTGACTAAAGTGGGGTCGGATGTTGGATTAAATTACGGATATCTCCAAATTTTCGAACTAATTTATTTATTTAAGATTTGCTTGTGTGTGTGTAGTGCTTCCCATGTGATCTTTTTCATTACTTTCTGACGCATCTTTACCCTACTTTATTATTAGCATGCTTCATGCATTATTTGACCCAATTTAATTTTGTTTACACTCGATAATGCCTACACACGTGTCACCTAAAAATGGTGATCCCAAATGTTGAGCTTTGAGACATGTCTCAGCTCATATGTTTTTGTACTTCTAAGCTTCAATCAATCAATTTCTAGGACAACATTTAATACATTTCATTAATGAAGTCATTCATCTTCTATAAAACTTTTAAAAAATAGAATACAACCATAAAATAAATACTTCTTGAGACACTTGCTATTAGATTTTTTACACTCATTCATTCATGTATTTTCTCTCTCTTTTATTTTATATAAAGAAACTTTTTGTTTAACTTCTTTTTATTTTAATTTATCATAAACACACACGACAAATCTTTATAAGTAATTAATTAATTAAATTTATTATTTTTCAATATTTTAAATAAAAGTTAAATAAATTAATTATATAAATTGTAATTTATCAAAAAATTGTACACATAATACATAATTATAATTAAATAATTATTTAAAATTAATAGTTTTAATATCATCGATATAAAAATGAGAAGGATTATAATACATTAATTATAATATTTTCAGTTTTCAATTTTCTTAAAATCCGATAGAAATTATTTATTACTAGTTGAAATTAATATTTTATTAATATCTTTTAAATAAAATTAAGAAAGATTATAAAATATATATTCCTTTATGTTATAATTATAGGCAAAAATATCATTTTTATATGGATTAAGAAATTAGTTAAGTATTTCTTGATTTCATATACAATATAAAAATTATTATAATATTTTTAGTTAATTTGATGAATCAAGTATTTGATAGATTGTTTTGAAAAACCTAATTTGGATCCTTTTTGTTTGCTTGATAAGTGTCTTGTATTGCATCAACTTTCTATGTGGGAAAAGGGATAGGTTAGAATGATTTATATAGCAAAAATAATTTTCCGGCAATGTGAAATTATGTTAATCTTAAATGTGTATCTTAAAGTCTGTCAATTTTCCGGCATATAATAAAATGTATTGAAAATTACATTAATATTAGAGCATGTCAAGTTAAATATACAGTTTATTTTCTAAAGTATTTGATGGTGTTTGAAAAATTCCAGCACACATAATTATAAATATCTTCATATATTTTAGTACTTATTATAGTTTATATTAATCAAAAGTAAATTGATTTTATTATCCGTGGATTGGCGTGTTATTGTGTCTGTGCACTGAGAATGAAATGGTGGTTTTCAGTGAGCTTTTATTCAAATCTACCAAAATGTGGTTCAACATATACAAGAAATAGTTAAGGAAGACACTAACAATTTCAGGTGGCAAACACTATTTTTAAGGATAAATCAAAGAGAAATATATGTAAGAAATTGGCAAGCAAGGGCTTGGTTATATTACATACTAAAGAAATATGAATAAGAAACTGTTGTTATCAAGGATATGAAAAGGCAAATAGGTGGATAAAAGTGGCATATGCAAGATATTAGGGACAGAAGAATGGATCAGAGATTGGCCAGACATCAAAGAAAGATGTATAGACAAAGGGCTTTCAGATCACTGCCCAATCAAAACAGAATTGGGGCCCTGAGCCGTTTAAAATGTTATCTTGTTGGCAAGAAATAGATGGGTATCAAAAGTTTGTCAAGCAGCAGCGGAGAAATATTTCAGTGGAAGGTTGAGGTATGTTTTATCTCAAAGAGAAATTCAAGAAGATAAAGGAAGGGTTAAAAGAATGGCTCAAAAATCATACTCAAGACATTGGAGAAATGATTAAAACAACTAAAGAGGATCTGAACAGACTCGATATCAAAGGAGAAGGTGGTAGAATTATATAAGTTCTCAAGTTTACATTGCAGCATTCTAAGGCAAAAGTCAAGAATTAAGTGGTTAAGAGAAGGGGACGCGAATTCAAAGTACTTTCATGGACGTATCAATCGGAGGAGAAGAGATAATGAAATTGTGTCACTAAATGTCAATGGAAAAAATGTAGAAGAAGTGGGTGAAATGAAGAAAGCCATTTTTGATCATTTTCAGCATCAATTTTCGTCGAGAATCATAGAGAATATAGAGGCAAATTTAAACTTCAAGCAAGTTAGTGAGGCGGAGAAAGATGAGATGGTCAAGGAATTCTCAGAAGAAGAAATTTGTAGAGCAACTTGGGACTGTGATAGTACAAAAAGCCCAGGTCCAGATGGAGTGAATATGGGATTTGCGAAGGATTTTTGGGTCGAGATCAAAAGTGACTTCATCAGAATGATGGAAGAATTTCATACTCATGGGAGGATGGTTAAAGGAGAAAATTCTTCTTTCATTGTTTTAATCCCGAAGAAGAAGATATTAGAAGAATACATACCTATCTCTTTAATTGGGTGCATTTACAAGGTAATATCCAAGGTGTTAGTCAACAAATAAGAAACGTGACGGGGTCGCTAATTTCCGAGACTCAATCAGCGTTCATTTTGGGGAGACAAATTCTATACGTTATTTTGATAGCTAATGAAGTGGTGGACGAAGCTAAACGAAAGAAAAAAGAGATGATAATGTTTAAGGTGGATTTCGAAAAGGCATACGATACAGTTTAAAAGTTCTATGATCTCTGTGTTGGTGAATGGCATCCCTACAAAAGAGTTCAATGCGAAGCAAAGGTCTGAGGCAAGGAGACCCTTTGTCGCCATTCTTATTCCTTTTAGTTGCAGAAGGTTTCAGCCCCATCATGAGAAAAACAATTGACTCGAGAAACTTCTCTGGGTACAAATTGAGAACAACACGGAGATCATATCACACCTTCAATACACCGATGATACTTTAATAATAGGAGAAAAGAAGTGGGGGGATATTAGAAGCATAAAGGCAAACCTGATGTTATTTGAAATTCTGTCAGGGCTGAAAGTCAATTTTCAGAAAAGCAGCATCATAGGAATCAATGTTTGTCATTGTTAGCTCAGAGAAGCGACAGAAATTCTGAACTGTAAGGTTGGATCCATCCCATTCATATACTTGGGGATTCCAATTGGAGCCAACCATAGAATATTGAAAACCTGACAGCCGGTGCTGGAAGTGGTAAAATTGAGACTGTCAAATTGGAAACATAAGCATCTTTCGATTGGAGGTAGAGTGGTAGTGTTAAAATATGTCTTGTCAGCTATTCCTGTTTATTTCTTGTCCATCTTCAGAGCTCCTTCAGGTATCATCGCTAAATTCAAATCTATATTTAAATCTTTTCTTTGGGGGAGCAATGAGGAGGATATAAAAATTAGTTGGATTAAGTGGGACAAGGTGTGTCGTCTTGTCGAAGAGGGAGGGGTGGGTATAAAGAAGCTAGGAATTTTTAACTTGGCTCTCCTAGAAAAATGGCTGTGGAAACTAAAGAATGAGAGATCAGGTCTTTGGTATAAATTTCTGATCGATAGATACAGAGGATTAGAAGAAACATCTAGGAATGTCGTTTCTAATTGCTTGTTGTGGTGGAGGGATGTTATCAGTTTAGATATAGGAGAATTAGTTCAGGTGGAGGCTTATTCAGGTAAGGAGAGTTATAAGAAGTTATAAGAAGTTGCGAGCGAACGAGAGGACAAAACTTGAAATATCATGGTGCGAAATTTGGCATAAGTCTGTACCTTCAAAGGTATCTTGTTTAGTGTGGAGATTGTGGCACAATAGACTTCCTACAAAGGATAATCTTTATAGAAGAAACATAATAGGGTGGGAGGCGGCTGTTTGCGCGGGCGGGTATGGTACAGAGGAATCAGTTTCGCATATTTTCTTCGAGTTTCCCTTTTTTACAGGTGTCTGGAATCAGGTTATCAGATGGTTCGGACTGTCTGCCGTTCTACCTAGAGATTGTCGAGAGCACTTTGATCAATTTGGATCTCTTTTTTTCGGTGGCAAGCATACTGTGAGCAGAGTGAGAATCATTTGGTTCGCATGCATTTGAAACATTTGGAAAGCCCGAAATAACATCATTTCCAGGAATAAGGTTACAAGCTTAGAGCATCTATTCAAAGAGACGCAGAGGATATCTTGGAACTGGTTAAGTAATAAGCATAAAGATGCTATTTGCAATTCAGCACAATGGTTCTTGAACCCAAGGTCCCTCCTTGGATAGGAATCTGTTTTCTGCTCAAGTCTCCTATTTCTGTTTTTTCCCGAAGATTCCAGCAGTGTTGCTTTAGTCGGTATTGAGTCTATTTGGTTTTCCCTGTTGTTATTAGAGGGTAATTTAGTATTTGTCATTTGTAAATATTTTTGATTAGGGCCTATGTGGCATTCTTATTTGTGTATTATTGTACCCCAAAATTTGCCCTCCCATATTCTCTAAGATTTATCAAGAATCATCTCCAAGTGGATCAAGATTTCTCAAGGGTTGCACAGTCCAAATGCCTCATAAGCCAGTCAAAATTAGGGTTTTGGTTCTCTCATGGAATTTGAGGTTTTCAATGGCTCAGTCAAGTCCCATAGGCCTATATACATTGTCAAGCATCTACATGCCAAGTTTCAAGACTCACAGTGTCAAATTGCACAGTCAAAAGTCCCATTTGCTTCACAATCAACTGCAAGGGTAAAATGGTCATTTTGCAGTCAAAAGTCAGAATTTTTGGTCAACATCTTATTTTGAGTCCACAATCATCATTTGATCAAGTCTTGATCATGATTCCACAAGCATGGCTCAAAAATCATCAAAGATGCAAAAGTTACTATTTTTGGACAGCAGAAAAGTCAACTGCATCTTGACCAAGGCATTTTTCATGGTTCATCAGAAAAATCCCATCCAATGCTCATTTTGAAGGGGATGTGATTTCCTATAATCCATCTTCACATTCCAAGTCCAAGAAATGCTCTCACAAAAAGTTATCAATTTCTACATTATAGGTCAATTTCAAAAGTCAACAAAAATGCACTTTAAGTCAAAGACCATAACTTGAGATTTGTAAATCCAAATGACATGGGACCAAAGGCATTGGTTAGAGGACTTCAAGACCTTTCCAAAATGTCCAAGAACATGTTCATATGATCAAAATTGAGCAAGATATGCATTGGAGAAGTTGGGAAATTTTCGTGAATTTGCAAAAGTCAACTTTGCTCAAAATACCTTATTTTTGCTAATGGGCCTCAAATTCCTTCTTGAAACTTTATTCAAAGCTTATGCACGACCCATTGAGATTATTTGAATTTATTTTCTTATTTTTTATTAATTAATTGGATTTTTAATTGATTTTAATTCATTTAATTAATTTAAAATGTAGGAAATTCAAAGATATGTTTTTTTCAATCTTTTGGGAAGCAAACAAGCTCAAGACAAGCTGGAAAACTCGTGTGCACATCAAGGGGACAAAAATCTCTAAGTTTGGCAAGTTTTCTCAATCAAAAAGATGCAAAAAGATGTGATTGCAAATCAAATATTCAAACCATTATTTCATGGATTTCTTGGCCAAGATTTAACCTAATTCCATTCTACTATAAGTACACAACCTAAACCTAATGCCATGGACGTGATTTTACTGCATACAAAGCCATAACAACATTGAAAAAAATCAAGAAAAAAGCCAAAACTGTTTTCCAGGTTCTAGGCCCTTTCAAAGCAATTTGAGGATTCAAACACATTGCTAGAACTTCCAGAAACGTGTTGGAATCAAAACCAAGTGCTAAGGCCTAAGAAATCGCTCTACACGAACCCACGGTTTGCACATTTTTTTTCATAATCAAACTCATGATTCATGCATATTTAATATGATTTTTTGTTGGTTTTGCATTGCTAGCACTCACAGGAAACTAATGACATAAGCTAATTGGATTATAGTGTACAGAATCGTGAATTGCCATTGAAGAAATTTAGGGTTTCCAAGCTTCCAAATTGGGGCTTTATTACTCAGGCAAAATTAGAACCCCTAACGCATATGGTTGAAATCGTTGCATCAAGACGAATCAAAATTCACCCTCGCGAAATATTTATCTTGCTCACACGCCTATTCGTTATTTTTCGTTGATACAGGTTGTGGGGGTTAAAAACCCCCGCTATCTAATCGTTGTTTTACAGGTTTAGCAAAGAAGACGAGTACGTGTTGCTTCCTGGTTGGATAATTCAAAACACGCGCGTTTTTTTTCTTTTCAGCATATGCGTTGATTTGTGTATATTATTATTTATTGTCATTATAATAACAGATGCAAGCAACTGGCCTAGTGGAGCATGCGTTGTCCAAGAATCATTGGGACCTGGGTTCGATTCCCAGGTCCCCCAAATATTTGTTTCTATTTTTCTATACAGAATTACATGCAGGCTTCATGAAAGGCTCCACCATATACCTCCAGCGCTCAGCATGCCAAGTGGCCACATGCACAAATCAGAAGGTCATAAGTGGATGACCACCATACTCCTGGTCAACCCTGCGCGTGGACAAATCCCCAAGGTCAAACAGGCCTGTACGTTAATGGGCCAGAAATCTCCAAGTTCACCTCCTAATGGGTCAACGCACACCCCTGGGTTCTTTTTCTTTCTTTTTAATATTTGCTTTTTTTTTTTATTTATTCTAATTAATAACTATAATTATTTTTATTACTTAAATTAACTAAATTAATTTTTCATAATAAATTCAGACAACTAAAAATGTTAATATTTTTATTAATTTTATTTATTAATTTCACCTTAATTTAATTATTTTTGTAAATAAATTCTAATTAATTAGTTTAGTTGTTTTAATTAAGTTTAATTTTGACTTTTTTTGCAATAAATAAAACAAATTTAGAATTAGGGTTTTTATTTTGATAACTTTTAATTTCCTTTTTATTTTTATTTTTATTAAAACATAAAAAAATACTTTTGCTTGTAATTAATTAATTAATTAGAATTAGGTTTAATATTAATTTAATTGCAAAAAGGACCAAATTTCATTCTTTTCTCAAAAGGGGTCAAAACCCATAAGACTTTTCCCGATTCAATTTCTTCGCGCGCATGTTTATTCTTGACTCCTATTTTGATCATATTCATGTAACTGCTCCGAGAATGTAATAGATAATTAGGACCTTTATCGCTTTCTTTATTTTCTCGCACTTTACTTTTTCAAAGGGTTATGTTTTTGGCGATGTAAATACCCGACGCCTTGTAATAGCGTAGATTTACTTTCCGCAATTTATTTTCCGCACAACTATTAACTGTTAATTATGCATGCAAGACTTGCCTGAAAAAAAAATCAATCCGTAGCTCACCATAATACATGTACAAAGATAATCTTAAACTGAAACTTGACACACTCGCACATGCCACTCTTAGGGTACGCCTCACTTGGTTGCCTCGACGTGGTCATTGAGTATAGGGTGTTTTAGAGGTCGCCCTCCTGTCTAAAGATCCAGTTGCCTCGAAACGGTTGCCTCGGATAAAAAGGATCTAGGACATTAGGGTTACCACTAAGGCGTCCTACTATTGCTTTGGTGACCACACATGTCCCTATAATTGAATTGACCCGAATAACTCCAACGACGGTGCTACCTACTTCTCAATAGTGGGATAGTACTGTCTAAAGGACTCTTACACAGCTTAATTCCTTAGAGTAGGTAGATTTCTCCTGGGTACTTGCTCTTTCAAAAAACAAAAAAACAACTTTTCGCACTTACACTTTCAAAAGTTTTCAAACAAACACTTCATACACTCTTGAGGACTGATACAAGAGTTACCTAGAAGTTTTTCAAACTAAACTTTTTCAAAATCCACAAACACAAGAAAAGCAAACAATTTTTGAAAACATAGTGAGCAAGTACCTAAGAGCCCGTTGTGATACGGTGGGAGAACTGACTAGGGTTTTGTGTTTGTTTTCGCAAATGTTTCGGTTGAGCAAGAGTCGCCACCGACTTTTTATTTTATCCTAAGGAAAGGTTAAAAAAGCACAGCAAAAACCTTTGAGATATTTCATGGGTTCGGGGAGTAGATTATAGAAATGGAAGGTATTAGCACCCTTTCTATCCATGGTTATCCATGGGCTCTTAGTTACTTGCTTAGATCAACTTGCCTTGATTTTCAATTGTTTGAAATGGTGCTTTGTGCGTGGTTTTGAAAATGTTTTGAAAAAGATGCCTTGTCTAGGCTACCCTTGTAACAATTCTTTACTCGAATGTTTTACAAAAGGTGTTTGTCTTTTTGAAAAGATGTTTCAAGGTTTTTGAAAGTTGTTTTGAAAGTGTAGTGATGTGTGGTTTGAAAAAAATAGGTAAGTGTTTTTGTTTTGTAAGTTGACAAGTTCTCAAGAGCTATCTACCCTAAAGTTCTCAAAGATTTTTGCTATGTTTTAACCCTTTTAACAATTTTGTTCCACCATTGCATTTGGTGGACAATCTTGTGTTAGGATGTGAACGGGACGGGTGCGGGTCATCGTTTAGACCATAATTGCAATGGTGCCAAGTATCTTTGGGCAATTTTCCTTTAAGGGACTTGATCATTTTTAGGCAACTTTCGAAAGCGTCATCGAGGGACTATGATCATTTGATTATTTTGTTTTAGCCCAAAGATACCTAACATGCAATATGGCCCATTATTGAAGGCAACAAGTGGAATACCCTAGGGGTGCAAGTGTGATTAGTGTTGTCCATTTTCATGCTTGTTTATCTTGAATTTAGGTCAAACTATTTTTGTAAATTGATTTGCATACAAACCCTAATTCTAACATGGCATATTTAGAAAACTTTAAAGTGCAAAAAATAAAGTTCCTAAGTTATTACAACACAATATGGGAAGGGGGGTACAAATGTTCAAATGGGGATATTTTAGCAAGAAATTAAACCTAAACTATTACATCCAAATTGAATTATACAAATTATTTAATATACAACAATTAAATAAAAATATAATAAATATGCAAGATGCAAATTTTTTTTTGTATATGTATGGAAAAAGTATTTTTATGTGTCAAATAAACAAAAATAAAATTAATCAATTTTTGGTATTTTCATGCATTTAGGTCAAAACCCTAATTTTATAAATAAAAGGTATTTATTATTTAATATGTGCAATATTTATTAATTATTTACAAAAAATAAAAAAAAAAGAAGTATATTGGTCAAAAAGGTATTTTTAATGTTAAATATTAATAAAAATAAAAATGTATATATTTTGTATTTCTTAACCTAAATATACTAATAAATATATATATATGTATTTGTATTATTTACTAAATATATTAAATATATACAAAAATGATAATATTTAATATTTTAAAAAAAAATATTTTATATAAAATATTTTCAGAAGATAAAATGAAATAAAAATTAGAAATTAAATGTATTTGATATTATTCCTAATATTCTAAACACAAAAAAAAAAGTATTATGTATTATTTACATACAAATATCCATTTAAACAAATAAATGCCTAATAAATACAAAAATGGCTTGAAAAATATTTTTTATATTTTTAATATTATGAGAAAAAATAAATAAGTCAGAAATAACAAGAAAAGTCAAGAAAATGTTTCAAATAAGCATAATGGGCCAAGGGGGTTTAAAAGTAAAACTATGGTGCAAATAGGAAAAGTGAAACAGGCCCAGCCCAAAGACCAGCTTCTTCAACCTCCAGCCATCCCTGTTTGAAAAACGCGCGCCTCTTTGCTTCCACAACAAGAACCTGATTCTTTGACTTTTAATGAAAACTCACAACACAGAAAATGTAAAGCATCATCTCACGAGTTCATACATATAAAGAACATGAATTAACTCTCAGAAATGAGAGAGAATTTCTTCTCCCCCAATTCCTGACCTAGTTTTTGTTCCAAGTTCAGACCTCAAATTCTCATAGCATACATAACATAAATGAAAACTAATGATATGGGCAGATTCAGGGCCATGAATGTGACATAATTTCTTCACAAACCTAAAGCTAACAATGCCTGGATAGAGAGATACGAGTTCATAAACTTACCTGTTCAGTTGGAATTGTATCTGGTGATGGAGGTGTTTTCAATGCAAGGTGATGATTGGTACATCTTCCTTGATGTCCAGGGATGCTATTCCAAGCTTTAGTTTGCTTGGAAACCAAGAGAATCGTGCTATGGTACTTCAACTGCAAAACAGAAAAATGAAAATGGTGATGTTAGCTAGGGATGTTACAGGTCGTGTTTAGGGCTTGGAACAGTTTCAAGGGATGATGTGGGATGTGTTTGAAGTGGTTTTAGCAAGAATGCACGAATGGATTGAGTTATGGAACTCAATCTGCAGCAGGTGCCCTGTTTTGGGAAGTTCTATGGTGTTTTGAGGTTTGATGAGGTTTGGAAGGTGTTTAGCTCGTGTTTCAGGTCAGGGTGATTGTTTAGAATGTGCTCAAGAAGTTTGTCTAAGCTTGTGGTTGCAGCAATGTGAGTTGGTAGTTGTTATGCAAGCTTTCTTCACACTTAAGCAAGAAAATGTCAAGTGGTTCTCTAGACTTGTACAGGCCCCTCAAGTATGCTGCACACTTGATCCTTGATCAGTGTGATATCTCCATGAATCTTGTGTCCAAAGATATGCATTGTACTCCTTGATTCACAAACTTGACATAAAGCCAAACTTTACAAAAATGGATAAAGTGCTTTTTCTAATTAAGGCTTAATCTAACATGTAATGTCCAAATGCACAAAATAATGATAACACACAATGGATTGGCATTTAATTATTGAGTGCAAATGGGATTAGAGGCCTGTAACTAGCTTATGCATGCTGATTTGAAAAGTTGCACAAGTTATGAACATGTAAATGGCTCATGAACAAAGTGAGTTTTTCCCAACTTGCCAAATTCGATTCTCCCTAACCATGAGGTTGTTTGATGAGTTCTTGGACATTTTGGAAATCTTGGAATGTGTACTACAATCCATCTTTGAAATTAAAATTGAAATTCCAAGTGGAAGCATGTGAAAAATGGTCTTGAAGTTAGGCAAAAATCCTGCCTAAAATAGGTCAAAATTTTTCTAAGTTAAGAATGGTTTGGTACCCTTGTTCCAAAAATTGTAACTTGAGCTACAAGCTCCTTTTGAGAAAAATTTGTGAATCAAAGTTGTATATTTTTCAATGGTCTACAACTTTCATGTTTTGACTTTTCCTTGAATCCAAATGAATCTTGGTGAGAAAGTGGGACAAAGTTAGGAAAAAAATTAGGGTTTTTCATAACTTAGAAAAATTCTAAGTTATGAAAAATCTTTATTTCAAACCCTAATTTGCAATTCTTGATTTCTTGATGAAAAAGTTTCATGATTTGGCATGTTTTGATGAAAAATGAATCTTGACCCTTGATTTTGACCAAAAAGTCAAAGTTTGACTTTTCAGTATACAGTCAAAAATTGATCAATTGACTGGAAAATTCAACTGTCAATCTTGTGCATTTGGGATCTTTTGGACTTGTTGAGTATGTCAAGACAATTCCATTGGGTCCTTGAGTCCATATGTGAGCTTGGTTTGCCATTGGCTTGGTCAAACAGTCAAAAATTACCTTTGTGCAGTCAAAACCCTAAAAATGACCATTTTGCCCTTTTGGTGATCTGATCAAATTTCTTGTGGAATTGTGATCCAAACTTGACCAAGTGGTTCATATGAGTTCATTATGTTGATGTGGATCAAAAATCATGAGGTTTGACTGTCAATTGACCACAGTTGACTTTTTCCCCAATACAGCTGATTTCTAGGTCAACTGTCCAATTGACTGGGCAAAGATTGGAATCAAGGCTTGAAACTTGATATGGATAAACTTGGGAGTCCAATATGGAGCATGAAAGTCATCTTAGGCATTTTAGGTCAAAACATCTTTGTGCAACCACAAACCCTAATTTGGGTCAACATTGCAAGGAGAAGTCTTGAGCAGAGGAAAACCCAACTGGATCTTGAGCTCCAAGGGCCTTGTGATGAGAAAATATTGAGAAAATGGGAGGGCAAATTTTGGGGTACAACAGTTGCCCCTGTTCAATCTTCTTAAATCCGAAGAGTTAGATTGGTAAGTTTGCCTTTCGCGACTCGAGGGTAAAAGGAGATTGGACACTAGAGTGCCCTTAAATTTGCACTCGTCAAAGCAATGGATGCGGGAATGGGCCTAGAGATGCCATTTGGAGATGGGCTTAAAGATGCCATCTGGAGGGGTGACAGAATCTTGTCGGGGATGGGCTCAAGGATGCCATCTGGAATGAGTATCAGAAAGGTGTCCATGTTTTGGACCATTTCTGAACTGGGGTCTGAATAAGCAATAGATTGACATCCGTATCTGGAGGCATCCGTAAACTGTTTTCAAAAGTTGAGAAGAGTCTGAACAAGCGATAGATTAATATCCGTTGTTGGGAAGAATCTGTAAACTGTTTTCAGAAGTCTTTGAAGAAGAATCTGAACAAACGATAGGTTAACATCCGTTACTGGAGAACCCGTGAACTGTTTTCAGAAGTCTTGAGGTTGAATAAGCAATAGAGCAGCATCCGTTGTTGGGAAGCGTCCGTAAACTGTTTTCAAAAGTCTTGAGAAGAATATGAACAAGCGATAGGTTAACATCCATTACTTGGAGAACCCGTGAACTGTTTTCAGAAATCTTGAAGTTGAATAAGCAATAGAGCAGCATCCGTTGTTGGGAAGCGTCCGTAAACTATTTTCAAAAGTTGCATCTGAACAAGCGATAGATTAACATCCGTTGTTGGGAAGAATCCATAAACTGTTTTCAGAAGTCTTGAGAAGAAACTGAACAAGCGATAGGTTAACATCCGTTACTTGGAGAACCCGTGAACTGTTTTCAGAAATCTTGAAGTTGAATAAGCAATAGAGCAGCATCCGTTGTTGGGAAGCGTCCGTAAACTGTTTTCAAAAGTTGCATCTGAACAAGCGATAGATTAACATCCGTTGTTGGGAAGAATCCATAAACTGTTTTCAGAAGTCTTGAGAAGAATCTGAACAAGCGATAGGTTAATATCCGTTACTTGGAGAACCCGTGAACTGTTTTCAGAAATCTTAAAGTTGAATAAGCAATAGAGCAACATCCGTTGTTGGGAAGCGTCCGTAAACTGTTTTCAAAAGTTGCATCTGAACAAGCGATAGATTAACATCCGTTGTTGGGAAGAATCCATAAACTGTTTTCAGAAGTCTTGAGAAGAATCTGAACAAGCGATAGGTTAACATCCGTTACTGGAGAACCCGTGAACTATTTTCAGAAGTCTTGAGGTTGAAGAGGAACCGGTGTAGGGTTTCCTGATGATGAGTTCGTGTAAAACTGCATCCGGATGAATCTGGAATAAGCATCAGAATGTTGCCATGTCTGGGTCACATATGAACTATTTCTAGGAAGAATCTCGGAAGATAATGATTTTTTGTCTGTCGACTGATCTTACCTGAAAAGGTAAAGAGTTAGTTATATGCAATGTCATGATGCATGATGCAATGTATGTTATATGATATGAATGTAAATGAATGTGCATGTAAGCTGGAGAGCTGTCTTGCGGAGGATAGATGAATCCTAGATGGCTGAGAATCAAAGCATTTTGACTGCTGCCAGGAAGAAAAATTCCTTGGCTGTTGCTGGGGAAATAGGAGCTCGGGTTGTATACCAATCTTCTGGGGAATTCCTGTCTTGAGGAGATCTTCACTGGAGAATCTTCGAATATTCAGTGAGGAACTGAAAATGAAAGTCTTCAGATTGCTTGGGGAATACCAGATCTTCAATCGTTGAGGGGCCCTAGAACCACTGCGGGGAATTGGAATTTCCTTGGTGACTTGCAGGGTAAGAGAATTTCTGATGACTTCTACTGGGGAGTTCAGAACCTGGTAGACTCATGCTGAGGATGCAAGACTGAGAATCTTTAGTCTAGTGAGAAGCATCTTTGTGGGGAGAAGGTTCACTAGTCTGGTTCCGCTGGGGATTGATAGTTTGAAGTTTTAGCTCCGTTGGGGATACTGAAACTTAACTCTGAGGGGAATTGAGTTCTGGAGGGTTCTCTGGCTGGGGAAATCAGTTTTGAGAAAGCTTTTGCTGACGAGGATCCTGAAGTTGACTCCGTTTAGGGAATTAAGTTCTGACTGAAGAATGTGGATTTCAAATCTGCTCGGGATTTCCTTTGAAAGGGTATCAAGATACCTAACTGCACCTTCAACTTACTAGTAATCGTCTTTCTTGATTCATAAGGGAATGATTATGTTCAAATTCATATGCCTATTTAACAAAACATTGGACGTTTCTCAAATAAAACATAAGTGCAAAAGCAAAGGGAAAAGGAAACGACGCAAATTTCTGAAAAGTATTTGTATTAACTTTCTATGAGTATACTTGTACAAAGGAGACGATCATCCTAGTAAGAGGATGTCGTCATAAATATTGAAAAATTTATACAAAAGAAAGATGGCTATGTGAAATAATTCCATGGGATTCCATTCCGCTATAGCCTTCACAACTCTGAATATCTGTCCAGTCAATGCTTCGTCTGCCGATGGCTGGATTGATCAGAAGCTTGGAACTGGTTGATGAAGAGATTGTCTTTGAAGTGATCCGACGAGACATAGTCATACGCTTTAATTCCCTAACTTTTTCCTGAATCGCCCTTTCGGGTTTTCGATCCACCGGGAAACCCCTTTTTGCCCAAGCCGCCCTTTCGGGTTTTCAACTTGCCGGGTGTACAGATTTTTTTATTTTTATCCCTAATTTTTGCCTGAACCGCCCTTTCGGGTTTTCGGTTCACCGGGATGCCCATTTTTGCCCAAGCCGCCCTTTCGGGTTTTCGACTTGTCGGGTTATTTTATGCATAGTATCTTTTGACTATGTCTGTGTTTGTAGGGTGCGGCAAATCGTCGCCGTCCATGGTGGTCAGAATCATTGCACCACCAGAAAATATGCTCTTGATCACAAATGGTCCTTCATATGTAGGAGTCCATTTGCCCCTGGGATCACTTTGCGACAAGATAATCCGCTTGATTACGAGATCTCCGACTTGATACACTTGACGTCTGACTTTCTTATTGAAGGCCTTGATCATCCGCTTTTGATACGTCTGACCATGGCATACAGCAGCGAGTCGCTTCTCGTCGATCAAATTGAGTTGATCAAGTCGGGTCTGAATCCAATCATCTTCATTCAAACATGCGTCCTTCATAATCCTTAGAGAAGGGATCTGAACCTCCATAGGCAGGATAGCTTCCATGCCATATACCAAAGAAAACGGGGTTGCCCCGGTTGAAGTACGTGCCGTCGTACGGTATCCATGTAGAGCGAACGGTAACATCTCATGCCAGTCTTTGTAAGTGACTGTCATTTTCTGAATGATCTTCTTAATGTTTTTGTTCGCAGCTTCAACAGCACCGTTCATCTTCGGCCGATAGGGAGATGAATTGTGATGATAAATCTTGAACTGTTCGCGCAATGCGGTGATCATCGTATTATTCAGATTTGTACCGTTGTCTGTGATGATCCTGTCTGGAACACCATACCGGCATATGAGATTTTGCTTGATGAAGCGGGCAACCACATTTTTAGTAACAGAGGCGAAGGAAGCTGCTTCAACCTATTTGGTAAAATAGTCAATGGCGACCAGGATGAAGCGATGTCCATTGGACGCTGTGGGCTTGATCTCTCCTATCATGTCAATGCCCCACATTGCAAATGGCCATGGAGCTGTCAAAACATTGAGAGGAACCAGAGGGATATGAACTTTGTCAGCGTAGACTTGACATTTGTGGCAAGTACGGGAATGTTGATGGCAGTCAGCTTCCATGGTAGACCAGTAATAGCCTGCCCTTAGGATCTTCTTAGCCATTGTATGCCCGCTCAAGTGAGTGCCAAATGTGCCGCTGTGTATCTCGGTCATGATTAACTCTGCTTCAGCTTTGTCTACGCATCGGAGTAAAACACAATCATGGCTTCGTTTGTAAAGGATGTCGTTGCTCAGGAAGAATTTGGTAGCAAATTTCCTTAAGAACTTCTTGTCATTTACGGAAGCTCCTTCGGGATAATCTCTAGTCTGGAGATACCTTTTGATTTCATGGAACCAAGGTTGTTCCACTACTTCTTCGGTATTAATCTCGTGACAATGTGCGAGTTCATCCATTCGCTCGATGGTGATTTAGGGAGCCTCGTTATCCCAGTTGAGTTTAAACATGGAGGACATTGTAGCTAGAGCATCTGCTAGCTGATTCTCTTCTCGCGGGAAATGCTCGAAGGTAATTTGCTCGAAATGAGGCAACAATGTCAAGACATGTTCTTTGTATGGGATAAGATTGGGATGCTTGGTATCCCACTCTCCTTTGATTTGAATGATAACCAAAGCCGAGTCCCCGAATACGATCAAAGATTTGATCCCCAAGTCTATAGCAGCCTTGAGACCAAAGATGCAAGCTTCATATTCAGCCATGTTGTTTGTGCAGCTGAAGCAAAGTCGGGCCGTGAAAGGTGTGTGACAACCTTCCGGGGAAATGAGTACCGCACCGATACCGTTTCCAAGTGCATTTGAAGCACCATCAAAGTACAGGGTCCATCGGGATCCCTTTTTGGGTCCGTCATACGGTCCGTTACTTTCAATGTTGTCCAAATTCATGATGTCCTCGTCCGGGAAGTCAAATCTCATGGGTTGATAATCTTCGATAGCTTGATGAGCCAGATGATCAGCTAGCACACTCCCCTTTATAGCTTTCTGAATGGTGTACTGGATGTCATACTCGGTTAGGATCATTTGCCATCTAGCTATCCTTCCAGATAAAGCAGGCTTTTCGAAGATATACTTGATAGGATCCATTTTGGAAATCAACAGGGTAGTATGAGTCAACATATACTGCCTTAGTCGGCGAGCATCCCATACCAAAGCGCAACAAGTTTTCTCGAGCAGTGAGTAGCGAGTCTCACAGTCGGTAAACTTTTTGCTAAGGTAATAAATAGCATGCTCTTTTCGACCAGACTCGTCATGCTGGCCCAAAACACACCCCATTGAGTTATCCAAGACGGTCAGATACATGATCAATGGTCTTCCTTCGACGGGTGGCATCAGAATAGGAGGTTCTAGCAAATACTCCTTGATCTTATCAAAAGCAGCTTGGCAATCGTCGTTCCATTCGACTACCTGATCTTTCTTTAATAGTTTGAAAATTGGCTCACAGGTAGAAGTCAGATGAGAGATGAATCTGGCAATATAATTCAAGCACCCCAAGAACCCTCTAACCTCCTTTTCAGTACGGGGAGCAGGCATCTCTTGTATTGCTTTTACTTTTGCTGGATCGACTTTAATGCCTTTGTTGCTTACAATGAATCCTAGAAGTTTACCAGACCTAACTCCAAAAGTGCACTTACTTGGATTCAGCCTGAGTTTGTATTCTTTCAACCTGGCAAACAGCTTTTCTAGATGTTCGAGGTGCTCCTCCTCTGTTTGTGACCGAGCTATCATATCGTCTACGTAAACTTCAACCTCATGATGTATCATATCATGAAACAAAGCTACCATGGCGCGTTGATAAGTTGCCCCTGCGTTCTTCAGTCCGAACGGCATCACCTTGTAACAGAAAGTACCCCATTGTGTGACAAAGGTTGTTTTCTCCATATCCTCGGGGGCCATTTTGATTTGATTGTAGCCCGAGAAACCATCCATGAAGGAAAACACCTTATGCTGAGCTGTATTGTCGATTAAAATGTTAATGTGTGGTAGCGGAAAATCATCTTTGGGGCTGGCTCTATTCAAATCCCGGTAGTCCACACACATCCTGACTTTGCCATCTTTTTTAGGTACTGGCACGATGTTAGCGACCCATTGAGGATAGGATGTAACAGCCAGAAAGCCAGCGTCGAATTGCTTCATCACTTCCGCTTTGATCTTTTCAGACATGTCAGGCCTCATTCGGCGGACTTTTTGTTTGATCGGTGGACAATCCTCTCTTGTGGGGAGACGGTGAACCACGATGTCTGTGTCTAAACCCGGCATGTCTTCATAAGACCAAGCGAAGATTTCAACGTACTCATTTAACAACTGTATCAGGCGTTCCTTCACACTTGGTTCCAGATTGGCACCCACTTGTACCTCCTTCCGGTCTTCTTCGGTTCCTAAGTTGACAGTCTCCAATGACTCTTCGTGAGGTAAGATGGCCCTTTCCTCTTGCTGTAGAAGTCTGGCTAGTTCCCCTGGTACTTCACAACCTTCGTCATCTTCATACTCGGCTTGATTGACCAGATCTTCAGAGTTATTGAAGGATATAGCAGAATAGTCACCCATGGAATCCAGAGTGGATGGGTACCTGCATTTGTGAGTGTGGGTGTGTGTAAGGGATAGCCATCCTTAAACAAAAAATGCAAAAGGAAAGAAAATGAACACAGCAGTTTATCAAATGAAAAACGTCCAATGAATCATTAAACATGGCATATGGATATGAAAATAATCAAAACCCTTACAAATGGACTTACATGCCCCGGGCAAGGCATGAGGTAAAAAGATAGTGTACGGATTGTTCGAAAGTAATTATTACAGACCATAGGAAATGTTTGACAGATAAATTACTGATTAATAAAAGTTATAGGGACAAAGTCCTTTGCCTCCCAGTTGCATAATCCTCCTTTGATAGTTGGGTAGATCCACTCTTCAATGTTGTTCTCTTCGTCTTCATCCTCCAAAGCGTTGATTCCGTAAGGAGAAATCTTGATTGGCGCCCTTTCAATCTTTGAACGGCGCATAGCTTTCTGTCCCGCCGTGGTGAATCCTAATCCAAATTTGTCTGTTTTATTTGGAATATCAGGCAACTGCCCCCATGCTGAACTCTTTCCCTCCTTTATTGCGGCCTTTGCGTCTTCCAGAGATGCCATCCTGGCCATCTGCCTTGGTACTTCAGCTACCAACTTTGCTACTGTTATTTCAGGAAGGACTTCTTCGAAATGCTGGAATGGTGTCTCAATGAACTCACCCTCTACCTCCACATACCGGAAGGAGTTCAGGTGGCTGATCATGTACTCCTCTTCGCCATGGATGGTTATGATCTTCCCCTTGATAGGGTACTTCAACATTTGATGTAAGGAAGAGGTGACTGCCCCGACATTGTGTATCCACGGCCTACCCAATAAGCAAGAGTATGACGGATGGATGTCCATCACATAGAAAGTAGATTTAAACACCTCAGTGCCTACCTTGATGGGAATGTCAACTTCCCCATGGACCATCCTCTTTGAACCATCGAAATCTCTGACAACAATATCACTCGGCTTCAGCTCTAAACCTTCACAATCTAGTCGGTCCAAAGCTTTCTTAGGCAGTACATTCAGCGAAGAACCCGTGTCGACCAAGACATGTGCGAGAGTAGTTCCTCGGCACTCGACTGAAATGTGCAAAGCATCATTGTGGTTTCTACCTTTAGGAGTTAGGTCGGCATCAAAGAAACCTAATCCATTGTCTGCAGTAAGGCTTGCCACGCAATTTTGGAATTGGTCTGCAGAGGTTTCCTGGGGCACATGGGCTGCCTTCAGGAATTTTATCAGAGCCTTGGCGTGTGCTTCCGAGCAAAGTAGTAGTGCCAACATGGAGATCTTTGAGGGGGTTTGCCCCAGTTGTTCTACCACATCGTAATCACTCCTTTTTATTATCTTCAAGATCTCTTCTATTTCTTTCTTGGAGGTTTCCGGGATGACCAAGGGTTGAGCCCTCGTCCTAACGAGCTCAACTTGGGTTCCCTTACCTTTATCAGCAGCGGTAGGAGGGACAATACTAGGAACAACAACATCTTCAATCAATGGGGTTCTAGCGGAGAGTTTTATTGGTGCGGGAAGAACTTTGGCGGCAGATGAGGGTCCAAAGATTGCTTTTGGGGGGGCAATCTCTGGAGAAAATATTCTCCCGCTCCGGGTGATTTTGCTTGTGCCCGCAATGTTTCCAATGCTGGCTTCTTCCTCATCCGAGCTTTCTTCAATTACTTCAACTTGTTTAATACCATGGTAGTAGACGTCACCGCCGTAGTTCCATGGTATTGACTTCTCAGAAATGTAGGGGACAGGCCCTGGCATTGTTATCTTCAAAGGAACAGACTTCGTAGCTGGTGTAATCTTAACAGGCTTTCTGACGGCCTTGGAAAGATTGGCGTGAATGGTTATAATTGAGACATCTTCAGTATGGGTTGGAATAGCAGAAACTTTTTCAAACAAAATTTGTCGACTGTCCATTAGGCCTTGGATGCCTTTCTTCAGTAACGGACAATCAAACGGCAGAGAGTAACAGCAGTAGCAATCTTCTTTACATCCCGGGAAAATCCCGGCCTTTAATAGATTCAACTTGATGGTTAACAATGGAGTTATCAGATCATTGACATCAGCAACATACAAATCTTCTTCAACGGCATTGACATTTCGGCCGTGCTTCAGCATTGGAGCAGATATCACGTTCGGCTTCTATGGAGCGTCGAACTCCACCTCCTTCGCCTCTATCAGGTCTTGGATTTTATGCTTGAGTGCCCAACAATCGTTGGTGTCGTGCCCGACACTGTCAGAATGGTAGGCGCATTTAACATTAGGATGATAATGCGGAGAGGACGTATTCACATTTTTTGGTGCCTCTTTGATAGTGGCGAGATTCAACTTTAACAGATGGGGAAGCACTTGCGCTGGCGTCATATTAATGCGGGTGAACTGCCGTTGTGGCCGTTCCACCCGTTGCTGATTTGGTCTGGACTGGTTATAGCGAGGCTGCTCACTTGATGGATTTTGGATTATTACAGCCCCCACGGTCGGCCGGCGCTCAGTCTTCCCTGCTCTTCTCTGGGAGTATACAACAGTCGTTTCCTTCTTGAAAGGCTTCTTCTCAACACTTGCAGCGGCACCCTTCTGAATCTTCCCTGACTTGATGCCAGCTTCTATTCTCTCGCCTGTTAAGATCAAATCGGTAAACCCCGCGGAAGAGTTACCAATCAGATGGTTGAAGAATGGACCAGACAGGGTCCCTAGAAACATGTCAACAAGTTCACGGTCGGTTAAAGGCGGCTGCACCCTGCCAGCCAAATCCCTCCATTTTTGTGCATATTCTTTGAATCCTTCGCCTGTTCCCAGTGACATACCCTGAAGTTTGGTACGCGTGGGAGCAAGGTCAGAATTATACTGATATTGTTTGTAGAATGCGGTGGCCAAGTCTTCCCAGTTTCGGACACTGGTTCCCTCTAGCTAATAGAACCACTCCAGTTGAGCCCCAGAAAGGCTGTCTTGAAATAAATGGATCCAAAGGTTCTTATCTGCCGTATAAGGTTGGATCTTCCTTACGTAGGACCTGAGATGCATTTTTGGACAGGACAGCCCGTCATACCTCACAAAAACTGGCACTTTGAACTTTGGGGGAATCACAATTCCGGCAACTAAACCCAAGTCTTCGAAATCCAAACCCGGCACTCTCTGTAGCTCCATGGCTGCCAACCTGTCTTCTAAACCTTTGTATTTATCATCAGCCGGAGGGTATTGTTGATCAGAGTAGTCTTCATCCTCTTCAGCCTCCTCTTCTTCCATATCGGACTCGGAAGGTACCGCAGCCGCACCCCCTTTACTGGTTCCCTCCTCAGAAGTAGGAGGAAATTCAAGCACTCTTATGGCTTCTCCTTCAAATCTTCTCCCTAAAGTAGCCACCCCGAGTCTCTTTTTCTTCTTTTTCATTGGGTCCTTATTCCCAAGTAGGGTCTTTAGATCCTCCCGACCCTTAGCCAAGGTCATCAGGAGTTGCTGAAACTGTGCATTTTGAGCATACAAGTCCTTGACTGTTTGCTCGAGATCCATCCTACTGAAATAAACAGCAGACAGATAAGGAAACCTGGCGTGAGACCTGCTTATGCACATGATGAATGGTATGCTTATGTATGCAATGCATTCAAGGATTTAGAATATTCAAAATTGTTGCAAACAAAAGAGAACGCACGTCATATTAATAAGAAGAAATTTGTCAGTACATAAATGCCCCATGGGGCAAATATTACAAAACTTCTTAAGGCAAAAAGACGTTGCGCATCCTCTTTGGTGCGATGTAGGTGTTGAGGGTCTCTTCCTTATAGAGTCGGCCGGTCAGCTCTAGAACCTTCTTCTCACTGGCGTAGAAGCTGGCTTCAAAAGTGTTTCGTTCCTCCTTGAGTTGGATCCAACTCTTCTGCATTTCCTCCCACGATGTAGGCATGTCAGGATATAGGATGGTGTAGGGAACCTCTCCTTCCTTGACGGGCTCTTTAATCACAGGGAGTACATGAGGATAAGGCATCATTAGACTCTGGGCTCGGGCTCGTACCCACTTGAGATAAGGCTCAAGAGGGATGGTGTTCTTGTGCCCCAGTGTCTTGCTATCAACCTTGTTGGGCATCCTCCAAGCTCTGATGAATCTTTGGCGAAGTCCTTGCTCATTGTTGTCGAAGTCAAAAACTAGGTCAGGAATTAACATGTCGTGAGGGCCGTCCCTTCGTGCATATCCAAATTGCCTCAAAGCTAGACAAGGGTTGTAGGTGGTTCCCCCTCTAATGCCAAGCAATGGAACATTAGGGAACTCTCCACAATGATCGACGATGATGACATTTTCTCTGGACCGAGAACACCAATGTACATCAGAGTGAGTAAGAGTCATCAACCGTTGGGACCACCTTGAGCCTTGGTCATTCTTCAAGACAGATTGTGGAAGGTGCGAAATAAACCACCTTGCGAGGAGAGGAGTACAGCACATGAGAACACCCCTCTTTCTCATTGTTCGTGTGTAAAATGAGTGAAGAATGTCCCCAAGCAATGTTGGTATTGGATTTCTGGATAAGAAGATTTTGACGGCATTGACATCTACCAGCTGGTCAGGATTTGGGAACAAGACCAACCCATAGATAAGGAGTGCCACAATTTCTTCAAAGGCTTGTAGGTCCAATGAATTCCAACATTCTTGTGCCTTCTCAAACAAGAATTTTGCTAAGAATCCTTTGACGCCGCTTCTGGTTTCCCAATGCCCCTTGATGTCAGATGGCTGTAGATGTAGTGCTCGAGCAACATCTTCAGGCTTTGGTTCCTTTTCCGTACCGTTGTAGGGTAGTTGATTAAGGATAGGAATTCTCAGGAGTTGAGAAAACTCCTCCAAAGTGGGCACCAACTGGTAGTCGGGGAAAGTGAAACAGTGGTGAAGAGGGTCAAAGAACTGGAATAGCACTTTCATCATGTCCTCTTCAATGTTGGTGTTGACTAGGCTGAGCAGTCTACCATGTCTTTCACTGAAGGGTGAGCTTTCCGGAATCCTTGATGTGAGCTCCTTGAGTTGAGGAGGGAGTCTCACAAGGTTGACTTGGATGGTTTTCCTTCGGAGAATTTCCATGACCTACAAAACAAGAACAAAGATGAAGATCTAAACCCTTGAAATGGTTAGTGAATGCATATGATGCTTTATGATGTTTATGATGTATGCATAAACATATGTACAGGCAAATCACACCAAACCCTAGTTTCAGGCTTGCATGAGGTTTCATAGGTAAGTACCCTCTTGAGTGTAGTTGGCTTAAAAACTTGTCCTATAAATAGTAACCGGGTTCTAAGGAGCAAAATATCATTGGATTGTTTTCATCGTTCATGGTTTTGGTTTAGCCACTTAACTAGCGACCAAAATATTCCAAGAAAACAACCCTCAATGAGTGTAGTATCGAGTATCTACCAACTTCGGACTGTACCAAAGCCGGTCATCTCACTACCCCTAATAAAAGGCCAATATGGTCAAGTAAGGTTCTAGGTCATTAGTGCTTAGTGACATCACTCAGCAGCCCCGTACTCTCCTTGATTGAACTCAAGGGTTACCGGTACTCACAAATATGTCGCACTAATATAGCCATTGCTTCGACCATGTCGGTATACCCCGCACAGTTTCCACAACGTATTGCTATCTATGAATGTTTCCCCAAAATCCGGGTGTAGGATTGCAACCCAAACAAGAGAGCCAAAATATAAAGTAATCAAAACAAACAATTAGTCATGCAAGAGGGTGATCTAAGCCCTAAGGTTACTCCACTTTTATATTTTCCCCAGCAGAGTCGCCAGTTCTGTGATACGGTGGGAGAACTGACTAGGGTTTTGCATTTGTTTTCGCAAATGTTTCGGTTGAGCAAGAGTCGCCACTGACTTTTTATTTTATCCTAAGGAAAGGTTAAAAAAGCACAGCAAAAACCTTTGAGATATTTCGTGGGTTCGGGGAGTAGATTATATAAAGGGAAGGTATTAGCACCCTTTCTATCCATGGTTATCCATGGGCTCTTAGTTACTTGCTTAGATCAACTTGCCTTGATTTTCAATTGTTTGAAATGGTGCTTTGTGCGTGGTTTTGAAAATGTTTTGAAAAAGATGCCTTGTATAGGCTACCCTTGTAACAATTCTTTACTCGAATGTTTTACAAAAGGTGTTTGTCTTTTTGAAAAGATGTTTCAAGGTTTTTGAAAGTTGTTTTGAAAGTGTAGTGATGTGTGGTTTGAAAAAAATAGGCAAGTGTTTTTGTTTTGTAAGTTGACAAGTTCTCAAGAGCTATCTACCCTAAAGTTCTCAAATATTTTTGCTATGTTTTAACCCTTTTAACAATTTTGTTCCACCATTGCATTTGGTGGACAATCTTGTGTTAGGATGTGAACGGGACGGGCGCGGGTCATCGTTTAGACCATAATTGCAATGGTGCCAAGTATCTTTGGGCAATTTTCCTTTATTGGACTTGATCATTTTTAGGCAACTTTCGAAAGCGTCATCGAGGGACTATGATCATTTG
This sequence comes from Vicia faba, assembly GCA_948472305.1. Classification (NCBI taxonomy): domain Eukaryota; kingdom Viridiplantae; phylum Streptophyta; class Magnoliopsida; order Fabales; family Fabaceae; genus Vicia; species Vicia faba. The sequence continues at coordinate 1,409,051,592 of OX451737.1, read as the reverse complement.
ATTGTTTTGTTTTAGCCCAAAGATACCTAACATGCAATATGGCCCATTATTGAAGGCAACAAGTGGAATACCCTAGGGGTGCAAGTGTGATTAGTGTTGTCCATTTTCATGCTTGTTTATCTTGAATTTAGGTCAAACTATTTTTGTAAATTGATTTGCATACAAACCCTAATTCTAACATGGCATATTTAGAAAACTTTAAAGTGCAAAAAATAAAGTTCCTAAGTTATTACAACACAATATGGGAAGGGGGGTACAAATGTTCAAATGAGGATATTTTAGCAAGAAATTAAACCTAAACTATTACATCCAAATTGAATTATACAAATTATTTAATATACAACAATTAAATAAAAATATAATAAATATGCAAGATGCAAAAAATGTTTTGTATATGTATGGAAAAAGTATTTTTATGTGTCAAATAAACAAAAATAAAATTAATCAATTTTTGGTATTTTCATGCATTTAGGTCAAAACCTTAATTTTATAAATAAAAGGCATTTATTATTTAATATGTGCAATATTTATTAATTATTTACAAAAAATAAAAAAAAAAGAAGTATATTGGTCAAAAATGTATTTTTAATGTTAAATATTAATAAAAATAAAAATGTATATATTTTGTATTTCTTAACCTAAATATACTAATAAATATATATGTATTTGTATTATTTACTAAATATATTAAATATATACAAAAATGATAATATTTAATATTTAAAAAAATATATATTTTATATAAAATATTTTCAGAAGATAAAATGAAATAAAAATTAGAAATTAAATGTATTTGATATTATTCCTAATATTCTAAACACAAAAAAAAAGTATTATGTATTATTTACATACAAATATCCATTTAAACAAATAAATGCCTAATAAATACAAAAATGGCTTGAAAAATATTTTTTATATTATTAATATTATGAGAAAAAATAAATAAGTCAGAAATAACAAGAAAAGTCAAGAAAATGTTTCAAATAAGCATAATGGGCCAAGGGGGTTTAAAAGTAAAACTATGGTGCAAATAGGAAAAGTGAAACAGGCCCAGCCCAAAGACCAGCTTCTTCAACCTCCAGCCATCCCTGTTTGAAAAACGCGCGCCTCTTTGCTTCCACAACAAGAACCTGATTCTTTGACTTTTAATGAAAACTCACAACACAGAAAATGTAAAGCATCATCTCACGAGTTCATACATATAAAGAACATGAATTAACTCTCAGAAATGAGAGAGAATTTCTTCTCCCCCAATTCCTGACCTAGTTTTTGTTCCAAGTTCAGACCTCAAATTCTCATAGCATACATAATATAAATGAAAACTAATGATATGGGCAAATTCAGGGCCATGAATGTGACATAATTTCTTCACAAACCTAAAGCTAACAATGCCTGGATAGAGAGATACGAGTTCATGAACTTACCAGTTCAGTTGGAATCGTATCTGGTGATGGAGGTGTTTTCAATGCAAGGTGATGATTGGTACAACTTCCTTGATGTCCAGGGATGCTATTCCAAGCTTTAGTTTGCTTGGAAACCAAGAGAATCGTGCTATGGTACTTCAACTGCAAAACAGAAAAATGAAAATGGTGATGTTAGCTAGGGATGTTACAGGTCGTGTTTAGGGCTTGGAACAGTTTCAAGGGATGATGTGGGATGTGTTTGAAGTGGTTTTAGCAAGAATGCACGAATGGATTGAGTTATGGAACTCAATCTGCAGCAGGTGCCCTGTTTTGGGCAGTTCTATGGTGTTTTGAGGTTTGATGAGGTTTGGAAGGTGTTTAGCTCGTGTTTCAGGTCAGGGTGATTGTTTAGAATGTGCTCAAGAAGTTTGTCTAAGCTTGTGGTTGCAGCAATGTGAGTTGGTAGTTGTTATGCAAGCTTTCTTCACACTTAAGCAAGAAAATGTCAAGTGGTTCTCTAGACTTGTACATGCCCCTCAAGTATGCTGCACACTTGAGCCTTGATCAGTGTGATATCTCCATGAATCTTGTGTCCAAAGATATGCATTGTACTCCTTGATTCACAAACTTGACATAAAGCCAAACTTTACAAAAATGGATAAAGTGCTTTTTCTATTTAAGGCTTAATCTAACATGTAATGTCCAAATGCATAAAATAATGCTAACACACAATGGATTGGCATTTAATTATTGAGTGCAAATGGGATTAGAGGCCTGTAACTAGCTTATGCATGCTGATTTGAAAAGTTGCACAAGTTATGAACATGTAAATGGCTCATGAACAAAGTGAGTTTTTCCCAACTTGCCAAATTCGATTCTCCCTAACCATGAGGTTATTTGATGAGTTCTTGGATATTTTGGAAAGCTTGGAATGTGTACTACAATCCATATTTTAAATGAAAATTGAAATTCCAAGTGGAAGCATGTGAAAAATGGTCTTGAAGTTAGGCAAAAATCCTGCCTAAAATAGGTCAAAATTTTTCTAAGTTAAGAATGGTTTGGTACCCTTGTTCCAAAAATTGTAACTTGAGGTACAAGCTCCTTTTGATAAAACTTTGTGAGTCAAAGTTGTAGATTTTGCAATGGTCTACAACTTTCATGTTTTGACTTTTCCTTGAATCCAAATGAATCTTGGTGAGAAAGTGGGACAAAGTTAGGATAAAATTAGGGTTTTTCATAACTTAGAAAAATTCTAAGTTATGAAAAATCTTTATTTCAAACCCTAATTTGCAATTCTTGATTTCTTGATGAACAAGTTTCACGATTTGGCATGTTTTGATGAAAAATGAATCTTGACCCTTGATTTTGACCAAAAAGTCAAAGTTTGACTTTTTAGTATACAGTCAAAAATTGATCAATTGACTGGAAAATTCAACTGTCAATCTTGTGCATTTGGGATTTCTTGGACTTGTTGAGTATGTCAAGACAATTCCATTGGGTCCTTGAGTCCATATGTGAGCTTGGTTTGCCATTGGCTTGGTCAAACAGTCAAAAATTGCCTTTGTGCAGTCAAAACCCTAAAAATGACCATTTTGCCCTTTTGGTGATCTGATCAAATTTCTTGTGGAATTGTGATCCAAACTTGACCAAGTGGTTCATATGAGTTCATTATGTTGATGTGGATCAAAAATCATGAGGTTTGACTGTCAATTGACCACAGTTGACTTTTTCCCCAATACAACTGATTTCTAGGTCAACTGTCCAATTGACTGGGCAAAGATTGGAATCAAGGCTTGAAACTTGATATGGATAAACTTTGGAGTCCAATATGGAGCATGAAAGTCATCTTAGGCATTTTAGGTCAAAACATCTTTGTGCAACCACAAACCCTAATTTGGGTCAACAGTGCAAGGAGAAGTCTTGAGCAGAGGAAAACCCAACTGGATCTTGAGCTCCAAGGGCCTTGTGATGAGAAAATATTGAGAAAATGGGAGGGAAAATTTTGGGGTACAACACCCGTGGATAACCACGGATAGAAAGGGTGCTAACACCTTCCCTTTCTATAATCTACCTCCCGAACCGAGAAACATCTCGAAAAGGAATTTTGCTGTGCTTTTGTCCTTTCCTTGTTGGAGAAAATAAAAGACGGTGACAACTCTTGCTTACCGCGACATTTCGCGAACCAGCATTTCAAAACAGTCAGTTCTATTTCCACCGATCACAGAACTGGCGACTCTGCTGGGGACATTATAAGTGAGGTGTACCTTAAGATTAGACCACTCTTATGTTTTCAATTGTATGTCTTGATTGCTTTTATATTTATGGGCTTGCATCAGAGTTTCATAGATCCTAACCCGGATATGGGGAATACCCTTTAGGTAGCATAAGCTGTGAGGGACCTGTCTGACGTAAACCGACACAGGTGAAGTAGTAGCTACGTTGGTGTGACACCTTGGTCTGTACCGATATCCCTTGTGTTGGAACGAGGAGAATATGGGTCTTCTAAGGAGTCATTAAGCACCAACCGACCTTAGAACCCTAAATTGACCCAACTTGGTCATAGAACAGTAGCAGTATGCTACACTCATTGAGGCTAAACTCTCGCGATGGTTCTGGCCGCAAGAAAAGATTGCGAAGCTGGAGTTATGACCGATTGAGGGTAGTCAGTGATATTGAGATCCTCTAGAACCCGGTTACTATTTCCTAGGACAGGTCTTAACCAACTGAAACTGAAAGAGGGTAGTACCTAAACTTCATGCCGGCCTAAAATCTAAGGGCTCTTTGTGTGACTTGTGTGCCTTCAAACTTGAACTACTTGCACATTCTTGTTATCTGACAACATGAGTTCCTTGCAGGTTTTGTTTACAGTCCTTAATCTGGGCTTATAAACAGGGTTTACTTACATCGCTCCACGCATAGCATAACATCATACCATCATACCATTGCATACATCCTGCATAATGACTAACCCATTTCAAGGATCTCAAAGGTTTGTGATGCAGGTCATGATGAACCAACTGTCTAGCAAGTGGCAAAAGGGGATTTATTTTCCTCTAGCCAAGGTTATTCGGAGATCAAAACATGATGACTTGAGTCAGGGGCTATGACCCACTCGATATGGTGAGCCTTGACTCTTGAAGAAGGACTCTCAACAATATGCAGTTCCTTCAATCAAGCTGCAAAATTCAAAATTCTAACAAGTTTCTTTGTTTACCCCGCGAGATCCTTGAAAACATTGCATACATGCATATCATTGCATAACAGGTTACCCTTTACAGGTCTCTCATACTCTCGCTGTTTATTTCAGCAATGGCTCTCCAACAAGACAACCAGGAGTTCCATACTCAAGAGACTCAATTCAGGGAAGTCCTCCTAAACCTATCCAAGGGGCAGGAAGAGTTGAGAACACTCCTCATGGGGAATTTGGTCAAGAAAAGTCCTGAAGACGATAAGGACGAACGACTGAAACGTCTGCAAGCTGAGGTAGATACAATGAGAACCCAAATGCTGGGGAAAATGGCTCTTATCCAAGGCTTAGCTCGGGAGCAAGAAGAGTTGAGAACCGTGATCAACCAGCTTCATCAAGACAGGTACAATAGTATGAAGCAAACGGTCAAGGCCGGGGATCAAACCAGTAATCAGCCTCCAAGAAGACAAGAGTTTGGACCTCTCCAAGTTGCTACTACATCAAGGGTCCAACAACAACCTCACCAAGAACAACAGGTTGATCAGAGTAAGACAAACAGGCCCAGGAGGAAATTTACCAAGATCAACATGTGACTGACTCAAGCGCTACAACACATGTTGAGGATAGGGCTGATTACATTAAAGGCTCTTCCCCGGAATCCCAACACTTCTGCTCCTACCTATCATCCCTATGAAAGGTGTGCATACCACTCTGACGGTCCGGGACATGACACCGACGACTATTGGACTCTGAAGAACAAGATCCAGGACTTGATCGACGGAAGGGTGCTGGAGTTCATGCTGGACGGCGAGATGAGAATCTTCCGCTGAGAATTCTCCATCTGAGATGACTAGTTCAAACTAAAAAACTTTTGTTCATTTGAATTTTCAAGTTGTATTTTTCTTTGCTTACTCAAACAATCATTGTCATGGAAAACTTTTTTATTTTCATTAATGCATCGCATATGTCTGTTTTGAATCAATCCATTCGTATCCACTATATTCAAATTGCTTTCATTTTTTGTGATGTTCAACTCTCGATTAAAAATTCTAAGCCTTTTGAGGGAGGATAACGAAAACGATACCACGATCTTTACAGTATGCTTTTGAACAGACCCCGCTGATGAAGTACAGGAATTGTTTCAAATCCTAAACAGTGGAGTTATAAGGAAGATAATCCCTCGTCAACCCCTTCGAGCCAAAGAAGTTGGAGTTTTTCTTTTCACGCAAAAATTAAAACCCTTAATTATAACCTGGGGCAGGGTAGTTTTCTCAGTTGATCCGGGTGCACAATAAACGACATCAAAGAAGTCCTTCCGAGACAAAGAGACAATGATGGTTCCGAATAATCATAAAGACAGACAGTCATTATCTCTCAAAATAAAAGCCCATTAAGTCAAAACCTATGAAGGAGACTTGCAAAACTGGGGCATCCCGCTGACTGTAATCACAAAAGAAACAGTTCAGGCAAAAAACAGGGATAATAAAATAAAAAAGAAAGAGGTCCTACAAACTCTCAACAAAAATGACTGCCTGTTCAAAATAAATTGTCAATATCCAAACCATCACCGGTATATCAGAGTGAAGACTCAAACAAGATCTAATGCACGATTAGCTGAGTTTAGGATCGAAGAACATCACGAAGAGCGGGTGGGTACAAAGAAAATTTGAGCCTTTATCCTTTGTTTCTTAAACCGTGAACCAGGACACGTTATAACCCTTAAAAGTCCTAGCTGAAGCGTGGGTTAGTTCGAAAGCATACTGTTACCAAAGGTATCCTGACTCCTGTAGGGCTTGCTGTAAAATCTTGAGTTGACATCACATTTTACAAAAAATCACTTGTTTATTGAAAACTGCATTTTCAAAAACTTCAAGACTAACATAAGCTTTGCATTCTTGAAATAATATTGTTTGCATATGACTATTTGTTCAAACAGCAGAGAAACTCGCACGACGAATATCTAGTGAACAAAAAAAATCTTCTCAAGGATCACCTCAAGTGGAACAACACTTCCAACCAAGGGGCAGACATGATCATTGTCCATCATCTGGGGCAGTTAAGTCAAGATTCAATGAACCTCTCAAAATGCCAAATAGCCAGGGGAAGATCTCCATCTGAATCAACTGGGGCATTGGACGTGAATTCCAGCAACGAATCTTGCCTAATCAAACATCTTCTGGTAGCATGGCAATACAATGCTACCGACAATGACAACTCCTTACATTCTGAGAGCGTGGACGTAGTCGGAAAAAATACTACGCATAATCAAAGACCAGCTAGGTTGACTGGCCTAGGCAAAAATAAGGGAATGAAAATGAAAAAAATCTGTACACCCGGCAAGTCGAAAACCTGAAAAGGCGGCTTGGGCAAAAATGGGTATCCCAGTGGACTGAAAACCCGAAAGGGAGGTCCAGGCAAAAATTAGGGATCAAAAGCGTACGACTATGTCCCGTCATCTCGTCACTAGCCTACCAGAAGAGGATTTGTCAGTCGGCAGTTATCAAGCACCTCCACAGGTACCTTCTCCCGCAGAAACTAGGGCAATAAGAATTGTCCGAACTGTACAAGCTGCTCTGTCCTCCAGGTACAAGGTAGGTTCATTTGAAGAATACGACCAAGATACCTCCACTCCCCGGGAGTAAGAAAAATCAACAATACTCTCCCCAAGCAGAGTTGGTCTCCATCAGCCCCGAAAAGGCGCAGTATCTCTAGCAAATCAGCAACACTCTCCCCAAGCAGAGTCAGTCTACTGTCAGCTTTAAGGAAGTCGGGTATCCCCAGAAGATCTCAACATTCTCCAGCGGAGTATAGATATTCCTCAGCAAGCATCCCCGACAGTCTTAATATTCCTCGACAGAAATATGAGATTGTTCCTCGGTGGAATACAGACACCCCAATGGAGCCATTTCCCCAATACAGTACAAAAAGTTTCCCCCAGGAGAGTTGAACCATCTCCCCAGTAGATTCTGGAAGCTTATCCCCAGTAGATTCTGGAAGCTTATCCCCAGTAGATTCTGGAAGCTTATCCCCAGTAGAGTCTGGAAGCTAGTCCCCTGCAGAGTACAAATATCTCTCCCCGACCATGTTCAGAGGTTATTCCCCACCAGAGCCTATAACTGGGTTATCCTCAACTAATTACAACAGAAAGACCGTCCTCGGCGAAGTTCTTCCTACCCCCAGCGGAGTTCATCAAATCCTCCAACAGAGCTTATCAACGGAATCCCCAGTGGAGTTATCATCAAAATCTCAGCGAAGTATCTCTTCCCACAGAGTAATTCCCCGCAGAGTAATATCTTCACCAGGTTTATTCCTCAACGGAGTCATCTTCTCCTACCGGTTTATTCTTGCAATCATCATCCCCAGCGGAAACGAAGAACTCTACTCTTCAACATCAGCTCAGGATTCACCAAACTCCCGGCATTCGTCAAGGATTTATTTTCCTAGACGAAAATACATTCATAGACATTTCACATTTCATACCTCCTGCTTACATACATGATAAAGTGCATACGACACGATCTCATTTATTTTTGAGAACATCCTGACATCATGCATTCCATACATCATGACATTGCATACGACTAATGTTTTGCCTTTTCAGGAAGAGGTCAATCCAAAGATGATTACCATCAACCTTTAGTTCCAGATTCGATACCTGTATCTAGCCAGGGCATATCTGTGGGAGACTAATTCTAGATTCGATACCTGTATCTAGCCAGGGCATATCTGTGGACGACTAATTCCAGATTCAATACCTGTATCTAGCCAGGGCATATCTGTAGACGACTAATTCCAGATTTGATACCTGTATCTAGCCAGGGCATATCTATGGGCGACTAATTCCAGATTCGATACCTGTATCTAGCCAGGGCATATCTGTGGACGACTAATTCCAGATTCGATACCTGTATCTAGCCAGGGCATATCTGTGAGCGACTGATTAGAGGTCTACGCCTGTATCCAGCCATGAAAGTTATCTCGATCAACCTTTTGAAGTTCCAGATTTGACACCTGTATCTAGCCAGGGCATATCTGTGAGCGACTGATTAGAGGTCTACGCCTGTATCCAGCCAGGAAAGCTATCTCGATCAACCTTTTGAAGTTCCAGATTCGATACCTGTATCTTGCCAGGGCATATCTGTGAGCAATTGATTGTAGATTTGATACCTGTATCTAGCCAGGGCATATCTGCATGAAGAGTTTGAAGATCAACCCCTATATCTAGCCAGGAAGTCATCTTTCATTCTCAGGTCAGAGGTCTACACCTGTATCCAACCAGGAAAGCTATCTCTACCAACCTTTTGAAGTTCCAGATTCGATACCTGTATCTAGCCAGGGCATATCTGTGAGCAATTGATTGTAAATTCGATACCTGTATCTAGCCAGGAAAGTATCTACATGAAGAGTTTGAAGATCAACACCTGTAACAGGCCAGGAAATTATCTTTCTTTCTCAAGTACGCAAGTTCTCGCTAAGGAATCTCTTACGCAATCAAAATCTCCAGATGGCATCCTTAAGCCCATCTCCATCACTATCTATTACATCTCCAAATGGCATCCATAAGCCCATTCCCGACAAGGTTCTGTCACATCTCCTGATGGCATCTATAAGCCCATCCTCCTATCCACCATCTCTCCAAATGGCATCTGTAAGCCCATTCCCAACATCACATTGCTGATATTCTACTATGTGAGTGTAAATTTCTGGGCACTCTAGTGTTCAATCATCTTCCACCTTCGGATCACGAAAGGAACGCGAGCCAATCTACATCTTCAGGTCTAAGAAGATTGAACAGGGGCAACTGTTGTACCCCAAAATTTGCCCTCCCATATTCTCTAAGATTTATCAAGAATCATCTCCAAGTGGCTCAAGATTTCCCAAGGGTTGCACAGTCCAAATGCCTCCTAAGTCAGTCAAAATTAGGGTTTTGGTTCTCTCAAGGAATTTGAGGTTTTCAATGGCTCAATCAAGTCCCATAGGCCTATATACATTGTCAAGCATCTACATGCCAAGTTTCAAGACTCACAGTGTCAAATTGCACAGTCAAAAGTCCCATTTGCTTCACAATCAACTGCAAGGGTAAAATAGTCATTTTGCAGTCAAAAGTCAGAATTTTTGGTCAACATCTTATTTTGAGTCCACAATCATCATTTGATCAAGTATTGATCATGATTCCACAAGCATGGCTCAAAAATCATCAAAGATGCAAAAGTTACTATTTTTGGACACTAGAAAAGTCAACTGCATCTTGACCAAGGCATAACTTTTCCATGGTTCATCAGAAAAATCCCATCCAATGCTCATTTTGAAGGGGATGTGATTTCCTACAATCCATCTTCACATTCCAAGTGCAAGAAATGCTCTCACAAAAAGTTATCAATTTCTACATTATAGGTCAATTTCAAAAGTCAACAAAAATTCACTTTAAGTCAAAGACCATAACTTGATATTGGTAAATCCAAATGACATGGGACCAAAGGCATTGGTTAGAGGACTTCAAGACCTTTCCAAAATGTCCAAGAACATGTTCATATGATCAAAATTGAGCAAGATATGCATTGGAGAAGTTGGGAAATTTTTGTGAATTTGCAAAAGTCAACTTTGCTCAAAATACCTTATTTTTGCTAATGGGCCTCAAATTCCTTCTTGAAACTTTATTCAAAGCTTATGCATGACCCATTGAGATTATTTGAATTTATTTTCTTATTTTTTATTAATTAATTGGATTTTTAATTGATTTTAATTCATTTAATTAATTTAAAATGTAGGAAATTCAAAGATATGTTTTTTTCAATCTTTTGGGAAGCAAACAAGCTCAAGACAAGCTGGCAAACTCGTGTGCACATCAAGGGGACAAAAATCTCCAAGTTTGGCAAGTTTTCTCAATCAAAAAGATGCAAAAAGATGTGATTGCAAATCAAATATTCAAACCATTATTTCATGGATTTCTTGGCCAAGATTTAACCTAATTCCATTCTACTATAAGTACACAACCTAAACCTAATGCCATGGATGTGATTTTGCTGCATACAAAGCCATAACAACATTGAAAAAAATCAAGAAAAAAGCCAAAACTGTTTTCCAGGTTCCAGGCCCTTTCAAAGCAATTTGAGGATTCAAACACATTGCTAGAACTTCCAGAAACGTGTTGGAATCAAAACCAAGTGCTAAGGCCTAAGAAATCGCTCTACACGAACCCACGGTTTGCACATTTTTTTTCATAATCAAACTCATGATTCATGCATATTTAATATGATTTTTTGTTGGTTTTGCATTGCTAGCACTCACAGGAAACTAATGGCATAAGCTAATTGGATTATAGTGTACAGAATCGTGAATTGCCATTGAAGAAATTTAGGGTTTCCAAGCTTCCAAATTGAGGCTTTATTACTCAGGCAAAATTAGAACCCCTAACGCATATGGTTGAAATCGTTGCATCAAGACGAATCAAAATTCACCCTCGCGAAATATTTATCTTGCTCACACGCCTATTCGCTATTTTTCGTTGATACAGGTTGTGGGGGTTAAAAACCCCCGCTATCTAATCTTTGTTTTACAGGTTTAGCGAAGAAGACGAGTACGTGTTGCTTCCTGGTTGGATAATTCAAAACACGCGCGTTTTTTTTTCTTTTCAGCATATGCGTTGATTTGTGTATATTATTATTTATTGTCATTATAATAACAGATGCAAGCAACTGGCTTAGTGGAGCATGCGTTGTCCAAGAATCATTGGGACCTGGGTTCGATTCCCAGGTCCCCCAAATATTTATTTCTATTTTTCTATACAGAATTACATGCAGGCTTCATGAAAGGCTCCACCATATACCTCCAGCGCTCAGCATGCCAAGTGGCCACATGCACAAATCAGAAGGTCATAAGTGGATGACCACCATACTCCTGGTCAACCCTGCGCGTGGACAATTCCCCAAGGTCAAACAGGCCTGTACGTTAATGGGCCAGAAATCTCCAAGTTCACCTCCTAATGGGTCAACACACCCCCATGGGTTCTTTTTCTTTCTTTTTTATATTTGCTTTTATTTATTTATTCTAATTAATAACTATAATTATTTTTATTACTTAAATTAACTAAATTAATTTTTCATAATAAATTCAGACAACTAAAAATGTAAATATTTTTATTAATTTTATTAATTAATTTCACCTTAATTTAATTGTTTTTGTAAATAAATTCTAATTAATTAGTTTAGTTGTTTTAATTAAGTTTAATTTTGACTTTTTTTGCAATAAATAAAACAAATTTAGAATTAGGGTTTTTCTTTTGATAACTTTTTATTTTTATTTTTATTAAAACATAAAAAACATAAAAAAATACTTTTGCTTGTAATTAATTAATTAATTAGAATTAGGTTTAATATTAATTTAATTGCAAAAAGGACCAAATTTCATTCTTTTCTCAAAAGGGGTCAAAACCCTAAGACTTTTCCCGATTCAATTTCTTCGCGCGCATGTTTATTCTTGACTCTTATTTTGATCATATTCATGTAACTGCTCCGAGAATGTAATAGATAATTAGGACCTTTATCGCTTTCTTTATTTTCTCGCACTTTACTTTTTCAAAGGGTTATGTTTTTGGCGATGTAAATACCCGACGCCTTGTAATAGCGTAGATTTACTTTCCGCAATTTATTTTCCGCACAACTATTAACTGTTAATTATGCATGCAAGACTTGCCTGAAAAAAAAATCAATCCGTAGCTCACCATAATACATGTGCAAAGATAATATTAAACTGAAACTTGACACACTCGCACATGCCACTCTTAGGGTACGCCTCACTTGGTTGCCTCGACGTGGTCATTGAGTATAGGGTGTTTTAGAGGTCGCCCTCCTGTCTAAAGATCCAGTTGCCTCGAAACGGTTTCCTCGGATAAAAAGGATCTAGGACATTTGGGGTACCACTAAGGCGTCCTACTATTGCTTTGGTGACCACACATGTCCCTATAATTGAATTGACCCGAATAACTCCAACGACGGTGCTACCTACTTCTCAATAGTGGGATAGTACTGTCTAAAGGACTCTTACACAGCTTAATTCCTTAGAGTAGGTAGATTTCTCCTGGGTACTTGCTCTTTCAAAAAACAAAAAAACAACTTTTCGCACTTACACTTTCAAAAGTTTTCAAACAAACACTTCATACACTCTTGAGGACTGATACAAGAGTTACCTAGAAGTTTTTCAAACTAAACTTTTTCAAAACCCACAAACACAAGAAAAGCAAACAATTTTTGAAAACATAGTGAGCAAGTACCTAAGAGCCCGTGGATAACCACGGATAGAAAGGGTGCTAACACCTTCCCTTTCTATAATCTACCTCCCGAACCGAGAAACATCTCGAAAAGGAATTTTGCTGTGCTTTTGTCCTTTCCTTGTTGGAGAAAATAAAAGACGGTGGCGACTCTTGCTTACTGCGACATTTCGCGAACCAGCATTTCAAAACAGTCAGTTCTATTTCCACCGATCACATGTATAAATAGGTGTACTAGGTTTACATTTATATCAATCAATTACTTCAATCATTAGTGGCAGCTTTTAGCATTTATTCTTTTTCTCTCTTCTTTCTCAATTTCATCACCTTGCACTAACAAATTGGTAGCAGAGCTCTTGGTTTGTTCTGAAATTCTGGGAAACACGAGTGATAGTGAGCTGTGTGTTTGATTTTTGAATCTTGAACAAAAATCTGAAATAGAATCACACTGATTCTGTGGGTTTGGGAAACACTGAGTGAGAAATCTGAGATCTGAGTTCTTGTGCAAGGTTTAAGATGAATGGAGGCAGTAGTTTGAACACTAAACTTCCAGTTTTTGATGGCAAAAACTGGAACAAATGGAAGATACAAATGCGTGTGCTGTTTGGTGCTCAGGATGTTCTGGATCTTGTTTCTGAAGGTTATGTTCCAGCTGCAGCAGGTGCTACTGAAGAACAAAAATCAGAAGAAAGAGCTACAAGGAAGAGGGATCAGAAAGCTCTGTTCTTTATCCATCAGTGTGTGGATGAAAATGTGTTTGAGAAGATTGTTGATTCGACGACGTCGAAAGGGGCATGGGATATACTGACCAGATGTTATGGTGGTGACGTGTCAGTAAAGAAGGTAAAGCTTCAGTCCCTGCGAAAACAATATGAAAACCTCATCATGAAGAACAGTGAGAATGTTTTTGAGTACATATCCAGAATGATTCTGATCACTAATGAGATGAAGGCTTGTGGAGAAACACTTTCTGAACAGGTAATCATAGAAAAGATTCTGAGGTCACTTACTCCTCAGTTTGATTAAATTGTTGTTTCTATTGAACATTCTAAAAATCTGGAAACCATGAGAATAGAAGAGCTGCAAAGCAGTCTAGAAGCGCAAGAGTTGCGTCTGACTGAAAGAACTTCTGAGAGGGAAGTGGAGCAAGCTCTGAAGGCTTCTTTTGTCAAGAAGGATCAGAAGTAGAATAGACATGGTGATAAATTCCAGAAGTCAGAAACCTCAACTTCTGATGAAAAGAAATATCAGAAGGGAAAGGAAAGGTATGACAAGAAGAAGGTTCAATGTTACTGTTGTAAACAGTTTGGCCATTTTGCCAGAGACTGTAGAAACAGAGGAAGGAAATCAGAAGAAGAAAATATAGCCAGAGAAGACTCTGATGATGAACCTGTGCTACTGATGGCTTCTGATTCTGATGGAAATTGTTCAGGAGATTGGTGGTATATGGACACTGGTTGTTCAAACCACTTGACTGGGAACAAACAATGGCTGATAGACTTTGACTCCAGAAGGAGAACAAAGATCAGATGTACTGATGATAAGTACCTTAATGCAGAAGGTATGGGAAATGTTAGAGTCAGAGTGAAGAATGGAAGAAACATTCTGATCAAAGACGTTTGGTATGTTCTTGGAATTAAAAGCAATCTGATGAGTGCGGGTCAGCTTATTGAGAAAGGTTTCTCAGTGGTTATGAAGGATAATCTCTTGACGTTGTATGATTCTAATCAGAAGTTGATTATGAAGTCTGAGCAGGGAAGCAACAGAACATTCAAGGTGAATGTAGAAACTTCTGAAGCGGAGTGTCTTAGTGCAGAAGGCGCTGAAGCTGACAGTAAACTGTGGCACAAGAGGTTGGGGCACTTGAACTATAGAAGCTTAGGGCATCTAAGTTCTAAGAAGCTCGTACATGGCATTTCGAAGATTGTGAAGCCTCATAAGTCATGTGAGATATGCATGAAAGGCAAGCAACCCAGATTGCCATTTGTATCAGAAGTAGCCCCCAGAGCAAAGCATGCTCTGGGAGTAGTACATTCTGATGTGTGTTGACCATTTCCAGTACCTTCACTTGGAGGAAAAAAATATTTTGTGTCTTTTGTGGATGAGTTCACAAGAATGACATGGGTAACACTCATCAAGTTCAAGCATGAAGTGTTTACTGAGTTCCAGAAGTTCAAGGTGAAGGCTGAGAAGTAGAGTGGTCAGAAGCTGAAGATTTTGAGAACAAATGGTGGAGGTGAGTATAACTCCACAGAGTTCTAGAAGTTCTGTGAGGAGAATGGAATAGAACATGAGGTTACTGCTCCATATACTCCTCAGCACAACGGTCTTGCTAAAAGAAGAAACAGAACTTTGCTTGATATGACCAGAAGTATGCTGAAAGAGAAAAAGTTACCTCACATGTTATGGGGAGAAGCTGTTGCCACATCAGCATATGTTCTGAATAGGTGTCCAACAAAGAAGCTGAAGGAAACCGTTCCTTTAGAAAAATGGACTGGAGACAAGCAGAGTGTTAGCCATCTGAAGGTGTTTGGCAATGTATGCTACAAACACGTTCCAGATGCTAGAAGACGAAAACTGGATGATAGAAGAAAAACAATGTTACTGGTGGGGTACCACAGTACAGGTGCCTATAAGCTTTATTGTCCATAAACCAACAAAGTTGAAATCAGCAGAGACGTCATTGTGAAAGAGTCAGAAACATGGGATTGGAACAAGCTTCAATCAGATTCTGGTGTAGTGCCAACACCAGGGTTAGTTTCTGAAAGTTCTGAAGACGAGTCAGAGTCAGAAGATGAAGACTCTGAAGATGAGTTAGAATCTCAGGGAGATTCTGATAGTGGATCTGATTCTGATCCAGATTCTGATGATGATCCAGAATCTGGTGGTGATTATACTTCCGAAAGGAAAAACTCTGAAGACATGGTGTCTAGAGAACAAGTTTCCAGAAGTAACTCTGAAGGAAATAATTCTGGACAAAGTCCAGAAACCAGCACAGTTCCGAGTTCTGGAGAAGCTTCAGAACAAGATCAGAGGCACAGAGAATCAGACGAATACCAAGTAAGTTTGCAGATTTTAGCATGTTGCATGATACTGAAGTAGATTCTGAAGGAGAAATCATTCAGTGTGCCATGCTAGTAGATTCTGAACCAGTGGGTATTGAAGAAGCACTCAAGAAGAAAGTATAGCTGAATGCCATGAAAGAAGAACTTGAGGCTATTGAAAGAAACAAGACTTGGAAGCTGACAGAACTTCCAAAAGGCAAGAAAGCCATCAACATCAGATGGGTTTTCAAGCAGAAGCTAAAACCAGATGGATCAATTGGCAAACACAAAGCGAGACTAGTGGCCATATGTTTTCTTCAGAAACCTGGACTAGATTACTTTGAGGTGTTTGCGCCTGTAGCTAGACACGAAACAATCAGACAGGTGATTGCTTTAGCTGCAAACAGAAATTGGCCTTTGATACATCTGGATGTGAAGTCTGCATTTCTGAACGGTCCATTACAAGAAGAAGTTTATGTGTCACAAACTCCTGGATTTATGAAAAAGAATCAGGAAGGGATGGTATACAGGTTAAATAAAGCTCTGTATGGACTGAAGCAAGCGCCCAGAGCTTGGAATTTGAAGATTGATTCGTTTTTCAAGGAACAAGGGTTTCAGAAGTCTGAGATGGAGTATGGTGTTTATGTTCAGCATACTGCAGAAGGTAATATGATTCTGGTCTGTTTGTATGTTGATGACATATTACTCACAGGAAGTTCTGAACAAGAAACAGTTGAGTTCAAGAAAGTTCTGATGAATGCGTTTGAGATGACAGATCTTGGAAAAATGAGTTTCTTTCTAGGAATGGAATTTATATACTCTGAGAAAGGAATCATCTTACATCATAAGAAGTATGAACTGAGCTTCTGAAGAGATTTGAGCTAGCAAATTGCAAGATTGCTATCACACCTGCTGATACGAATCAGAAGTTGGATTCTGATTCTGATGGAGAGGATGCGGATGCTACAACCTTCAAACAGATGGTTGGTTCTCTGAGGTATTTGTGTAATACCAGACTTGATATTTGTTATGCAGTTGGAATGGTCAGCAGATACATGAGCAAACCAAAGTGGTCTCATTACCAAGCTGCTGTCAGGATTCTGAGGTATATAAAAGGAACTCTGAAATATGGAGTGTTATTTCCTTCTGGAGGAAAGATCAAATCATAACTTCTGAGTTATTCTGATTCTGATTGGTGTGGAGATAGAGTTGACAGAAGAAGTACTTCTGGGTACTTGTTCAAGTTTCTGGGAGGTCCAATTTCTTGGAGTTCCAAGAAACATCCGGTTGTGGCTTTGTCAACATGTAAAGCTGAATACATTGCAGGTGCTGTAGCTGCGTGTCAAGCAGTTTGGCTTCTGAATCTGCTGCATGATCTGAAGTTTGAAGTTGAGGAACCTCTGAAGCTGATGATTGATAATAAGTCTGCAATTAATCTTGCAAAGAATCTAGTGCTACATGGAAGAAGCAAGCACATTGAGACGAAGTATCACTTTCTCAGAAGTCAAGTGCAGAAAGGAGTGTTAGAAGTTCTGCACTGTAGCACTCAGAAGCAGCTGACAGATGTTCTGACAAAGGAGATAAAAACAGACCAATTTCTTTGTTTGAGAGATGAAATCGGTGTTGTTAACTTTCTGATAAGTTACTAAATTACTGGATGGTATTAGAGGGTAATTTAGTATTTGTCATTTGTAAATATTTTTGATTAGGGCCTATGTGGCATTCTTATTTGTGTATAAATAGGTGTACTAGGTTTACATTTATATCAATCAATTCCTTCAATCATTAGTGGCAGCTTTTAGCATTTATTCTTTTTCTCTCTTCTTCCTCAATTTCATCACCTTGCACTAACAGTTGTGATAGTCTCGATGTATAATAGCAATAGTTTCATCATATGGCAGGTTTTGAGTTAGCCCCAAACAATCTTATTGTGCTGTATTCTTTGGCTCTATCAGTAGTTGTGGTATTGGTACTGAGATTAGTTTGTTTTGGTGGTGTTTTGGTGATCAGTTTGGTTCCTATTTCCTCCAAGCAATTCTATGTATTTGTACTTTTTTTCCCTAGCATTCCTGATACTATATATATATATATATATATATATATATATATATATATATATATATATATATATATATATATATATATATATATATATATATATATATATATATATATATATATATATATATATATATATATATATATATATCATCAAACTAAAAAATAATTCCATTTATTTTAGTAATTAGGTGTGCCATTATATATATATATATTGATGTTATTATCTCTTTTAAAAATAATAATCTATTTTGGTTAGATAATTTTGTCTTTTTTTCATTTTATATTTTTATTATTTTATTATATTTTGAAAATAAAAACGTACTATCACACCTGTATTCATGCAAATGCATTGATAACACACTATTACCGCGTGAGCGCACAGATAACCATACTAAAATGTGTGCAAATGCACATGTTGTTATATTTTTTGTATAATTAAATTTTTTTAATAATAATATTAATCCAAACACAAGATAAATATTTTATTTTTCATTATTTATGTATCTAATATATGTATAATAGAATTTTATCACGGATCATCCTATTTTATTATATTTAGTTGAAATTTCAAGTTTATTTTGTGTTGCCTAAAAATATTTTATTTTCTTTTGACTTCAAATATATCTTTCTCATATTTAAAAATTAGTTTTATATATATATATATATATATATATATATATATATATATATATATATATATATATATATATATATATATATATATAATTATATATATATATATATATATATATATATATATATATATATATATATATATATATATATATATATATATATATATATATATATATATATATATATATATATATATATATATATATATATATATATATATATATATATATATATATATATATATATATATATATATATATATATATATATATATATATATATATATATATATATATATATATATATATATATATATATATATATATATATATATATATATATATATATATATATATATATATATATTGACAATAAAATGACAATTAAGTTATAGTTATGATTATAATTAAGAATGCAACATTAAATATTTTTATGTAAAATTTATACAATAATTGTTTTTCTTTTTTTCGCAATTGTTTTTTACAAAGTATGTGTTTAATAGTTTTTCTTAATAATAATTGTTTTTAAAAACATATACAATTATCTTTCAATATATTTTTTTCAATAATATTTTAATTTTTTTTCTAATTTGGTTGAATTTCTATGATAAATTGGTGACAGTTCCGCAGTCCATACCTATATTCGTGCGGATGCA
Source organism: Vicia faba (assembly GCA_948472305.1). Classification (NCBI taxonomy): domain Eukaryota; kingdom Viridiplantae; phylum Streptophyta; class Magnoliopsida; order Fabales; family Fabaceae; genus Vicia; species Vicia faba. Next base: position 1,409,032,340 of record OX451737.1, on the reverse strand, counting down.
CATGTATCCCACTAGTTAGTTTAAAAGTTATTGACTCTTATTTATAATAGTGATCAAGATATAAGGTTATTTTTTGACTTATAATAGAGACCAGTTGAGTACTTGCTAAAAAAGTACAATGAAATAGTCTTGGGTTTGTAGGGATATTTTACATGTTTATGGTATTTGAACAACATATAAGGTTTACTCATCCTGAGTGATGAGAAATTTTGTATGTATGCTTTTGTGATAAATTAGAGATCCATCATCAATTCTGGGATTGAGGTATTTATACAGAACTCTTTGGGCCAGTGCTAGAGAGCCAAGAAGTTATTTCCTCCTTTTTAGGTCAAAGATAAGTTATTTCCTCCTTTTTAGGTCAAAGATGTGGGAGGAAAAGACTGAATCCTCCCTATCATTGTGGGGAGGCAGTCCTTTCACCTTTGAATCATTCCTTCTGCATGGTTACTATTTAGACACATTCACTGGCCATGTATGGTAAGTGAATGGATCCATTTAAGAAGTCTAGGCCCAAGTGGGTGACCTATCGCCCATTCAGAGCGGCCATTAACATGTGTTAGGCACTTCTTCCCATTTTGAACGACCTTTCGATCCATTTTGTGCGACCATGCCAATGTGTTCTTGTCAGGGGTTGTTTTTAATGGCCCACTAAAATTATAACAATCTCTTAAGCACGAGGGCTTGAAAAGGACAAATTGATTTATTTAAAGTGTTTGCGGTTTTAGGTCTACATGTGTGGATTTAACCCAAAAAATTCTTTAAAATAAGGCCCATGAAGAGTCCATCAAGCGTAACTTTGGTGACTTCTCAAGTGTAGCTTAGGTGAGTCTCTCAAGCGTAATATGTGTGAGTTCGTCACGTAGAGCTTGGGGGTGAAGGGGTTTAATTTGAATGCTCATGATTTTATACTTAGTTCAATCCTCAAAGAGATCAAAATTGGGAGAGTCCTTCAAGCTCCGTCAAGCAGAGCTTGGGGAAACTTTTTACACCAGACGGGGTTAGTATAATTGATTCCCTCAATCAAGACCATAGGTTGTATTGGTGTAAGCCCTAGAAGCCAATACTTTTGGTACTTGTATCGAATTATTTATTAATAATAAAAGACATTTCTTTATTATGTTTGCTTTTCCAAAATAATAAAGTCCCTAAAATAGTTCGTCTGTTTAATAAAATGTGAAGTGTGACTTAATCATGAAATCCCATTAAACATAAGGACATTATTCTTAAAGTATCCCTAGTCGAGCTTTATTGCAAAGTGGGATTATATTAAAGCATTGAGATTATTATGTAGATAGACTGATGATCACATCTCATGGATTATAGATAAGGAGTTATCAAGTCTTGACATAAGTATGAATATTATGAGTAATATTTATACTGGATTGACCCGCTATGAGAATACTACATAGAATGTTATGCAAAGTGTCATAAGTTATTCTCATGGTGATAATGGTGTATACCACCCTTCGACCTGAAACCACTGTGGACCCTAGATATAAAGTCAAGTACTTTATTACTGATCAAATATTATCTATAACTGGATGACCATAAAGACAGTTGATGGGTACTTCACAAAGCATATTGAGGGACATGAGTGACCTAGATGGAATTTGCCCATCTGTGTAACAGGATAAATGTCTAAGGGCCCAATATTGAATTGGATAAGAGTGACATGGTCTATGCCTTGTGTTCAATATAGACATAAGGGCAAAAGAGTAATTATACACATAAGTATTATCACGGTAAGATTTTGTCAGATCACATGCCATTTTAGTGATTTGGGTAGCAGCGATGTGTTGCTAGATACCGCTCACTATTTATTATATTAAATGTGTGATTTAATATAATTGCCAATGTCACAAAACCTACAGGGTCACGCACATAAGGACATGTTGATGAGAGATAGAGTAAATAAGGAACACCGTAAGATATAATGCAATTAAGAGATTTTAGAACATTGTAAGATATGCTTAAGTGGAATATGGAATATGGTAAGGTACCACACGCTTAAGTGATATACGATACATCATAAGGTATGATGCCCGTAGGCTTAATTGGGCTTTTAGCTTGCAGCCTTAATTGAGCTTTTAGATTGTAGCCCAAATAAGTGGTTCTATAAATAAAACCCTTGTGCTGAAGCATTTTCACTTGATAAAAATTCGGTTTTGAAACCCTAGCCGTATTTTCTCTCACTCAAATTTTTGTTCATAAGCAGCTAGCACTGTAACCGGAAGCGGCCTGTTTGTGTGGACTGAGTAAAGGCGTTGTTCTTCATCAATGCTCGTGATCACAATATCAAAGGTCTGAATCGCGTGAAACGGTGATATTTTCTATCACTGACCATGCCCATTCGTAAGGATCACTAAAGGAAAATTTTAATTTCTACTGCATTTTGAATCGCGATTTTCCTTCAGGCTGAGTCCCTCAAGCGAGACTTTAAGTTGAGTGCTTCATATGAGACTTTAAGTTGAGTTGGACTCCTTCAGGAAGTCCATGCCCAAGTGGGCGATCTTTCTCCTGTTTTGAATGACCCGTTAACATGTTCGGGGCCTCTTCCCATTTTGAACTACCTCACGAGCCATTTTGGACGACCAGGCCAATGTGTTCTTGTAGGGGGTTATCTTTAATGGCCCATTAAAATTATACCAGTACACAGTCACTCAAGCACGATGGCTTGAAAAGGACAAATTGATTTAACTAAAGTTTTTTTTGGTCTTTAGGTTTACATGTGCGGATTTAACCCAAACTAATTCATCTGGATAAGGCCCATGAAGAGTTCCTCAAGCATAACTTTGGTGAGTCCCTCAAGTGTAGCTTAGGCGAGGCCTTCAAACTTAATATGTGTGAGTCCCTCAAGTAGAGCTTAGGATGAAGTGATTTAATTTCAACGCTTATGATTTTATACTTAGGTAAATCCTTAAGTGTGTCCCTCAAGCAGAGTTTAGGGCGACTTCCACCGTTAGACGGGGTTTGTATAATTGAATCTCTCAGTCGAGACCTTAAGTTGAGTACCTCAAGCAAGACTTTAAATTGAGTGTCTCAGGAGAGACTTTAAGTTGAGTCTATCAAGCGAGACTTTAAGTTGATTCCCTCAAGAGAAACTTTAAGTTATGTACCTCTGACGAGACTTTAAGTTGAATTCCTCAGGAAAGACTTTAAGTTAAGTTCCTCAGACGATACTTTAAGTTGAGTCTCTCGGGCGAAACTTTAAATTTAGTCCATAAGGTGAGACTTTAAGCTGATTTCCTCAGGCGAGACTTTGTATTCTCATTACTACTTGTATTCTCACCCTTTATAGGCCAACCTATAACCACACCCTTAGGGGTTTTCCTTTAATGAATATGTACACGCCTTTTTGGAGATTCGCTTATGAAATTTATGGCATTGTGTCTTTTCTTTCGTTTAGGGCTTAGGCTAGGTCGCTTGCTAATGTGGAGATGATTCCTCATTGTTTTAAAAATGAGTAGCCTTTTGAGGCGTCAAGGATGCTTCAGTGAAAGTCCAGCAATGTAATCGCCTCGTAGGGCGACAATGATCGTTTAATGAAGGTCCAATAATATAATCGTCTCGTAGGGAGGCAATGATTCTTCTGTGAAGGTCCAACATATAATTATATAAATATTCTTCCGATCTTCAACATATTCTTTCAAACTCCATACAAATTACAAGATAGAGGCACCTTAGTATTAAAAGACCCCCTGTCCATTCAGAGGAAAAGAGTTATTAAAGAATTTATACAAATGGAAGAGACAATCATCTCTCTTTATTTAACAACTATCAAAATAACTAGCTGGAATATGGTCCTGGATTTGCCAAGACTTTTGAATTTTCTAGCCATCTTGCTTGATTTCTATTGCTTTTAAGATTAGTTTAATCCACTTGTACTTCGATTCTCATGAGATATTTTAACTTTTCATGGGTGACTTGTTATCTTTTGACTTTTTGAATGACAACTCAATTATTTTCTCATTTGTTTATAATTCCGCACTGATCAACTTTATGATATTATTTTCTCATTAACATACCCATTGCAACTATATTATAAATAATAATACAAATTTCAGAAAATACTAACGATGAATTTCAAAAGACACTTTTGGCGTTGATCCTATATTTATTTCTTCTGATCTTGAAGATGATTCTGAATCCGTTCTATCTTTTGAATTATGGATTGAATCATATTTTTAGCCCCAATTATTAAATCCGAGATATTACTCCTTACTTTTTTTTATCTGATACATATTTTTCTTTTCAAAAGTCAACATAAAAAGTCATCCATTGAATTTGTTTTGTTCTTCATCATTATTTTCTAATAAATTTTTATGCATATTTTACTTTCTATTGCATTATCACACGCTTAGACATAAGCATCCATGAATCATTTTTTTCATTAGAGTCCTTGGGTTGGTAACTTTTGGAACTTGGTCACATTTCATTAAGATTCCCAAGTATTTCATAAAATTGTTTATGCACACCTCATGGGTTACGTAAGTTTTTTAAACTACTTTTGAAAGGTGCAACGAGGATTATGTATGCAAAGGTTTCGTCCGGCATTTAATGCAATGAGATTTTTGATTAGTAAGTGGGGATTTTTTTCGTTTTCCAGAGGTATGTTTATGTGTTACATTTGAATTGAAACAAAGTTGAGTGGATCATTTCCCATTTAAAATAACATTTACAAATGATTTAAGTTGCTTCAAAGTTGATGCAAGCTCTTATCTATTGCAAATATTGCAATTTGTTCAAACTTGCAATTATTAAAGAGATGCTACCAAATGCAAGATACATTATCATTCAAGAACTTTGATCGTTGTTGTAATATGTTTTAAAATCTTTATTGATAAAGATAAAGAAAAAATATTTTTGGAGATTGCATATATTGCGAAAATCAAAATTTTCAAAAAGTCGATCAAAAAGCCTAAAAAATCGAAATTGAGAAAAATCGTATGATCATACAAACGATGATTAGTAAAATCGTATGGTCGTACAAATAGTGAATAGTAAAATCCTACGTGAAATCCTGGGACACACAATATCAAGAGTCAAGACTGATGTCTTAACAACAACACACAATGTCATGACAGATGTTATAACATCTCCTGACAGAAAACAAACTTGCTAAAACAGAAATATTATGCAGAAAAGTAAATTTACAGAAACTTAAAGAACACAATCAGTTGTTAATTCAGTTCAATGCAACTCACTTAGTCTAGAGGCTACCAAGCCAGGAAGGAAATCCACTATAAGTAGTATCAATTCGAAGCTAAATAGTCCCAGTTTACACTTCTCATTTAATCCCTACCCATTGCAACTTCAACCTAGACACCTTTTAGATATGAGAACTCCTCTCACTCCCAATCACCGCAGTGATATCAAACAATCTCAGTCTCAAAATGTCTCAAGAAACCAAAAAGACGAACACTCTTCCAAAACAAAATACTTAGTTTGCTTAAAAGCTTTACTAAGAACAATACTCAACTCTTTGCTTAAAAGCTTAGAGGAGAAAAATAACTTGATAAACTAGTAACAATCAATAAACTCAAATGCATCATCAAAAGATACATGAGGACGTACAAAGAACACATACAGAACCTAAGGAACTATCAAACCCTAAACCCTTATTTTTCACAAGATTTTACAACAAAACTATGCTACTTAAAAAAAAAGGTCTTGGACGACTCCTTATTGAGACTTCTGTAGTTGGGCTTGGACTCTTCAATCAAATATAATCTTCAGCTCTAAATTCCAGCATAACCTTCTCCACAAAAATAGAAACAAAAACAAATCTTTCAAATATTTCCTAAAAAGTCTCAAAGATCATTTTTATGAAACAAATCAAATCTGCAATTCTTCCTAAAAATTCTTGATTGTCTGCACCTGTTATGAGTACTATAAACCTCTAGAATCTCATATTTTTCAATCAAACCTTCAAGGATATTATCCAGATATACTATCATGATATTTTGTGTTGCAATATGTTACAACATCTGATAGAACATCTGTCAAATAAGTACCAGTAGACTCTACTGTACTAGCTGGACATGATGTTATGGCATCTTGTTCAACATTAGGCTACAATACACATTTTTCCTAATGAAACATATTTTGATAAAATTATTGTCAATTCCTTGTTTAACCAAAATTGGTGCCAACCATAAAATCACAAACCTAACAATCTCTCCCTTTGGAAACTTTTGGCTAAAACAACCAAAAGCCAATTAAATTGAAGAGAGAAATAAAACTACAAACACAAGTTACATGAAACTATATAAACTCTGTAAACATAACACAACTCGGAAGCTTATATAATCATATAGGTTCACTACTCCCCCTATCATACACAATGATTCCCCCCTCTCAAGGGAAAAACCTCCAAAACAGAGCACATGCAGCAGAAGACACAATATAAGCAGTAACAGCAACTTCAGCACAACCAACACAACCAATAATGACCAATCATTCTTCCCCTGAATGATTGCATAAACAATCACAAATAAATACTCTTTCAAAATCAATATCACACAGTCCAATCACAAGCTAAATCAACATGTCAAGACATGTGATGTAACATCAGGACACAACACTTTACTCCCCCTTTTTAGCCAAAATATTGACAAAAAGAAATAGAGTAAATTTACACCAGTAGCGGAAACACACATCACTTTAGAACATATTGCACACAGGCAATACCACAGATGAAAACAAACATATTACAAATTAACAATACTACAGATGGAAACACACATGAAAGAAACCAATCATGAGTACCAGATGGAAACAAACAGATCGATCACAACCTCTTGGCCAACTTCAGATGTTCTTCCACCTCTTGCCTCTATCAAAGAGCCTCCTTCCACTGTCAAAGAGCCTCCTGCATTCCTTAGTGCTATAGCCAGTCCCACTGTCTTGCATAACACCATCCTTCTATCCCTTCTCAGTAGTAATTTATCCAGGCATGTCATATCTCAGAGTATAGAGGAAAGATGCATCATTAGTTTGCACACATGATGTTTCAACATTGTCTCTGACATCCATCTTCTCTTTAATAATTGAATCATCAATTTTCACATTGATAGATTCTACTGTCATTCCATTTATGGGGTTAAAAACTCTATAAACTCTTTTGCTTGTCGAATAGCCCAATAATATTCCTTCATTCCCTATGGAATCCTTCATGTCCGCTTGATCTTTGTCAGTAAATGTATGGAATTTACTTCCAAAGATATGAAAGCATTTTACTTTAGGTTTCCTTCCTTTCCATACCTCATAGAGAGTAAGAGTAGTACCTCCTCTCAAAGTGACTCTACTATGAATATAATATACAGTATTCATAGCTTCAGTAAAAAATTCAAATGGCAATCGCTTAGCACTAAGCACGACTCTAGCAAATTCTTGTATAGCTCTCGCTTTTTGCTCAAAAATTCTATTTTCCTGAGTTTTCTAGGAATAAGAGAACTCGTGGCTTATTCCTTCAGAATCACAAAATTCAGAAAATTTTACATTCTTAAACTCCTTATCATTGTCACTCCTTACTTTGACAATCACACCCATCTTCTCTTCTTGAACGCGTTGACACAGACTTTTGAAAACTTCAAAAGTATCAGATTTTTCTCTAAGAAAATTCATCCAAGTATATCCACAAAATTCATTTACAACCACTAAGATATACCATTTTCCTCCTAGGCTGTCTACTTGTAAGAATACCATTACATTCAAATGAAGAAGTTCCAGCACTTTGGAAGTAGTATGATATTGAAACATTGGGTAAGACATCATGATTTGTTTTTTATTTTCACACTCATCACAAACTTTTCCTTCTTCAATCTTGAGCTCTGGAATATCTCTAATGGTTCCTTCAGATATGACTTCCTTCATTCTTTTGAAATGAAGATGTCCAATTTTCTGGCTCTATAGCTTCACTTTATCCTCATTGTTTTATGAACATGTGGACGGGTAAACAATTATTTGAGATTCCCACAAATAGCAGTTTTCTTTGGACCTTACACCTTTCATTAGAAAAACTTATTTTTCATTTTTGACCAGACATTCTGATTTTGAGAAGTTGACTAATAGACCTTGACCACACAGTTGACTAATGCTAATAAGATTAGTAGTTAATCATTCATAAACAACACATCTTCTAACCAGGTACAACCAACACACATCAGGTTTCCAACTCCTTTTATTTCACCTCTAAATCCATCACCAAATCTTACAGAACCCGTGGGATGAGGCTTGACATCTACTAACATCTTTTGAACCCCTGTCATATGTCTAGAGCATCCACTGTCAAAGTATCAGTCTTCGTTGTTCGAGTCTCTCAAGGAAGTATTGAGATATAAGGTTAGTATCTCTATTCTCAACACTTCTCTTTTTGCTTACTATATTAGCCTTAGAATGAATTCAAGATTTTTGATCTCCATACAATTTGAAATATAGAGGCTTTATATGACTAGACTCACCATAGTAGTGACATCTCCAAGTAGATTGAGGTTGTTTTTAAGATTTATCACATTTGTCAGGATGTTGTAACATGTGTTTTTACATGTTGATCTTTTTATTCTTTTCAGAAGGAAATAACTTTTCTTCTGTCACTCTTCTTAGTTTATTATCATATTGATAATGAACTATGGTATTTTCATCTTCTTTTACCATATTTATGGAATCTGTCAAGTTATCAAGCTTGGAATTAAGCGTGTTACCTCTCTTTGTAGATGAGACACATTACTTAAGAGTTACCTTTTCTCATTCTCCAAGTCAGCAATGATCTTCCTTTGTTCTTCCTCTTTCTTGAGGCTTTCATCACACCTGTAACATGTCTCCTTGTAGGACACATCCAGGTCTTCATAAATATCATTTTCACCACAAGCTTTAGCTTCATCCTCCCATCTACCAAATAGAGAAAACATAAGTTTGGAAGTCTTAGAATTATCTTCATCTTCTGACTTATCATCATCACACCAAGATGTAGTGAAACCCTTCTGGTGTTTCTTAAAGAAGTTGGTAATATTCAGGTCTAATATGACAATATCCTTCACATTTAAAACACTGAATGCCTCTACTTTTACTGGAATTATCTTTTATTATTGTCTTCTTCTGAGAATCAATATTGTTACTGATGTCATATGAGATGTTCTTGACCTCTGGTCTCCCTCTCATGTCCAACCTTTTTAATACTCTATTGAATTTCTTCCCAATTAGAACTATAGTATTAGACAAATCCTCATAAGTGTCCAACTCAGCTTGACCATTCCCATCTTCAGCACTGGATACAAAAGCTACACCTTAGTTCTTTTTCTCATTTTTGTCACCAATAGTCAATTCAAATGTTTGAAGTGACCCAATAAGCTCATCAACTCTCAAGTTGTTGATGTCCCGAGCTTCTTCAATAGTTGTAACCTTCATATCAAATCTCCTAGGTAAGTACCTAAGAATCTTTCTGACTAGCTTTGCTTCTAACATTTTCTCTCCCAAGACAATTGATGCATTAGCAATTTCAAGAATCTTCATCTGATATTCTTGAATTGTCTCATCATCATTCATCTTCAAGTTATCAAATTTAGAAGTGATTAGCTGAAGTCTTGAAATCTTCACTTTATAGGTACCTTCATAAGTTGTCTTGATAATTTTCCAAGAATCCTTGGATACAGTACATGTATTAATCAGCCTGAAAACATTTTTGTCTACTCCATTGAATAAAGCATTTAAAGCCTTAGAAATTCCAATGCCTTCTTAATCATCATTTTCATCCCACTCTTCTTCAGGTTTCATAGATTCTTTTCCATATCTATCCTTCACAACTGGATCCTCTCATCCTTTTAAAACAACCTTCCAATCTTTATTATCCTTAGATTTCAGAAAATCTACCATTCTGACCTTCCACCAGTCATAGCTTGAACCATCTAACATGGATGGTCTGTTGTTGTATCCTCCTTCTTTCTCCATAGTGGGAGAAAGTATATCCCTGGATCTCATCCAATAATAGAACAAGGTTCCTGCTATTGATTCCAATTGAAATTCTAGAACACACAATATCATAAGTCAAGATTGATGTCTTAACAACACACAATGTCACGACAAATGTTATAACATTTGCAGACAAAAAACAGACTTTCTAAAACAGAAAGATTGTGCAAAAAAGTAAATTTGCAGAAACTTAAAGAACACGATCAATTGCTAACCCAGTTTGGTGCAACTCACCTACTCTAGAGGCTACCAAGCCAGGAAGAAAATTCACTATAAGTAGTATCAATTCGAAGTTAAACAGTCCCAGTTTACACTTCTCACTTGATCCCTACCCAGTGCAACTTCTACTTAGGTACCTCTTAGATATGAGAACCCCTCTGACTCTCAATCATGGCACATATATAAAACAATCACAGTCTCGGGGAATGTCTCAAGAAACAAAAAAAAAACACTCTTCCAAAATAAAATACTTAGTTTTCTTAAAAGCTTCACTAAGAACAATACTCAACTCTTTGCTTAAAATCTTAGAGAAGAACAATAAATTGATAAATAAGTAATAATCAGTCAACTCAAATGCATCCAAAGATACACGAGGACGTACAAAGAACATACAGAGAACCTAAGAAACTATCAAACCCTAAACCCTTATTTTTCACAAGATTTTACAATAAAACTATGCTACTTAAAAAACTAGGTCTTGGATGACTCATTATATATACTTCTGCAGTTGGGCTTAGACTTTTCAATCAAATATAATCTTCATCTCTAAATCCCAGCAGAATCTTCTCCATAAAAATAGAAACAAAAAAATTCTTTCAAATATTTCCTAAAAAGTCTTAAAGATCTTTTTTATAAAACAAATCAAACCTTCAATTGTTCCTAAAAATCCTTGATTGTCTGCGCATGTTATGAGTACTAGAAACCTCCAAAATCTAATATTTTTAAATCAAATCTTCAAGGATATTATCCATCTGTACTGTCATGATGTTTTATTTCAACATGTTACAACATCTGATAGAACATCTATCAAATAAGTACCAGCAGACTCTGTTGTATCAGCTGGTCAAGATGTTATGACATCTTGTTCAACATTAGGCCATAATACATATTTTTCCCAATGAAACATGTGTTGATAAAATTGTTATCAACTCCTTGTTTTACCAAAATTATTGCCAACCATAAAATCACATACCTAACACTATGGTCACACTACCCATGAATAGTTAACCGTACAAGCAATGAATAATGGATCGTACGGATGGTGAATAGTGATCTCAGGTGTTTCGGATTTTTTCAGCAATTTCTCATTTGCATAATTCAGGATCTTTCAGTTTAGCCCATGGATCCATGTGAGATTGGATTGTGATTTTGAGATTTAGTTGTTGGTTATTTTCTATTATAAATATGTATCTCTTATATGTTTGCAGGTGTGACAATCTTAGAGCTTACAACAAAAAGTGAGAACAAGGGTTTAAAGGTATAACATAAGGTTTTCGCTATTCTCAAGGGAAACCTTAGAAATCTAGGGGTTTTGCAAAACCTGTTAAGTTATCTAAGGGAATTGGAAAACATTTGGGGAACACTTATTTACACCCTGGGTTTGATTTATTCATATATTGAAGGTTAAAGAGTTTTGGAAAACACTTGGAGGTAGAAAATAGGGTTATTCTTGGGCGCCTTCAGGGTTGTTCTTGGGAACCTAAAGGAAAAGGCTATTTTCTTGTAACTAATCTGTAATCTCTTGAAACAACTTTCTAAGTATAGTGAATTGGAGAGTTGCTTTCTCCCTTATAGTAGATTGTTTGATCTAACTGGGTAAACAAGCCTTCATATTTTTTCGCCTTATTCTGTTATATTATCTGTGTATGGATTATTATTTCTACAAACCATTTATTTTGGTTGCTATTATTCTTTTTCTGACAAATTGATATTGAATTTTGCCATAATTCACAACAAGTAGTGCAATGAGCATGGAGCAAATGGGTATTATTTACAAGTGAGCACCATGGTTAGATGGAAGATCGAGAAATTTTATGGTAACAACGAATTCTGGTTGTGTAAAAATTAAGATGCAGGAAATTTTAATTAAAGAGAAGTTCATCGATGCTTTGAAGAGTGAAGCATTGATTCTTGCAGGGCTTACACATGTACAAAAGACTGAAATGTTGGATAAGGCTAGGAGTGTCATTATCTTGTGCCTCAGGGATAAATTTCTAAGAGAAGTTGCTAGGGAGAAAACTGCGGTTGCTATGTGGACAAAACTTGAATCATTATATATAACAAAGTCTTTAGCTCATAGGTTGTATCTAAAACAATAACTCTATTCATTTTAAATGGTGGAGAATAAATCCATAGTTGAGCAACTTAGAGAATTTCATAAGATTATTAATGATCTTGAGAATATTTAAGTGAAGATTGAAGATGAGGACAAGGTTTTTCTCTTGTTGAGTTCATTGCCCATATCCTTTGAGAACTTTAAGGATGCCCTTCTTTATGGTAAGGAAGGTACTATTATTTTGGATGAAGTCCAGACGACGGTGAAATCCAAAGAACTTTCAAAGTCTAAAGATTTGAAGATTGAAGATAGCGGTGAAGGCTTAAATGTGTCAAGAGGAGGAGGTAAGAGTAAAGGGATATCCAAATCAAAGGGGTTTGACAAGTCAAAGGTAAAATGTTTTAATTGTTAGAAATCAGTCACTTTAAAAGGAATTGTCCCGAGAGAAAGGTCAATGAAGATTCTGTTCAAGCTGCATTTGCTTTGGGCGAGGAAAGTTATGATGATGTCGGTGCACTAGTAGTATCGAGTTTTGAAACTGAAGATAGTTGGGTCATTGACTCTGGTTGATCTTATCACATGTCTCCAAGAATAGAATACTTTGAAACTTTGAAGATGGTGCAAGGTGGAGTAGTTCGCCTGGGTGATAATAAGGCATGCAAGGTTCATGGTATTGGTACAATCAGATTTAAAATGTTTGATGATAGTGAACTTCTTATTTACAGTGTGAGGTATGTTCCAGAACTCAAGCAAATTTTGTTATCTATAAGTATGTTTGTTCATCTAGGTTATTGTACTAGAGTTGAACATGAAGTGTTGAAAATTTCGCGTGATGAATTGATTATTGCTAAAGGGTCTAAAATATGTGGTCTATATATTTTAGAAGGTTCAAATATTATTACTCATTCATTGTTAACTAGTGGAGGTTTTCATGACAAGGAAGAACTATGGGAGTTGAGTTTAAGACGTTATGAATGCTTTGAAAAAGTTTCAGAGGAGTATAATGAATTTTTGTAGAAATCAAGGGATAAAAATGTATGTTACCGTTAAGTTGTTATTGAGTTTGTTTGGGGAAGAGATGAGGTTAAAACAACTTACTTGGTTGGTAGAGAATTTCTTCAGAGGGAGAATAGTGAAAACCGAGGGAGAAACCTGTTAGAAATTATAACAGAGAAAACTCAATTTGAGGTGGAGTTTCCTACTATGGATGCTAACAGTAGTGAGGGAATGGTTATAGAGATATCTGATTATAATTTAACTCATGATAAGGTAAGGAGGGTTATTGTAGTATCTCAAAGGGATGGTTATGCTAGCCTTGAATATTATATTTTGAATGTGGCTGAAGGGATGCAAAATACAAAAGGAAAAACCTTCAGGGATGCATTTGAAAATAGGTGGAGTCAAGGGTGGTTGAAAAATCATACTCGTGGGCTTTTTAAATTACCTACTCATAAAAAGGTAATTGGAAACAAGTGGATGCAAGTGGCAAGATCAAGATTTAAGGGTTGCTTGAATTTGATCAAATTTATCGATTAGAGTTTCAACCCAATAGAGAAAAACAATGTTGTTGATGGTTAAATTGGTATCAACACGGTTTAAAGTCAAGGTGGAGATTGTTGTAATGTGCCATAAAAACTTTTTTGATGAAGAGAAAGAAAACATATTTTTTGAGATTGCATATACCGCGAAAATCAGAAGTTTCAGAAAGTCAGTCAAAAAGCTGAAAAACCAGAAATTGGGAAAAATCGTACGATCGTACGGAAGATGACTATTAAAATTGTATGTTCGTATGAACAATGAATATTAAAATCGTACGGTCAACGAACAATGAAAAATGAACAGTACGGACGATGAAAAGTGATTTTGGGTTTTTCAGACTTTTTCGACAATTTCTAGTTTTATATGATTCATGCTCTTTCAATACGGTCCATGTGATTGGATTGTGATTTTGAGCTTTAGTTGTTGGTTATAGCATATGGTTTTGGCTATTCTCAAGGGAAGCCTTAGAAAGGCAAGGGTTTTGGGAAACCTTTGGAGTTAAGGGAATTGGGAAACACTTATTTACACTTTGGGTTTGAGTTATTCATATATTGAAGGTTGAAGAGGTTGGGAAACACTTGGGGGTAGAAAACAAGGTTATTCTTGGGCCCCTTCAGGGTTGTTCTTGAGAGTCTGAAGGAGAAGGTTATTTTCTTGTATCTCATTTATAATCTTTTATAACAACTTTCTGAGTATAGTGAATTAGAGAGCTGCTCTTTCCCTCAGAGTAGATTGTTTGATCGAACTGGATAAACAAACCTTCATCTTTTTCTCGCCTTATTCTGTTATATTATCTGTGTACGGATTTATTGTTGTAGGCCATTTACTTTGTTTGCTACTATTCTTTGCCTCAAAAATTCATATTGAATTTTGTCGTAATTCACAATAAGATTCACAACAAGCCTAAATTACAAAGATTCTCATTACAAGTTATGAAGACAAGTCCACTTTAAATGAGAATTTACAAGTACAACATAGGGTTACATGCGTAAAAAGTAAAATCCAACTATAAGTAATTTTGAAGCTTTAAATCAAGCTGCAAGCCCATCAGTCCGGTTCGAGTTCTAACCATATTCAAAGTTGCCATCCTCATCTCCAAGCCAGGTTGTATGATTCCAGCGTACATGTGCACATGTGAAGTAAACCAAACCAAGAAATCCGGTTTGTAAATAGGACCCTAAGAAAATTTCACATGAACAAATTACACTATAAATATCAAGTCAGAATTGCAAATTTACACAAAACCAAATTTTAAACAAAACATTCTAATCACATTGCATCAGAGCCTCATAATTAACATTATCCAATGCCCAAGAAAAACTGAAAGTAGTTGCTATGGATAAAATAATTCTCAAAAACAACTTCACCAAAATCACTTTATCTCTTCCCTAAAAAATCCCTAATAGACTTCACACGGTTTCACCTTTTATCCCATAAAATCGGGGATTCTTTTCCCTCTTATTTTATCTAACAAACTCACATGCTCTAACCAAAATTGGTATACGTACACCATCCTTATAAAAAAGTAATCCTCTCTCATTGCAAAGGGACTCACGTTACCATTGCTTAGCTATAAGCAATACCTAACCACAAATTACTCAAAGCTCTAAACCTAAAAGCTATTCAGAGTTGGATTCTTAAGCATATAAAATTTATGATGACATCCTTGCCTCTATATAATTGAAAATTATTTGTCGTATACACTAATTGGAGTGATTGTGTGCGAATTTCATTAGCAGAGATTGATTAAACGTTTTCTGTAGACATAACATAACGTTACTTATCTAATTCTCAGCTAAGAACGAAGTTCTTGGTTTTCATCAGAGAGCAGAATATTTTAACAAGTGAAATTACCCTAATTTATTCGAAGCATATATCAGAATTAAGCTAAATAACTATTTCAGACCTTTATAAAAGGTTCCCTTAAAAACTAAGTGAACTTCTATATAGTCTGATAGAATTTCTGCACACAAGCATACATTGCATAATATATAAGGCTGAGTAGATGAAGGATTGATAAGGAATAATATACCTCTTGAAGGAGCTTTTGATCCTGCTTGATGCACCTTCCTTTTAGTGATCTGAGTGACATGACTTATGCAAGATTTTCTCAGCTCAGATGTTCAGAAGTTGCAACTGAAAGCTTAGACTGATACTTATAGATTCTATTTTCTTTGGTTGTTCATATCTTTTTGTTTATCCAGCTTAGTTTACAAATATCACTTTGTTCCAAAAATGTTTTTCTGGATAAACCAAAGACACCAAAGAAACAATAGAATCCATAGCCATAATTTGCCCATTGTGTCTCTTTCCAAAATCCACACTTACTTCCATTTTCATAATTGAGATTTAGAATGTATGCCTTCTTTCTTTTGTATCTGATAGCCAATGATTGTCCTAGCATTATGATTGTAGCATTGTTTCTTCTTTTGGGTATATCTGCATCAAATACAATTTGAGATCTAGGCACCCATACTCTTATGGGTCCTCCATGGTTAGTTCTAACATGCTTTCTATTGTATTGTTCTTTTTCCTAATAGTAATGCCTAGGCTCAATCCATACTTTTGGTTTATACAAGTTTTGTCTTGGATGAGTCTTGACATTAGTTTCTGAATCTTTCAGAATCCTTTGTTCTGGTTTCTTAAAAACCTTTGACCTATAGGTCATTGGTTCTAAATTATTTAGAACATTTGGCTTTTGAACCGCAGGTTCTAATTTGATCTGAATCTTTGACTGCTTATTCTTAAGGACTAGGTTCTTTAGTACCTTTGACTTTGAGGTCTTAGGTCCTGACTGGGTCAAATTCTTACCCTTATCCGAAGCAAGCACAAAATAAGTTTTTAGCACTGTTTGAGCACTGCTTGAAGAAGAAGGATCTGAGGGTTTCTTTTAGAGTTGAACTCTGGAGCATTTCATTATAACCAAGACCATATCCTTTGCTATTACTTACTCCATAGATCATGGTATCAAGTTTAGTTCTCTCAAGACTTGTTGTAATAAACCTTTGAGATCCATCTCATGCTCATCTATAGATTTTTCAAAAGCTTTATCTAAGAGAGACTTATGATATTTTTCAAGAGAGTTAAGTTTATCTTGCGACGTTTTTAATTCCTATTTAAAAAGATCATTATCTCTCTCTCTCTCTAATATTTTCATGTGTCTTGCTTTTTTTTTTGCAATGAATCACGAGGTATTGAATGAAGGAAATAAAATCAGAATGACATAAGTTAGAGCATACCTCATTTTCTTCGTCTGATTCTGAACCAGAGAAGGATTCATATTTTGCATTAGATGATGTGAGATCCATCAATGCCTGATTTGCTTCTCCTCAATCTTTGTCAAAACTTCCTTAATTATCAAGTTCATCCCATGTTTCCATGAGACTTTTCTTGAATTTGTTTATGAAGTTTTCCTTTTGGAAGCTTACTTTCTTTGACATGTCCTTCTGAAGATTAGGACAATCATATCTGAAGTGACCAGGTTTATTGTAGTTGTAGAAAATCTTTTGGTTATCTTCTTCTGGTCAGTTGTTGGAACCTTTTAATGGTAAAGGCCATTTCTTCATTATCAGAGTTTTCATCAGAAGTTCCTTCATTAGAGGATTCTTCTGATTTACTGATTTTTGAAGATCCTTGAGTTTTACTTCCATCCTTCTCAGCAACAGATTATAAACCCAGTGATTTATGCATATTTACAGGCTCATCTCCATTCAATTTCATTTCATGGCTATGAAGGTTGCTTATCAGACTTTCAAGACTTAAGGTATTCAATCATTTGATCTCATGAATAGCTGTAACTTTAGGTCTGATTCTTACATGAATATTTTTTAGAATCTTCTTGACAAGATCTGCTGAGGTATAACTCTTGCTCAAAACTTGAAGGCCATATACAAGAACTTGAAATCTATAGAACATAGTTTCAATGTCTTCATC
This sequence comes from Vicia faba, assembly GCA_948472305.1. Taxonomy (NCBI): domain Eukaryota; kingdom Viridiplantae; phylum Streptophyta; class Magnoliopsida; order Fabales; family Fabaceae; genus Vicia; species Vicia faba. The sequence continues at coordinate 1,409,014,627 of OX451737.1, read as the reverse complement.
CTCCTTCATTTTAAAGAGCTCATACTGGTGAACCAGAAGATTATCCTTATCCTCTTTAACTTGTTGGTTACCTTCATATGTAGCATATAGTGAATCAAAGATAGTCTTTGCAGTTGACTTATCTATGATTTTTATGTACTCAGAGTAAGGTAGAGCATAAAAAATAATAACTCTTACTCGATGGTGTTTGTTGTACAATTTATTTTGAGCTGGTCTAAGAACCTTTCTGTTAACAACCATTCCCACAGGATTCACTTCAATCTCAATACCGTCCTCAAGGATGTTCTAAAGCTCATCATCAAGGCCAATGATGTAAGTGTATATTTTACACTTTCATTATTCAAAGCGAGTAGAATCACCACTGAATGCAAATGGTTTTACAGAATAGTGATTCTTCTTGTGAGCACTATAATCATGTGGTATACTAGAGCTAGTAACATTAATTTACTTGTATCATCCATCTTAGTATACTTTTCTCTTTATGATCTTTTTCTGTACCATTATTAAGCGTTAAGCACAAACTGAACTCTCATACCAGTTGAAGATGAGAAAATACATAAGAAGGGAGGATTGAATTGTGTAACTGATAACTTAAGCTTTTTCAAATAGTAGCTTCTAAATCTAACCAAGTTCAAATTCTAAGCTTGAGTATGCATCCGAGAAATATTTAAAGTGCATAAGCTATAAGTAAATCACACACAAAAGTATCATGGTTCCTCTATAATGAGAGTAGTCCATTCCCCCAGCTACACAAGAGCTTTTCACTATAATCAATATATTATTAAAATTTTCTTAGACACACCAGTCCAAGACTTCCTGCTCAATCTCACTAGAAAGATATTGCTTGCCCGAACCAACTGTCCAAGACTTATTTGCTCATTTAAACTAGAAAGAGACTTCTAGCCTAAACCAATTGTTCAAGACTTCCTTGCTCAATCAAACCAGAAAGAGACTTTTGTCGTAACTGACAAAAATAATGAGTTGCCACCATTAATTTTGTCCTAAGGACGGGGGAATAACATATACCCTAATTGTTTAGAGATTCTAAGTTTGTGAGCCGTTTAGATAACGGGGTGGTATTTGACACCCTTTATCTCCCTTGTTGTCAAGGGGATCCACTTTTAGGTTTGGGGGGGGGGGGGGGGTGAATTGGGAATTTTCTACTTAGAGGTATATTATTATCAATTGCATAAAAAATGTTTAATTTTTTTAGTTTATGGACTCGCCTTGGTTTTAACCGCGTGCCTACATATCTCTTTACAAAGAACCAGAGTCCAAATTCATAGTTCGTATGTGTTTGGATAGTTTTTTTATGGATTATGTAATTGCTTTCAAATTATCCTTTAACCTTGTCTGTGTTTGAAAATTGCGTAGTCGTAGACGTAGTTCGCAGTTAATTTTGAAAACAGATCCACAATCCTTTTTTGAAAATAACATTGAATTTGAAATTAAGTTAGTAGAAAAATATTAAGTTTGATGGTTAGCTATTTTAAATGCATAATGCAATTTTGAAAATAAGTTTGAATGATTTTTGAAATTAATAAGAAAAATGTTTGATGAATTTATAAAAGGGTTAGTATTTTAGAAAAAAATAGGTAAATAATTATTGTAATTATTATTAGAAATATATTGAATATTTATAATAATAGACAAATATTTATTTATCAACATGATATTTATAATAAAAAAATATTATTTTAATGCAAATGGTAAAAAAAATGATATAGAGAAAAATAAATGATCAAAATGACTAGATAAATTAAGTAAATAAAATAAAATAAATAAATTAAATGAAATTAAATAAATTATTTAAAATAAAATAGGGGGGTGTATTTTTACTTAGCGTAGCAAAACTGGGGGTGTGTAATTAGCAAGGATGAGCCCAAGACCAAGTTGGGATCCATTAGCGAGTCGTAGAGGGGGTGTGAATTTCAATTAGGGTAGTAAGTTGGAGGGTGTGAATAGGATTGGGCTAAGCCCAGTATTGTGTTTGGGACCCAATGTGCACAGGGGTGCATGCTGGTGTTGAGGAAGCAATCTAGGGGGTGCAAAAAATAAGGGCTTAAGCCCAGGATGTAATTTTGATCCAATGGTGTGGGGGGGGTATGAATTTTAGTCATGGGAGTAACTGGGAGGGGTGAAAACCGTCGGGCTTGGCCCAACATCATTTAAAGTCCATGTAGCCAACATGTGAGTGAGCGCAAGGAGTTATGGTGTATCAACGAGGCAAGAGTAGTTCAATCTTGATCAAATGGCGTCTAGAGGTTAACTTTGGGGATTTGATCAAGAGTATGAAGAACAGAGGGTTGAGATATGATGTTGACCAAGGGAGTATGATAAGGTGTGCGCACGGAGTAACAAAGAGGCTATATATTCATTTGCCTTCCCATTTTCTCATTTTTCTTCTCGGTTTCTCTCTCTATCTCCCTTCTCTCACTTATACAAAGATTTTAGAGAGAGAGGCTCTGACCTCTCTCTAGTCAATCATAAATCACCCCATCAGCTGAAAATCGCCTCTGCCAGTGGTTCCAACCTTCAGCCACCGTAGACCATCATCCATACCCAGTTTTCTGATTGATATTCAACCAGAAACTTCAAAATTTCATATCAACCACCATCCTGAATCCATATCTTCATCCCAGATGAAGAAACCTATTCTCCACCACCATGAGCGGCCGCCATGGCCGCCATTCATATGCTAGTTCATTCAGAACTTCATCTATTTTTTTCTAAAAACCCTATGAAGATCCAACCCTAACCCTATGAACCCTAATAACATATACCCTAACCCCATGAACCCTAACCCAAAAACATAGAACCCTAACCCTAAGAATCAAAACTGTAACCCTAAAATCCAAAATTTCCCAGAAACACAACATTCAAACAACAATAATGCAAACAACACAACAACGATTAAAAGCCCTAAAGCTAAGTAATTTCAAGTTTACCTCTCATGTCGTGAAACTTCTTGTAATTTGAGTTCCTCTGTATTTCTCCAATCGCCCTCTTATAATCTCCTTCTTCTTCTTGCAGGTACAATGATAGAGTTAAGCTTGAAGGGGTTAGGGTTCTAATGATGAACCCTAATCCTTTTCTGGATGAAAAGCTTTACTGAGGGTAAGGATTCACAACAATGCAAGGGTTTCTTTGCATATTTTGTGTGTTTAATTATGTCTTAGTGTTAGGTTTTTATATGCTTAGGAATTAGTATAAATTAGGAAAATAGTTTATGTAATTTGCAGTTATAAATCAATTGGGAGTTGATTGATTCAATTTGTTGTAATTTACAAGATTTGATTTGATTTAGTTTGTAAAATAAATTAGGAATTTTTGTAATTGCAATGTATTTGGACTTATTTTTTATGTATATCCAACAAATAAATAGAGATTTGATTTCTCTGCAATATTTGATTCGATTTGCTTCTAGTATGATTTCAGGGCTTTTGGATAACTTAGGGAGAAATAGTCCAATTTGGGCGCATCACTCAAATTATGGTTTCAACCCTAATGTTGACTTTGTCAACAATTGAATTATAATAATAAAACAATAATAAAATTAACACAATTTATCATAATATACATTTTAAATAAATAATAATAATATACTACTTGTACGTTGACTTCAGTCAACAAAATAAATATATTAAAGCCCAATAATAATAATAATGTATAAAAAGAAAAAGATTAAAGTTTTGTTGACTTCACTCAATCTCTAACAAAGTAACTTAACGGACCTCTTAACACTTTAATGGGTGTTGTACCCCAAAATTTCCCCTCTCATATTTCTTAAAACATTGCAAGAAAAATCTCCAAGTGGCTCAAGATTGCTCAAGAGTTAGACAGTCAAGTCATCTCCTAAGGCAGTCAACCTCAAATTAGGGTTTTGTGTTGCATCAAGATCCTTGAGTACAAATTACCTCAAGTTCTCCTCAATGTCCTAATATGTTCTCAAGTTCATCCATGTCAAATTTTAAGCTTTGCAGAGGAAGTTTGCTCAGTCAATTGCTCAAAGGGTCCAAAAATCGACTGTGCTAGGGCAAAAGTCAACTGTGACCTATAAACAGTCAAACTTCAAGATTTTTTGCCAACATTCTCATTTTGAAGGATATTTCATCATTGATCAAGGGTTGATCATGATTCATCAAGGATTACTCAAAATTCATCAAGACTCAAAAGTTGCTAAATTAGGGTTCTGTAGGAAAAGTCAACTCAACTTTCACCAAGCATAACTTTCTCATACTTTATGAGAAATGACCCATCCAAATCTGATTTTTAAGAGTATGCAATTTCCTACAATCCATCTTCATACCCCAAGATCAGAAAATGCACTCACAAAAAGTTACAAATTTGGACATTATAGGTCATTTTTGAGAATTTTTTTTATTAATAACCATGTATTAAAAAAATATTTCGCAAATAACCAGGTTTCGGAAAAAATTACGCAAATAACCATGTTTCAGATGGCTCCACAAAGGAGGAGCCATCTCATTTGGCGCATGCACCTAGGGTTTTGCCCTAGGCGCCATCTCACTTGGAGCCTCCCTTGGCTTTTAGCCAAGTGAGATGGCGCATGCTCCTTAAAAAGGAGAGGAGGCGCCATCTCACTTGGCGCCTAGGGCAAAACTAGGGTTTTTTGCTGTTTTATAAATAATTCGTCCGTTTCTTTGAAATTTCTCACACTTTCTCGCACTGTATTTTTATTTTGTACTCCCTTATTTACGTAATGACGTCGCCTATGATTTTTAGCAGAGATGGTTACGTTATATTCTCCGCCACGAAACCTGCGATGAAAATGAAATTCTGGCACATTCATTCCATAGAGCGTCTGAAGCGGGAGTTGATGCGGTGGCTAGATGGAGACATCGCCGAGGGGGAAAAAATTCGAAGGATCCAGCGAAAACGAACAGCAACCTCGCATGCGACAGGAAGACCTAATGTGTGGTTGGAGGAAGTCAAAACAGACAGCGATGTAATGCTGATGATGCATGGGTCAGATGAAATTGTGTTAACAGTTGTAATTTCCTAGATTGAATATCGTTAATCATTGTTGTACGCGAAAACCCTAATGTAATTTCCTATATTGAATTTCTTAAATTGTGTGAACAGTTTTATTAACGGAAAACCCATAATGTTTACAACACAAATATTGAAAAGATTTATTGTATTACAAAATTTATGTGGTCGAGCCAGACGCCCGATTCGGACAGTTTTTGCGATTGTGTCTGACCTGACGGCATAAACCACACTTTCTTTCCAACCTGTCAAGATCGTCCATTTCTGTTGTTATGCGCCTGCTTTTGGGACGACCCTTCTTGTTCCTTCGCATTTGGTCATTGTGCCAAACTATATCACCGTTGTATTCAGGCCAATAGTCCGGTTTTGCCACCAAAGGAAAGTTGTTGTTGTAAACAGTGAGCAACGTTTCAGATTTATAAACGTTTGAGAGCAGTTGAAGCGCGTCTTGATGGGTATGCGCACAAGCGGCAATGACATGAGAGCAAGGCATGCGAAAAGCTTGAAACCTGCCACAATCGCACCATTGAGAAGGTAAAATGACCCAGTATTCTTGTCTTGCCAGGCCTTCATTGTGGTCAATTGTCTCTTTCACAATGAAGTTGTGGCTATGGCGGTCAAACCGTGTAACCATGTGAGTGTTGGCTTTAGCACTTTCAGCCTTAATGTATTTCATACAGCTTTCACTCCATAGTTGTCCTGATTGCAAGACCGCATACCACATTTCACCTCTTTTGGCAAATAACGCAGCCATCCTAAAATACGTGGATTTCACCAAGGCAGTAATGGGGAGGTTTCGTATGCCCTTGAATACCCCATTCATTGATTCAATAAGATTTGTTGTCATATGCCCCCATCTTTGGCCATTGTCGTATGACCTAGTCCACTTTTCGACCGGTATATTATCGATCCACGTACCGGCTTTTGGGTTAGACAAACGGATCTCGTTGCGGTAATATTTGAATGTGGGCTGTGTCAGTGCGTATCCCGCATTCATCATCGCTTTCTTCAATGTTTTGTCCTTGACCTCCCTCGAGAAATTCTGGACGATATGCCTGACGCAATAGACATGCGTAGAAGGAGGGTCATGCCAACCATTTGCCGGATTATTATAGGCACTTTCAATGGAGGCATGTCTGTCCGAGATCAAACAGAGATCTGGTTGAGGAGCCACGTGTGTACGAAGATTTTTCAGGAAAAAGCTCCAAGCACCACCGGTCTCCCCCTCGACAAGGGCAAACGCAACGGGGAAAATGTTATTGTTGCCATCTTGTGCAACTGCCATCAAAAGCGTGCCTTTGTACTTCCCATACAACCAAGTCCCGTCTATTTGTAGAATTGGTTTGCATGATGCAAACCCTGTGATGCATGGTTGAAATGCCCAAAAGACACGACTGAATATTCCGTTGCCATGTAGTAGACTACCATCTTGGGCGTACGCTGGCAATGTTTCCAGAACATAAACACTACCTGGAGAATATGTCTTGAGTGCATTTAGGTAGCGGGGAAGTTCTCGGTATGACTCCTCCCAGTTTCCGTACACCCTTTCAATCGCCTTAGTCTTTGCTAACCACGCCTTACGGTAAGATGGATTGTAGTTAAAAACCATGGTGATGTGGGAGATGATTGTTTTCACCTTCAAAGAAGGGTCGTTGCTGACCAGGGGTAGGATTTCTTGACAGATTAGATCATGGTTGAGTTTTCGGTGGTCTTGTGATTGAGTGGAACTTACACAAGTATGGGTAGTCATGGAACCTATGACCCAGCAGTCACCCCTTAGTCTGTATGAAGCGGTCAGCTTGAACATACAGTCAGGGTGGACACACTTGATCTTGTACCTTTCCGGGTTTACACGATCCACCTTATAATCAACCGAGTTGAGCATGTGAAATTTTTTGATGGCCCTTATGCATTCCTCTCTATTACGAAACTTGTCCTTCTCTTTTAAATTTTCATCCGATTGCATATACGGTTGGAAAAACAAGTCCGTAGAAGGTTCATCTCCGCCCATGTTGAAGTTTGTCATGTGCGTAGGTGGTGTGTAGATTTTGTCGGTAGGAATACTTGGGATGCCATCATCGTCATAATCGTCGTTCACCATTTCATCAAACTCTAACTCGTTATCTTCTTCTTCATCATCAACTGCATCCACCTCATCTTGCTCATTCTCCAAAGGATCAACCTCCTGTGTCACCGGAGGCTCTACCTCCTGTGTCACCGGAGGCTCTTGAAACAGAACGTACAACTCAATAGAGTCGTTTCCAGAATAGACATGGCTGGAAATCATGTTCTGGAAATCCTCGTCATCTTGAATTGCAACCTTATAAAAAATAACTTGGTTGTTTCCAAAAAAGACTGGACTCTGATAAAATATCTGGGATACCGGGCCTCGTTCAAGTTTGGCCTCCAATCTTTTCTTAAAGTACGAGAAATTTGCTTTCCTGTTTAAGAGAAATCGGACATTGTCGGTGTTTCTAAACAAAAACCCAACTGTGGGACACATGTATGTCTCACCGTTGAAATGTGCTTTGACAACAAATTGTGGTGAAGAGGCCATTGTGTAGAATTGTTTTAGGTATGAAGGTGGGAATGTTTTGGGTTTATTGATTGTATGAAGGTATGAATGCTGGAATGTTTGAAGGTTAGATGACTGATTCGAAGGTTGGAAAATTTTACAGTTTATGTGAATGAATGTTATGTTCAACGTAAGGCAAAATATTTCAATTAAGTAAGTGATGCAACCCCCCAAGGCTGCCAATAATATTACATGCATGGGCTTATGCAGCCACCTAGCCTGCCACCCATCAACTCCAATGGCCTTGCATGCAACAAAGAAAGGAATCCCAAAGGCTGTCACGTAGCCTGAGCCAATGCTGTAAAACGTGACACCTCTTATTCGCCAAATGGGGTGGCGACACCATTCATTTTTGTACTATTTCGCCAAGTGAGATGGCGCCTCCCTTACTGTCCAATCGTGATACATGCATGGGCTTATGTTGCCACCTAGCCTGGCCCTATTCTGCACACATAAATGTTTTGTGTAAGACTCCACCCATCAACTCCAATGGCCTTGCGTGCAATAAAGAAAGGAATCCCAAAGGCTGTCACGTAGCCTGAGCCAATGCTGTAAAACGTGACACCTCTTATTCGCCAAATGGGGTGGCGACACCATTCATTTTTGTACTATTTTGCCAAGTGAGATGGCGCCTCCCTTACTGTCCAATCGTGATACATGCATGGGCTTATGCTGCCACCTAGCCTGGCTCTATTCTGCACACATAAATGTTTTGTGTAAGACTCCACCCATCAACTCCAATGGCCTTGCATGCAACAAAGAAAGGAATCCCAAAGGCTGTCACGTAGCCTGAGCCAATGCTGTAAAACGTGACACCTCTTATTCGCCAAATGGGGTGGCGACACCATTCATTTTTGTACTATTTCGCCAAGTGAGATGGCGCCTCCCTTACTGTCCAATCGTGATACATGCATGGACTGCCACCTAGCCTGCAAGAGTGACACCTTACATTTTTTGTAAATGCATGCATGCATATGTGTAACACCCAAAGCATGCAAATGTGACACATCGCAGGCATGCAACCACTACATCAAACTTATTTGCCTATAAATACATACCTTATGAAACATCTCTCACACCCATACAACTCTCACTCTCTGCTACGAAATATTTCTTAAGTCTATCATACTCTCTATTTCTTCCTAAGTCTTTCTTCCTCTCAAGCGTTCTGAACAATGGCCCTTCTAACAATGGGAGATACTCACAGAGGCACAAGGGAAAACATTGCTGCATTTGTAAGTCTCTTCTTTGGTTATACATTTTTCATACTTCAAAACATTGCTGCATTTTTCTTACTCTTGTTTAATTATGATCTCAGGATACACAAAGATTCAGAATCCGTTCGCACAAATACCTGGCTCCCGACCCATTTATCGTCCCTTATCTGGAATATGCAGGTTTTGGACACGTGATAAAGATCTCCAACTGCACCATTGACTACAAATTCATTCTTGCAATGTTGGAGAGGTGGAGACCGGAGACCCATACATTTCACCTACCAATAGGTGAATGTACCATCACTCTCGAAGATGTGTACATGCTACTGGGCCTCCCTATTGACGGTAAGGCGGTGAACGGGTCGGTTCAACAACCCAACTCACAGTGTGAAGAACTGTTGGGTAGGGACATGGTAGAAGGTGGTGGAGCAAGAGGGCAGGGAATACTACTCACTGACCTGAAACGGAATTATGCAAGTATGGAATTAAATTAAAATTCCTCAGAGAATGACCGAGTAGTAAAAGCCCGAACGTATATTATGATACTTTTTGGTACATTTTTATTTCCCGAAAGTACGGGAAATAGTGTAAATTTCATGTACTTACATTTACTAACAAATTTTGATAAAACTAGAAAATTTAGTTGGGGTTCTGCAGTATTAGCCCACCTGTACAGTTCCTTGTGCAAAAACGCAGTCAAGGAAAAATGTACATTTTATGGGTGCGCATTTTTACTACAAGCCTGGGGTTGGTGGAGGATGGAGTCCTTAAACCCCATCAATAACAACACTTTTGGTTTCCCTTACGCAACAAAGTAAGTCATTAAGTTATAGCATTTATAACTATTCTTCTCTTTCCAAAATATATGCTAAAAATAACATGTTTCTCATTTCCTTTAGGTACTGCGTGAGGGGTATGGATTACGGCAAGAATCCCAGATTCAATGTCGCACTCTACCGGAATCTGTTGGATCACTTAGGCCCAGATGACATACGTCGTAACTTTTAACTTTTGTTCATTTTAATTATTTATACATTACTTTTGCACTTACCTGATTTAAATTTTATCGCAGTTCGTCTGTAGACCATATTTGGGTTTGGACCATTCTCTAAATCCAGAGGATGCAGCAACTTGGACTGCAAAGACTGCACTTATTCGGTTCAACGTTGTGGAGATGCACCACAGCGACCGTGTGAAGATGCAGTTCGGAATGATCCAAGAGATACCAAGTGATCCAACAGATTTGTCCCCCTGGCATCTAAAAAGGGTCGACGCCCAGTGGAATCTTACCAACTGGAAAGACTTTGCTCCAGAATGGTGTAAAATGTGGCAAAGGCGTCACCGCTACATCTTGCAATCCCCGGTTTTCCTTACTCAAGGTAACATGCGACACACCGATCAATATATGTCGTGGTACAGGTCGGTTAGTAACCCAGATATGCACGTGTCTCATCCGAGGTACTTGGTTGACCCACACACACAATGGGCACAACCCTCGATTCCCCACCAACAAACCCAAAATCCATCAACCTCAAACCAACCCCCAAGAAGAAACAGACCAACAAACACACAACCACATTCCCCACCACAACACAACTACAACCAAATGCCGTACTACCAACCACAATCACCGCCAAACTACCAATACCCGGATATGCCTCAAACCCAACCACAATACCAACCCCAATTCCAGCAAACCCACATATCCCATACACAATTTCAGTCTTCCACATATCCCAATATGGCGCCCTCAACATCCAGCCTTAGCCCTGATATGGGAATGTCAGAAGATTATGACCAACCCGACCAAACCTACCATCAACCACCATATCACCAAACAACCCAACATCCACAATACCAAACACCCCAAGATCCATTTCCTTTCTACCCCCCATACTCAGACAACCAATGCTACCGACCAACCATGGAACCCCACCCACCGCCAACACGACCAAACTTCGAGGGTATGGGTAACCGACTGTACCAGAGCGGATCTTCGAGATATGGAGATCTTACTGATTTTATGGATTCGGATCGCATTGACTTCGCTGGGCCATCGACCTTGCCGCAGCAGGAAACGAGACGGCACCCAGCAAGAGAAAGGCGAGGACGGGGATGCGGAACTGGGGGTCATTACCGGGTTCTTGGGGATCACTGATGTATCTTTTTTTTTCCCAGTATTTTTTGTATCTATTTTTTTACTGTTCTTTAAATGTAAAACAGTTGAATGTAATTATTTTTTTTAAAATAAAACATCCATTTTGTTTATCTCTGTCTAATACGCAACGCGCAGGAAAGAATTTTTTTTTTTTGACCTAATTTTGTACATAGGCGCCATCTCACTTGGCTTAGGGCTTGCCCTTTGCCCTTAGGCGCCAAGTGAGATGGCGCCTCCCTTAAAAAAAGAGGAGGATGCGCCAAATGAGATGGCTCCTCCTTTGTGGAGCCATCTCAAACATGGTTATTTGCGTAATTTTTTCCGAAACCCGGTTATTTGCGAAATATTTTTTTAATACATGGTTATTAACAAAAAAAATTCCATTTTTGAAAGTCAACAAAAACACCTTTTTTGCCAAAGCTTATAACTTAAGCATGGAACATCAAAATGAGATTATACCAAAATGGTTGGTTATAGGACATCTCCATATTTTTAAAAAGTCCAAGAACACTTCCAAAAGTGCAAAATTGAAGAAGTTATGCATTGTTGAAGTTGGGCATTTTTGCAAAATTGCCAAAAGTCAACTATCCCCAAAACTTCAAATTTTGTCAAATGGGCCCATTCTTTTCCACTTGATTTGGACTTGCCACATTACACACGTGTCCTAGCTTCAGCCTTGTGTCCATTTATAAATTTTTCTATTTTATTTTATTTTTTATTGAATTCTTTCATTTTAAATCAATTTAAATCAAATAAAATGCCAAAACTTGATTACATGAGATTTTTTTCTATTTTCAGGACCTAATCATCATCAATGTCATGATCAAATTCATATCAAGCATTCCATGTGCAAAAAGATTGGATTTTTGGCAAATTAGGCAACTTATCAATGGTGGATCAAATCCAATCTCAAGGCATTGATGTGGAAAGATTCAAGACCAATTTGTTGACCAAATACATTGCAGCATACATATACAATCCAAGGCACACGAATTTGAGACCTAGAGGCTGCAAGAACACCAAGAACGAAACTTGAAAAATTGACAAAAAAGTGTGAAACTGAAATCATCCTTGGAGGCATTTTCAGAAGCGAAACTCAACATCAATCAATTGCCGGAGGTTCACTGAGTCAGAACCAACCCCTAGCAAGCTCTCACACGCTCTCAAACGCACTGTAAGTGATACGCGGCCCCCCTCTGAGTTTGATTTCGTGTTTCAAAATCTATGCATCATTATAAGAAACCAATGGTATATTTGCAATCACTAGATAATTTCCAAGCTTTCCATATTGCTTGATTGTGTTTATCTGCTCTGTGGTGCAAAACGCCATTGTAGGGTTTCCTAGGTTTTTTTTAGGGGTTTTTGTTACAGGTAAAATTAGACCTATTGATGGACATAGGCATGACCGGAGGAGAAAGACAAGCACAACCATGGCCTTGGATGGAGTTTATATGGCCTGAGATGGGTTTTTGAAACGACCTACGCTTTTAGCTGCGGATCTAAATCCGCATGTAATTTCTGTGCAAACCTGAGGACAAGGACGACAACGTGTCCCCATCTGGTTGCCCCGTTCAAATATTCGCGCGCTTCTTTTTTAATTCTGGAATATTAACATGTTTTCCAATATTATGTTTTATTCTTAACACATTAACAAATGAAGCGCGTTGGCCTAGTGGAAAGAGGAGTTGGCAGTCATGTACAGGACCTGGGTTCGAATCCCAGGTCCCCATATGCATTGTTATTATTTTTCTTCAGGTGATCCAATGCCATGCCAAGCGCATCGCCTACAATGCTCCCTCATTCAATCAATGGACAGATGGCCCCAGGCCAAATCTGATGATCCAGATGGGATGTCCGCCATGCTGCCTAGTCAAAGTGCATACACTGGATCAGGAAAGTCAACCAAGCCTGCGCCAATTGGGCCACAAAATTGCTGAATAAACCCCAAAAAACAGGCCCAAACCTCCTAACTCTTTCTATTTCTTTTTATTATTTCTTTTAATTATTTATTGTTATTATTTTTATTATTAACTAACCAATTAAACTTTTTTTTCATAAAATGAAACCAAAAAATATTTTCTTTATTAAAATTAAATTTCAGCATTTTATTTTTGTTAACAATATTAATTTAATTAATTTAGTTTTAATTAGGAATAACTTTTAATATATTTTGCAATAATTAAAATTAACTTAGACAATTAGGTTTTTTATTAACATTGATTAAATTTATTTTTATTTCTTTAAATAATACAAAAATCCAAAAATATTATTTTAATTAATTAATTAATTAGTTTATTGATTTAATAATTAATCCAATTTAATTTCTTCCATAAAGTCAAAAATAACCAAAAAAAATTTCTTTAATAATTAAAGGGCCAAAACCCTAAAAACTTGAGCCCGATTTAATTTCCCGCACGCGATCCATTTTATTTCAATATTGTATCTGTTTCCGGAATGTAATAGCTTAATAGGACATTAAATATTTTTACCGCTTTATTTATTTTCTGCATTTTAATTTCAAGGGTTGCTTTTGGCGATGTAAATACCCGACGCCTTGTAATAGTTAGTTTAATTTCCGCAATTTAATTTCCGCAACTTATAAACTGTTAGATGTTTGGTAATAGGGAATGCATGACAAGATTGAATGTTTAAACCTAAAATCAACATAGATCACCATTGACATGTACAAAGATAAAATAAACTGAAAACGACACACTCACACATGCGCACTCTTAGGATACACCTCACTTGGTTGCCTTCGTAACGCGGTCATTGAGTATAGGAAGTTTTAGAGGTCGCCCTCTTGTCCAAAGATCATAGTTGCCTCGAAACGGTTGCCTCGGAAAAATGATCTAAGACATTAGGGTTACCGCTAAGGCGTCTTAACATTGCTTTAGTGACCGCTTGTCCCTTAATCGAATTGACCCTTAAACTCTAACGACGAGGCTACCTACTCATTCATAGTGGGATAGCCCTGTCTAAAGGACATTAGCATAGAACGATTCCTTTTTCGAGTAGGTAAATGATTCTTAAGTACTTGCTCTTTCAAAACAAAACAAAATTTTCACACTTACACTCCTTTTCAAACAAAAACTTCTTCAAACCCACAAACACAAAGAAAAGCAATTTTGAAAACACTTTGAGCAAGTACCTAAGAGCCCGTGGATAACCACAGATAGAAAGGGTGCTAATACCTTCCCTTTCTATAACCTACCCCCCGAACCCGAGAAACATCTCGAAAAAGGAATTTTTCTGTGCTTTTTTCCTTTCCTTGTTGGATAAAATAAAAGACGGTGGAGACTCTTGCTTACCGCGACATTTTGCGAAAACAAACGCAAAACACAAACCAGCATTCTAAAAAACAGTCAGTTCTTTCCCACCGTATCACAATGGGCTATTGGATTAGAATTAGAATAATGACGCCCTTTTGACCAAGATGATAAATACATCCCTCCCTAATATATCTAAACAAAAACACAAAATAACAATAAAAATAACTTAGCATGCATGTGAACATAATAATAAAATTTTTAAACAAATGTAATAATGCAAAAATTAATATGAGTGATGCCAAAAATATAATGAACTGACTTTACACTAATATGGGAAAATTTGGGGGTATGACAGCTGCCCCTATTTAATTACTCTTCAATCGAGAGTGCGATAATACAGAGGTCTCGCACATTCAGATCAGAGGGTTATTAAATAATGGAAGACCCTAAAATTTGACCAAAGGATTTTGAAAAAAGGTAAACTGTAAGATAACCCAAAAAGTAAACATGCAAGGGTGACGCGATTAACTCACCAGTACCTAGAGTATGAACAAAAATGACCTGGATATGACGATGCAGATAACTCATCAACACCTAGAAAAACAATCATAGATTTCGTGTATTTACTATAACCTAGGAAGTAAATAACGCGAGCCTAAAAATAAATAACTTATTGCTGCTTTGAAACTAATGCAACGAGTTATATCGTAAATTTTGTACATCTACCATAACCTATGGGGTAGATAATACAACTTTTTGAAAATAGTAACTTACTAAAACTTCAAGACTAACATAGTAAGCTATATCGTAGATTTGCATATTTATCACAACCTAGGGGATAAATATCACACGCTTGAAAGTTTATTATTGCTTCGAGAATGACACAATAAACTATATCGTTGATTTTTGCATACCAACCATAACCTAGGGGGTAGATAATATGAATATTAACTCTATTTATGTCAGGGGACTAATCTAATATAGTCAGGTCTGGTGACAAACTAGCTAAAGCTTCGAGACTAACATAGCAAGTTGTAAAGCATACTTTCATATTTATTACAACCTATGGGATAAATAATGCAGGTTTGACGTTTGAAATTGAGTTTGATAATTGAACTTAGATGACTAAACCAAAGATATAAATCACAAATATACCACTTAGTGAAGTTTCGATCTACCGATTATGTCTGTTCTCAACCGCGGTATTTGTTGCTAATGATGTAATCAATGCTCAGATTTGAATTTTTGGTTTGCGTAGATATCTTAGTTGGTAATAGTGTAAAGTCATGCTTTAGCAAGTTTATGTTTTGATGATTACAAACATCGTGACCAAGGCAAAAGGCATTATAAAAAAGAAGAAGAAAAAATATCTACTCAAAATGGACTTTTGGCTTGCATGCTAAGTTACTCCTGAAGAAGACTTTGGTATTTGATCTTCATTATGGTATAAGACTCCAATTCAGCATAGTATGTTACTATAGTGTTCAAAATATGTCTAACATTATGCATACATGTTTCATGGCTTTTAATATAACTAGCATTGCATTTCCAAGTCATTAAAAAGGTTATTTCACTTTTTCATACAGTGGTAACCGGTTATAGGTTTCTGGTAACCGATTACAGGCTTCAGTATTTCAAAAATTATAACGTTACCTGCATGGGTAACCGGTTACTGCACTCTAGTAACTGGTTACCGCTGAAACGAATTTGAAAAACAAGACTATTTTAAATACTGTTTGTTTCTTGCATTTGTCCATTAACCATTGCACTTCTACACTCATTTAGAACCTTTTGAAAGAGTGCAATACATGTATATAATTCAAATATTTTTGAAGTAGAAACACACAAAATAACAACAATCACAACATACAATTCAACATTTTGTTTCTCATTTTCAAACAAGTGCATGGATTAATATTATGATCTTGCATGAAAATTTTACTCTTACATTTTCAAATACATCATTAGAAAAGTTTCATCATATGCATTGAGCACTTGTGTAATATATTCATTGAATTGTTGTCTTGAAAGAGAAGAGATCAATACTTTGTATTGACATTGATTATCAACTTTCATATATACTTCAAGAAGTTGTTTCTAATCATTTTTTCAAAGTGATTGTGTTGTAACCTTGCTGTCCAGGATTGTTGGAAGTAAGAAAGTATTAAGGGAGGATTGTTCTCTTTTTACTTTGTATTGGTTACCTTGTTTTCAAGATTATTGGAAACAAGTGTGTACAT
Source organism: Vicia faba (assembly GCA_948472305.1). NCBI lineage: Eukaryota > Viridiplantae > Streptophyta > Magnoliopsida > Fabales > Fabaceae > Vicia > Vicia faba. Next base: position 1,408,998,152 of record OX451737.1, on the reverse strand, counting down.
TGAAGAGGATTGTTCTTCATGTACTTGGTTGGATGTTAAAGGATAGTTAAAGCCTTTGATCTCCCTATAGGTTAGATAGTAAGAATCACATTTGGATGTGGATAGGTTGTACAATTATTCTAACTATAGTGAAATCTCTTACATGTTGGTAAAGGGACTAGAGTACTTTCGAAGTGTGAGGGGAACCAGTGTAAATATCTTGTGTTGTTTATTTTCTGTATTTACCGCTTTCATATTCATACATAAACAAGAAAATAAGAACATCATCACATAAAAGAATAAAAATTTGTAATCCACTTTATTCAGCCGCGTCTTAGGTGCACTCAAAAACCAACAAATATGCCCCAAGAAATTTCGTAGTAGTCCTGGCCTAAGAAGTTTGAAAATGAAATATATGATGTATATGTATAATGCCAAATTTATATGATGCTTAATGACAATGTTATTGATATGATACATGCGTGTTTCATATGTATATGCACCAAGTGTTTTGTATGTATATGCACCAAGTGTTTCGTATGTATATGCACCAAGTGTTTATGAATGCTTTTGATAATTCTCTCCTTTTAGACCATTGGGTTTTCTAAGTCACAAACTTCCCAACATTGTTTGTTGTTCTGTTGTGGTATCTCCGAGTTGATTTGTATTTTGATAAATTATCGTGAACAATGCCACTGCGATGTTGATAATTGTATCATAGGCGCATGCGTAGGCGTGTATTTATTTTGACGTTTTTCTAACCAAAATACTTTTTGATGCTTTGTCAAATGCTTTTATTTATTGTAAAATCCCCAAAACAATTTTGACGCAGTGTTTACGAGAAATAAATGTGGTATTTTGCAAACAAGTCGGGAAAAAGAAAAGAAAAACACAATTGAACAATATTTGAAAATGAATTATTTTATTAATAAAAATGCATTTGAATAGGCGAGAGTACAAGATGCAATTCCTAAAAAGAGGTAATTACCAGAAGTTTAACAAAAATGAAAATTGAAATGAAAATGATAACTGCTATTTCTACAATGTCCTTTAATAGCTCCAATCTCCTTGCTTCTGAGAAAAATGATTTAGATTAATCCTTCCACTTCGTAGTCATGGTAATGAATTCTCGAACCTCAGTCTATTTGTTATTTTTTAAAAATAAAATCCCTAAATTTTTCCTGGATCGCTTGTTGCACCCCAAAATTTACCCTCTTGATTTAGGCTTATGTTTCATCATAAACATCATATTGCATTGCATTCATACATTGTGATGAGATCAAAGTATTTTGGTTATCAAGTCTTCCTCAAGCTTTTGAAGATTGATTGTGTTGACAAGTTGCTAAAGTAGAGTCTTATCATATAAACCTATGGATATTTCAAGCTCAAAGGTATCACATATCTCAATATATCTTATCAATCTCATTAGATCATCAGAAGATTGAAGATTATGTTGATTATAAGGAGGATCACATCCTTTTGGTTCATCAGTCAAAATTAGGGTTTTGGTTGATCAAGGCTATTGATGAATGTGCAAGTCTTGATTTTGAAGCTACAACACCTTATTGACATTTGAAATATCTTTGTACAAGGAATTAGCCAAGATATCCAGAGGATTTGAAGTTTTGAAGATGATTCATCATTCTCCTAAGATGTTGACCAAAACTAGAGTTTGGGATTTCATCAGGATTTCTTGAGAATTTTGAGATGAAACTTTGTCATGGCCTCTATGTATTTGGAAGATCATATGTTTGAAGTTTTTATCATCAATTTTGAAGAGAAGTGGATCAATTGATTCAAAGGGGAAAAATGGTCATTTTGGCCAGAATCAGTCAAAGTCAAAGTTGACCAAGTGAACTTTTGGGTCAACCATCAATTCAAGGGTGTAATTTTCATTTTTCAAGTCCATTTTAATCATTGGATCAAGAAGATTGAGGTTTGGATTGAAACTTGTTCATGAAGAAATCCAAAAAGTTTCTAAATTTGGAAAATGAGTATCAAACTTTGAAAATTCATATTTTATTCATCTTAGATAAAAAAATTCAAATGAAGCACGCTTGGAAAGCTAAGAGAGAGCTCTTTCACATGATTCCATGTTTGAGAACAATGCATTAAGTGGTGGTAAGTTATGAAGCTTAGAAGTCACAAAATTATGGGTAATTTCTCAAAATTTGTGATTTTCATACCATATTTTGAAGGACTCGATGTTATCAAATGTGAGGCCAATTGCCATAGCGTTGAAGATCATCGCAAGACCTTTCCAAAGAGTGCTCATTTGTGTCAAAATTCAAAAATATGAACAAGTTATGAGCTTTGAAATTTTGAGGCATTTTATTGAATTTTGACAAAGCAAGCAAAATGGAATTTCTTGAGAACTCGAGTTTCAGCCATTCCTTTTGTTTCTAATCAAGCCCATGACAAATTTGTGACATGCTGAGGCCCATTACACTCACCATTTCATGCCCCGTGGGCCATAGAACTTGCTTGCATTCAAAATGCTCAAAGTTTCCAAGAAGGGCCAATTGATCAATACTCATTCTCCTTTACAAGTCAGGACTTGTAGCTTTGAGGCTTTCTTCCTGATGGTATTTGGCACAAAAAACGTAAGAAATAAGGAGCAATACACAAGCAAAATGCAGAAGCCCATATTCACTCAATTTCTGGCCATTTTTTCCAATCGGGCCCTCTAACACTTTTGAGGACCAATTTCCTCTTCTAACCTTCTCTACTCACTCTATATAATGTACTGCACGCCTCATTTCATGAGACACGCGCTCCAGTTATCATAAATCTGGATCTGAACTTTTTCTGCTCTTGCTGAAGTTTTCTTCGATTCTCTCATTTCCTTTGCGCATTCATCAAATTTACTGCGGATTCATCTTCCTTGAAGCGTGTAGATCAAGATTATGGAGTTTATTGGCTTCTGTAATTAAGGAATCAAGGTTTCCAGTTTCACATTGAGGTGACATTTTTGAACTTCGATTTGCTTTGTTTAGCATGGTTTGATGAATCATTCCATGTTCATGATGTATTAGCTGGCTAGACTATAGGTCTGATGTACTTGGTTCACTAGATTGAAACTTAAATCGTGTTATATGCATTTTCTGCAACTTCTACACTTCATGTTTTCAGTAACTTCGCGCACGTATTTATTTAAGATCCCCTGTCCATTGAGAATTTTATGATAATCATGAGATATATGATAACTCCAGCTTTAATTTGTGCTCTGGTTCATGGATTTTGGTTGAGAAATGAGCGCGATTGATGGATCCAAATATAAGCTCGTGACCTATTTTGAACATATTTTGATATGTTGGAGGTTGAAGACGAAGTGAGGTGGTGCGCTTTGATTGGTTTAATTGAATTCTTAATGCATTTCATATTTTTTGATTTTAATTGATTTTATCTAATTTTATTTTGTGATCAAAACATCTTCAAAAATTCTAAAACAATTACCATAGGCTAATATTAATTTCTAGGATTTGTCATATTTTTTCTGGATGTTTTAAAAATCGTTTGATTGGTGAAAACAAATTCGTGCATTAATTAATTTTGTTTAATTGATTTTTGTATACCTTTTTTTGTTAATTTTTGTTTCTGACCTTTCCTTTGTATAAAAATTATATAAAAAATATTTTGGACACTTTGATTAGTTCATTTTAGGATTATGAATTTCATTTTAGAAGTTTGTTTCTTTTAGTAGATTAATTAATTAATAGGATTAAATTGATTCTTATGTTTTTGTCAATTATTTTAATCTTGCTCTTAATATAGGAAAATTCCATAAAAAATGTTTTAGACTCCTAAAATTACTTGAAAATTGATTTTGAAATTTCTTTGGTATTTTTATCATTTTTTATTAGAAAATTAATTTGAGAATTTTATTTGGTTTATTTTTGTTTCATAATTTTTCTTTTCATATTTTCCTTAATCTAAAAATTCTGAAAAAATTCATAAAACCTAAAAATAATATTTCTGAATTTGTATAATTTTCTTGGAAATTTAAAAAAATATTTTGATTGGTTTTTGAAATTTACAAGACTAATTAATTGTTTGTTGATATTTGATTTTTTATTTTTGACATTTTTTATGCAAAAATGATGGGAAAATTCATGAAAGCTTATTTGGATCAGGGTAATTATAAAACAATTTTGTTTGGCATGTGCTTTGTGTTTTGATCATAATTCCATTTTGAAGATTAAATAGTTGCTTAATCATTTAATCAATTAAAAAAATGCTAAATTTTGAATTTCCTCTTGGATTTAAAAATGTAAAAAAATGGTTTCCCTGACCTTTTGAGTTTCCTCATATTTGATGTATCTTTGTTTTTAATTGTTTGATATTTGATCTTAATTAATCAATTGTTAAGATTAATTTCCAAATAATTAGGGTTTTGTTACTTACTTAGCAAGTTTCCAATTGAATTTAGTTCTTGTCTGAAGTTCATAGATGGATTGAGAATCTAAAAATGTTTTTTCTTGAATTAATTGACTTGGTTTGATATTTTTCCTCAAATCATTTTGAAAACTTGTCCAGTTTGACATTTTGGTCAACTAGTTTTGATGTTTGAAGCTTGTTTGACCCCCTCCTCATCTATATATGAACTTGAGACTTGCTTTCTGATTTCTACATATTTCAAGGATGTCATGGAAATTTTGGTTTGAATTATTGAAGTTCCTTTATATTTTTGATGAATTTTCAAAGTGAAAGTGCCAAATTAATGTTGTATATCTTGTTGCAATTTGTTTGATGGCCAATGAACTTGTGTGAGGCCTATACTTTGGCATTTAGTGATCATGTTGTTCTTGTTTCCTCACACCAATTCAAGTCAATCTTCTTGATTTCCCATAATTGGTTGATGAGCCCCCCTTTTTTACACATGCCTCCTAAATAATGATTCACTTCTTGTTTTTACTTTGAGTTTTGAATTGTTGCTTTAAGGTCATCAAATGACCAATGATGACATGTTGAGTAATGATACATCAAGGACAGTCTCATGAAGACTTGAGATCATTTGACCTTTAATGCTTGAACCATTTTCATCCATATATGAATCTAATGTTCTCTTCTTCTTTCCTTTTGAATCTTTGAGGTATATTGAATGCACATGTGCAACATATTTTAGATTCCACATTTTAAACTCTTGATCACATCCTCATGGCATGTTAGGATCTTGATTTCATTTTTCTTTTGGTTAGGTTTGAGTCTTCTAACTTTTTTTTTGCTTGAATTCATTTCCTTGCTAACTTGTGATCCAAGCTTTGTGATACATTTTTATGGTACCCCTCTTTTGTTATGCTTGTGAACCATGATAAAGTGAATGAATAAGGATGTGAAATATTTGCAACTGACTTCTAAAGTCTCTTGATTGTATTCTTCTCTAGCTCCTTTGATCCTTGATTGATATTTACTTATCAATTCAACATAGTGATAAAAAGGAGCAACAATCTTTTAGCTTTGACCTAATTGTTGCCTATGCCTATTTGATGTTTCTCATACCTAATGCTTTAATATCTGCTATCATTCTTTTCCATTGCCTTGTTATATCATCATCCATCCCTTATTTGATTCATCACTTCTCTTTGAGATCACAAATTTGTCTATTAAATGTGCGAGGTACTCTGAGAAAGTTTTCCATTTTTGATTTGATGTTGTGGTGTTCCACTTTATTTGTGGAACACAATTGAATGTGCTTGCACCATCCTTGTGCTTTGCATATTTAATGGTCCTTGCAGGATATATATGTGACTGTGATTGCCATACATCACCTGTGGGATATGTTCATATTTGAAAGCCTCGATGCTTATATTTGATGGCATGATTTCTGACTCGATTTATTTGCTGATGCCAGCTTGCTTGAAGTTCTCTGGGTTTCTTTTCCTCTTGCGCAGTTGCTACAGATAGTTATCCATTTGGTATTGCAATATTGCCTTTTTTTTACTGTTTACGCTCTTTGTTGCATGATGGGACCTCTGTTGCTGATATATGTTAGGAGGCCCTCTATTTTATTTAAAGACCTGTAGCAGGCATTCTGTATTTTATTTGCTTTATGTGTTGTGTTTGTTTATATATCCTCATTTGTTGATTGACGAGTCACTCAATTTAGAAATTGAGATCACGACTTCTCTCTCAGTGCATGTTCCATATAGGATTTTATTGTTTTCCTCAGTTGTTGATCGATGAGTCATTCAATTTAGAAATTGAGATCACGACTTCGCTCTCAGTGCATGTTCCCTATAGGATTTTATTGTTTTCCTCAGTTGTTGATCGATGAGTCACTCAATTTAGAAATTGAGATCACGACTTCGCTCTCAGTGCATGCTCCCTTAGGATTGCTCATGTAAGTTTAGTCCTCGAGCTAGACCTTATGATAGGAATCCATACATGCTAACATAGGGTAGAAACTTCCCTCTTTCATTCTCAACCTTTAGGATCAATCATTGTATGATAAAATTAGGGGTAGTGATAGGCTAATTTCCCTTAGTTGTTTTTTTCCTTTCTTTGCATATTGCATCTTAAAACTAAAACCTCTTCTTGGAAAATCAAAAAATATCTCTAATAAACTTAAACACCCTACTTCAAGGTAAAAAATACAAACTAATCTTATTTGTTTGTGCGCCTCTTGGCTTTGTTTTTAAACCTGGATTATTGATGTTTCGCTTTCTTTGCCATGATACCCTGTTATCTTTTAGCTGATGTTTCACCGTTGCATATTTGTTTGAAGTCGATGTTTCGCCATCACACATCTTTGTTATCCTACTTTGATTCTCAATATTGTAGTAGGTGTGATGTTTTATCATGTGGTGCATTTATGTTTTGCCCTCTTTGCCATGATATCCTGTTATCTTTTAGCCGATGTTTCGCCATCACATATTTGTTTGATGTTGATGTTTCTCCATCGCACATGTTTTTTATACTACTTTGATTCTCAATATCATAGTAGGTGTGATGTTTTATCATTTGGTTTATGGATATTTTGCCATCCTTACCATGACATGCTGTTATCTTTTAGCCGATGTTTCGCCATCGCATATTTGTTTGAAGCCGATATTTCGCCATTGCAGATGTTTGTTATCCTACCTTGATTCTCAATATCATTGTTAGGTGTGATGTTTTATTCTCTGGTTTATTGATGTTTCGCCACCTTTTCCATCTTATATTCCTATCTCTTAGCCTATATTTCGCCATCGCACATTCTTTTAGTCGGTATTCGCCATCGCACATGTTTGTTATCCTACTTTGATTTTCAATATTATTGTTAGGTGTAATGTTTCATCATCTTGTCTGATATTTTGCTATCATGTTGGCGTTTTATCGCCTTATCTGATTTTGTGTTGCCATACGATGTCTTGTCATCTCTTTTTGCTATTTCATCATCATTGTTGACATTTTTGTTTTATATGATGTTTTTCAATCTTGATTGTTGCTTTTATCTTCTAAACTAAAAAACATAAACCAACCAAAATATATGAGCCGAACTACGGCTGCTCTGATTCCTTAAAAGGGATACGTAGGCATAGGCTTTTGTGGGGACTAATCGAGCATATCTTTGTAAATATTCCTTTCTTTCCCCAAACTTTCTTTTCCTTTTTCTTTGCATGCATTCCCTTTTCAGATTTAATCGTTAGACATATATTTTACACACACATAAGATTAGAACAACAAGAGTGGATACCGTAGAGTACTACGGGCGTGTGGGGTTCTAATACCTTCCCCTTGCGTAACAGACTCCCTTACCCGTATCTCTTGGTAGTTTGACCTTGATTTCACCCTTCTCAGATTTTTTCGATGTTTACCTTTCCCTTTCGATGGTATAAAAGATGTTCGGTGGTGACTTCATTGATTTTATATCAGATGACGGATCGACTGGTTGTTTCAGCGCCCTTTCGGGTTTTTAATCCACCGGGATGATGATTTTGGTTAATTTTTGCCTGGATTTCCCTTTAGGATTTTCAATCCACCGAGACACCCATTTTTTCCTAAGTCACCCATTTAGGGTTTTCGACTTAGCGGGTCTTTTATACATAGTATTTTGTTACTGCGTCAGAGTTCAACGTATGCGGTAGTTCTTCTCTATCCATCATCGTGAGGATAAGATCTCCTCTTGAGAATTCTATTTTAACCACATATGGACCTTTGTTGTTAGGTGCCCATTTACCATGTGAATCTAGATGAGGTATCAAAATCTTCTTGAGCACTAGATCCCCTTCTTTGAATACTCGAGGACGAACCTTTTTATTGAATCCTTTCTTCATTGACTTTTGATATAACTGACTATGGAACAAAGCTGTTAAGCGCTTTTCTTCAATGAGGTTGGGTTGATCAAGTCGTGTTTGGGCCCATTCTGATTCTTCAAGCTTGGTTTCCATTAGGACTCGTAGTTATGGAATCTCTACTTCAACAGGGACTACAACCTCTATTCCATAAACAAGAGAGAAAGGAGTTGCACCTGTCGAAGCACATAATGAGGTATGATAGCTATGTAGAGCAAAGGGAAGCATTTAGTGCGAATCTTTATATGTCTTCACCATTTTCTGAATGATCTTCTTGATATTTTCTTAGCAGCTTCAACGGCCCCATTCATCTTTGGTCGGTAAGGCAATGAATTATGGCACTCAATCTTGAAATTATCGCATAACTCCTTCATCATTTTGTTGTTCAAGTTGGACCCATTGTCTGTGATGATTCTACTAGGGACTCCATATCTGCATATAATATTCTATTTGATAAATCAAGTAACCACTTGTATTGTGACATTTGCATAGGATACAACTTCTACCCACATGGTGAAGTAGTCGATGGCAACTAGTATGAGTCGGTGTCCATTAGAAGCCTTTGGTTCGATAACCCCTATCATATAAATTCCCCACATCGAGAATGGCCAAGGTGAACTTAGGACATTCAGAGGATTCAGTGGCAAGTGCACCTTGTCAGCATAGATTTGGCACTTGTGGCATGTCTTTTTATAATGGTAGCAGTCAGCTTCCATCGCCAACCAATAATATCCTACTCTTAAGATTTTTCTAGCCATGGCACATCCATTTGTATGAGTCCCAAAGGTTCCTTCATAGATATCCTTCATAAGCGTATCTGCTTCATGTTTCTCCACGCATCTGAGTAGTACCATATCGTAGTTCCTTTTGTACAATATGTCCCCATTTAGGAAGAACTTTGCTGCTAGCTTTCATAGAGTTCGCTTGTCAATTATTAAGGTGTTTTCTAGGTATTCTTGCTTCTCCAAATACATCTTGATGTCGTAGAACCAAGGTTTGCTATTTGGTCCTTCTTCAACTACGAGACAATGTGAAGGCTCTTCAAAATGTCTGATCATGGTGCGTGGTTCATGATTTGGCCAAGTTACTTTGAACATGGCTGAAAAAGTTGCCAAGGTGTCTGCCATCTGATTTTCTTCTCGCGGAATGTAAGTGAAAATAATCTCCGTGAATTCTGTAGCTAGCTTTAAAACATAATCTCGATATGGAACTAATTTGGGATGTCAAGTGTCCCATTCACTGTTGACTTGGTATATGATTAACATTGAGTCTCCATATACTTCAAGGTGTTTAATCCTTAGATCAATAGCAGCTTCTAGACCCAAGATACAAGCTTCGTATTCAACAATATTATTGGTGCAACCGAAACATAACCTTGTAGTATAAGGTTTATGAAAATTCTTTGGATATGTCAGTACTGCTCTAATTCCATCTCCTAGTACGTTAGAAGTATCGTCAAACATGAGTGTCCATTGTGCCCCTGGTTCAGGTCCTTCGTCAGGTCCTGGTATTTTGTAGTCTTCTATAACCATGATGTCCTCATCTGGAAAGTCAAACTTCATTGGTTGATATTCTGCCATTGGTTGTCGAGCTAGATGATAAGCTAGTATACTACCTTTGATGGCCTTTTGAGTAACATATTGGATGTTATATTCGAATAGAAACATCTACCATTGAGAAATTCTTCTTATAAGAGCTGTCTTTTCGAATACATACTTCAAAGGATCCATTCTTGCTATTAACCACGTAGTGTGAGTTAACATATATTGTCTGAGACATTTAGTGGCCCAAGCCAAAGCATAACAAGTCTTCTCGAGAAGTGAGTACCGAGTTTCAGAGTCGGTAAATTTCTTTCTTAGGTAGTAGATTGCATGTTCTTTTTTACCCGTTTCATCGTGTTGACCCAATACACATCCCATGGAACCTTCAATAACTGTCAAGTACATGATAAATGGTCTTCCGGGAACCGGTGGCATCAGAATTGGTGGTTCTTGTAGATATTTCTTTATTGTTTCGAAGGTTGTTTGACAATCTTCATTCCACTCCACTAATTGATCTTTTTTGAGTAGTTTGAATATAGGCTCACAAGTGGCAGTTGGGTGCAATATGAACCGTCAGATGTAATTCAAACGCCCTAAGAAATCACAAACCTCTTTTTCTGTTCTTGGAGCTGGAATTTCTTGTATGGACTTTACTTTGTCGGGGTCCACCTCAATACCATGTTGACTTACATTAAAACCCAATAGTTTGCCTAACCTGACACCAAATGTACATTTTTTCAGATTTAACCTCAGCCGGAAGTTTCGTAGACGCTCGAATAATTTCGGTAAGTCAATGATTTGATCCTCCTATGTGTGAGATTTGGAAATCATATCGTCCACGTAAACTTTGACTTATTTGTGGATCATGTCATGAAATAAAGTGATCATTGCTTGTTGATAAGTTGCACATGCATTCTTTAGACCGAAGGGCATTACTCTGTAACAGAAGGTTCCCCAAGGTGTCATGAAAGTAGTCTTTTCCATATCCTTAGGAGCCATGTTGATCTGATTATATCCCGAGAAACCATCCATGAAAGAAAATACCGAAGCTTGAGCTGTATTATCCACCAAAACATCTATATAAGGTAACGAGAAATCATCTTTAGAACTTGCTTTGTCTAGATCCCGATAATCTACACACATGCGTACTTTACCGTTTTTCTTGGGTACTGGCACGATGTTAGCTATCCAAGGTGAATAATCTACCACGGCTAGGGACCCCGCATCAAATTGTTTGAGGACTTCTTATCAAATGTTGTCAGACATGTATGGACGAGTTCTTCTGAACTTTTGTCTGACAAGAGAACACCCTTCCTTGAGAGGTAGTTTATGCACGAAAATGTCTGTATCCAATCCCGGCATGTCTCTATAGGACCAGACAAATATATCCATGTATTCATACAAGATCTTGATCAACTTTTCCTTAACACTTTCCTCTAAGTTTGCACCCAGCTTGATCTCTTTTGGATCCTTTTTCGTCCCAAGATTGACGATCTCGATAGAATCTTAGTACAGTTGTATGCTATATGATTTTTGCTCTAGAAACCTCGCCAATTATTCAGAGAGTTCAAGATCTTCTCCATCTTCCTCTTCAACTTGATTAATTGGTGCATCAAAATCATATGGGATAGTAGAAGTATCGTTATAGGTGAGTTTAGATGTAGATCTGCACATTTTATCATGTTTTGGTACTTTTTAGAATGCGAATTTGGAAAGTGCATATGAAGAAATAGTATTGCCATTTGAAAATAAAAGAGAAAGACAAGGATCTTAATTGAATTCAAAACATAACTTTTATTAATTTAAATCATTGTTTAAAAATAAATGGGGGCCCTTACAAGCTACCTCTATGCCTCGGGCGGGACATAGGTTCTTTTTAAAACAGAAAAATTACTTTAGAAAGAAAAAGATCTCTGGAATCTCCACAACTGTCAAATTCTTGAGCTCTTCCTCTGTAGAACACTCACGAATGAAGTTGGATGCTCCTTTGTTGTTGCCCTTGTTGGATATCATTGACACTTTCCCACCACACTCTACTCCTTTGATGATGAAGGTCTCATGGATAGGAGGAAATTTCCATTCACCTTTCTACTGCGGTAAAAAAATCAAGGAGACCAAGCTATTTAGGAACTTGACTCATAAAGACTTAAGAAGTCACCACCTAACTTTATTGTTTCCAAGGAAAAGGGAAAATATCGAAACCCTATTGCTTAACATGCAATGAAAGAAGTAAAGACTAAAAGCAAAGCATAAGGAAGAGATCCAAGGTACGGGGGTTGGTTATACAAAGGGAAATTATTATCACCCTATGTATCTATAGTACTCTATAGGAACCACTTATAATATCTATTTTTTATTTTAAAGTTATTTGTTTGTTTTTTTAAATAAGTGTGGTGATGGAAAAAGAAATATATTTTAAGATATTTTTGTTTGGAAAGACATGGTCTTATACCTACGTACCAATTAAGGATCAAAACCCCGTATTTCGTGGTAGAAATAACAAAATGGTTTGTTGTGGTTGATTTTAGGAGACAAAGATACTTAATCATATTTAAGAGAGAAAGCTCAACTAATACCACCAGAAGTATGAAAAGATGGATCATGCGTCATCATGAAGGAAAGAGTATTAACTTGGATATAAAGATCAACAAGTTGCCAACTAACGTATTCATGTGGAAAGAATCACATTTACTTCAATAATTACTATTGAGATAGGAGAATCATATCTCAACTATGAAGAAGATTTATATCTAAACTCTTTGAGAAAAAGTTTAAATTGAAAAGCCAAGTGGTAAAAAGATTTGGGTGAGGTTAAGTCACTTTTAGTATTTTGAAAGAGTTTTAATATTCTTAAGTATATTGAGGCATTTGATTAAAAAAGAAAGTTTGAAAGTGCAATGATACAAAGTCAAGGTTTTTATTTGAAAGAGGTGATAGTTTAAAAAATGAACTTTTTACGGTTAAAAGGTTTCTCTAGAGTATATGAAAATACATAGGGTGATTATTTAAAAGGGTTTTTATACAAAGGGGAATGCACAAGCTTATGACTATAAAGTTAATAATACTATCCTTTTCCTTCAATTTTTGGGGCACAAGTATAAAAAAATATTAAATGACTAACATGGGAGCAAACATACACATCACAAGTATTTAAACACAAAGAGGGAGGTTAACATGTTTGTCAAAGTAAAAGTTGTGACAAAAGAAGTCACCTATCATGAATTAGGATTTTTGAACAAAGTTAAAAGTCAAGTTTTAAACCTAATTAAAAATCAAGTTTTACATGGCATAAAGGTACACAAGGGTCATGTTATCAAACAACATTCATTAGGGACATGTTAAGGTTATTATAAAAGAGTTTTAATTGAAAAATCAACGAAGAAACCAAATAAAACATCTTTTATAACTACAAAAAAAGGACTAACTTTGAATTAAATGAAAAAGGGTTAAATAAATAATATTTTCGGGATTTTTGCTTATATTCGTAAAATAGGGTAGATAAATAAATAGCGTGCAAAAAATTAGCCCAAAAAGAATTGTTTTAATAAGTGAAAAAAATTGTTGAAGTTTGATAGAAAAATAAGAGAAAAAGTATTAAAAATTAAGGAAAGGGCCTAGCAAGGGTTGAACCCGCGCCCTCAAGGTTATTGGTTAAAAGACCAACCACTGGGTCATGCGCTTGGCTTGTACAAAGGGTGCATCCAGTTGAAAATATTTGAAACAGGATTTAGAAAATCACAAAAGTAGAAAAACATGAAAAAATGGCAAAAGGGGTTCACACTAGTTCAAACCCTCTCCCTTTCGCTTGCCAAGATCTTAACGCACGCGCTCTTGCCACTGGGGTGGCTGTTTCATCCTTTCATAAAATGCCTTGCAATAAACATATTATAAACTCAAATTTCAAAAATTGAAAAATGGCGCCACCCTCTTTTTCTTCTTCTTCTTCTTCCTCACGATAGCAACAACAACCACCTCCATTCTTAAATATGTAAAATCTTCATTTCTCAACTATTTTCAAAAATGTAAAAATCAAAGTTGCTTGAAATTTAATCAGGAATTCAATAATGTAACTTATTCAAGCTAAGACTCAAAGATGAACACGAATTTTTATTAGTACAAAAAGGAAACCCTAACTGGTCAGTTTCAAAATTATCAACACACAAACAATATAAATGAAAACTAATTACATGGTTAGCTTCAGGACAATCATATCTACATTTTATCTTTTGAAATCAAGCGCAAATGATTCGTATATATATATATATATCGCAGTTTAAGAAATTTACCAAATTTGAGAAAGTCTAATGCTTCTTCTATGGCTTTTCAGTGCAATGTGATGATATGGTTAGCTTGTTGAGACCTCCTTGGAGCTATTCCAATCCTTACTTTGCCTTGAAACTAGCTGGAACTCTCTAACCAAGTCCAAATGCAAGCCACGTTTTTTGAGTTTGGAAGATGATGATAATGATGTTACAAAAGTTGTTTTTGTGTTTGGATGACTTCCATATGATCACTACTAGAAAATAGACTGAAAAAGCTTCAAAATCAGTCACTAAATCGTTTAATGAACAATTTAGTGACCATCACTTTTCGGTTGAAAAAGTGCTAGTCACTAAGCTTTTGCGACGAATTTGAGTGACTGATTTTTGTGTTTTTTTTTTGTAAAATAAAAATAAAAATTGTCAATACTAGGAATTGAACTCGTGACCTTCGTAAAATTTAACAAAGCCTTACTACTAAACCACTTAATACACTTTTTTATTTCATTGTTATATATATATATATATATATATATATATATATATATATATATATATATATATATATATATATATATATATATATATATATATATATATATATATATATATATATATATATATATATATATATATATATATATATATATATATATATATATATATATAACAATGAAATAAAAAAGATTAAATAAACTTTAGAAAATCACTATATAAATTTGATTTTATCATTCAGTTTTTTATTATGCACGCATAAAAATTTTATAATGAAAATAAAATTCACTTTGATACAAATATAAATATAAAATGACATTATTTTTATATTAATATGTGTTTTATTGTTAAAACAGTAAAAAGATGAAACTTTTACTAAAAATTAAAAGAGAATTATACATCTTTAAAAAATTAGAAGAGAAATAGTAACATAATAAAGAGGATTAAAAATAGGAAAAAAAACAAAAAAAAAGTTAGTGACCGAAATTTTGGTCTCTGATTTTTTCATATAAATTAAACTTTATTTTAAAATATTATTTCATGACTGAATAGGTGGTCACAAAATTTTAGTCACTAAATCGGTGTCTGATTTATTGACCAATTTAGTGACCTATTTAAAGCTGACTCATGAATATCAAAGTTTAGTGGTAATTCGGTCAGTACAGTGACCAAAATTTTCCGGTCACTAAATCGGTCACTAAAAGTGAATTTTCTAGTAGTGGATGTGTATGAGGTGTGTGGATGAATAGTTTGCAATGATATTGCAAGAGTTGTGAGATTCGAAGAAATGGTATTTTGGAGCTTTAATGGGTTTTTTTTAGCCAATTATAATTTGAGAGAGTTTGAGAGTGTTTTAGAGTTGTGAATTGGTATCTTTTAAGTTCAAATAAGCTTTCTATTTATAGAGAAAACTCAGAGGTAATAAGACAAATAAATTCTCAAGTTATGGAGTTATGGTTTTGGTTCCAAAGGAAATATCAAGTTATATGCATTTCCCCGGTTCCAAGGCATAGTACAAGGAGTGACTGGGTGAAGAGACACTGTTTACTTGCTTTAGGACGGAGTTTGATCAGAATAAAGTAGAGGCATGGGCTCAACGCATGCTTTGTACAAAAAGCTTGCTTTTCAAGAATAGCAATGGCGACTTTCTTCCTTAAATGGCAAGTTATTTGGACAATAGCTTGTATCACTTGGATAAAGGCTCAAAGGCTTGTGTACTTTTCTTACCTTGGATATATTTAGAGGAACTATGGGATGAAAAGCAAGACTGTATTGCATTACTTGGAGACTTGGTCTTTAGGTCATCACAAAAATGACTTGTAATTCAAGCTTGGACACCTAACTTCATAAATTAGAAACTCTTTGCTAAAGTATGATAAATTCATGCTCTTTGACATTTTGAAAAGCTTGAGACTTTATTACAACTTTCATGTTGAACACTTTTCTTAATTCAATCTGGATCTTAGTGAAAATTGGCCATAAAGTTGGTCACTTTTTAAGGTCAAAAGATTTTGATAAATTACTCTAAGTGTTGGCAGAACATCTTATGCATAAATATCTTGATTTGAGCATTTTTAGGAGATCAAACCTCATTGGTAAAGTTTTAGAACTTTCTATGATGAGGTGGGAGAACTGACTTGAGGTGTTTGCGTTTGATTGCAAATGTCGCGGTTAGCAAGAGTCGCTACCGACTTTTCTTTTATCCAAAAGGAAAGGTGAAAAAGCACAGGAAATACCTTTGAGATTGTTTCTTGATTTCGGGGGGTAGATTATGAAAAGGGAAGGTATTAGCACCCTTTTCATTCATGGTTTTCCATGGGCTCTTAGTTACTTGATAGATCACTTGCTTTTATTTGAAATTATGCTTTGTGTGGTTTTTGAAAGTATTTTGTAAAGAGGCCTTTGTTTAGGCAATCTTTGTAATGATTCTCGTTCGTAAGAATGTATACAAAGATGTTTGATATTTTGAAAATGTTTTCAATTTTGTAAGATGTTTGAAAGTGTATGTGATTGTTTTGAAAATAACAAGGATGTTTGTTTTGAGATGGAGCAAGAAATTAGGAGCAATCTACCTACTCAAAAGTCTTTCTTGTTTATTTTCTTTTCCTTTGACATTGTTGTCTTACCATTGATTTGGTAAGAAAACCTATCTTTGGATGTTAACGGAATGGGCGTGGGTTATCGTATAGCCATGATTAGAAATGTTGCAAGGTATCTTAACATTCTTTTTGAGGGACTAAGATCATTTTGTAAGGCAACTTTGGATAGCGTCATCGAGGGAATATGATCTTGTATTTGTTTGTTTTTGCTAAGATACCTTACATGCTGTGATATGGTGGAAGAACCGACTGTTTAATACTGGTTTGTGTTTTGCATTTTTTATTTGCAAAATGTCGCGGTAAGCAAGAGTCGCCACCGACTTTTATTTCATCCAATCGGAAAGGAAAAAAATACAGAAAGGGAAGGTGTTAGCACCCTTTCTATCCATGGTTTTCCATGGGCTCTTAGGTACTTGCTCATCTTTTTAAATTGCTTGTGTGTGTGCTTTGTTTTTGAAAAGTTTGACTTCGTGATAACCCTTGTATCAGTCCTCAAAGGTGTGACGAAGTTGTTTTGAAAAATTTGTTTGAAAAGTGTAAGTGTGAAAAGTTTTGATTTGAGCAAGTACCTACTAGCATCTACCCACTCGAAAAAAGATCGTTTCTATTCTTGTTTCCTTTAGACAGCGCTATCCTACTATTGAGAAATAGGTAGCACCGTCGTTGGAATTTGTAAGGGTTAATTCGAAAGGGACGTAATGGTCATTGAAAGCAACATGTAAGGATACCTTAGCATTTCGAATAGACTGTCATCATATATTCGTAGGCAACATCGAGGGACAAGATCATATACCGTAGGAAACTTTGAGGGACATCGAGGGACCTTGATCTTTATGATGATTTTAACCGAGGGTCTTTGCTAAGGGTGTCCCTACGTTCGAGGGACATGATCATTGTTTTCCGAGGCAACCAAGTGAGGCATACCATAAGAGTGAGCATGTGCATGTGTATGATTTTAATTATTTAATCTTTTCACAATTAAGGTGATCTACTGTTTTAATTTTCAGTTTGTCTTTCCATACAATCCTATTAACATACATCTAAGCAGTTTATAGTTTGCGGAATTAAAAGCACGAAAGTTTAAAGTCCTAGCTATTACAGGGCTTTTGGAGACACATAATTATTTTGACCGAAAAATAAAGATGCGGAATTTAAAACCCTAATTACTATTACAAACTCGGAGCAGTTACAATAATAATAAAAAAATGCGAGAAAAGATAAATCTATATTATTACATTGATAATGCGACCTATACATTTTTCCTAGAAATTAAAATGTAAAAGAATAAATAAAAATAAATTAAGGAAAAATTAAAACCTAAAATTCTAAGTTAATGTTTTTGGTGTTTTTTTAAGAAAATAATGTTAAGTTAATTAAAAAACCTAATTCTAACTAATTTTAATAAAAAAGTTAATTAACTTAATTCATTAATAAATAAAAAAAAGCCAAAAATTCAGTTACTAACTAAAAAAAAACCTAATCCTAATTTGTTAAAATTAAAAAAAAAAGTTAGTTTTAAAAAAATGGTTAATTAAAAAAATTCTAAAACCTAATTAATTTTAATTAATAAGAAAATGTTAATTTTGAAAAAAAAGGTTGACTAAAAAAACCTAATTAATTTTAATAAAAAAAGGTTTTAAAAAAAGTTTATGTCTAATGATTAATAAAAAAGATTAAGTTTGCCAAAAAATAGATAGGGGAAGAAACATCAATGAAAAATAGGGTTAGAAAATAAAAATAATGCAAATGTCATGGGTGGTTGTTGAACCAAAAATTAATTTAAAACCTAAAATTAAATTAAAAAAAACCTAAAATTAATTATTCAAGTTTATTATAAAAAATCAAAGGTTTTATGAAAAAAGTTTTAAACAGATGGTTGCCTTAACCTCCTCAGGATGTCTGCCTTGCCATACATTGGTGGTTGTTATGATCTGACCTCAGTGTTTTGTAATAAACCGGCATGGGACCATAATAGTTAAACCTATAGTGTTGAATCTCATAGCCACATTAAACAAATTAGTATACCATGAAATACAAAGAAAATAAATATATGAAATTTTATAATGTTAAAATCGATATGACATGTATGAATACTTCTACACCCTTTAGATCATGGAGATCAAACCAGCCTAACCTTTACTGAAAAAGTAGTGAAAGTAGTGAGATGTGGGTTTGTAACAAGGATGACTTGTATGTAGTGAGATGGGGATTTTCAATAAGGATTTCAAGGTTTTAGGGTTCTTGAAAGAATTTGATATTCTGACAGGGTTGTGACAAAAGTTTTTTTCTCTGTTGTTTGTGTGAAAAGAATGAGATTATATAATGGAAATTAGAGGAAAAAATGGACTTTGAATGTGCAATTGGACCTCTAATGTTCACTTGAGTCCGTCACATTCCAGACTAAATCGCAGGGTCTTAAGTGCAATTTTTGAAGTTGAAATGTGAAAACAAAATGTAGCCGACATCAAGAAATAACTCCTATCCGAAAATGGGCTCAATCGGATAAACAATGAATTAGTTATGAATTTTTGAAGTTTTGGCTCAGACAAACTTATTTTGGACTCCAGTGTCAACTCTGACACGTTCTTCAATAAAAAACTTGTATTGATTGGAGAATAATTCGGTCTCGACTTTTGATGCAAAGTTCTAGATCTCTGAGTCAATGACCTTGTGTAAAAAGATGGGCCCGATCCAACAAAAATTGACCGAGTTATGAATTTTCGAAGTTTCGACCCAGATGAAATAATATTCAGCATTCAGGATTTTCGGCGCGTCACGCGCACTCCACATAAAAAACGAAGGCCTTTTGGATACCGTTCGAACTCAATACCTCCTGTGAAAACTTAGCCAACTCAAGTTTTGAAAATTTGGCGCCGGAACCAGCTCGATACAATGAAAATCGACTAAGTTATGATTTTCTGAACATGACGCAAATAAACTTCTGTCACAAATTTTATGTACAAAAATACTTGATAAATCCACATTTTTGAAGAGCTTCAGATTGAAATTGGCTTCCAGCCGTGAGAGAAGAAAACGTAGATGACGTCAAGACAGAATTTTGGCCACCGGAACAGGTTCAAAACAAGCCACGATCTTCAAGTTATGAATTTTTTAGTGCATAAAAACTGCACTTTCAACACACTTTTTTCACCACATTTCTTCGAGAAAACTCACACATTCGGAGACCTTCTTTAAAGAATTGACTCTTGAGCCGAACCTAAATTTGATAATGCGTTATCAGAGATATCTTGGTGAAAGAACACCTGAATATGACGCGCCGGGTTGGACTTGTGAATCTTTGAACCTCGAATCGTTGTAAAACGGCGAACCGATCTTCAGCACAGAAAATACTCTGAGAACATCCATTAGCGAAATAAACGTCACTTGTAACCTGAAGAAGCTTGATAAATATACCTTTATTCCATAATAAAACCAATAATATGCGTGTATGAAAAGAGGGTAAATTTTGGGGTACAACACATGCGTAATATGGCCATTTTTGTAAGGCAACCAAGTGGGATAACCCTAGGGGTGTCATAAGTAAACAGGGCATATGCTAGCAAAAACAAAAAAAGAATGCCAGGCCCAAAGGGCCCACCGCCTGCAAACAAACATAAAAAAATGTCAAAAAAATTGGAAAAAGGCAAAATGGTCTCGTTGGGGCTTGAACCCAGGACCATAGGGTGAACAGGCGCGTGCTTTACCACTGGGGTGGCTATACATCCGTTTATATAGGAAAAACCATAAATATATACGGAAAACTGCTTTCTGAAGGAAACTTCATCTTCAACCTTGAGCCATAGCCGAACCACCTGTATCTTCCTCATTTCTCCATAAAAATGGAAAGTTCAAACATGAAAGTTGTGGTGTTTCTTCCCACGAATTCAACCATATAAATTATGTAAATTAAAAGTCAAAGATAAAATCTAATTTTACTGGCCCTAAATTGAAACCTAATTTTCTCATAAATTTCAAATCCAAAATTCTCTATACACAATTAATATAAATGGAAACTATGAACATGGTTAGCTTTAGAGCAAGGATATCTACATTTTGTTTTCACAAATCAGGATCAAATGATGCTTGTATGAAGAGATAGAAGTTTGAGTTTTTACCTCTTGCGGCTGGAGTCGTGAATAGAGTTTGAGCAACTTTTGGGATGGCCTGAGGATCTGTTTAGCTTGCCTGGACCTTCTTGAGTGTATCCCAACTCTTACTTTGTCTTGAATGTCCCCGAATCTCTCTACTCAAGTCAACCTGCAAGCTTGGTTTTTGAAAATGGTGGATAATGATGGAGGAGTTACAGTGAGGAAATGAGGGTATGGATTGCTTTGGTATGATGTATAGAAGGTGTTTAAGTGATTAGTTTTCAAAACGCACGAGTGAAAATGAAGATCGTGAGTTTTGGTTCAGAACTGTATGTTAATGGTGCTCTTGAACAAGTTTTTGGTTTTTGAATGTTTGAGGCAGTTTCAGGATAATAGCATTCGTGTGTCAACTTGCAAATAGTGTGTCTACTTATAAGCAAGAGGTTTTAAGACTTGTAACAACTCAGATTTCAAAAACTCGCATGTTTTGCTTGGTTACTTGTTTTTGAAGCAAAGCTAGCAAGCATGATTTCAAGGTGAAGTACAAAGCTTGTAGTGGGGATGAGACCTTTAAACACACTTGCTCTAATGGTGTGGAGTGTGTTTGTGCAGAAAGAACAAATGCAAGGCTCAATGCAAGTTGACTTTGCATAAAGCTTGCTTTTCTAAAATGACAATGTTGTCTTTCTTCCCAAAATGGAATTAACTTTGTACAGTGCATTGAATGCTTGGATTAAAGCTTCCAACAGCCATGAAAACATTAAATTATGGAGTGAAAGTTAAGTTAGAAGCCTGCAAAGTGGGATTTTTATAACATGCTTGAGGATTGGATCCAATGTTCTTCACAAAATGGCTTGTAATCCAAGTGATAAAACACCAACTTCATCTCTTCGATTCACCCTACTCAAGAATTATCTCAAGGTGTTCTTGGACATTTTGGAAAGCTTTAAATGTGCTATACAACTCATCTTTGAATTGCTTTTGAAAATTCCCCTTGGAATTATGTGAAAAATTTCCATGAAGTTAGGTCAAAAATCTGCCTAACTAGGGCAAAATTTTACTAAGTCATTTTTAGTTCATGAGCATGTATTCACAAAATTATAACTTGAGATCCAAGCATTTTTAGAAGAAGTTGTGTGAAGAAAAGTTGTATATTTCATGGAGGTCTACAACTTTCATATTGGAAGTTTCCTTTGAATCATCTTGCATCATGGTGAAAATTTGGCTCAAAGTTGTGAAAAAATAAGAAATTTTCTATACTTAGAAAAAATTCTAAGTTAAGAAATTTCAACTTTTCAAAATAAAATCTTGAATTCTTGATTTCTTGGTGAAAGAGTTTCATGTTTTGACATGTTTTGATGAATTATGATCTTTGGCATTTGATTTTGACCAAAAAGTCAAAGTTTGACTTTTCAGTATACAGTTGACTTTTGATCAGTTGACTGAAAAATCCATCTGTCAATCCAATGGAATTGTAGTGTTTTGAACCATGATATTAGGTCAAACTTATGCAATTGGACTCTTGAGGTCATGCCTCAACCCAATGGATCATTTTCTAGGTCAAAAACCAGAAATTGCCCTTTTCCAGTCAAAACCCTAATTTTGACCATTTTGCCCTTTTGATGATTTGTTCAAATTTCTTGAGGAATTATGGTCCAAACTTGATCAAATGATACATATGAGTCTAAAATGTTGATGTGGATAAAAAATTATGAAGTTTGAATGTAAATTGGCTATGGTTGACTTTTTCCCCAATATAGTTGATTTTTAGGTCAATTATTCAATTGACTGATCAAAAGTGTGATCCAAGGCTTGAAACTTGCCATGAGTAATCTTGGAGGTCCATAATGATCTATTAAAGTCCTATGGAACATTTATAGTTCAAAAATCCTTGTGCAATCTCAAACCCTAATTTTCAGTCATCATTGCTTAAGGAGGTGTCTTGAGCTGATCAAACTCTAGTGCAGTCTTGAACTCAAGGAGATCTTGTGAGAAAATTCTTGATAAGTAAGAGGATAAATTTCAGGGTACAACACTTTCAATTAACTACAACTTTCATGTTGAAAGTTTTCATTGAATCAACTTGGATTCTGGTGAAACTTGTCCATGAAGTTAGGGCTTATTAAGTGTAAAAACACTTGAATTTCTGAAGTGTCCAAAATCTTCAACCTTTGACTTTTGTTGACTTTTATTAATTCTATTGATTCTTGATGCACAAGTTTTATAAATTTTAGTGCCTTGATGATCCTTTATTTTTGAAGTTCAATGTTGACCAAAAAGTCCAAGTTTTACTTTTGTGTGACAGTTAAATTTTCATCAATTGATTCCAATTCTTTCACTATCAGTCAATTGTATATTTGGAAATGTCTTGGGCCATACAATTATATCAAGATGTTGCATTTAAGTTCTTTGAATCATGCCTCAAGCCATTAGGTCATGCATTGAGCCAAAAGTCAATGATCCACTTTAATCAAAACCCTAATTTAATCAAGACTTGTATTGATGAAGATCTCTTGCTTTAAAACCCTACTTGACATAAAGAGCAAACACACAAGCTATTTATGTATTTTGTTAGAGATGCAATGATGCGTATAAAGTGGGATCTTAGGTAAAAAAATAGGGTACGACATTTTCTTAATAGCCTTTGTGGGTTTATAGCCCAAACCAAAATGATCTTTTTTCTTAAGTATCTCCACAAGCTTGCCCCAACCTTTTGATGTCCGGTCCTCCACTGCCGTTTATAAGACTCTCCATGAAGTCGTGGTAGTTCCCGATTTCTTGATTTTCTCCACCGGTAGGGTTACCACAGTAGCAACTTCTAGGACTTGGAATGGCGCTTCCACACAGTCTCCTTCCACACTGATATTTTTGTAGGAATACAAGTGGCTTACAAAGATATATTCTTCTCCATCGATCACAAGCAATTTTACTTCAACGAGGAACTTCAATTTTTGGTGCAGGGTTGAGGTAACATCCCGCACCGTATGGATCCAAGGTCGCCTGAGCAAACAAGTGTATGCTAGTTCTATATCCATCATCTGAAAGGTAATGTAGAACATATGCCGGCCGATCTTGACTGGAAGGTCCACTTCTCTAAATACTATTCTTTGTGAACCATAGAAAGATTTGACCACCATAGAGCTTGGTCTTATGACGATGCCGTCTATTGTTAGCTTCATCAAACTTACCATTGGTAGTACATTGAGGGAAGAACAAATATCAGGGAGCACCCTGAATAAGCTAGTTGTTCCTATCTGGATTGAAATGTGTAATACCTTGTTATGAGCTCTACCTTGGGGAGGAAATTCACTATCATTGAAGCCTAGGCGTGGTCCCGATGTCATATTAGTTATGACTCTATCAAATTGATTTACTGTGATCTTCTTTGTAACATGAACAAAACTCAGAATCTTCATGAGAGAGTCTCGACGTGCCTCTAAATTGATCAACAAAGAGAGTATTGAAATCTTGGTCGGGGTTTGGTGTAGTTGACCCACCACTCTATAATCACTCTTCTTGATTATTTTCAAGAATTCTTCAGCCTATTGATCGGTAAAGTTCTTACTCAAAAGTGCTGCTCCTGACTAGTTTCATCCACAACTTTCCGTTTATCCTTAGTCACAATGTTATCCTTCTTCTGTTGTTCGGAACCATATATTCGACCACCGTGGGTCATGCCCCCTGTTCCTGCTATATTTATAATTGCAGGCCCTTAGATTATTGACGATTCACATTCTTGTTTTAAACTATTGACATAGACAATAATATCGTAATTCCATGGTATAACTTTATCATTTTCATAGGGAACGAGAGATGTTCCTATAATTACCATCATACTCTTTAGAAGCATTGGTATCTTCAGTGTTTGACCTTGGCATGGTATTGTTACTGGTATCTTTGTCGTGGTTGGCTCTCCATAAGGAATTACAAGAGTTTTCTTGACAAAACTTGACCCTTGGCAAGGGATCACCAATGGCTGTCATGCTTTCTGATGTGACACGACAACATTAGTTTCTCCTTACTTATTTTTCAAGAAGTTAAGAACATTTCTCTTTGAGTTGTGAGAAGTAATGTATGATGCCCCTTGTATTTTTTCGCTTTTCAGGCCAACTTTAATTCGTTCGCAAATTATCACCAAGTCATAGAAACCTGAGGAGACGCTTCCTACCATCTTCTTATAGTACAGACCTTGTAGAGTACTCATGAACATGCCTACCATCTTCAAGTACTCATGAACATGTCTACCAAAACTTAATTAGCACTGAGAGCCCTCAAATTTTGGGACCATTCATTCTTTGTCAGATCTTTAACCATATAGTCCTCCTTGTAGAGGTGAGTAATGAGCCAAGTGTATAGAATGGGAATAAAACAATGTAGGAAACCTCTCTCTCTTTTTCTTAATGCGTATGAAGGGAGTAATAAACATCAACATGAAAAGTAGGAGTAGGATCCGCATTCAACACTTTCACGGCCCAAAATACATTAATGGCCGCAGAGTCAATATAGTCCACAGTATTTGGAAACCAAACTAAACCAAAAAAAAGTAATTCCAAACAATCCACATAAACTTTCCATTCTTTCTTATCAACAAAAGAAAGAGCCTTGGAATCTAGATACTGCCTCTTGATACCTTGCTCTTCTCCATCTTTCTTAACATTGAGTAGTAGGTCAGCGAAGTGTATCCCTAACTCCTTAGCCAAGTCTCAGACCTTGATAGTATTTCCAATCCCTATGTATGCTACATCCTTTATTCTGGAGAATCCCAAAATCTATCAAATTCCTTCAAAGTAGGTGCCTACTGAAAATTCAGGAAAGTGAAACACCTTAGTGGGGGGGGGGGGGGGGGGGGGTCATAGAACTGAGCTAGGGCAATAACTTCTTCCACTTGTACAATCACCTTTGTAAGCTCAATGATATCTCCACAAAATTGAACAAACATCTTCATAGCTTTTTCACACAATTTCCCTCTGATCAATTTCATTTTCATCATATCAAATATAAGGGCGCTAACACGGACGCTAGGTTTCTTGCCCGTATTCACCTTTAGGATACTCACCAAAAACCTTTCTTCTTTTATTATTATTTTTAGAAATCCTGAGAATAAGACAAAATAAATGAAAAAATGATGAATATTTTGAAATGCAATGAGGCATGTATGCATGGTGATGTAACATGGTGGTGGGATTATAAAAGGTATCCTTAGCAGGTATGTACCTAGTTTCGTCCTACTGATATTCTAACCTTCACATAAGGGTGACTTCCTTAAAGGTATCATGGATAACACTAGAGGGAAAAGGCACAAGGCCTTCCCTTAAGCAGAGCCTCTTTGTAGACTGATACTTTCGTCTCTTAGGTCATACAAGGTCCCACCATGAGATTTTATATTTGGGTTATACAAAGAGTCATTGGCCGAGTCCCAAAATCCTATCTCTAAGAGAGTATATCCCTCTAAAATATATTTCTCAGAACTCAACCCTTATACAAAAATTTTAGAGAGAGAAGCTCTGACCTTTCTCTAGGCGATCATAAATCACCCCACCGACCGGAAAATGCCTCCGCCGGTGGTTCCAACCTTCAACCACCATAGACCACCATCCATACCTAGTTTTCTGATTGATATTCAACCATAAACTTCAAACATTCATACCAACCACAATCCTGAACCCAGATCTTCATCCTAGATGAAGAACCTTATCCTTCACCACCGTGATCCATGGTCGTCGTACAGATACAAGTTCGTTCAGAACTTTATCTATTTTTTCCCATAAACCCTTTGAAGATCCAACCCTAAAGTTATGAACCCTAATGACATATACCATAACCCCATGAACCCTAATCCAGAAACGTAAAATCTTAACCCGAAGCATCAAAACCCTAGCCCTGAAATCCCAAATTTCTCAAAAACACAACATTCAAACAACATCATACAAACATCATAACAACGATTAAAAGCCTTAAAGCTAAGTGATTTCGAGTTTACCTCTCCTACCGTGAAACTTATTGTAATTTGAGTTCCTCTATATTTCTCTGATCTCCCTCTTCTAATCTTCTTCTTCTTCTTCTTCTTATTCTTCTTCTTGCAGGTACAGTGATGGAGTCAAGCTCGAAGTGGTTAGGTTTCTAATGATGAACCCTTATCCTTTTCTGGATGAAGAGCTTTACTGAGGGTAGAGATTTGTAGCAATGCAAGGGTTTCTTCCCAGATTTTTTCCTATTTAATTATATCTTAGTGTTAGGTTATTATAGGCTTAGGAATTAGTATAAATTAGGAAAATAGTTTATGTAATTTGCAGTTATAAATCAATTGGGAGTTGATTGATTCAATTTGTTGTAATTTACAAGATTTGATTGGATTTAGTTTGTAAAATAGATTTAGGTTTTTTTGCAATTGTAATGTATTTGGACTGATTCTGTATGTAAATCCAACAAATCAATAGAGATTTGATTTCCCTATAATATTTGATTTGATTTGCTTGTAGTCTGATTTCTAGGCTTTTGGATAACTTAGGGAGAAAGAGTCCAATTTGGGCGCAACACTCAAATTAGGGTTTCGACCCTAATCTTGAATTTGTCTACAATTGAATTATAATCATAAAACAATAATAAAATTTACACAATTAATCATAATATACATTTTACATAAATAATAATAATATACTACCTTTACGTTGACTTCAGTCAACAAAATAAAAATATTAAAGCCCAATAATAATAATTTATAAAATAAAAAAATTAAAGTTTTGTTGACTTCAGTCAATCTCTAAAAAATTAACTTAATGGGCCTCTTAACACTTTAATGGGTCTCTAAACACTTTAATGGGCTATTAGATAAGAATTAGAATAATTACCCCCTTTTGACCAAGATGATAAATACACACCTCCCTGATATGTCTAAACAAAAACACAAAATAAAATAAAAATAACTTAGCATGCATGTGAACATAATAATAATTTTTTTAAACAAATGCAATAATGAAAAAAATTAAGATGAATGCTGCAAAAAATATAATGAAATGACTTTACACCAATATGAGAAAATTTGGGGTATGACAACTTCCTTGCCTAAACCAACTGTTCAGGACTTTCTTGCTCAATCAAATAGAATGAGACTTTTCCAAGTTCTAAACAAAATATTTAGATTACAATAAGATGTACTTGATATAAAATCCGAGGTACAAATGATACAACACACCCAAAGACCTTGATATATGACATTTCTAAGATATACAAGTATAAGAATATTCTCAAGTCTATGTGCAATGCAACAAATGTAACGTGAAGAGTGAAACAATTATTGTAATATTTAATTTTCTGTTGTTGTTCTTGTTGTATTATTCATGTATGTTTATTTTTGAATCTTTAGCTCAATTATATAGAGGGAACAAAAGAGACGTTGGAATCTTGCTTTCGCAAGTTATAAGAACAAGAAGTGTTTCCTACATCTAGCCTTCAGATTTTGATGATAACTTCACATGTTATCTTAGAGAACAATTGTATAGAATATAGGCTTCGTCTAGTGTGTAGCTACTGCTATAATATTCTGACTCTTCTATAAGGCATGTGACGTCATCAGGTTCTGAACACACACTCTGGAAGAAAACATGTGGTTACATGGTTTGTTAAAGTCAAGGTTTTGAATTGATCTTCTGCAATGTGTCTTAGGAACGTTAGTACAAGAAGTTATAATAATGGATTTATGAATTAGATTTGGAGGCCTTCTAAAGCTTTACTTCTATGTTACAAGTTCTGAAGATTATGAAGACAAGGTTTTGCTGAACAAGTTCTGATGATCTGAAGAAAAGGAAGTTCTTACAACCAAGTTCTGAAGACTCTGAAGACAAGGTTCTATGTGACAAGTTCTGAAGACTCCAAGACTTAGGTTCTAAGGCTTAATAAAGATTCTTATACAACAAGCTTCAATGTTTAACATTCGAATACCTGAAGCTTCTGTAGATCAAGAAGAAAAAGTTCAAAATGGTTAACGTGTAATAGTGTACAAAAGGTACATAAAGTGATTGTGACCTCTACTCTTCTAGAGTGGCACAATGACAATTCTTTTGTACTTGACAGTGAATAATCTCATTATAACCATTGAGAACCAACAACTAGATTTCTGATTTACCTTTCTACCATTTCAAAGGATGTCTTTTATAAGCTATAAAAGGAAGACTTGGAAGCTGAAGAAAAGTAACAAACTACATTACAATGACAAATCTATCGGTTCAAATCAAGCTTAATAAAACTACACCAAAGGGTTTTGAAAAAATCTATAGGGAAATCATTTGTGTATAGTTTTTTAAATAAGCAAGGAGTTGTTGTTCATATCTTGCAGTAGAACACTTAGGTGTTCTTCATTGTGGTGAAAAGTTTGTGTAATCTGCTTACAAGAAGAAAATCTATAATACACTGAAAGTACTCAGTTATTGTTGAATGATACCTTGATATACTGAGTAAATGTCTGAGCTCAAGAAGACTCCTTCTGCGGCTTGAGTGGATTTATAATAAGGATTGATAGACTTATTAGGGGTGCCAATAAGGTTGATCAGACTTGCTATGGGTTGTTCTGTAATCAGTTTGGTTATAGTGGATTAAGTCCTTGTTGAAGGAGAAATGATCCTCGCGAGAGTGGAATGGAGCAACTTAGTTAATTGCGAACCAGGATAAAAATCATTGTGTTTATTTAATGTTTTATGTTCTAAGCGTACTCGATTTGTCACCAACGAAAAAATTTTATTTTGTGAAACCTAATTCAAACTCCCCTTTCTTGTGTTTCTCACACCTTCAATTGGCATCATAACTCCTGTTCTGGTATTGATAGTTATCAAAAACTTAACCATGCCAGATAAAGATCCAGATGGGTTTTTTTGTTGAAGAAACACAATGGTTCAACCCTCTCTAGCTATTGCTGCATCATATTTAAATGATAAAAGTTATAACGTTAAACGTCCTGTCTTTGATGGAGAAAAGTTTGAATACTAGAAAGATAGACTAGAAAGTTTCTTTCTAGGTCATGATATTGATCTTTGGGATATAGTAGTCGATGGCTACATACCTCCCACAAATAATACTGAAAAAGAGACAGCTAGGAAAGCTATGATTGATCAACAAAAAAAAGATTGTAAGAATCATTATAAAGCAAGAACCATCTTGCTGAATGTGATTTCTTATACTGAGTATGTGAAGATCATAAATATGTACTTTTCCAAGTCTATATTTGATTCTCTCAGAATGACTCATGAAAGAAATGATCAAGTCAAGGAAACCAAGGCGCTGACCTTGATTCAGAAATATGAAGCTTTCAAAATGGAGGAAGATGAAAGTGTTGAAGTCATGTACTCAAGATTTCAAACCTTAGTTACAAAACTAAGAGTTCCAAACAAAGGCTATTCAACGGAAGATCACGTGAATAACATTATCAGAAGCTTTCCATCCAAACAGAGGCCCATGGTAACTACTCTCAAGCTTGCAAAGCATATAAACAACACTTCTTTAGGAGATATGATAAGTTCTTTGAGAAGTCATGAGATTGAGCTTAAATAAGATGAACCATAAAAGAAGATAAAATATATTTCTCTCAAATCCATCAATAAATATGAGAAGTCAAAAGCTCTTCAACCAGAAGAGATAAAAGATTCAAAAGAAGACCTTGATGATGAAGAAGAGTTATCTCTGCTATCTAGAAGGGATAACCGTATCTGGAAGAAAAGTCAAAACAAAAGGTTCAGAAGCTCAAGAAGGACTAGAGGTCACTTTAAATCAACCTCAGGTCAAAGAAAGTCTAGCGGTATTGAAGGCACTTGCTATGAGTGCAATGAACTAGGACACTACAAACTAAAGTGCCCTAAGCTTCTAAATAACAACATAAAGATAAGAAATATTAAAGGCAAAAAGAAATTGGAAACAAGGGATGACTCAGACTCAGAAGTAGAACATACTTATGTAGCACAAATGACTCATACTGGAAATTCAATGAAGAAATATGTTCAGAGGATAAAGCCAATTCAGAGGAAGAAAAATCTATCTGCAAAGAGACATATTTAGCTGCACAACTAAAACATCAATCTTGGTACCTGGACTCTGGCTGCTCACAACGCATGATGGGAAAAAGGCACATCTTCACAAGTTTGGATCTTAAGCATGGAGGCATCGTAGGCTTTAGAGAAGATCAGAAAGGAAGAATCATATGCTCATGTACAGTAGGTAATAACTCTTTTCCCTCTATTACTAATGTTTTACTTGTTGGAGGATTAAAATATAATATTTTATCTATAATTTAATTAAGTGACAATGGGTATGATATAATCTTTAATCAATATTCCTATAAATTTGTTATTAAAAAAGATGGATATATGATTTTCAATGGAAAAAGAAGAAACAACACCTATAAGATCATACTTTCTGCCCTTAAAGAACAAAATGTAAAATGTCTCATGTCTATTAATGAAGAGAAATGGATGTGGCATAGACGTTTAGATCATGTTAGCTTGAGAAGAATTTATCATCTAAACAAGCTTGACCTCTTCAGAGGCCTACCAAAACTGAAGTATACTTCAAATGCTCTTTGTGAAGCATGTCAAATTTTTTTTTTTCAAAAACCTCTTTCAAATTAAAAAATGTTGTTTCCACCTCCATACCATTGGAAATTCTTCACATTGATTTGTTTGAGCCAGTAAAAACCGCGTCAATCAATGGAAAGAAGTATGGATTAGTCATTGTAGATGACTACAACAGATGGACATGTGTAAAGTTTCTCAAACACAAGGATGAGTCACATTCTGTTTTCACTACTTTCTATACTCAAGTACAAAATGAGATGAATCTCAAAATTATCAAGGTTAGAAGTGACCATGGTGGAGATTTTGAAAAAAATACTTTGAAAATCTATTTGATGAAAATGGTATCTCCCATGATTTCTCCTGTCCAAGAACTCCACAACAAAATGGATTTGTTGAAAGGAAGAATAGGACTTTGCAAGAAATGGCTAGGACCATGATCAGTGAAACCAACATGGAAAAATACTTCTGGGCAGGAGTTGTAAACACATCTATTATATATAGAACAAAGTCTTCATTAGACCTATTCTTGGAATGAATCCTATGAATTATGGAAGAACAAGAAACCCAACATTTCTTATTTTCATCCGTTTGTATGCTCTTTTTTTATATTTTGAACACTAAAGAAAGTCTAAACAAGTTTGATTCAAAAGCTCAGGGTTGTATCATGTTAGGATATTCTGAACGCTCAAAAGGCTATAGAGAATATAACACTGAAACACTCATTTTTGAGGAATCAATCCATATTATATTCGATGATAAGCTTGACTTTGAAAAGTCAAAGCTAGTTTATAAGGTTGCAGATGTGGAAATTACGTACTCAGAATCTGAAGGAACTGCTGCTGAAGTCCAAGATGTGAAAGAGTCAAAAAATGATCAACCAGAAGTCTCTAATGTTCATACTCCTCCAAAAAGACTAAAACAAAGTCTATCTCATTCCGAGGAACAAATTCTAGGAGATAAGATAAAAGCTGTTCGAACTAGATCCCGCTTCAAGCCTCCTATGGAAATGCTTCTAAGTTTAGTTTCGATGATAGAACGTGTCTCTACCGATGAAGTGCTTCTTGATCAATCCTGGATTCAATCCATGGAAGAAGAACTCGGGCAATTATCAATCAGTGATGTTTAAAATCTAGTACCAAGACCCAAAGGAACTCATGTGATTGGAACCAAATGGGTCTTTCAAAACAAGCTAAATGAAAAAGGTGAAGTGGTAAGAAAAAAGGCTTGACTGGTTACACAAGGATATAGTCAACAAGAAGGGATAGACTATACAAATTTTTTTGCACCAATCACCAGGTTAAAATCTATTCGTCTTTTAATTTCCTTTGCTATTAATCATATCATCATCTTATATCAGATGAATGTTAAAAGCACATTTTGAATGGTTACATAACTGAGGAAGTTTATGTGCACCAACCTCCTGGTTTTGAAAACAATAAAAATCCCGATTTTGTTTTCAAACTCAAGAAATCCCTGTATGGTCTAAAATAAGCTCCAAGGGCTTGGTATAAGAGACTCAACACTTTTCTTTTAGAAAGTGACTTCAACTGAGGGGAGGTTGACACTACTCTGTTTTGTAAAAATTTTAAAAGTGATATCTTGGTAGTTCAAATATATGTTGATGATATTATATTTGGTTATGCTAATTCCATTTTGTGCGAGAATTTTGCCAAGTATATGCAGGATGAGTTTGAAATGAGCTTAATGAGAGAACTCAAGTTCTTTTTGGGAATCCAAATCAATCAAGAAACAAATCAAACCTTCATTCACCAGTGAAAATATATATCAAAGAACTTCTGAAGAAGTTTGGCTTATATGAATGCAAGATAACAAAGACTCATATGCATCCTACTTTTATTCTAAATCAAGACGAGGTAAGTAGCAAAGTTGATCAGAATTTGTGCAGAGGTATGATAGGTTATTTACTTTATCTGGCTGCCTCTAGGCCTGATATATTATTTAGTGTATGTCTATGTGCTAGATTTCAATCATATCACAGAGAATATCACTTAACTACTGTAAAACGAATCTTTAGATACCTGAAAAACACTACTAACCTTGGTCCGTGTTGTAGAAAATCAGAAGAATACAAATTAGTAGAGTATTGTGACGCTGACGATGCCAGTGATAGGCTTGAAAGGAAGAGTACCTCTGGATATTGTAAATTTCACTGAGAAAACCTCATATAATGGTCCAACAAGTGACAATCACCAATTGCTCTCTCAACTGCTGAAGCCAAATACATCTCTGTGGAAAATTATAGCACTCAAATTCTCTGGATGAAGAGTCAGTTAGAAGATTATCATTTACATGAAAATAATATTCCTATCTTCTATGAAACTACTTCTGCCATTTGTTTATCTAAGAAACCTATCCTACATTCTAGGGCTAAACATATTGAAATTAAACATCATTTCATCAGAGACTATGTCCAAAAGGGTGTTCTATCTTTAATATTTATAGACACTGAACATTAGAGGGCTGACATCTTTACAAAACCCCTTGCTGAAGATAGACTTATTTTCATTTTAAGAAATCTAAACATGGTTTCATATCCAGAATGAAAAAGATGTTGTTTCAATTTGATGAAGCACTAAATGTAATATATGCTTCTATTATTTTCCGTGTAGGATTCTGAAACATGTGACTTTTGATCAAGTGAAGTATTCATGATTCAGTTATGCTCATGAATCATCTATTCCTCGAATGGATAATTTCTATGAATACTGAAGAACCTACTTTATCAAATAAGTTACTAAAAAGTAAAAGGATTCTTGTTCGGATAAAATAATGTTGTCGCTCTGAATAACTTTGCACTTTGTGTGACATCTTGAGGGAGATGATATTCTTGGGAGTATACAAAAATCGTCATGATTTACCCTATGCCAGTGATTATTTGTTCATTTCCTTGTGAGATATTCCATTTGGCCTATGTCATTCGTCAGGTAAGACATGTCTTCCATGTGTCATTTCTTTTGCCTCTCACCCATTTTGTTGTCTCATCCTCATCTCTTAATCTAAGAACCATATTCCATCTTTTCTCTATCATGCCTTCACAAATCCTTCTCTGTCATCATCAAAGATTCACTTCTCTATCCTTTTATTACCTTTTTTATTTTTGAAAAAGGGGGAGAAAGTAAAATGATTTTGATAATGTTTACTCTCAGAGTATGACACTCAAACATATATAATGATGTTACCACTAACTGTTTGTTTGATGTTTTCAATCCAGGAACTCTAAAAAAGTTCATTGAGTTTATTCAAAGACAGGTTGAAGATGAAGATCCTAATGTAAAGGTTGAAAACCTTATGGGTGATATCAACTCTGATTTTATATCTAAGATGTTGTACATCTTGTAAATATATGAATACTCAAATGGATATACCAAATATAATTTAGAAGTTATAAACTTACTGAAAGTAAGGTAATCTTGCTAAATATCATAGTATTTAGAAGTAGTTAAATTTATGAAAATATGAAATTCAGACTCAAAGCTCAGAAGTTGCGCTCTCATGAAAGGAAGTCAAGTCAACATTCTGATGCATGCTCTCATACATAGATGCAACTCATAATATGTGTTGTGATACGTGTGCTTCAATAACATATGCTCTATTCAGAAGTTGTGAATTGTCTTAATGTATGATAGAATGGAGAATATCAAATCAAACGGTGATTCTTGAGAAGTATAGTGTTTTGGTTGTGATATCAGAATCATGTTCCAGATGCCCCGATACATAATGCGTTGCATTATTCAATCAGGCTCAAATCAAGTTTTGATTCTTCATCAAGTGTTGATATAAAGCAGGTTATAAGATGAATACCATGCGTTCTAGTTAGACTCTAATGAGTTATTATAGGGAAGTGTTACTTCCCTATTTCTTATGTTCTGATACTAAAATTTATTTGTGAGTCTTGGGCTCATGGGGAGACTTTGAACAAGTTTAAATAGAATTTTGGGTTTAATAAATTCAGAGGGAGATGTGAGCTTAACTTTGAATTTGTCGGTTACGATGATTACCATGTATAAATTGTTCTATCAAAATACATGGTTTTGTCATCATAAAAAAGGGGGAGATTGTAAGAACAAGAAGTGTTTCCTACATCTGGCCTAGAGATTTTGATGATAACTTCAATTTTATCTTAGAGAACAATTGTACACTAATGGTTTCGTCTAGTGTGTAGTTACTTCTATAATGTTCTAACTATGTTACAAGGCGTGTGACATCATCAGGTTATGAACACACACTCTGGAAGAAAACATGTGGTTAAATGGTTTGTTAAAGTCAAGGTTCTGAACTGATCTTTTGCAATGTGTCTTAGGAACATTAGTACAAGAATTTTTAATTGTGGCTTTGTGGCTTAGCTTTGTAGACCTTCTAAAGCTTTACTTCTGTGTGTTACAAGTTTTGAATATTATGAATACAAGGTTCTAATGAACAAGTTCTGATGATCTGAAGAAAAGGAAGTTCTTACAACCAAGTGCTAAAGACTCTGAAGACAAGGTTCTATGTGACAAGTTCTGAAGACTCCAAGACTTAAGTTCTAAGGCTTAAGAAAGATTCTTCTACAACAAGCTTCAATATTCAACATTCAAATATTTGAATCCTCTGTAGATCAAGAAGAAAAAGTTCAAAATGGTTAACGTGTGATAGTGTACAAAAGGTACATAAAGTGATTGTGACCTCTAGTCTTCCAGAGTGGTGCAAGAACAATTCTTTTATACTTGACAGTGACTACTCTCATTATAATATTTGAGAACCAACAACTAGATTTTTTATTTACCTTTCTACCCTATTAACGAATCTCTTTTACAAGCTATAAAAGGAAGACTTGGAAGCTGAAGAAAAAAAATAAACTACATTACAACGACAAATCTATCGGTTCAAATCAAGCTAAAAAAATACACACCAAAGCGCTGTGCAAACTCTGTAGAGAAATCATCTATGTATAAATTTGTAAATAAGCAAGGAACTATTGCTCGTATCTTGCAGTAGAACACTTATGTGTTCTTCATTGTACTGAAAAGTCTGTAATCTTCTTACAAGAAGCAAATCTGTAATACATTAAAAGTATTCAACTGTTGTTGAATGATACCTTGAGAGAGTGAGTGAAGGTCTGAGCCTAAGAAGACTCCCATTGCGGCTTGAATGGATTTACAGTAAGGATCAACTGACTTATTAGGGGTTCCAATAAGGTTGATCAAACTTGTTGTGGGTTGTTCTGTAATCAGTTTGATTATAGTGGATTAAGTCCTTGTTAAAGGAAAAATCATCCTTGTGAGGGTGGACTGAAGTAGCTTAGTTAACAGCAAACCATGATAAAAATCATTGTGTTCATTTACTATTTTATGTTCTAAGCGTACTTGGTTTGTCACCAACAAAAAGATTTTATTTGGTGAAATCCAATTCAAACCTCCCTTTATTGTGTTTCTCACACCTTCACAAGTCTCTTTGCTGAAGAAGTTATTCCTAAGAGAGAGACGTTGGAGTAGGTACGATTAGGATCTTCATCTTATGCATAATTGTACTATCCATTGTGTCTTTCTCCATTAAGGCCTTCGTAGGCATGTAGTAGTAGGCTGAAGAAATCATATCGATTTTCCTTGAGCCTTGCGCTAAAACCTCTAATTGACTTCCTCCATAATTCAAGTTGTTGACATGATGTAATTGCTTTTGAACAGAGTACAGACAAAAGAGTTTTTTATTGTGCTTCCAACAAGGCGTTTAGTTCCATAAGAATCATCAGAGACAAAGTGTTGGCTCTTGAAATAGACACCTACTATATATTGGCCCCATAGACCAAAAATAGAGCAGATAAAGCCAAGATGGAAAATGCTTCGACGGATGGAAAAAACTTAGAGAAAATATCCGAGTTACAACTTGGTCTTCGACCAGACATCACCATCAGGCCTTCGACGGGAAAGGTCCTATGGCCTTCGACTAGAAGAACAAACCTTCGTGTCAGCACCAAAGGCGAAGGATATTTGAATTTGAAGATTGGAGGGAAATGCAGTTTGCCAACAGTTAAAAGAAAGCAACGTGGCAGGAAGATATAGGTCGAGGGACATGCAGAAGACACTTATCTTCATCCTAGAAGCAAGTCCACCCTCGACAATTACATAATTTTAGTATAAAACTAGGAAGTTTGTGTAGAGTTTTCGTGTGTTCAACCTATTGTGCTAGTTACTCAACATTATTCAAGTACCCGATGTGTGTGAAAGAATAACTGAGAATGTACGTTGGAAAAACCATTTTTTATTAATAAAGTCTTTTTACATTTCTTTGAATTTCGTTTGCAAAGTTTACATTTCTACATCTTTACTTGCACTTCTAGTTACTTCCTTACTTTCCAAAACCATAAACACCATATCCTTGGTCGAACGTGTGTTATTCCTAGATATCAACTTTCACATCAAACCAACATAAAAATTAGCATATGTTCTGGGATCAATCTGATCGATCCCGCGAGTAACCAAAAGGACTTTCCTTTTTGGAGGATCAATGGTTGTTTACCAAAAACCACGGTAAAAAAATTGGCACACCCGGTGGGCCGTTGCTAGTTTTTATCATCTATTTGTTCATGTTATTTCTTTCCTTTTATAAGTATACAGCGTTGCGTGTTATTAAGAAGTGGTAGAATAACCAACGAGTGTACTGTTAGGAAGAGAAATAGCGAGAGTAGAGTGGCTAATGAGCCAAATCATGGAGAAATACCTCCACCAAATACTATTGGAACAACGGTTATGACTACCATTGGAGATAATATCTCAACTTCTGTTGGTTCGGTACCAACGTTAACCACGAATCAAACAGGACCCTTACTTTCATATGTGGGTCCAAGAGGTCCATTAGGAACACCCCCACCAAGGGAAAATCTAGGATCTCGACCGTACATTCCCCCAGGATTCTCGACAGCCTGGATTGGTCGAGAACAGCTATATGGCATGCCAACAACTGAAATGGCTAGCCTTATGAATGTTGCGTCTACTTTTTCAGAACCTTTGGTGAGTGCATCATCACCATTACAGGGATCTGGAGCTAGTATGGAAAATTTGGGTAGAAACCAGATTTTAGGAGGACCATCACATGCAATACCAAGCCTCACAAATGCTTCTACAATAATTTTGAGGCAACATATGGATGAAAGCAACCATGATATGGTGTAAATGTTGGCACAAACCCTAAGTACAGTGCTGAACCCCCTAATACAAAATACTACCCAGTCAAATCAACAAATGTCAGCATAAATGACGCGCATGGATGAATTCTTTGGGGTACCCCAAACTATTCGACAACCCCAAAGAATACCAATAAGAGTAAACCAAGGGGTAATCATGGAAGAAGATTTAACCGTTAATCAAAATCCACAGATCCCTAGAGTAGAAATAGAACAACCTAGGGACGAAATACCTCGAAATCCCCCACCAATCCCTAGAGAAGTCGACCAAGGAGTGATTATGGTGAATAGGAACCAAAATACTGATGAATTGATACAGCAAGTTCAACACCAAAATTATGGAACAGATAATAATCTGACTGCCATGATCGAAAGGATTATGATGCAAAATGGGATGAACGTTGGTTTTCACAAACCAAACTTCACATCCCCATTGTCAGAATATATCCTACAAACAGACTTACCCCCTAGGGGAAAAGTCCCCAAATTTTCCAAATTCTCATGGGATACGACAAAATCTACTGTCAAACATGTGGCGAGATATTTGATAGAAGCCGGGGAAATAGAGAACAACGAAAACCTTAGGATTAAATACTTCCCAAGTTCTATAACAAAAAATGCTTTTACTTGGTTCACTACCCTCCCAGCCAATTCGATCCATAATTGGAATCAATTGGAAAGGTTGTTCCATGAACAATTTTACACGGGACAAACCAAAATAAGTCTAAAAGAACTGACTAGTGTGAAGAGGAGATTCACTGAGCCAATAG
The DNA here is from genome assembly GCA_948472305.1 of Vicia faba. Taxonomy (NCBI): domain Eukaryota; kingdom Viridiplantae; phylum Streptophyta; class Magnoliopsida; order Fabales; family Fabaceae; genus Vicia; species Vicia faba. Next base: position 1,408,958,915 of record OX451737.1, on the reverse strand, counting down.
ATGAGTATCTAAATAGGTTTCGACTGCTTAAAGCCAAATGCTTTACCCAAGTTCCTGAACATGAATTGGTCGAAATGGCAGCAGGGAGCCTTGATTATTCCATTAGGAAAAAGTTTGATACCCAATACTTGAGAGACATGTCCCAGTTGGCCGATAGAGTTCGACAAGTAGAACACCTTAAAGCCGAAAAGGCTAAGGCGACCAAAACTCATCGAAGAGAAAGAGTAGCCTATGTCGAAATGGATGATGATGATCCAGAGACATCTAGTTGTCCTATAGATGTCGAAGAAGGCGAGATAGATTTAGAGGAATTAAAACAAGGGTCGCCATACTCTTGTAAATTGCTAGTGCCCTCAAATGGAAAATATCCTGTAGAGTCTGAAAGGAACATTGATAAATTCCCTAAGAAAACATATAGTTTTGACATCACTAAATGTGATGAAATATTTGATTTATTAGTCAAAGATGGCCAAATGATAGTGCCCCTAGGGGCTAAAATGCCTCCTTTAGAACAAAGGAAGAAAAGAGGTTTTTGTAAATATCATAATTTTCTGGGCCATAAAACCTCACAATGTTTTCTTTTCATGGATCTTGTTCAAGGAGAACTCAAAGAAGGAAGGCTTAAGTTCGCTGATAAGCCGACAATGAAAATTGATGCGAACCCGCTACAACGGGATGCACATTATGCTGAGCCAGTGGGCATCCATATGGTTGAAGTTTCTGAGGACTTCGTTAACAAGCCCGTATTTGGCAGTTTTACTGGAAACATATCGAGGAAAACTATCGAAGGGGTGAGGAAGGCCACTAAAGGCCTGAAACTGACCAAAGGAGCTGCTGAAGGCTCAAGCAAAAGGGTTACTGAAGGCCCAAACACAAACAAAGGAGTTGCTGAAAGCTCTAGTAAGAGAACCACTACATTTTCCTACTTGGCTGCCGTTAAAGGTTCGAATGATAACTTGGAGGCCAAGATGCAGAAACTGAACCTCGTTGCCAAAAGCAACATGGAGGTAAACATGGTCGAGGTATCTGAAGCCAAGGCTTCAGAAGAGGCCATTCGACAGGAGGAAGTGAACAAAACATCATTTCCTAAAGAAAATGAGGATCTGGAGGAATTTTTACATCGATGTCAGAAGAAAAAGTCTGAACTGATGCTGTGTCCCAGATGCAGTTCTATCTTCGACAAGAAAGATGCGGAACACATACAAGGTATGAGAGCAGTGAAGGCAAAATTGGGCACCAATGCTCAACCAAAAATGGATCTAGAATATAGATACGATCCTAGGAGAGGACATCAAAAAGGACTCATGAACCAGGTAAGGAGGCCACCAACTTATCGGCCTCCAACTAATGTACCTATAGGGACTTGGCTTAACACTATGGGCAGAAAAAGGCCTAATGAAGAAAAATGGAGAATGTTTAACGTGCCAAGGGGATCTTCTTTGGATTACAAAAAAGAGTACCATGCCACTACATCAAATAAAATGACTCACATATCGAGCAACTACAAGGGGAAGAACCTCATGTCTCGTTCACAATGGCGAAGATTCCAAAGACGGCGAAAGGCCGAGAAAGAGGCTGCAGTAGAGCCTCACCCATAATCTAGCACCAACATGCAAAGAAAAGGAAAGCAAAGAAAACCTTTGGAGAGGAAACCTCTGGTGTGGCCAGAACAATGTGGGTCAAATGACGAAGGTGACTCTGACTCTGACGATACTTTAGACATCATGGTAAACGTCATATCGGTGCTGCCTAGGGAATACAACCGTCAGGTCGAAGTTGAAGAAACTGACTTGATGGTCGAACAGGAAATGGCCAGACATAGGCCAATGTGTTACTATGTAATGAATAATGGCTGCGTTGAGGAGCAGAATGCTTTATTCGAGCCACCAACTGAGGTGATGAAAAATCACCTCAAGCCCCTATTTATCAGAGTAAAGATAGGGGAAGTGACTATAAATAAGATCCTAGTTGATTGTGGGGTAACCATAAACATAGTTCCACAATCCATGCTGGTAAAACTAGGAAAAGGGGATGCTGATATCAAGACCCACAACATGGTCCTTTCAAACTATGAAGGGGGTATTGGAACCACCATGGGAGTTATACAACTCGATCTCAAGGTGGGCTCAATTCTTCGACCTACCATGTTTATGGTGATTTCAGCGAAACCAAATTATAATCTGCTCTTGGGTCGAGAGTGGATACATGGCATATGTGCAATGCCATCTTTGATGCATCAGAGGATTACGGTATGGCATCCCGATGGTATGGTGGAAAACATCGAGGCGGATTAAAGTTACTACCTGGGCGAAGTTAACAACATTGGAAAGAATAGCTTTGACAAGAATTTGGCTCATATAGGGCCATGCAGCCCTCCTGATTTCGATCTGACTCCAGCACCCAATGCTTTCTGCTCTCTTTGCCTACACTCTGACTATGGGTTTCAGTGGGATAGAGAAGATTTGTCAAACATCGACTATGGAGGAGTTGATGATATACGGCCAATAGGCTGGGGACGTGAGTTTGGTGATAATGACTGAGTCACAAGCTCTACAAAAGATTTCGGCATATGTAGCCGAAAATAGAATGATAGCGGCCTTAGAGGCTGAAGTCAAGTACATGGCTCTTGAAGCCAATGAACAGGTATCTTCCCAAGAAGGCCCTGGGAAATATTTCGACCTAGAACCTCCTGACTCTGAAGAGAAAGAAGTGAGAAATCAGAGGTTAGACGCCATCTATGATGATGAACCTCTAGGTTTCGAAAAAGATCCATTGACGGACAGTGTTAGAATGCTAGCACAAGACCCCTTAGAAGAAGTAAATCTAGGCGAAGGTCCTATAAAAAAGCCAACGTATATCAGTGCAAAGATAGATCCAGGGCTCAGGGTCCAAATGATCCAATTGTTAAAAGAGTTCAAAGATTGCTTTGCGTGGGATTATGAAGAAATGCCTGGTCTCGACAGAAGCTTGGTGGAACTTCAATTGCCAACAAAACCTGAAAAGAAGCCTGTCAAGCAAACTCCAAGGTGCTTTGCACAGGAGATTCTGTCAAAAATCAAAACGGAAGTCGAAAGACTGCTGAAATACAAGTTCATCCGAACAACCAGGTATGTAGAATGGATTGTAAATATTGTACCTGTTATAAATAAAAATGGTACTTTAAGGGTGTGCATTGATTTCAGAGATCTGAATGCTGCAACACCCAAAGATGAATATCCAATGCCTGTGGCGGAAATGCTTGTTGATTCTGCCGTTGGTTTTGAGTACATGACTATGCTTGAAGGATACTCTGGATATAATCAAAATTTTATTGCTAAAGAGGATGTGTCGAAAACAACATTTCATTGCCCTGGGGCCTTAGGCACTTACGAATGGGTAATGATGCATTTTTGCCTAAAAAACGCAGGGGCAACATATTAAAGAGCAATGAATTCTATCTTCCATGATTTCATTGAGACTTTTATGCAGATTTACATTGATGATATTGTTGTAAAATCTGTTTCAGGGCAGGCTCACATGGACCATCTTCGACAATCCTTTGAGAGGATGAGGCGCTATGGTCTGAAAATGAATCCTCTGAAGTGCGCTTTTGGTGTCAAAGCAGGGGACTTCTTAGGCTTTGTGGTCCATAAAAAGGGAATCGAGATGAACCAAAACAAGACCAAAGCTATTTTGGAAGCCAAAGCGCCAACCAACAAGAAGGAATTGCAGTCTCTACTTGGGAAGATAAATTTCCTAAGGAGATTTATATCCAACCTCAGTGGGAAAACGCAAGCCTTCTCACCACTACTTCGACTTAGCAAAGGAGGCTTTGAATGGGGGAAAGAAAAGCAAGAGGCCTTCGACAAAATCAAAGAGTACCTCACTGTTGTACCCCAAAATTTTCCCTCCCATATTTCTCAATACATGTCAAGAAAGGTCCTCAAAATTGCCCAAGGAGATCCAAGGGTTGACCAGACAAACTCTCTCCTAAGGCAATCTACCTCAAATTAGGGTTTCATTATGCATCAAAATGTTTGAGTCCAAAGGATCCCAAATACTCACCATTGTCCTAATATGTTCTCAAGATCATCCATGTCAAGTTTCAAGCCTTGCAGAGGAAGTTTGCTCAGTCAATTGCTCAAAGGCCTGAAAATCGACTGTGCTAGGGCAAAAGTTAACTGTGGCCCACATACAGTCAAACTTCAAGTTTTTTGGTCAACATTCTCATTTTGAAGTATTATTCATTATTTTATCAAGGGTTGATCATGATTCCTCAAGGATTGCTCACAATTCATCAAAACCCAAAAGTTGCTAAATTAGGGTTTTGTAGGAAAAGTCAACTCAACTTTGACCAAGCATAACTTTCTCATACTTTATCAAAAATGACCCATCCAAAGCTCATTTGGAAGAGGATGAAATTACCTACAATCCATCTTCACCCCCCAAGTTCAAAATATGCACTCACAAGAAGATATGAATTTGGACATTATAGGTCATTTTGAAAAGTTAACAAAAACACCTTTTGGGTCAAAGCTTCATACACGAACATGAAAGACTCAATGGAGATGAGACAAAAAGGGTTGCTTAGAGGACATCTTAAGCTTTATAAAAAGTCCAAGAACACATCTCTAGGGTCAAAATTGAGAGAGTTATGCATTGGTAAATTTGACACTTTTTGCAAAATTGCCAAAAGTCAAATGTTTCCAAAATTGCATATTTTGTCAAATGGGCCCAACTTTTTATGCTTGCACTGAGTTTGTAATGTGACCCACGAACCATGATCCCTTCCACTTGTCATTCTTTTATTTTTTTCATTTATTTTGATTTTATTTCATTTAAATCAAATAAAATCAAAATAAAATAATGAAAATATCAAAAACTAATCAAATCTTGAGATTTTGTGCATGTTTAGGTTCATTACACAGTTGGAAACAAGATCAAATCGTGCAAGACTCATATGGACACAAAAAGATTGGATTTTCTTGATTTGGAAAGATTTTGTACAAGGATCAAATCATGAATCAATATTCATAATTGGAGAAGATTTGAAACAAATGGAAACCCTAGTTCATTCTTGGATACATAAGGGACAAGTGCAGACCAAAAACAAAGAGGTTGGAGGCGTGCAAAAGAGAAAGCAAGTTTCAAAAAATTAAAGAAAAGTTGCAAATTGATTTCCAAGTTACAGATCACTTCAAGGCATTCTAGTCATCCCAATCGTTTGTTGGACATCCCTGGATCGTATTGCAACCATTAGCAAGCTTCCCCACACTCAGAATCACATTGTAAGAGTCATACAGTTTGTGCATTTTCTTGAATTTGAAAACCTTAATTCTGGCATATTTAGCATGATTAATTGACATATTCTTAATCCTTGAGATGTTTGCAACCTAATGGTTATGATTAATTGAATTTTTATTGACTGTATACAAAGATGCCATGTGTGATCGGTGGATCTGGAACTGACTGTTTAACGCTGGTTCGCGAAATGTCGCGGAAGCAAGAGTCGCCACCATCTTTTATTTTCTCCAAATGGAAAGGACAAAAGCACAGAAAAATTCCTTAAAGAGATCGCTCTCGGTTCGGGAGGTAGGTTATAGAAAGGGAAGGTGTTAGCACCCTTTCTATCCATGGTTATCCATGGGCTCTTAGATACTTGCTCATTTGTGTTTTCAAAAATGATTTGTTTGCTTTTCAATGTGGGTTTAAAAAGTTTCTTTGAAAATTCCAGTTCGACTCTTGTATCAGTCCTCAAGAGTGTTTGAAAAATTGCTTTCGAAAGCTTTTTGAAAATGTGTTGGTGTGAAAAGTCTTTTTGAATTTGTTTTGAGATTAGAGCAAGTATCTACGAGAACCTACCTACCCTAAGGAATTCGTCTGTGTAAATGTCCTTTAAAGTAGTGCCATCCCACCATTGAGAGGTAGGTAGCACCACCGTTGGAGGTGTTCGGGTCAATTCGAGGTTCGGGACATGGTGATCACCAGAGCAATGGGAAGACACCTTAGAAGCTACCCTCATGCCAGGTTCCCGGATCATGAGGACTTACTAAGACATCCTCTACTCGACGATCACCTTTCGAGGCAAGGCAACAGTGAGGCGTACCCTAGGGGTGGTGTGTGCGATTCGTGTGTCGTTTTCATTTGCATTTATCTTGTCATGTTATTGGTGTTCTACGTTTGTTTTTATTTTGACATTCATTCTTGCATGCTTTGTTTAACAGTTAAGATATTTGCGGGAAAATAAAATCTAAAGCTATTACAAATGGCGCGGGTCCACATCGCCAAAATTAACCTGGACCCGATTTGACAGAAAAATAAAGAAATTAAAAGTGCGAGAAGTAATTTACATGGCTTCGGGAGAGGTACATAAATATTTAAGCAAAATAAAATAAGTGCGCGAATTGGAAATTTATCGAAGCGAGGGCGTTGGACCCTTTTGCAAAAAATCAAATTAATGATGAAGTTAATTAATTAAAAAAAAAGAAAGGACTTATTTTTGGTATTTTTTAGTATTTTAGGATTTAATATAAAAAGAATTAATTAAAATTAATACTAACCCTAATTCTAATGGCTTTTAATTTATTAAGAAAAATATTGAAGTTTTTTAACCTAAATTAAACCCTAGTTAATTTACAATTTTAATTATGAAAATAAAATATTTAATTATTTGATATATTTGGGAAAGAAAAATAAAAAGGATGAAAAAATTATTAATTAAACCTATTTCTACATTTTTTAGATTTTTTATTAAAAGAATTAAAATTGCAAACCTAATTTAAAACTAAATTCAATTACATGCAAATTTATTTAAGAAAATACTAAGATAAAAATTATTTATTGTTTTAACTCTTTTCTGATTTTTTATGATATTTTATATTTTTTGTGAAAATAATTAATTGATTAAACCAATACTAATTAAAGAAAATAGAATTAATAAAAACTAAAGAAAAAAATTAATTGGCAAACCTAGGGGGGTTGTAGTCCCCAACATGGAGGTGAAATTTGAGGAATCTGGCCCATTTAGCTTGGCCTGCTTGGACAGATGGACGTTGATTTTTGAGAGTGTATGATGCGCTTCAATATTAAACCTGCACGTGAATTTTTATGGAAAAATATTATGGAAATAACGAAGACCTGGGGCTCGAACCCAGGTCATGAGGATTAACACCACTACGCCTTGCCAGTTGTTCTAGACGCGCTTTCTGTAATTAATATAATAAACAAACAATATAAAACAAACGCGTTAGTGTGTTCTTTTTTCCGCGCGAATTTTTGAATTGACCAACCAGCTTATGCCACCACATCTTCTTCTTCGTTGTGTTTATTTTCCTGAAACATAATAAAACATGGCAACGGTTTTTCATGCGTTCCCTTAGGCATCTTTAGGGAAAATAGCGATTAGCTCTCAGGCACTCATAAATTGAGCGCGACACCTGGATTCTCTTCGTCCAGATGCGTTCGTTTTGATGGTCAAGGTTCCAAGCCTCAATTTTTCCTTATTTGAGAAGCCCTAATTCTAGGTCCTGTAAACCCTAGAAATTGACAATGGCATAATCGCGTGTATAGCTCAAAAACACAATTGAATACATGGGTTAGCTTCAGAATCAAATGACCAACATGAATCAATAATTAAATTTCACAAAGAATGCATGGATTAGGATGTACGATTATGAAATTTTCACGAGATATTTCAGGTTCTGTATACCAATTCCTTAAGCTTTGATGAATGTTTTTGATTGAGAATCGTTCAGTGATGCTTGAGGAAGCTAATGAAACCAAAATTATGTCTTGAATCGCCCTGGAAGTGAGTTTTCAGTTTTGAGTTTCTTGACAAATTTTCCAAGTTTGATCCTTAGGTTTTTGAGCAGCTGCGTGTGTATTTTGATTAGGGTTGTCTTTAGGCTTTTGTATTGAACAGATTAGGTCAAAGAAACCACTCCAAATCTCTTGCATTCATGATTTTGGAAATTTGATTTTCTAAGATTTTCTTCAATCTTTTTCCATGTGATTTTTGTTCTCAATCATGCCAATCAATCCAAATCTTTCCATATTGGTACATGCACGAAATCTTGAGAGTAAAACATGCACAAAAAGATTTAAAACTTTAGGTTAGCATTTTTCATACATTTATTTTGATTTAAATGAATTATTATAAATAAAAATTCAAATAAATAAATAAAAAATGAATAAAGACTTCCCTTTGGGCCAAGTAGTCGTGCATATGTCATGGATGATGAATTATGGAAGAAAAATGGGCCCATTAGCAATTTTAGGTCATTTGAAGTAATGTTGACTTTTCAAAATATCCAGAAATTTCCCAACTTCCACAAGGCATAACTTGCTCAATTTTTAAGCTTTTCTCATGTTCTTGGACATTTTGGAAAGGTATTTGAGTCCGCTAACCAATGTCTTTGGTCCCATGTCATTTTTATTTACCAATCTCAAGTTATGGCCTTTGACTTAAAGTCCCTTTTTGTTGACTTTTGAAAATGACCTATAATGTTGAAATTGATAACTTTTTGTGAGAGCATTTCTTGGACTTGAAGTATGAAGATGAGTTTTAGGAAATGTCTTTCTCTTCAAATTGAGCTTTGGATGGAATTTTTCTGATAATCCATGTGAAAGTTATGCCCTGGTCAATTTACAGTTGACTTTTTCAGCTGTCCAAATAAGGAAACTTTTGCATCTTGATGATTTTTGAGCCAAGCTTTGAGAATCATGATCAAGAATTGATCAAATGATGTTCATGGCTTCAAAATGATATGTTGACCAAAAATTTGAACTTTTGACTGTCAAATGACCATTTTGCCCCTACAGTTGACTGTAGTGCAATTAGGGTTTTTGACTGTGCAATTTTGTGCTGAAAGTCTTGAAACTTGATATGAGGATACTTGACCATATTTGTAGGCATGTGAGACTTGATTGATCCTTTAGAAACTTCATTTTCTTGACCAGAACACAAACCCTAGTTTTGACTGTATGGGAGACCTTTGCACTGTGCAACCCTTGGGGAATTTTGCAGGTTTGATTTGGCAATTTCTTGAAGAATATGGGAGGGCAAATTTTGGGGTACAACAGTTGCCCCTGTTCAATCTTCTTAGACCTGAGGATGCAGATTGGCTGATGCGCCTTTCGTAATCCGAGGGTAGAAGATGATTGAACACTAGAGTGCCCAGAAATTTGCGCTCACATAGTAGCAGTGATGATGGAATGGGCTTATAGATGCCATTTAGAGCTTGGTGAACAGGATGATGGGCTTATAGATGCCATCTGGATGTTGATCGCATAAGAGATTCCTTAGCGAGAACCTGCATACCTGCAAAAGAAAACTGAGTACCTGGCACGTTGCAGGAGCTGATTTTCAGATGCTTAGTACAGATGTGTCCTGACTGGTTACAGGAGCTGAGTCTGGATCTTCAAAAGGTGATGAATGTACCAGGGATGGTTACTACCTTAGCATGAACGCTGAGAGAATCTTGGGTGACTTTAACTTCAACAACGCTCGTTGAGCAAATCTTGGTGGGAATTACCATCTTCGCAGGATCGGGAAGAGAACCAAAGGCAATTATAATCGTCGGAGAGGGAACCATCTGAAAAGGAATTATCACCTCACTCACCGTCGGAGAGGGAACCATCTGAAAAGGAATTATCACCTCACTCACCGTCGGAGAGGGAACCATAAGGAAAGGAATTACCACCTCACTCACCGTCGGAGAGGGAACCATAAGGAAAGGAATTACCACCTCACTCACCGTCGGAGATGGAACCATAAGGAAAGGAATTACCACCTCACTCACCGTCGGAGAGGGAACCATAAGGAAAGGAATTACCACCTCACTCACCATCGGAGAGGGAACCATAAGGAAAGGAATTACCACCTCACTCACCGTCGGAGAGGGAACCATAAGGAAAGGAATTACCACCTCACTCACCGTCGGAGAGGGAACCATAAGGAAAGGAATTATCACCTCACTCACCGTCGGAGAGGGAACCATAGGAAATTATAATCTTAAAGAAAACCTAAAATGGAAATCTCATGCACCGTCGGAGAGAGAACCAATAGGACATTATAATCTCAAAGGAAAACCTAAAATGGAAATCTCATGCACCGTCGGAGAGAGAACCAATAGGAAATTATAATCTCAAAGAAAAACCTAAAATGGAAATCTCATGCACCGTCGGAGAGAGAACCAATAGGACATTATAATCTCAAAGAAAAACTTAAAATGGAAATCTCATGCACCGTCGGAGAGAGAACCAATAGGAAAATATAATCTTAAAGAAAAACCTAAAATGGAAATCTCATGCACCGTCGGAGAGAGAACCAAATAGGGAATTATAATCTTAAAGAAAACCTAAAAACTTCTACTGAGTCTTTATCAGAAAAATCTGTTGGGAGTCGATTTAGCTGGACTAGAGAGGGCCTTGGACTGGATAAGAAATCTTTAGAGTCGATTAACTGAACCGGTCTAGGTCTTGAAATATGATTGAGAATTTAGCTGAATCTTTCCTGAAAGGTAAAGGTCAGTCGTATGCAATGCATGATATGGATCAAGCAACGATGTTCTCAACATAAATGAGATTTGTATGATATGATGCGTCTATGCATGCTATAATGATGTATGTGATGTTTTATGAATGTATGTTTTCGTCTTGGAAAATAAATCCTTGACGGGTGCCGGGAAGTCATATCCTGGGCTGATGTTGAAGAATAGGTTTTGCTTCCGCTGGGGATGATAACTGCAAGAATACCGGTAGGAGAAGATGACTCCGTTGCGGAATAAACTTGGCAAATGGAAGATTCTGCGGGGAGAAAAGATACTCTAGCGACCATGCTGGGAAGCAATACTCTGTGGGAAGAGGGATGCCTTGCTGAGTGTTGATAATAATTTGCTGGGGATACCCTTGTTGTTGGAAGTGTTGATGGACTTCACTGGGGTAAGAAGACTTCGTCGAGGACGCTCTTTCCGTGGCTTTTGGCTGAGGATAACCCAGTTATATCCTGTTAAGGAAATAACTCTTTAAATAAAGCCGGTCGACGCGTTCGCGCTCTACGAGGGTAAGCTTCCAGAATCTACTGGGGATAAGCTTACTGCTTGGGGAGATAGATTCCAACCTTCCTGGGGAACTGGATTGGACTTTCTTGGGGAAGTTTTGATATGCTGGGGAAGTGATTCCTTTGAATGCTGGTATGCCGCCGGGGAACAATCTTCAGACCAAGACTGCCGGGGATGCTTGTTAAGAATATATGTATTGCTGCTGGGGAATGTTGAGATCTACTGGAGGATACTCAATTTCCTTAAGATTTGATAACTTTGCTTGGGGAGAGTTCACTGCCTGCTAGCTTATTCTCTGGGGAATTAAGATGTACTGGTTATGTTCTTTAGCTGAACCTACCTTGGTACCTTGGAGGACAGAACAATTAGATTGCTTAGACAACTCTTTATTGCCCCTGTTTCTAGTGTCACCTGTAGTTAATTCTTTGTTTCGTATGCAAATATTCATGAGTTAGCAAATTATTGTCAATGCATATATCACAAATTGAACCTTGGACGTTCTTCGCAAAACAAAACAGAAAAAGAAAAAAACAATTGGCACTTTTAACTGAAAATATATTTGTATTGATTTTTGAATAGCCTGAAAATAGGCGTTTTGTGTACAGGAGGCTGACGTCCTAGTAAGAGAACGCCGCCGAACAAAAGAGTTTATACAAATTTTGTACAAAATAAAACAGCTGTGTGAAGTGAATGATCCCACTGGGTTTCAACTTTGCTATTGCCTTTATAACTCCGAGCGTCTCATCACTTGATGACCTTGGTTGAAGGTGAAGCTGACTGATCGATGCCGTCTGAACTTGATGTAGATACCAGATTCTGGATGCAAAGTGATCAAAGAGACATAGTATTACGCTTTATCCCTAATTTTTGCCTGGACCGCCCTTTCGGGTTTTCAGTCCACCGGGATACCCATTTTTGCCCAAGCCGCCTTTTCAGGTTTTCGACTTGCCGGGTGTACAGATTTTTTCATTTTCATCCCTTCATTTTGCCCAAACCCTTTTGGTTCGACGGGAAGCCCTAATTTTTGCCTAGGCATGTCAGCCTAGCGGGTCTTTTTTCATGCGTAGTATCTTTTTACTATGTCCGCATTGGCGGGGTGAGGAAGGTCGTCACCATCCATATTGGTTAATATCATTGCTCCTCCTGAGAACACATGCTTAACCACAAATGGCCCTTCGTACGTAGGGGTCCATTTGCCCCTTGGATCACTATGAGGAAGGATGATTCTCTTGATTACCAGATCCCCAACTTGATATTCCTGTGGTCTGACCTTTTTGTTAAATGCCCTGATCATCCGTTTCTGATATGTCTGACCATGACAGATAGCAGCAAGTCTCTTTTCATCAATAAGGTTGAGCTGATCAAGTCGTGTCTGGATCCAATCCTCTTCGTTTAGATTTGCATCCTTCATTATCCGGAGAGAGGGTATTTGCACTTCGATTGGTAAGACTGCCTCCATACCATAGACCAAAGAGAAAGGAGTTGCCCCGGTTGACGTCCTAGCTGAGGTACGGTATCCATGTAGAGCGAACGGTAACATCTCGTGCCAATCCTTATAGGTCACTGTCATCTTCTGCACGATTTTCTTGATGTTCTTATTTGCTGCTTCGACAGCCCCATTCATCTTCGGTCTGTAAGGCGAAGAATTGTGGTGCTGTATCTTGAACTGCTCGCAGAGCTCAGCGATCATCTTGTTATTCAGATTGGTACCGTTGTCTGTAATTATTCTCTCTGGGACCCCGTATCGACAGATCAGATTGTGTCGAATGAACCGTGCCACAACAGTCTTGGTTACCGTAGCATAGGAGGCTGCTTCGACCCACTTTGTAAAATAATCAATCGCTACCAGGATGAAGCGATGTCCATTAGATGCCGTAGGTTTAATCTCGCCGATCATGTCTATGCCCCACATTGCAAACGGCCACGACGCAGTCAGAACATTCAGGGGAACTGGAGGAACATGCACCTTGTCTGCATAAATCTGGCACTTATGGCATGTCCTGGAATGTTGGTAGCAGTCAGCTTCCATTGTGGACCAGTAGTATCCTGCCCGTAGGATTTTCTTAGCCATGGTGTGTCCACTGGAATGCGTACCAAAGGTCCCTTCATGTAGCTCTTCCATGATTCTTTCTGCTTCAGTCTTATCCACACAACGCAGTAAGGTTGAATCATGGTTTCGCTTGTACAAGATGCCGTTGCTAAGGAAGAACTTGGCTGCGAACCTTCTCAGGAATTTCTTATCATTGATAGAGGCACCTTCAGGGTATTCCTGAGTTTCTAAGTATCTCTTCACCTCATGGTACCAAGGCTTCTCAGTCACCAATTCAGTCTCGAGATCGTAACAGTATGCCGGTTCGTCCAGTTTCCAGATGATGATCCGGGGAGCCTCATTGTCCCATTTGACCTTGAACATAGAAGACATTGTAGCTAACGCGTCCGCTAACTGATTCTCTTCTCTTGGAAAGTGCTCAAAGGTTATCTCTGTGAAGTGGGGGATCAGGGTCAACACACATTCTCTGTAAGGAATCAGGTTTGGATGTTTCGTATCCCACTCTCCTTTGATCTGATTGATTACAAGAGCGGAATCTCCGAAGACACTCAGAAATTTGATCCTTAGGTCGATCGCAGCTTGAAGACCCATGATGCACGCCTCATACTCCGCCATGTTGTTGGTACAGTTAAAACACAGCCGGGCAGTGAGTGGAGTATGAGTACCTTGAGGAGATATGATGATGGCGCCGATACCATTACCCAAAGCATTGGAGGCTCCGTCAAAGTGCATAGACCATCGGGATCCTGGTTCAGGTCCTTCATCCGGTCCAGGTACTTCACAATCTGTCACTATCATGATGCTTTCATCCGGAAACTCAAAGTTCATTGACTGATAGTCATCTACAGCTTGATGTGCCAACTGATCTGCCAATACACTTCCCTTGATGGCTTTCTGGGTCATGTACTGAATGTCGTATTCTGTCAAGATCATCTGCCATCTTGCAATTCTCCCAGACAGAGCAGGCTTTTCGAATATGTACTTTATAGGATCCATCTTCGAGATCAACAAGGTAGTGTGAGTCAGCATATACTGTCTCAGCCGGCGAGCAGCCCATACCAAAGCGCAACAAGTTTTCTCGAGCAGTGAGTATCGGGTCTCACAGTCGGTAAACTTTTTGCTAAGGTAATAAATGGCATGCTCTTTTCGGCCAGACTCGTCATGCTGCCCCAGCACACACCCCATTGAGTTGTCAAGCACTGTTAGATATAGTATCAGAGGTCTCCCTTCAACCGGTGGCATAAGGATAGGTGGTTCTTGGAGATACTCTTTGATTTTGTCAAAAGAAGCCTGACATTCATCATTCCAACGTACTACCTGTTCTTTCTTCAGCAGTTTGAAGATTGGCTCACAGGTAGCAGTTAGGTGTGAGATGAATCGAGCAATGTAATTCAGGCGTCCTAAAAAGCCTCTGACTTCCTTCTCTGTCCTGGGAACTGGCATCTCTTGAATAGCTTTGACCTTAGTAGGGTCCACTTGAATTCCCTTGTCACTTACCACGAAGCCTAGCAACTTCCCAGATCTTACCCCGAAGGTGCACTTGTTCGGGTTCAATCTCAGCTTGTATAGCTTCAACCGGTCAAACAACTTCTGCAGATGATCTAGGTGCTCTTCCTCAGTCTGGGACCTTGCGATCATGTCGTCAACATACACTTCTATCTCATGATGGATCATATCATGAAATAGAGCGACCATGGCACGTTGGTAGGTTGCCCCAACGTTCTTCAACCCGAATGGCATGACCTTGTAACAGAAGGTGCCCCACTGAGTAACAAATGTAGTCTTCTCCATGTCTTCAGGTGCCATCTTGATCTGATTGTAACCTGAGAAACCATCCATGAAAGAGAACACCTTATGCTGAGCTGTATTGTCAACAAGGACATCAATGTGAGGTAAGGGGAAGTCATCCTTGGGGCTGGCCCTGTTCAGATCCCTGTAGTCGACACACATTCTGACCTTACCGTCCTTCTTTGGTACCGGCACCACATTAGCAACCCACTGAGGGTAAGAAGTCACTGCGAGAAACCCAGCATCAAACTGTTTCATGACCTCGGCCTTAATCTTCTCAGACATCTCTGGACGCATCCGACAGACCTTTTGCTTAACTGGAGGGCAGTCTTCCTTAGTTGGCAAGTGATGGACCACAATATCGGTATCCAACCCGGGCATGTCTTCCTAGGACCAAGCAAAGATCTCCATATAATCATGCAGCATTTGAGTCAACCGTTGCTTCACGCTAAGCTCTAGGTTGGCACCAATCTTTACCTCTTTCCTGTCTGCCTCAGTACCCAGGTTGATTGTTTCCACTGGCTCTTCATGGGGTTGAATTGCCCTCTCTTCCTGAAGCAACAGTCTTGCAAGCTCGCCAGGCACTTCGCAATCATCTTCACCTTCGTGTTCGGCTAAGTTGATCGGATTTTCGAAGTCATAACTGGCAGTAGCAGAGTCGTTACCAGTAAGATCCAGAGTGGATTGAAACCTGTATGAGTGAGTGTGTGTGTAAATACAGCTGTTTTGAAATATATGTAAAGGAAAGAAAGACAGAAAAGGAGCATAAGATTTGCAATGCGAAAATACGTCCACGATTTTCATTCATGATATATGAAATGACAATTTATATGCCCTCACAAATAGAACCACGGTGCCTCGGGTAAGACACCGGGCCAAAGAGTTTATTTATTGTTTATTACAAAATAACGAAACAAAGAAATTTATTACTGCGTCACAAAGGTAACAGGGGTATGGTCCTTAGCAATCCAATTGTTCAATCCGCCTTCGGTCGTCGGATAGATCCAGCTATTGAATTCCGCTTCATCCACTTCGTTGTCTTCCCCAACAGCATTCACTCCTGGATTTGTAATGAATACAGGAGGTCTTCCGATCTTCGCTTTCCTCATAGCTTTCTGACCCTCTATAGTAAAGCCCAGCCCAAATTTATCAGTCTTCTGAGTAAAGTCTGGAAGCCTGCCCCAGTTAGCGCTTTCACCCTTTTGAACCACAGCCCGGGCGTCCTTTAGGGAAGCCATCTTCAAAGGAACACTTTCCTCCGTTGCTGTTTCTGTTGCTGCTGAAATAGGAAGCACCTCCTCGAAATGCTGAAAAGGGGTTTCAATAAACTCCCCATCCATCTCAATGTATCTGAAGGAGTTTAAGTGGCTCACCATATACTCCTCCTCTCCCTGCACAGTGACGATCTTCCCTCTGACGGGGTACTTCAGCTTCTGGTGCAAGGTAGAGGTCACTGCCCCAGCCTTATGTATCCAAGGTCGACCCAATAGACAAGAGTAAGATGGACGGATATCCATCACATAAAAAGTAGAGCCAAACACCTGAGAACCCACACGAATCGGAATGTCAACTTCTCCATGAACCATCCTTTTTGAACCGTCAAAGGCTCTGACGATGATATTGCTGGGTTTTAATTCCAGGCCTTCACAATCTAGACGGTCTAAAGCCTTCTTGGGTAGCACATTCAAGGACGAACCAGTATCCACCAACACATGTGCCAAGGTAGTGCCCCTGCATTCGATAGAGACATGCATAGCATCATTGTGGTCTCTTCCTTTCGCGGTCAGGTCAGGATCTGAGAAACCCAAGCCATTGTCTGCCGTCAGATTTGCTACGCAATCAGTGAACTGGACTGCAGATGTCTCATGTGGCACATGGGCCGTCTTGAGGAATGAGATTAAGGCCTTAGCATGGGCCTCGGAGCACAGTAATAAAGAGAGCATGGAGATTTTAGAGGGCGTGTGCCCCAGCTGTTCCACAACGTTGAAGTCACTCTTCTTTATAATTTTCAGAATCTCCTCCATCTCTTGTTGGGAGGCTTCAGCAGTTATGGGAATAGGTGCCTCCGTCTGGGCAGGCTCAACTTCAATTCCTTTGCCCCGAGCATTGGATGACTCAGCAACAGGAGAAACAATTGGATCAGCAGCAGGAACAGGTACACTTGTAGGAGTTATCAGGAGCGGTCTTCGGGCAGCAGGAGGTGCAATGTCAGGCGAGAAGAGCCTGCCACTGCGGGTAACCTTGGCTGGGCCAGTGATGTCACAGATGCTGGCACCAGCGTTGAACTCTTGTTTAATCCCATTTACATATACATCTGCCCCATAATGCCAAGGGACAGCTTTATCCGATACATAGGGCAGGGGCCCCGGAACAGTGATAACAATAGGTACGACGGTCATGATTTGAACAGGCTTCTTCGGGAGAACCTGGACTGGATTATTGAATATGGTAACCACAGAAACTTCTTCCACCAGAACCAACCGAACAGCAGACTTCTTAAACAGAATCTCCTTGCTATCCATTAGGCTTTGGATGCCTAACTTCAGCAAGGGACAACCAGATAGGGACACAGCACAGAACAGGCAACCCTCACTGCAACCCGGAAATAAATCGGCCAGCAGTAGGTTCTTCTTGAAAATCTTCAGAGGAGTGGCTAGATCATCCACAGAAACAGCATAAACGTCTTCGTCAACAGCATTTACCCCATGTTGAGGCATAGGAGCAGTAACTACATTCGGCCTCTCAGGCGCTTCGAACTGTATCTCCTTCGCGTCGATAAGGTCTTGCACCTTACTCTTTAACGTCCAACAGTCATCGGTAGAGTGCCCTGGGCTATCTGAATGGTAAGCACAACGAGCATTCGGGTTGTAATTAGGAGATGCAGTATTGGGGAACTTCGGAGCCTCCATGACAGTCACCAAATTGGTGGATAGCAAATGTGGCAGGATCTGCGATAGGGTCATGCTTAACCGGGTAAACTCCCTCCGGGGTCTTTCAGCCCTTTGAGGATTGGTCGGCCGAGGAGCGGCAGCAGGCTTAGCAATCATTACCGCACTAACAGATTGGCGGCGTTCAGGTCTCTCTGATCTCTTGGAACCATACACGGCACTAGCCTCCTTCTTGAAGGGTTTCTTTTCAGAACTAGATGATGCACCCTTCGGAATCTTCCCAGACTTTAACCCAGCCTCAATTGTCTCTCCAGTCAGAATCAGATCAGTGAACCCTGCAGACGAATTCCCGTTGAGATGGTTGAAGACTGGCCCAGATAGGGTCCCCAAGAACATGTCTACCAACTCCCGATCAGTCAATGGTGGCTGCACCCTGCCAGCCAGGTCTCTCCACTTCTGAGCATACTCTTTAAAACCTTCACTTGCACCTAACGACATACCCTGGAGTTGAGTACGTGTAGGGGCAAGGTCGGCATTATATTGATACTGCTTATAGAAAGCAGTAGCCAACTCCTCCCAGTTACGAACCTTGGTCCCATCCAGCTGATAGAACCATTCGAGATGAGTCCCTGAAAGACTCTCCTGGAAGAAGTGGATCCACAAATTCTTATCCGCAGAGTACGGTTGAATTTTCCGAACATAGGACCTTAGATGCAGCTTGGGACAAGACGCCCCGTCATATTTAGAAAAGGATGGTGCTTTGAACTTATGAGGGATAATCACACCAGTTGACAAACCCAGATCTCCGAAATCCAGCCCAGGTACCTGTTGAACTTCCATAGCTTTCAACCTATCCTCCAGTTGCTTGTAACGGTCTTCGGCCGGAGGGTACTGCTCTTCATTGAAATCAGTCTCGTTGTCGAAGACTACCGGACTAGGAACCCTTGCTTCTGCCTGAGGACTACTCTTGCCAACAGAAGAACCAGCCTCTTCCTGCTGCAGCGTGTTGCCAAACCTTCGGCCCGAGTTGAACAGAACAGTTCTTCTCTTCTTCTTCTTCTCCTTCTTCAGGAGCATAGCCTTCAGCTCCTCTTGGCCTTGGGCCAGACCCTTGATTAATTCTTGAAACTGCGCATTCTGCGCCTGAAGAGCCTTGATGGAGGTCTCAGTTGATGAAGAGTCGGGATTCATGATGCTGAAATAAACAGCGAAGAACTGTAAGCAACCTGAAAAGAGGAAAAACCTGCTATGCACATGATGTATGAAATGCGTATGAATTATGTTTTCAAAGACAATCGGGAATCAACTTTGTAAACAAAAAGGAACACACTTCATTAGATTCAACTTTGAAACTGAAATTATTCAACAGGTTGCCCTTAGGCGTTACATGAATACTGAAAAGGAAATAAAACTGTAAAAGCACATCTGGAGCTCCTTATTGATCCCATGGTCTCCTCTTCTCAGTACGGATGTAGGCATTCATGGCTCTCTCATTCTCCAACTGCTTTGTCAGCTTCTGGATCTCTGACTCCTGCTCGTTGAACTTTTCCCGGTAAGAATCCCGCTCTTCTCGCAGTTGCGACCAAGATCTCTTCAATGTCTCATAATCAGTAGGTATCTGAGGAGGAAGGACAGTCGGAGGAACACCATCTTTGTCAGGACACTCAAGAACGATGGGTCTGACAGCTTCGTACGGCATACCTAACTTCTGAGCACGGATGCGAACCCATTTGTAGTAGACTTCCATAGGTAAAGAAGTCTTTGGCCCTAACTCCTGTGGGTCAGCTTTATGAACTTTGTCCCAAGCCTTGATGAACCTACGACGCAGCTCGTCACTATCCACCTTAAATTCAAAACTGATGTGAGGCACCAACATCTCATGGGGACCTGCTCTTCTTGCTCTTCCAAACTGACGGTGTGCTAGACATGGATTGTAAGAGATCCCTCCTTGGGTACCAATCAGGGGAACATTAGGGTATTCCCCGCATCGATCAATAATAGCTATCTCATCCAAACCTCTGCAAGTCCAAATGATGTCTTTGTCGGTGAGATACATTAACCTATGAGCCCAACCTTTTCCTTCTTGGTTCTTTAGTACGAACTTAGGGAGGTGCGAAATAAACCACCTCACCAATAAAGGGATACAACACCATAGGGTTCCTCGTCTTCGGGTAGTACGGGCATGAAGTTGTTGCAAGATGTCACCCAAGAGAGTGGGCACATGATTCTGAGACATAAAGATCCTTATGGCAGTGACATTGATGAAGTTGTCAGGATTAGGAAACAGGACTAACCCATAGATTAGGAGAGCCAAGATGTCTTCATATGCCCTAAAGTCCAGGTCATTCCAGAAATTGTTAGCTTTACCAATCAGAAACTTGGCCAAGAAACCCTTAACTCCGCTTCTAGTCACCCAGTTGTCTGTTACCTCTTGATGGGTCAAAGGAAGAGCTGCAGCCACATCCTCAAGCCTGGGGGTCTTTTCCCAACCAGTAAAGGGAGTCTGATCCAAGATAGGGATACCAAGAAAATCAGAGAACTCTTCCAGGGTAGGGACCAGCTGGAAGTCTTGAAAGGTGAAGCACTAGTACAGAGGGTCATAGAACTGGGTCAGAACACTCATCAACTGTTGCTCCCGCTTTGCAGTGACTAAACTGAGAAGGGAACCATGCCTCTGAATGAAGGAAGTGGTATTTGGAATTCTGCTAACCAACTCATCAAGCAACTCGGGTGAACGAACAAAGTTGAACCGGATAGTATTCCTTCGCACAGGCATCATAATGTCCTACAAAACAGAGCAAAGGTGAAACCCTCTTGTCTTTGAAATGGTCAGTCCTTATGCAGGATGCATGCAATGCTCATGATGCTATGATGTTATGATAAAGCACACCACAAATAGATACAAAGGCAAACATGGTAAGGCACACAAGTCACACAAGGCAAGCCCCTAAAGTTTAGGCCAGCATGAGGTCTAGGTACTACCCTCTTTCAGTTTGTTGGTTCATACCTGTCCTAATCAAAAGTAACCGGGTTCTTAGAGGATCCCAATATCATTGACTACCCTCAATCGGTCATAACTCCAGCATCGCAATCTTTTCTTGCGGCCAGAACCATCACGAGAGTTTAGCCTCAATGGGCGTAGCATACTGCTACCATTCTAAAGGCCAAGTTGTGTCAATTAAGGTTCTAAGGTTGTTGGTGCTTAACGACTCCTTAGAAGACCCATATTCTCCTCGTTGCGACACAAGGGATATCGGTACAGACCAAGGTGCCACACCAATGTAGCCACTGCTTCACCTGTGTCGGTCTACGACGGACAGGTCCCTCACAGCTTATGCTACCTAGACAGGGTATCCCCAGATCCGGGTTAGGATATATGTCACTCCGATGCAACCCACAATAGTAAAGCAAGCAAATCAATACAAGTGAAAACACAGTTATGAACTATCCCTAAGGTACACCTCACTTTAAGTATATTTCCCCAGCAGAGTCGCCAGTTCTGTGATCGGTGGATCTGGAACTGACTGTTTAACGCTGGTTCGCGAAATGTCGCGGAAGCAAGAGTCGCCACCGTCTTTTATTTTCTCCAAATGGAAAGGACAAAAGCACAGAAAAATTCCTTAAAGAGATCGCTCTCGGTTCGGGAGGTAGGTTATAGAAAGGGAAGGTGTTAGCACCCTTTCTATCCATGGTTATCCATGGGCTCTTAGATACTTGCTCATTTGTGTTTTCAAAAATGATTTGTTTGCTTTTCAATGTGGGTTTAAAAAGTTTCTTTGAAAATTCCAGTTCGACTCTTGTATCAGTCCTCAAGAGTGTTTGAAAAATTGCTTTCGAAAGCTTTTTGAAAATGTGTTGGTGTGAAAAGTCTTTTTGAATTTGTTTTGAGATTAGAGCAAGTATCTACGAGAACCTACCTACCCTAAGGAATTCGTCTGTGTAAATGTCCTTTAAAGTAGTGCCATCCCACCATTGAGAGGTAGGTAGCACCACCGTTGGAGGTGTTCGGGTCAATTCGAGGTTCGGGACATGGTGATCACCAGAGCAATGGGAAGACACCTTAGAAGCTACCCTCATGCCAGGTTCCCGGATCATGAGGACTTACTAAGACATCCTCTACTCGACGATCACCTTTCGAGGCAAGGCAACAGTGAGGCGTACCCTAGGGGTGGTGTGTGCGATTCGTGTGTCGTTTTCATTTGCATTTATCTTGTCATGTTATTGGTGTTCTACGTTTGTTTTTATTTTGACATTCATTCTTGCATGCTTTGTTTAACAGTTAAGATATTTGCGGGAAAATAAAATCTAAAGCTATTACAAATGGCGCGGGTCCACATCGCCAAAATTAACCTGGACCCGATTTGACAGAAAAATAAAGAAATTAAAAGTGTGAGAAGTAATTTACATGGCTTCGGGAGAGGTACATAAATATTTAAGCAAAATAAAATAAGTGCGCGAATTGGAAATTTATCGAAGCGAGGGCGTTGGACCCTTTTGCAAAAAATCAAATTAATGATGAAGTTAATTAATTAAAAAAAAAGAAAGGACTTATTTTTGGTATTTTTTAGTATTTTAGGATTTAATATAAAAAGAATTAATTAAAATTAATACTAACCCTAATTCTAATGGCTTTTAATTTATTAAGAAAAATATTGAAGTTTTTTAACCTAAATTAAACCCTAGTTAATTTACAATTTTAATTATGAAAATAAAATATTTAATTATTTGATATATTTGGGAAAGAAAAATAAAAAGGATGAAAAAATTATTAATTAAACCTATTTCTACATTTTTTAGATTTTTTATTAAAAGAATTAAAATTGCAAACCTAATTTAAAACTAAATTCAATTACATACAAATTTATTTAAGAAAATACTAAGATAAAAATTATTTATTGTTTTAACTCTTTTCTGATTTTTTATGATATTTTATATTTTTTGTGAAAATAATTAATTGATTAAACCAATACTAATTAAAGAAAATAGAATTAATAAAAACTAAAGAAAAAAATTAATTGGCAAACCTAGGGGGGTTGTAGTCCCCAACATGGAGGTGAAATTTGAGGAATCTGGCCCATTTAGCTTGGCCTGCTTGGACTTTTGCTAGACACGTGTGATGCATGGACTAGGGTTTATGGTGTTCTCCAATCCATAGCCATTGATCTGATGAGCCTGGACAGATGGACGTTGATTTTTGAGAGTGTATGATGCGCTTCAATATTAAACCTGCACGTGAATTTTTATGGAAAAATATTATGGAAATAACGAAGACCTGGGGCTCGAACCCAGGTCATGAGGATTAACACCACTACGCCTTGCCAGTTGTTCTAGACGCGCTTTCTGTAATTAATATAATAAACAAACAATATAAAACAAACGCGTTAGTGTGTTCTTTTTTCCGCGCGAATTTTTGAATTGACCAACCAGCTTATACCACCACATCTTCTTCTTCGTTGTGTTTATTTTCCTGAAACATAATAAAACATGGCAACGGTTTTTCATGCGTTCCCTTAGGCATCTTTAGGGAAAATAGCGATTAGCTCTCAGGCACTCATAAATTGAGCGCGACACCTGGATTCCCTTCGTCCAGATGCGTTCGTTTTGATGGTCAAGGTTCCAAGCCTCAATTTTTCCTTATTTGAGAAGCCCTAATTCTAGGTCCTGTAAACCCTAGAAATTGACAATGGCATAATCGCGTGTATAGCTCAAAAACACAATTGAATACATGGGTTAGCTTCAGAATCAAATGACCAACATGAATCAATAATTAAATTTCACAAAGAATGCATGGATTAGGATGTACGATTATGAAATTTTCACGAGATATTTCAGGTTCTGTATACCAATTCCTTAAGCTTTGATGAATGTTTTTGATTGAGAATCGTTCAGTGATGCTTGAGGAAGCTAATGAAACCAAAATTATGTCTTGAATCGCCCTGGAAGTGAGTTTTCAGTTTTGAGTTTCTTGACAAATTTTCCAAGTTTGATCCTTAGGTTTTTGAGCAGCTGCGTGTGTATTTTGATTAGGGTTGTCTTTAGGCTTTTGTATTGAACAGATTAGGTCAAAGAAACCACTCCAAATCTCTTGCATTCATGATTTTGGAAATTTGATTTTCTAAGATTTTTTTCAATCTTTTTCCATGTGATTTTTGTTCTCAATCATGCCAATCAATCCAAATCTTTCCATATTGGTACATGCACGAAATCTTGAGAGTAAAACATGCACAAAAAGATTTAAAACTTTAGGTTAGCATTTTTCATACATTTATTTTGATTTAAATGAATTATTATAAATAAAAATTCAAATAAATAAATAAAAAATGAATAAAGACTTCCCTTTGGGCCAAGTAGTCGTGCATATGTCATGGATGATGAATTATGGAAGAAAAATGGGCCCATTAGCAATTTTAGGTCATTTGAAGTAATGTTGACTTTTCAAAATATCCAGAAATTTCCCAACTTCCACAAGGCATAACTTGCTCAATTTTTAAGCTTTTCTCATGTTCTTGGACATTTTGGAAAGGTCTTTGAGTCCTCTAACCAATGTCTTTGGTCCCATGTCATTTTTATTTACCAATCTCAAGTTATGGCCTTTGACTTAAAGTCCCTTTTTGTTGACTTTTGAAAATGACCTATAATGTTGAAATTGATAACTTTTTGTGAGAGCATTTCTTGGAATTGAAGTATGAAGATGAGTTGTAGGAAATGTCTTTCTATTCAAAATGAGCTTTGGATGGAATTTTTCTGATAATCCATGTGAAAGTTATGCCCTGGTCAATTTACAGTTGACTTTTTCAACTGTCCAAATAAGGAAACTTTTGCATCTTGATGATTTTTGAGCCAAGCTTTGAGAATCATGATCAAGCATTGATCAAATGATGTTAATGGCTTCAAAATGATATGTTGACCAAAAATTTGAACTTTTGACTGTCAAATGACCATTTTGCCCCTACAGTTGACTGTAGTGCAATTAGGGTTTTTGACTATGCAATTTTGTGCTGAAAGTCTTGAAACTTGATATGAGGATACTTGACCATATTTGTAGGCATGTGAGACTTGATTGATCCTTTAGAAACTTCATTTTCTTGACCAGAACACAAACCCTAGTTTTGACTGTATGGGAGACCTTTGCACTGTGCAACCCTTGGGGAATTTTGCAGGTTTGATTTGGCAATTTCTTGAAGAATATGGGAGGGCAAATTTTGGGGTACAACACCATGGCTAGGGTTCGTGCTCCATTTTTAGGGGTTTTTCATACCAGAACAATTGGCCATTAATAATGGTACCATGATGCTCGTGAGGTTGCAACGAGTTGATTGGTACCATTGGTTGTGATTTATCATACATGGACAGGATTTTGGAGTGGACAAGGGTTGTACCTACGCCCAATGTTCGTAGGTAAAAGTATTTAATCTAAAACGATGGAGGCAACGAGGAAGATGATGGCGTGGCATGCCGTGAATGGGCAGTTTGAAATTTCGCGCGTTTCAGAACTTGGTCTTTTGTTTTTATCATATACTATTTATTTATTATTAGTTATACAACTAACACAACCAACTCAACTGGCTAGCGTGCAGTGTGAGAATGCCTAAGGGCCTGGGTTCGATCCCCAGGTCACAACATTGCTTCATATTATTTTTCTTGGCATAATCAGGTGTACTAGAGTCCCACGAGTCTACCATGCATCATCAACATCCAACCCTCCAAACCACCAAGGCTATCTGTTGTACCCCAAAATTTGCCCTCTCTTTCTTCAGGAAATCATCTTGGATTCTCAGAGTCCCTCTGAAATAAATCCAAGTCCTGAATTGTCATTTTTGCCCAAGCAAACCATTTACAAGAGCAAAATGATCACACAATCTCTAAAGGCAACGCTTTTATCTTGAGAAAAATTAAATTCTAAACATTTAGAATTTTTCTCTAAAAAATGGGTGTTTAAGAAGAAATTAGCGCTTCAGAACTTCTGGACCAAACTCCAGATAGAAACGGTCAGAAGTTGCAAGCTTGGCTCAACGCAGTCAGAAGTTGGTTCTTCAGCAGCTACATCAACTCAGTAAGAAGTTGCAAACGTGGTTCAACACGTAAGCCTCAAACAGAACATGACTCTTTCAGCAGTTACGTAAGTTCAGCCAGAGTTTGCTAAAGGAACGCAAAGGAGGCAAGGAAGTCTGAAGGCTCCTTCAGAACAGGCTGAAATCAGAAGATGAAAAGGTCAGAAGAGTGGGTGTTATACTGATACAGAATCTCTAAGTCCAGGATTTCCAGAAGCAAATCCAAGGAACGTGTCAGAAGGTCAGGAGAATCCCCAGAATTTGCTAAGACAACAGGGGGCCAAGACCAGAGCATGGTTTACGTTGTTTTTGGTAAAACAGAACTGCTGGTTCAAAGTTTTGTTTCTATTACCAGAATATTGGTGTTGATAAGTCTCATCACTATTTAATGCTCATTAATGCTCCCAACCACTCTTGAACATTCATCCAAGTAGTCCCTTCACGTGTGGCTTGGTAAACGCCTTTATGCAGGTTCAGGCACGGGTCTACGCGCCACCGTCCACCTAAGAGGTCACTTCTCCCCAATCCATGCCTGCTGTTCCAGCCTAGGCTGAAAGGCTATCTGTTATCACAACTTCCCAGGAATTTCTTTCAAAGAGCAATTCAACCTCTGTTAGCGCCTTTAATGTTCAAGAAATCCACAAGAGCTTTGCCTATAAATAGAGAACCATTGTCCACTGAAAAGGCGTCCAAAAAACAGAAAAATTTCTAGAAGAGAAACATAAATCTTTAGCAAGAAAGTGTTGTGAAACTCTGCCAAAATCTCCAGTGTTTCATAACTTTGAATTTCTTACCTTCAAACTTCATCAATACCCAGTTTTCTTTGTGACTAAAGAACACCCTTTCAACCTATGACCATACATACACATACACCTTCATCTACCCCTTTCAAAAAAGAACCTGTCTAGAACACCATCAGAGCCAAAAGCTAGATGTCATTCACAAACTTTTCCAACAGCCAGGTAAGCACCTGCTGACCTTCATCACGCTGCTAAGCATCATCAGCTTTGCATGCTCAAATAAACATAATGTAAATATCATGTTGTTGCTGTTTGTGTTCTGAGGATTTTCATACCTCAGAATGTTCTGAGTCAGCCTAGAACCTGCCTGTGACCCTGTTGGTTCTGTCCTCTGAAACACTTTGACATTTGCTGGAGCTGCTCCAAACATGTTTTTTGTTTTATGGAAAAATAACAAATTTGCAGATGTTCTGATTAGCACAGGGAGAAGCCAAGTGTTGACTTTGACGTTAGCACATCTGAAGCCTGTTTTGCTGTCAATAATATCAGAACTTCTGAGAATTATTGTATTTCCAGCAGGATCAGAACTTCTGATTTCCCCGCTAACAAACTTTTGTCTTGCAGCGCAGGGGGGTCAGAACTTCTGATCTTCCCACTAACAGGTTTCTATTTTGCAGGTGCCAGAGTCAGAAGTTCTGACTCATACAGTTTAACCAAAAGGTTGATCATCTAGCAGCGGGCTTGAGTCAGAACTTCTGATGACCACTCAGCAGCGCGCTGGCTCCCTCTCTCTTTCTCTCTATCTTGTTTTGTTATTTTCTTTTCTTGTCTATTTTTCTCGTTGAACCACCCCATGTACAAATATGTATCCCCACCCCCTAATTGTTGTAATAGCGTAGGATTTTATATTTCTGATTTTTATTGCTTTCAAATAAATGCTAGTAATTAGGGTGTGTATGGCAAGATAAAATCAATGAAATAGAAAATCCTAATTCAAAGATAAACTCTTGTATGAA
The DNA here is from genome assembly GCA_948472305.1 of Vicia faba. Classification (NCBI taxonomy): domain Eukaryota; kingdom Viridiplantae; phylum Streptophyta; class Magnoliopsida; order Fabales; family Fabaceae; genus Vicia; species Vicia faba. The sequence goes on along the minus strand of OX451737.1, from coordinate 1,408,931,343 downwards.
ATGAAGCACACTTGCACACAAACATCCCTAGGGTTACATCCACTTGTTGCCTTAAAAAAAAAAGGGCCATGTTACTCATGCAAAGTATCTTGGTAAAACAAACAAAATCAAAAGATCATAGTCCCTCGATGACGCTATCCAAAGTTGCCTTACAAAAATGATCTTAGTCCCTCAAAAAATGCTAAGATACTTTGCAAAATTGCTATCATGGTCTATACGATGACCCGCGCCCGTCCCGTTTACATTCTAACACAAGATTGTCCACCAAATATAATGGTGGAACGATACTGTTAAAAGGGTTAAAAACATAAGAAAGATCTTTGAGTAAAATAGGGTAGACAACTCTTAGTTACTTGATCAAAAAGTCTTGCAAAACATCCTTGCTATTTTTCAAGACACACTCCACAACACAATTTCAAAACAACTTTCAAAATATTGAAAACCTTTCAAAAATACAAACACCTTTGTATACATTCAAACAAGAATAATTACAAAGGTTGCCACAACGATGGCCTCTTTTCAAAACATCTTTCAAACACACACACAAAGCACCATTTCAAACAATTGAAAATGCAAAGCAAGTAACTAAGAGCCCATGGATAACCATGGATAGAAAGGGTGCTAATACCTTCCCTTTCTATAATCTACTCCCCGAACCCAAGAAAACATCTCAAAAGGTTTTTCCTGTGCTTTTTAACCTTTCCCTAGGATAAAATAAAAAGTCGGGGGCGACTCTTGCCAAACCGAAACATTTGCGAAAACAAACGCAAAACCCAAGTCAGTTCTCCCACCGTATCACAGAACTGGCGACTCTGCTGGGGAAAATTTTAAAAGTGGAGTAACCTTAGGGCTTAGATCACCCTTTCGCATGACTAATTGTTTGCTTTGATTGCTTTACATCTTGGTTCTCTTGTTTGGGTTTGAAATCCTACACCCGGATTTGGGGAAACGTTTATAGATAGCAATACGTTGTGGAAACTGTGCGGGGTATACCGACACGGTTGAAGCAATAGCTATATTAGTGCGACATATTTGTGAGTACCGGTAACCCTTGAGTTCAATCAAGGAGAGTACGGGGCCGCTGAGTGATGTCACTAAGCACTAATGACCTAGAACCTTACTTGACCATCTTGGCCTTTTATTAGGGGTAGTGAGATGACCGGCTTTGGTGCAGTCCGAAGTTGGTAGATACTCGATACTACACTCATTGAGGGTTGTTTTCTTGGAATATTTTGGTCGCTAGTTAAGTGGCTAAACCAAAACAATGAACATGGAAAACAATCCAATGATATTGAGCTCCGTAGAACCCGGTTTCTATTTATAGGACAGGTTTTTAAGCCAACTACACTCAAGAGGGTACTTACCTATGAAACCTCATGCAAGCCTGAAACTAGGGTTTTGTGTGACTTGCTTGTACATATGTTTGTGCATACATCATGAACATCATAAAGCATCATATGCATCCACTAACCATTTCAAGGGTTTAGATCTTCATCTTTGTTCTTGTTTTGTAGGTCATGGAAATTCTTCGCAGGAAAACTATCCATGTCAACCTTGTGAGAATCCCTCCTCAACTCAAGGAGCTCACATCCAGAATTCTGGAAAGCTCTCCCTTCAGTGAAAGACATGGTAGACTGCTCAACCTAGTCAACACCAACATTGAAGAAGACATGGTGAAAGTGCTGTTCCAGTTCTTTGACCCCCTTCACCACTGTTTCACATTCCCCGACTACCAATTGGTACCCACTTTGGAGGAATTTTCTCAACTCCTGAGAATTCCTATTCTTAATCAACTACCTTATAACGGTACAGAAAAAGAACCAAAGCCTGAAGATGTTGCTCAAGCACTACACTTGCAACCATCTGACATCAAGGGGCATTGGGAAACTAGAAGTGGTGTCAAAGGTTTCTTGGAAAAATTCTTGTTTGAGAAGGCACAAGAGTGTTGGAATTCCCTAGATCTGCAAGAGATTGTGGCACTCCTTATTTATGGGTTGGTCTTGTTCCCAAATCCTGACCAGCTTATAGATGTCAACACCGTCAAGATTTTCCTATCCAGGAATCCCATACCAACATTGCTTGGGGACATCCTCCACTCATTTTACACACGAACAATGAGAAAGTGGGATGTTCTCATGTGCTGTACTCCTCTCCTCGCAAGGTGGTTTATTTCGCACCTTCCACAATCTGTTTTGAAGAATGACCAAGGCTTAAGGTGGTCACAACGATTGATGACCCTCACGCACTCTGATGTACATTGGTGTTCTCGGTCCAGAGAAAATGTCATCATTGTCGATCATTGTGGAGAGTTCCCTAATGTTCCATTACTTGGCATTAGAGGAGGCATTACCTACAACCCTTGTCTAGCTTTGAGATAATTTGGATATGCACGGAGGGATGACCCTCATGACATGCTGATTCCTGACCTAGTTTTTGACTTCGACAATGATGCGCAAGGACTTCGCCAAAGATTCATCAGAGCTTGGAGGATGCCTAACAAGGTAGATAGCAAGACACTGGGGCACAAGAACTCCATCCCTCTTGAGCCTTATCTCAAGTGGGTACGAACCCGAGCCCAGAGTCTCATGATGCCTTACCCTCATATTCTCCCTTTGATTAAAGAGCCCGTTAAGGAAGGAGAGGTTCCCTACACCATCCTATATCCTGACATGCCAACATCATGGGAGGAGATGCAGAAGAGTTGGATCCAACTCAAGGAAGAGCGGAATACTTTTGAAGCCAACTTCTATGCTAGTGAGAAGAAGGTTTTGGAGCTTACCCGCCGACTTCACGAGGAAGAGATCCTCAACACTTACATCGCACCAAAGAGGATGCGCAACGTCTTTTTACCTTGAGAAGTTTTTGTAATATTTGGCCCATGGGGCATTTATGTACTGACAAAATTTCTTCTTATTAATATGACATGTGTTCTTTTTGTTTGCAACAATTTTGAATTTCTAAATCCTTGAATGCATTTCATAAATAAACATATCATTCATCATGTGCATAAGCAGGTCTCCACACCAGGTTTCCTTATCTTTCTGCTATTTATTTCAGTAAGATGGATCTCGAACAGACAGTCAAAGATCTGCAGTCACAAAACTCACAGTTTCAACATCTCCTAATGACCTTGGCAAAGGGTCAGGAGGATCTAAAAGCACTGCTTGGGAACAAGGAGCAAGTGAAAAAGAAGAAGAAAAGAGTGGGGGTAGCTACCCTGGGAAGAAGGTTTGAGGGTGAAGCCAGAAGAGTTCTTGAATTTCCCTCCGCGTCTGAAGAGGAAACCAGTAATGGAAAAGGGGCTGCACTACCTTCTGAATCCGAAGTTGAAGAGGAAGAGGTTGAAGAAGATGAGGAGTACTCAGAGCAACAATACCCGCCAGCGGACGACAAGTACAAAAACCTGGAGGATAGGCTGACAGCTATGGAGCTGCAAAGGGTTCCCGGGTTAGATTTCGAAGATTTGGAATTGATTGCTGGAATTGTGATTCCTCCAAAGTTTAAAGTGCCAATTTTTGCAAAGTATGACGGGATGTCTTTCCCAAAGATGCACCTAAGGTCGTACGTCCGAAGAATTCAACCTCACACATCCGACAGAAATCTTTGGGTACACTTCTTTCAGGATACCCTGTCTGGTACACAGCTAGACTGGTTTTACAAGCTTGAGAGATCAGAGATACATAGTTGGGAAGACTTGGCAACTTCCTTTTATCGCCAATATCAATATAACTCTGATTTGGCACCAACCCGCACTCAACTACAGAGTATGGGGATGGCCTCAGGTGAGGGATTCAAGGAATACGCCCAAAAATGGCGCGATCTGGCCGGGAGAGTGCAGCCACCTCTTTCTGATAGAGAACTAGTTGATATGTTCCTGGGGACCCTATCTGGCCCATTCTTCAACCACTTAATCGGGAGCTCTTCCGCAGGGTTTACCGAATTAATTCTGACTGGCGAGCGGGTGGAAGCCGGTATTAAGAATGGGAAGATTCAAAAGGATGCCTCTGCATCTACAACTGTTAAAAAATCATTTCCGGCGAAGAAGGAAACGACTGTTGTGTACTCTCAGAGAGGAGTGGGAAGAACTGAGCGTCAGCCGACTGTGGGGGCCGTGATGATCCAAAATTCATCAAATGATCAGCCTCGTGGCAATCAGTCCAGACCAAATCAGCAACGGGTAGAGCGGCCACAACGGCAGTTCACCCGCATCAATATGACACCTGCGCAAGTTCTTCCACATTTGTTGAAGTTGAATCTGACTAGTTTAAAGGAGGCACCGAAAAACCCTAACACCAGATCTCCATACTATCATGCCAATGCTAAATGTGCCTACCATTCTGATAGCGCCGGACATGACACCAACAATTGTTGGGCGCTAAAGAATAAAATTCAAGACTTGGTAGATGCAAAAGAGGTTGAATTCGATGCTCCAGAGAAACCAAACGTAATATCCGCTCCAATGCCGAAGCATGGTCGAAATGTCCATGCTATTGAAGAAGATCTGTATGTTTCTGATGTTGATGACCTGATGACTCCACTGTTGATAATCAAGTTAAATCTATTGAAAGCTGGGATTTTCCCAGGATGCAAAAAAGACTGCTACTGTTGTTCCTCTCTACCAATCGACTGTCCATTGCTGAAGAAAGGCATCCAAGGCCTAATGGACAGTCAACAAATTCTATTTGAAAAGATTCCTGCTATTCCAACCCTTATCGAAGATGTTTCAATAATCACCATTTCCACCAATCTTTCCAAGGCCATCAAAAAGCCTGTTAAGATTACATCCTCTACAAGGACTGTTCCCTTGAAAATAACCATGCCTAGGCCTGTCCCCTACAGTTCTGACAAGTCAATACCATGGAATTACGGTGGAGAAATCTACTACCATGGTGTTAAACAAGTTGAGATAACCGAGGAAAGCTCTGATGAAGAAGATGCCAGCATTGGAAACATTGTTGGTACAAGCAAGATCACCCGAAATGGGAGAATATTTTCTCCAGAGATTGCCCCCCCAAAGGCACTCTTTGGACCCTCAGCTGCTTCCAAAGTTACTCCTGCACCAATAACACTTTCCGCAAGAACTCCGTTGATTGAAGAAGCTGTTATTCCTATTGTTGTCCCTCCTACTTCTACTGATAAGGGGAAAGGGATCCAAGATGAGCTCGTCAGGACGAGGGCTCAACCTTTGGTCATCCTCGAAACCTCTAAGAAAGAGATGGAGGAGATTCTGAAAATAATTAAAAAGAGTGATTATGACGTGGTAGAGCAACTGAGGCAAACCCCTTCGAAGATCTCCATGTTAGCGTTACTGCTTTGTTCAGAGGCGCACGCCAAAGCATTGATAAAATTTCTGAAGACATCCCATGTGCCCCAGGAAACCTCAGCCGGTCAATTCCAAGATTACGTGGCCAGCCTTACCGCAGACAACGGCCTAGGTTTCTCTGATGCTGATCTGACCCCAAAAGGAAGAAAGCACAATGAAGCCTTACATGTGTCAGTAGAATGTCAAGGAACTACTCTGGCCCATGTTTTGGTCGACACTGGTTCTTCTCTGAACGTGCTGCCTAAGAAGGCTCTCGACCGATTGGATTGTGAAGGCTTGGAGCTAAGGCCAAGTAATATCATTGTAAGGGCATTTGATGGGTCAAAGAAGTGTTCCCCTCAACTTTCTATGTGATGGACATCCGTCCGTCATACTCTTGCTTACTGGGGAGACCATGGATACATAATGCGGGGGCAGTCACTTCCTCCCTACATCAAATGTTGAAATACCCTGTCAAAGGAAAAATCATAACCGTGCACGGTGAAGAAGAATATATGATCAGCCATCTGAACTCCTTTCGGTATGTGGAGGTAGAGGGCGAATTCATTGAAACACCATTCCAGCACTTTGAGGAAGTCTCTCCCGAGGTGGCAGTAGCAAAAACGGTAGCTGAGGTACCAAAGCAGGTGGCCAGGATGGCATCTCTAAAAGACGCGAAGACTGCAATGAAGGAAGGGAAGAGCTCAACATGGGGGCAATTGCCTAATATTCCCTACAAAACAGACAAGTTTGGTTTAGGATTCACTACTGCAGGGCAGAAAGCTATGGGCCGCTCAAAAGTTGAACGAGCACCCATCAAGATCTCTCCTTATGGAATCAATGCTTTGGAAGGTGAAGACGAAGAAGCCAACATTGAAGATTGGATCTTCCCAACCATCGAAGGGGGACTACGCAACTGGGAGGCTAAAGACTTTGTACCCATTACCTTTATTAATCAGTAATTATCTGTCAAACATTTCCTGTTGGTCTGTAATAAGTACTTTTGAACAATCTGCACACTACTTTTTCACCTCATGCCTTGCCCGGGGCATGTAGGTCCATTTGTAAGGGTTTTGATTCTCTTCATATTCATATGCCATGTTTAATGATTCATTGGACGTTTTTCATTGATAAATTGTTGTGTTCGTTTTCTTTCCTTTTGCATTTTTGTTCGTTTAAGGATGGCTATCCCTTACACACACCCACACTCACAAATGCAGGTACCCATCCACTCTGGATTCCATGGGTGACTATTCTGCTATGTCCTTTAATAACTCTAAAGATTTGGTCAATCAGGCTGAGTATGAAGATGACGAAGATTGTGAAGTACCAGGGGAGTTAGCCAGACATCTACAACAAGAAGAGAGGGCCATCTTGCCTCACGAAGATTTGTTGGAAACTGTCAAATTAGGAACAGAGGAAGACCGGAAGGAAATACAAGTGGGTGCCAATTTGGAACCAAGTGTCAAGGAGCGTTTGATACAGCTGTTAAACGAATACATCGAAATCTTCGCCTGGTCTTATGAAGACATGCCGGGTTTAGACACAGATATCGTGGTTCACCGTCTCCCTACAAGAGAGGATTGTCCACCGATCAAGCAAAAAGTCCGCCGAATGAGGCCCGACATGTCTGAGAAGATTAAAGCAGAAGTAATGAAGCAATTCGACGCTGGCTTTCTGGCTGTTACATCCTATCCACAATGGGTTGCTAACATCGTGCCAGTACCTAAAAAAGACGGCAAAGTCAGAATGTGTGTGGACTACCGGGATTTGAATAGGGCCAGCCCCAAAGATGATTTTCCGCTACCACACATTGACATTTTGATTGACAACACAACTCAGCACAAGGTGTTTTCCTTCATGGATGGCTTCTCGGGCTACAACCAGATTAAAATGGCCCCCGAGGACATGGAGAAAACCACCTTTGTTACACAATGGGGTACCTTCTGCTACAAGGTAATGCCGTTCGGACTGAAGAACGCAGGGGCAACTTATCAACGCGCCATGGTAGCTTTGTTTCATGATATGATACATCATGAGATCGAAGTTTACGTAGACGATATGATAGCTCGATCACAAAAAGAGGAGGAACACCTTGAATATCTGGAGAAGCTGTTTGCCAGGTTGAAGGAGTATAAACTCAGGCTAAATCCAAGTAAGTGCACCTTTGGAGTCAGTTCTGGTAAACTTCTAGGATTTATTGTCAGCAACAAGGGCATCGAGGTCGATCTAGCGAAAGTGAAAGCAATACAAGAAATGCCTGCTCCCCGTACTGAAAAGGAAGTTAGAGGGTTCTTGGGGCGCCTGAACTATATTGCCAGATTCATCTCTCATCTGACGTCTACCTGTGAGCCAATCTTCAAACTATTGAAGAAAGATCAGGTAGTCGAATGGAACGACGATTGCCAAGATTCTTTTGATAAGATCAAGGAGTATTTGCTAGAACCTCCTATTCTGATGCCACCCGTCGAAGGAAGACAATAGATCATGTATCTGACCGTCTTGGGTAACTCAATGGGGTGTGTTTTGGGCCAGCATGACGAGTCTGGTCGAAAAGTGCATGCCATTTATTACCTTAGCAAAAAGTTTACCGACTGTGAGACTCGCTACTCACCTCTCGAGAAAACTTGCTGTGCTTTGGTATGGGCTGCTCGCCGACTAAGGCAGTATATGCTGACTCATACCACCTTGCTGATTTCCAAAATGGATCCTATAAAGTATATCTTCGAGAAGCCCGCTTTATCTGGAAGAATAGCTAGATGGAAAATGATCCTGACTGAGTATGACATCCAGTACACCACCTAAAAAGCTATAAAAGGGAGTGTACTAGCTGATCATCTAACTCATCAAGCTATCGAAGATTATCAATCCATGAGATTCGACTTCCTGGACGAGGACATCATGAACTTGGATAACATTGAAGGTAATGGACTGTATGACGGACCTGAAAAAGGATCCCGATGGACCCTGTACTTTGATGGTGCTTCAAATGCACTTGGAAACGGTATCGGTGTGGTGCTCATTTCCCCGGAAGGTTGTCACACACCTTTCACGGCCCGACTTTGCTTCAGCTGTACCAACAACATGGCTGAATATGAAGCTTGCATTTTTGGTCTCAAGGCTGCTATTGACCTGGGGATCAAATCTTTGATCGTATTTGGGGACTCAGCTTTGGTTTTCAGTCAAATCAAAGGAGAGTGGGATACTAAACATCTTAATCTTATCCCATACAAAGAACATGTCCTGACATTGTTGCCTCACTTCGAGCAAATCACCTTCGAGCATTTCCCGCGAGAAGAGAATCAGCTAGCAGATGCTCTGGCCATGATGTCTTCCATGATTAAACTCAACTGGGATAACGAGGCTCCCCAAATCACCATCGAGCGAATGGATGAACCTGCGTATTGTCATGAGATTAATACCGAGGAAGTATTGGAACAACCCTGGTTTCACGAAATCAAAATCTATCTCGAGACTAGAGAATATCCCGAAGGAGCTTCTGTAAATGACAAAAAGTTCCTAAGGAAATTTGCCGCCAAGTTCTTCCTGAGTAACGACATCCTCTATAAGCGCAACCATGATTGTGTTTTACTCTGATGCATAGACAAAGCTGAGGCAGAGTTAATCATGACCGAGATACATAGCGGTGCATTTGGCACCCACTTGAGCGGGCATACAATGGCTAAGAAGATCCTAAGGGCAGGCTATTACTGGTCTACCATGGAAGCTGACTGCCATCAACATTCCCGTACTTGTCACAAATGTCAAGTCTATGCTGACAAGATTCATATTCCTCCGGTTCCTCTCAACGTTCTGACAGCTCCTTGGCCATTCGCAATGTGGGGCATTGACATGATTGGAGAGATCAAGCCCACGGCATCCAATGGACATCGCTTCATCCTGGTTGTTATTGACTATTTCACAAAGTGGGTCGAAGCAGCTTCCTTTGTCTCTGTTACTAAAAATGTGGTTGCCCACTTCATCAAGCAGAACCTCATATGCCGGTATGGTGTTCCCGACAGGATCATCACGGACAACGGTACAAATCTGAATAATACTATGATCACGGCTCTATGCGAACAGTTCAAGATTTATCATCACAATTCATCTCCTTATCGGCCGAAGATGAACGGTGCTGTTGAAGCTGCGAACAAAAACATCAAGAAGATCATTCAGAAAATGACAGTCACTTACAAGGACTGGCATGAGATGTTACCGTTTGCTCTGCATAGATACCGTACCACGGCACGTACCTCAACAGGGGAAACCCCATTTTCTTTGGTATATGGCATGGAAGCTGTCCTGCCCATGGAAGTTCAGATTCCTTCCTTAAGGATTATGAAGGATGCAGGTTTGAATGAAAATGATTGGATTCAAACCCGACTTGATCAACTCAATTTGATCGACGAGAAGCGACTCACTGCTGTTTGCCATGGTCAGACGTATCAAAAACGGATGATCAGGGATTTCAACAAGAAGGTCAGACGTCAAGTATATGAAGTCGGAGATCTCGTAATCAAGCGGATTATCTTGCCGCAAAGTGATCCCAGGGGCAAATGGACTCCTACATACAAAGGACCATTTGTGATCAAGAGCATATTTTCTGGTGGTGCAATGACTCTGACCACCATGGACGGCGACGATTTGCCGCACCCTGCGAACGCAGACATAGTCAAAAGATACTACGCATAAAGTAACCTGACAAGGCGAAAACCCGAAAGGGCGGCTTGGGCAAAAATGGGCATCCCGGTGAACCGAAAACCCGAAAGGGAGGTTCAGGCAAAAATTAGGGATAAAAACAAAAAAAAATCTGTACACCCGGCAAGTCGAAAACCCGAAAGGGCGGCTTGGGCAAAAAGGGGTTTCCCGGTGGATTGAAAACCCGAAAGGGCGATCCAGGCAAAAGTTAGGGAATTAAAGCGTATGACTGTGTCTCGTCGGATCACTTTAAGGATAATCTCTTCATCAACCAGCTCCAAGTTTCTGATCAATCCAGTCATCGGCGGACGAAGCATTGAATGGACAAATATTCAGAGTTGTGAAGGCTATAGCAGAATGGGGATCCCATGGAATTGTTTCACATAGCCATCTTTCTTTTGTATAAATTTTTCAATTTTACGACGACGTCCTCTTACTAGGATGCCTGTTTCCTTTGTACAAAGATACTCATAGAAAGTTAATACAAATACTTTTCCAAATACAGAAATTTGCTTTGCCTTCCTTTTGCTCTTCTACACTTATGTTTTATTTGAGAAACGTCCAATGTTTTGTTAAATAGGCATATGCATTTGAACATAATCATTTTCTTACAAATCAGGAAAAGATGATTACTGATGGGTTGAAAGTACAGATTGGCATCTTGATGCCCTCTCAGAAGGAATCCCCGGCAGATTTAAACCCCAAATTGCTCAATCCAGAACTTAGTTCTCCAAGCAGAGTTAAACTTTAGGATCCTCAGCAGAGCGGAAGCTTTCTCAAAACTGATTTCCCCAGCCAGAGAGCCTTCCAGAATTCAATTCCCCTCAGAGTTAAGTTTTAGTATCCCCAGTGGAGCTTTAAAAATCTGAAAGTCCAATCCCCAGCGGAGCTAAAAATTCCAACTATCAATCCCCAGCGCAACCAAACTAGTGAACCTTCTCCCCAAAGAGATACTTCCCACCAAACTGAAGATTCTCAGTCATGCCTCTCTAGCATAAGCCTATCAGGTCCTGAACTCCCCAGTAGAGATCATCAGAATTCTCTTACCCTGCAAGTTACCAAGGAACTCCAATCCCCTGCAGTGGTCCTAAGATCCCTCAACAATTGAAGATCTTGTATTCCCCAAGCAGAATGAAGACTCTCATTCTCAGTTCCTCACAAGATATTCAGATATTCCCCAGTGAAGTTCCCCCCGGGACAGAAATCCCCAGTAGATTGGCATACAACCCAAGCTCCTGATTTCTCCAGCAGTAGTCAACAAGGATGTCTCATCTTCAGCAATCAGAAATTCTTGCAATCCCCTGCAGCAGTCAAGGATTCACTTTCCCTGGCAGCAATCAAGATTCTTTTATCTCTAGCCATCCAGGATTCATCTATCCTCAGCAAGACAGCTCTTCAGCTTACATGCGCATTCATTTACATTCATATCATAAACATTGATATAACATATATATTGCATCATACATATCATGCAGCATAACTTTGTGTTATAGCTAACATTTCATCCTTTTCAGGATAAGAATCAAAAGGCTACCATTAACAATTATTCAGATACAGTATGGATACACCCCAGACACGGCGGTCATTCTATTACTCATTTAGAATTTATTCGGATACAGTATGGATACACCCCAGACACGGCAGTCATTCTATTACCCATTCAGAATTTCAAGTCAGATACAGTATGGATACACCCCAGACACGGCAGTCATTCTACCACTCATTCAGAATTTCAAGTCAGATACAGTACAGATACACCCCAGACACGGCGGTCATTTTACTACTCATTCAGACTACAGCAATCAGATACAGACTAAATATGCTCCAGACACGGCAGCCATTCTATCTCTCATTTAGATTCACTTATACACCTCAAGGTTCAATGCATTACAAGCACGGATACCATTCCGACCCTTACAACAACAGGTTGATTCTCCCCAGTGCGTTCGCCACGGAAGTCATCCTGTCATTTATTTAGATCCCAGTTACAGTTTCAGATACACTTCAAACACGAAAGTCATTCTATTACTCATACATATCTCAATTCCAGTTACAGTTTCAGATACACTCCCGGCTCGGAAGTCATTCTGCTACTCATACAACTTTCAACTTCAGATACAGTCCAGATACGCTCCAGACACGGTTGCCATTCTGTCACTCATTCAAAATTTGTCCCCAGCACACAGTGGCTCCACACAGACATTTCTCTGTTACCCGGATACAATACAGATACACTCCAGACACGGCAGTCATTCTCATGTTCATTCTTCCTTCAAACGCAGTTATAGCTCGGATACGCCCCAGACACGGAGGCCATTCTTTTGCTCGTACAAACTCAGTCTCCAGATACAGCTCAAAGGCATTCCGGATGCGGATACCGTTTTGATCCTCATTCTTCTGACCAACCACATTGCAGTTCAACAAACATTCCAGATGGCATCTTTAAGCCCATCCTCGACAAGATTCTGTCACCCCTCCAGATGGCATCTTTAAGCCCATCTCCAAATGGCATCTCTAAGCCCATTCCCGCATCCATTGTTTTGACGAGTGCAAATTTAAGGGCACTCTAGTGTCCAATCTCCTTTTACCTTCGAGACGCGAAAGGCAAGCCTGCCAATCTAACTCTTCAGGTGCAAGAAGATTGAACAGGGGCAACTGTTGTACCCCAAAATATGCCCTCTCTTTCTTCAAGAAATCATCTTGGATTCTCAGAGTCCCTCTGAAACAAATCCAAGTCCTGAATTATCATTTTTGCCCAAGCAAACCATTTACAAGAGAAAAATGATCACACAAGCTCTAAAGACAACGCTTTTATCTTGAGAAAAATTAAATTCTAAACATTTAGAATTTTTCTCTAAAAAATGGGTGTTTAAGAAGAAATTAGCGTTTCAGAACTTCTGGACCAAACTCTAGATAGAAACGGTCAGAAGTTGCAAGCTTGGCTCAACGCAGTCAGAAGTTAGCTCTTCAGCAGCTACATCAACTCAGTAAGAAGTTGCAAACGTGGTTCAACACGTAAGCTTCAAACAGAACATGACTCTTTCAGCAGTTACGTAATTTCAGCCAGAGTTTGCTAAAGGAACGCAAAGAAGGCAAGGAAGTCTGAAGGCTCCTTCAGAACAGGCTGAAATCAGAAGATGAAAAGGTCAGAAGAGTGGGTGTTATACTGATACCGAATCTCTAAGTCCAGGATTTCCAGAAGCAAATCCAAGGAACGTGTCAGAAGGTCAGGAGAATCCCCAGGATTTGCTAAGACAACAGGGGGCCAAGACCAGAGCATGGTTTACGTTGTTTTTGGTAAAACAGAACTGCTGGTTCAAAGTTTTGTTTCTATTACCAGAATATTGGTGTTGATAAGTCTCATCACTATTTAATGTTCATTAATGCTCCCAACCACTCCTGAACATTCATCCAAGTAGTCCCTTCATGTGTGGCTTGGTAAACGCCTTTATGCAGGTTCAGGCACGGGTCTACGAGCCACCATCCACCTAAGAGGTCACTTCTCCCCAAACTTTTGTCTTGCAACGCAGGGGGGTCAGAACTTCTGATCTTCCCACTAACAGGTTTCTATTTTGCAGGTGCCAGAGTCAGAAGTTCTGACTCATACAGTTTAACCAAAAGGTTGATCATCTAGCAGCGGGCCTGAGTCAGAACTTATGATGACCTCTCAGCAGCGCGCTAGCTCCCTCTCTCTTTCTCTCTATCTTGTTTTGTTATTTTATTTTCTTGTCTATTTTTCTCGTTGAACCACCCCATGTACAAATATGTATCCCCTCCCCCTAATTGTTGTAATAGCGTAGGATTTTATATTTCTGCTTTTTATTGCTTTCAAATAAATGCTAGTAATTAGGGTGTGTATGGCAAGATAAAATCAATGAAATAGAAAATCCTAATTCAAAGATAAACTCTTGTATGCAATTAAGCACACTTGCACATAAACATCCCTAGGGTTACATCCACTTGTTGCCTTAAAAAAAAGGGCCATGTTACTCATGCAAAGTATCTTGGTAAAACAAACAAAATCAAAAGATCATAGTCCCTTGATGACGCTATCCAAAGTTGCCTTACAAAAATGATCTTAGTCCCTCAAAAAATGCTAAGATACTTTGCAAAATTGCTATCATGGTCTATACGATGACCCGCGCCCGTCCCGTTTACATCCTAACACAAGATTGTCCACCAAATACAATGGTGGAACGATACTGTTAAAAGGGTTAAAAACATAAGAAAGATCTTTGAGTAAAATAGGGTAGACAACTCTTAGTTACTTGATCAAAAAGTCTTGCAAAACATCCTTGCTATTTTTCAAGACACACTCCACAACACAATTTCAAAACAACTTTCAAAATATTGAAAACCTTTCAAAAAGACAAACACCTTTGTATACATTCAAACAAGAATCATTACAAAGGTTGCCATAACGATGGCCTCTTTTCAAAACATCTTTCAAACAGACACACAAAGCACCATTTCAAACAATTGAAAATGCAAAGCAAGTGATCTAAGCAAGTAACTAAGAGCCCATGGATAACCATGGATAGAAAGGGTGCTAATACCTTCCCTTTCTATAATCTACTCCCTGAACCCAAGAAAACATCTCAAAAGGTTTTTCCTGTGCTTTTTAACCTTTCCTTAGGATAAAATAAAAAGTCGGTGACGACTCTTGCTAAACTAAAACATTTGCGAAAACAAACGCAAAACCCAAGTTAGTTCTCCCACCGTATCACACTATCCCTTGAAGGTCCACCATACGCCCAATCAAGCAAGCACATGGGATCTAGAAAAGTCAACAAAGGCCAGGAGTTATTGGGCCCAGAATTGCAATTAGCACCCCCCTTCTTGCTAGGAAACCAGGCCCATCTTTCTTTCTTTTTATTTATTTTAATTATTTTAATTTATTTAATTTGTTTTTTTTAACAAAATCAATTTCTTTTTTCATAAAAAATCATAAAATCAAGTTTCACAAAATTTAGAATTAGGTTTTTTATTTTATTTTATCAAATTTAATTTAATATTAGCTTTAATTTAATTTAGGGTAATTCTAACTTTTTATATAATTAAAATCAATTAAAAAAATTAGGGTTAGCTTTTGATTTATTTTTTATTTCTTTCTCAAAGTAAAAAAATACAAAAAATAGGTTAATTTAATTATTTTTTCTCAAATTTAAGTTAATTAGAAATTAGGTTTTTTTATCTATTCAATTAAACTTTATAGCAAAAACCATAAAAAATGATTTTTCTTTTAAATTGCAATTAGGTAGTTGGGGTCAAAACCCTAAATCTCTCATTATCGATTCATCGTGCGTGTTTACTATTTTTGAATATTAATGTAACTACTTACATTATGTAATAGTTTAATCTAGGATTTTCTTTTATCATTTTACGGGTTTTTTGGCTATGTAATTAATCTCTACCCCGAAGCCTTGTAATAGCGTAGGTTTTATTTCTCGCATTTTAATTCCCGCAAATATTAACTATTTAGATGTATGTTAATAGGATTGTATGACAAGATTGCATGATAATTTTAAAATGGTTAGAAAACCCTAATGTGCAAAGATAATAACTGAAATCAAATCACTCGCACATGTGCACTCTTAGGGTATACTCTCACTTCGGTTGTCTTCATTAAAACGATCATGAAGTATAGGGTGTCTTAGCGGTTGCCCTCCTGTCTAAACAAAGATCAAAGGTCCCGTTCAGAAATGTTGCCTCAGAAACATCTCCTCGGAAATGTTGCCTCGAATATGATATTAAGACATTAGGGTTATTACTAAGACGTCCTAACATTGCTTTAGTGATCGTACGTCCCTTACGAATTGACCCTTACAACTCCAACGACGGTGCTACCTATTTCTGAATAATGGGATAGCGCTGTCTAAAGGAAGCAAGAGCAGAAACAATATTTTTTCGAGTAGGTCGATGCTAGTAGGTACTTGCTCAAATCAAACTTTCACACTTACACTTTTCAAAAAAAATTTCAAAAACACTTCGTAACACTCTTGAAGACAGAGACAAGGGTTAAAACGAAGTAAAACAAAACTTTTCAAAACAAACACACACAAGCAATTTTTAAAAGACGAGCAAGTACCTAAGAGCCCGTGGAAAACCACGGATAGAAAGGGTGCTAACACTTTCCCTTTCTATAATCTACCCCCCGTACTCAAAATCTCAAAAAAGGAATTTTTCAGTGCTTTTTCCTTTCCAGTTGGATAAAATAAAAGTCGGTGACGACTCTTGCTTACCGCGACATTTTGCAAATAAAAACGCAAAATGAAAACCAGCATTTTCAAAACAGTCGGTTCTGCCACCGTATCACACTCACCAAGCCACCGATTCTGGTACCTCCTTGTAGAAATAGAAGTATGAGATTGTACATAGCCGCACCTGATAAAACCTTAGGGAGCATGTTAGCTCAAGATGATGAGAATGGCGTCGAAAGACCCATCTACTACCTCAGTAGAGTTTTAAACAATGCGGAAACTAGATATAACGAAGTTGAAAAACTATGTTTATGTCTTTACTTCTCATGTACAAAACTCAAGAAATATAGTAAACCAGTTAATGTTTACGTTTTGTCTCATTTTGATGTTTTCAAATATATGTTATCGAAACCCATTTTGCACAGCAGAATTAGAAAATGGGCACTTGCATTAACTGAGTATTCATTAACCTTTATGCCTCTCAAGGCTGTGAAAGGTCAAGTGGTAGCAGACATTATTGTTGACCACTCAATAACAGAAGAATCAATAAATTATTTGGAGATTGAACCTTGGAAGTTATACTTTGACGGTTCTAGTCATAAAGACGGAACTGGAGTAAGGGTTCTCATTATTTCTCAACAACATTTAAGTACAAGATCGAAGGAGATTGTTCAAATAATGAGGCTGAATACGAAGCTTTGGTCGTAGGCCTTGAAATCTTGTTGGAATTGGGGGAAACTCGAGTCGAAATAATGGGAGACTCAGAGTTAGTCCTAAAACAGGTTACGAAAGAATACAAATGCATAAGAGAAAATATTATCATGTATTTCGTGATAGCCAGGCGATTGTTGAAGAAATTTGAAGTGGTTAACATTCGACATATACCCAGATTGAAAAATCAAGTGACTAATGATTTGGCACAGATCACTTCCGGGTATAAAGTTTCGAAAGAAAAACTACAACAAGCAATCGAAGTTAGAGGAAGAGTAGCATCCACAAAGTTGTCTCCAATAGATTTGGAAACCACGACGTTGGGATACACTGATCACGAAAACTTTGAGATTTCATTCATAGACAATCTAACAGAACAAGATTGGAGAAAGCCTATAGTAGATTATTTACAGAATCCAGTGGCTTCGACAGAGAAAAAGATAAAGTATAGGGCACTAATCTATATACTAATGGGAAATGAATTGTTCAAGAAAACACCTGAAGGTGTGCTGCTGAAATGCCTAAGTGAAATAGAAGCATATATAGCTCTTTCGACTACACACTCCGGGGCATGTGGAGCACATCAAGTAGGCCATAAGATGAAATGGCTGTTGTTTTGACAAGGATTGTATTGGCCCACTATGTTAAAAGATTGTGTTGAGTTTGCAAAAGGATGTCAAGAATGTCAAGTGCACACATGCATCCAGTATGTACCGGCAAGAGAACTTCATTCGATTGTGAAACCTTGGCTTTTAGAGGATAGGCTTTAGATCTTATTGGGGAGATTCGACCAGTATCCTCTAAAAGCCAGAAATACATACTGGTGGGCATTAATTATTTTACTAAATGGATCGAAGCAATTCCTTTAGTCAATGTAGACCAAGAAAATGTCATTGAGTTTATTCAAAAGTACATTATATATAGATTTAGAACCCCTGAGACAATAACGACAGATCAAGGATCAGTCTTTACCGGTCGAAAAATGCAAGAATTTGCTACAGAATTGGGATTCAAACTGTTAACATCTACACCTTACTATGCACAAGCTAACGGCCAAGTCGAAGCAGCAAACAAGGTAGTAATAAGTTTAACAAAGAAACACGTGGGAAAGAAACCAAGAAATTGGCACAAGATGTTGGTTCAAGTTTTATGGGCTTGTCGAACCTCGCCTAAAGAGGCTATAGGAACAACACTATTTCACCTAACTTATGGTCATTATGCAGTATTGCCAGTGGAAATTTGTCTACAGTCAAAGAGGGTTCAGAGACATCAGGATATTCCTTCTGAAGTTTATTGGAATATGATGTTAGACGAATTGGTTGATTTGGATGAAGAAAGGTTGAAAGCTTTAGACCTCTTAAGATTACAAAAGAAACGGGTCGAGAAATCCTATAATCGAAAAGTAAAGCTTAAGGCATTTTTTCCTGAGGATCTAGTATGGAAGGTAATTCTTCCAATGGATCGAAAAGATAGAAATATGGGAAAACAGTCCCCTAAGTGGAAAGGACCTTTCAAAATTATCCAAACTTTCTCTAGAGGAGCCTATGAGATCGAGGAGTTAAGTGAAGATCAAAGGCTTCTAAGATTAAATGGTAAATACTTGAAAAAGTATAGACCTATGCTTCAAGAGGTTAAAATAGACAAAGTATAGTCACGGTCGAAATAAGCTAAAAGAAAAAATGGAAATTTAAATTTCATTAGAATTTGCCAAAATGGCTGAGTCATTACAATAAGTGATTATGCAAATATAGAGACATAATTCAAAAGGGGAGATTGGCCTTGATCTGGAGGTATTTGATCCTCTGTAATTCCAGACGCCGTTTGCAAAGAGCCTTCGACTGATGAAGGGTTTCAATTTTAGCATCAAGCGTTTGGGCTCGATCAGCATGCTTCAACCCTTCAGCAAGTTCCTCTTGGCTTTCAGACTCAGTATTAGTGGCGAGAAGTTCTTCCTTCCTTTTCTCATTGGCGGAAATTTTAGCCTCCAGTTTGTTGATCTGCGCCCTCATCTTAGCCATGTCTTGATCGATATCCTCAACTTCTTTCTGCCTAGCCTGTTGAGCCTTCGACAGTTCTTTTACTTCGGAATCTGATTCAGTAGCAGCATGCCAAGCAGTAGCTACATGGCCATTGGCCTCTTTGATCTCGCGAGCAAGAGTCCTTCGACGATTGTAATCTGCTGACACTTGGTCAATAATGGAAGTTAAATCCAGAATAACGCTAGCTATGTATGGAGAAGCAACGAGGAGATCAACAGCCCTCAAAGTGGTCTTCAGGAAGGAAGGAGCAGTAGGTTCTCCCTCCAAGGTTAGAATTAAATCTCTTTTGAAAATGTGTGCTTTAACCTTCTGAAGTTCGTCATCAAGAGGGGATGTTGAGGTGGACTTTCTAGACGCAGTCGAAACACTATGGCAAAAGAACTTTCTCGACCTTCGAGAATGGAAGTCAAGTAACCCAGGGGATTTTGCTGTTTCATCAAAGCCAAAGCTTCTTTGGTTCGAGACCCTGTCGAAGGGACACCCTCATTAGTGACAGTAGCCACATTAACTACCTGTGCTGGAATATGGGCAGCTTCAGTGTTCGTCAGATTTTGGGCCCCTTCAGTAGAGTCTTCTCTGCCATCAGCATTGGGAATTCTTTCATCCTGATTTTCCCTCTCCAGCATATCTTCCCTCTCTGTTCCAGCTACGACATCAGTAGCCTCCTCCTCTTCACCTTCCTGTTCGTCACCCAGAGGAGCCCTAATTTCTTCCTGTTCACCTATTGGGCCTTATTCGTTTGCTTCCTCTATGGTCTCATATTAAGGCCCAGAAGTTTGGTTCACCTCATCAGCGGAGCTGACAAAGGATCCTTTTGCTGAAGAAGGCCTATAAGTGGGATCTCCCTCACTATTTAGAAGAGTGGCAGATCCTTCAACGAGAGTGGGAGCTTATTTCGAAGTGCCGGCAGTATCCTGAAGATTAAGAAGTTTGGTTCTCATAATTCTTATGAAAAAAGAGGTTAGTTCAGGAAGTAAGCAGATGTGTGTCGAAGTAAATACCTGAAGAGGAACTTCGGCACCGGGGATGGAATTGTCACTCTCACTAGGGTTATTTATCCTATTAGCTACCTCTTGCTCAGTGGGTTCTCTGATGACTACAGGAGGAGGCCTTGATTTGGTAGCTGTAATCTTAATTTTTGTTTTGGGACGAGGCTCAGGCGCGGGAGCTGCTTTCTTTAATTTTTTTCTCTTCAGAGGAACAAGAGGAGACTCCTCTTCTTCATCACTAGAGATTTCTATTTCCTAAACCTTCCGTTTCTTGGGAGTGGTTTTCTGAACATCCAGAAAGATAAGAGTCGAAGACATCAGCATCTATATCAGAAAATATAAAAGGAGAAAGGTATAGCAGAAAGTGAATACCTTTGGTGAAGGGTTAACAGAAGGGTCTCCCCCCTTGGTGCTTTCAGCAGCCTTTTTTGTGTTGGTCCTCTTGACATCTATACAAGAAACAAATATAAGGTGACATCGAATGATTGAATCTAAGACAAGGAAACAAAAAGAAAGAAAATATTACCTTTCTTTATCTTGTCAAGGACCAGTTTGAACGCCTTGCGAAGGTGGTGGGCGAAATCCTTCTCGTCGAAGAATTCCTCATTATAATACTGCCTCCACCGCCCCTCAAAATTGGGCGAACACATAAAATTGAGATTTAAGTCGAACAGAGTTAGTACGGTCTGACCAACGTACCTACCAATGTGCTTGGTAGAGGCATCCTCTGAGTAATCTGCGTTATAAAATAATAGTAGTTTCTCTCGAGAGTAGATGGGAGATGGGAGTGACTGGACAATACCGAATTGTCGAGAGACAAGATTCGGTTGGTAAGCAATCAAACTTAATTGATTCTTCAAACTCTTGAATCTCAGTGGCATGATTCTTGGTCAAAGAAACGACTCCCAAATGGCCACATATTCGTCCTCCAAGTCCTCCTCATCAGCTGAAGGAAATGGTCTGGTAAACCATTCTGGGCCAACCTTTCGACTGGCAAAGGGAGCCATGGTCGAAACAAAATTTTTGCGCTCTGCAAACATCATCACAAAGCTGGTGAAGGCCTTTTGAAATTGCTGACCCTTGTCAGTCGGAGTCAGCAAAGCTAGCCTGGTGCCTTCGGCCCTCCTGTTCAAAATTTCTGGGGCTTCTTCGTTTATCGTATTCTTTTGGGGAAGAAAAGATTCGAAGGTGGCGTTGAGCCAAAGTTGAAGAAGCCAAAAAGGGCCAGAAAGGAGCAAGCTTGCCCCATCTCCTATGAATTTAAGTTGAGTCACACCATTGCTGATGGACTCATACAGATTGTCCAGAATCAATTCAGCCAAGCAGAGAGGGTAGCCGTGATGAAGCTGTGTTGCGAGCGTGAGCATCTTCTTAGTCACTTGAAGTGACTTGGTACAGAAGACGAATCGAGACAGCCACAAGAAAGCTATGTGTTCAACCTCCGACACAGTACTGAAGGATTTATCATGAAAATGGTTGATGAATGTGGTGTATGTGGGCTTTGTAGCTGAAAACCCAATGGCATCTTCAGATAAGTCCTCCGGGTTGAAGCAGTCACCAGTTGGTCGAAGGCCAGTGATTGCTTCTATGTCGAAGAGAGTTGGAGTCACCATTCCACAAGGAAGGTAAAATGTGAAATGGGCGCTGTCCCAGAAATATAACAAAGACACTAACATAAGAGGGCAGTAAGACAACCCTGTCTTCGACAGCATCACCAAATCATAAATCCCCATTTCCTTCCAAGCTGGGGTTTGTGCCTTCTCCATCTTATTCAGCCAGTCTGAATACTCTGAAGAGAGATTAGGGCACGATCGAAAGATCCTGTTCCCTTTGTTCATAAACTGAAGGTTAATGTCCTCCTTTATCTGAGCGTGTTGCTGGTTAGCTGGAGTCGCATCCTCAGGATCGTTCGTAGGTTTCTTCCCACAGCCTATGGGTTTGAGCCTAGAGCGAGTGGGGAAGAAAGAATGATTTTTTATGGGATCCTCGACGCATGCAGATAGAGGGCCAGACATGGCATATATATTCTCATGATATCTAACAGGGATGAGGAGCTTGGAATCATACGCCTCACGCCATTCTCTAGTCATGGATTCAGAGAAGAACCTTGGCCCCTCAGTCGAAGCAGGAGAAGAGTTTGTGGGGAAGATTTCTGGTTGACGTTGTACGTCATCCACATTCATAGGTTTGGGGTTGTTGGGAGCGTTAGAAAGGAAAGCCATTATTATGAGATAGTAAGGAACGAAGATGACGGTGTACGGTGTTTTTTGCAAAGGAGATTAAAAATGCTGTGTTGTGAAAGTTCAAAAGGAGAAGACTCAAGGCTATTTATAGTGTCCATAAGGAAGTGTGTCTCGTCAAGTCCATTTAATGCTATGGACGTAGTGGGGCACATGGCAATCTACAAAACAGTAATCGTGCAGGTGATAGGAATCGTTTGACATGCTTGCCTAGGTTCTAGGAGTAATGGTCATAATGGCAGCATGGTAACGGCTGATTTGAAAGACGTCTTGGGAAAAGAGTAATGATGGTTTTGAATGTGGTAGTTGTTGGAAGACAAAAAGTGCACGTTAAAACCTTTTTGCACAAAAAAGGGCAGGTGTCGAATAGGAATGTCAAAGAATGACTATTTCTCTCGACATCGAAACATGCATTCTTGGGGGGAAATTTGTTGGATCTTGAAATTGACACCTACTATATATTGGCCCCATAGACCAAAAATAAAGCAGATAAAGCCAAGCTGGAAAATGCTTCGACGGATGGAAAAAACTTAGAGAAAATATCTGAGTTACAACTTGGTCTTCGACCAGACATCACCATCAGGCCTTCGACGAGAAAGGTTCTGTGGCCTTTGACTAGAAGAACAAACCTTCGTGTCAGCACCAAAGGCGAAGGATATTTGAATTTGAAGATTGGAGGGAAATGCAGTTCGCCAGCAGTTAAAAGAAAGCGATGTGGCAGGAAGATAGAGGTCGAGGGACATGCAGAAGACACTTGTCTTCATCCTAAAAACAAAGCCACCCTCGACAGTTACATAATTTTAGTATAAAACTAGGAAGTTTGTGTAGAGTTTCCGTGTGTTCAACCTATTGTGCTAGTTACTCAATATTATTCAAGTACCCGCTGTGTGTGAAAGAATAACTGAGAATGTACGTTGGAAACACCATTTTTTATTAATAAAGTCTTTTTACATTGCTTTGAATTTCGTTTGCAAAGTTTACATTTCTACATCTTTACTTGCACTTCTAGTCACTTCCTTACTTTCCAAAACCATAAACACCATATCCTTGGTCGAACGTGCGTTCTTCCTAGATACCAACTTTCACATCAAACTAACATAAAAATTAGCATATGTTCTAGGATCAATCTGATCGATCCAGCGAGTAACCAAAAGGACTTTCCTTTTTGGAGGATCAACGGTTGTTTACCAAAAACCACGGTAAACACAAAGTCAATATAACAACCGAGTTTGTCCTTAAATATCAGAAACTTCAATATGGTGTTGAGGTTTAGCTTGAAACTCAGGTTCTGATCCAGTAGAATCTGGTTTCACTTGCTTCTTCTTTACAAGCTCTTTATCTAGGTTAAAACCAATAAATATAAACTTAATGATCCTGCACACTTAATCAAACATTAGTAAATCCTATTATTCTTTAAATATTTTTGTTATCATAAAAACCTTAAGAGTATGCATTAAAATAGCGTGAATAGATTTTATTCCAAGAAATATATGCTCTTAGTTGGTTTTTCTAGATGTTAGGGTCTATATGTAATTTCTTTGTGAGTAGTGCTTTGTGTAATGAGTTTTTATTGGTTTGAGTTTTTGTGGATTGTTTTCTTATGAAGTAGTTACTTTTCGAGTCTTCTGATAGTTCTTGCTGTATTTTTAGATTTTATTCTTAGTTTTGTAGCTCTTGTACCAAGTTTAGGTGTTTGGACAACTTCCTCTTTTTGTTAGTTATAGTGTCCCTCTTTCTTTTTATATTCATATTCATAATTTTACTTTTAAAAAATGCATTAAGGAAATCCTTGATTCTATTACACCGGTAGCTTATGAGGGATTTAAAATAAATTAAATTGATATTCGACCATCTTATGTCATATTATAATAAAAGATGATTATGAACGACTTACCTTTTAGAATTCAGGAAATTCTCACAGGGGTTATGAGTATAAGAGAATTATTATCTTTATTATCGTCTAATATTTTCAGAGTATAATAATCGTTTAATGGAAAAATGATTAAATAATTAAACAGTTGAGGGTATGAACCTCTCATTAAACTTAACTGAATATTCCAATCAATCACGGTCCATTCAGCCACAAAAGCTAATGAAATAATTCATCAAGAATTAATATTTAATATGAATGAACTATATTATAACTATTAATAATTGAATTCATATTTAATTAATTAAATACCTAATCTAATAATTTATTGAGTTTTATTATATTTTATGTGAATTTTGTAGGGCTTTTTATTTTTTTAAACCGAAAATGAGATATTTAATAAATAAATATTAGGAAAAATCTAACTTACATACAAAAAGAAGCATAAAAAATTAAATTAAGAAAGAAGTATCTTAATTAAACACATTATTCATAAAACAATATATGTTCTCAACCTAAATATTATTGTTGCGTCGCAAAAAATATACCGAATCGCCACCGAATTTTATTTATTTCAAAGGAAAGGAAAAATATCGAGAAAACCCCTAAAAGTAAAAGAAAAATGTCATCGCAACCATATTTGAATTAGATAGTCGATTATGCAAGGGGAAGATATTAGCACCCTCACATCCGTTGTACTTAACATGAACCATTTTGGTTGTTTTGCGTTTAAGGTGTTATTTAAGTTTACTTGCGATTATTGCTTTATTATATGGATTTAATTAAGGGAAAACAGTTTTTAATTAGTGTGCTCGCCAAGACTTCAAATCTTGTGCCTACGTATTCTCATAATTCAATGATAAAATCAGAGCCTTGTAGTTCGTGGGGTAGAAAATAAGTATTTTTGGTTGGTTTTATTGGACAATATTAACGTTCGCGTTCTAGCAGTTAAACGTTGCTTGTGTGCTCATGTGTGGGAAACTTAAGCGTTTGTTTGTATTGTTGTAGAACGAAAATTATATGTCCTTTTTGAAATTTTTTTGAATAACCCTAAGGCAAAAAGAAGGTTTGATTGGTTGTGATTGACTTTATGTGGAGACAAGCCTTTAGACAGGGAGCTCAACAGTAGTATCCAAATTTTTGGGGAAGGAATAGGCTTGTGCCCAATCACTTCCTTTTTTATCCAAAATTTTTTGTTATGAAAGAGGTGAGGCGAGTATAGTCACATTTCTTTATCGAAAGACAAGTATTCAAACAGGGAGCCCGATGACAATATCCTAGCACTCAGAGAAGAAGAGGATTGTGTCCAATCATTCTCTTTTTAGTACAATAAAGAATGAACTATACTATTTTTATTTAAAGTGTTTTATTTTGTAAGTAAAACATCTAGACAGGGAGCCCAACAGTAGTGTCCAAATACTCGGGGAAGGAAGAAGTTTGTGCCTAATCACTTCCTTTTCCATTCTGTTTTATTGTGAAAAGAAGTTTTTGAAAATAACTTGACATTGGATAAAGTGTTTGAAATTTTTTATCAATTGAATAAATGAGGTACTTGGCGTTGGACCAAACACTCGCGTAATATTAAATTGATTTTGATTTTGAAAACAATTGCCGATGGATCTAGTTTCTTTTTTTCCTTTGAAAAAGGTTATTTTTATCATTTTTTGGTTATGTGGAGTTAATGAGCACGTGAAGGAAAGAAATAAAGGAAAGTAAAAGCTAAGCTATTACTTATTCATGAGATCGAAGGACATTTAACCCACACTAAAGGAATGAATTATAAACCATTCATTTTCATGAAAATTGAGAATATTTTACCCACAATGGGGTATGAATCATAAACCATGCAAGAATTAAAATTCATACAACCAATATTCACTAAATTAAATATACACTAAACTTGCACAACGTAAAAATAACAAAAAAAATCATGTAAAATATATTAAAGAAAATTAACACATAATACAACCATATCAAATTAAAATAATCAAATGAAAGAGATATATCCAAAATTATTTTAATCCTAAAATTATTCTAGAAAGAAAAGATTAACAAAATCCTAAAATATTATAAAGAGAAAAGCTAATAGGGTGCATATAATGGAAATAGAAAGCTGAAAACAAAAGAAAGTGCAAAAGAATTAGGCTACCAAAGAAAAAGAATAGTGGTTGCTGGCCCAATACCAAGTCATACCAAGCACAACCTGGTTTCCTTTGTGGGGGGATACCAAGCAGCCCTTGGCATGTTCTCACTATAGTCTAGAGTATAATTGAAACCATGGATGCGGTGGAAGTGAGAAATGATTCAGCCTTGCAAAACAAATAAGATTCATGTAAGAACAAATTAGTTATTAATAGTAAATTAAATTTAATACTTGGAATGATAATTACCGTCAGCAGTGTAGTACAGCATATCAGCTGCCATGTCCTCCAATTAGAAGCTTCATTCAGCTTTTGGTACAGGTATACCAAATAGCCCCCCCCCCCCAATTCCACTCCCTCACTGTATCCAAATCCATGAAGTACTGGAGGTAGGATACATCCACGTAGTTGGCACTTTTGTCCACAAAAATGGACGTGCCAACCAAGAACATGAAGTAACACCTCAGAGCACACTGACGGTGATAAAGAACAAAGAAGTTGTCTCCCTCTAACAAGGGAATCAACTGCCGTAGAGAGGTGCTGGTGATATAGCTCCTTAAGGAATGAGAATTTGGCATGAGCCCCATTGGTGGAGGAACAATGCTTAAATGCCTCTTTTGGTTCAGCTCCCAGATAGTCGACCATCCATTCAATTGTATCACTATGATCGACCAGGGAGTGGTTATGTAACACCCCGATTTTCATTTATTAATTATTTATTAGCTATTTATTTTATTATTATATAATATAGTAATTAATTAAATTGTGTGATTTTATGGAAATATGAGTTATTTGAATTAATTGGTGATGTGTGATATATGATTTATTCTATTAATTGTGAAATGTGTTATATGTATAGTAAGTGTGAGAATAGCATTATTAATTAATTGGACCTTGGTATGATGGGTTAGTGTGAAAATGAGACATTAAGCCTATTAGTGAAATAAGATTTAGTAAGAGTTTTATGAAACAAAGAGAAATAGAATTAGAAAGAACGAATCAAGAGAAGATAAAAAGAGAAGAAAAGGGAGAAAAAAGAATAGAAGAAGATAAAACCCTAAAAAGGATCTATATCCAAGTTAAAGGTGAGTTTTCATTTGATTATGGGAGTATGTGATGTATGTAATGGGTAGATACATGATTTAGGTATTTTTTTCTTCAATTTCTAGATTTTAACATGTTAGAGTTTTGAATGGAATTCATGAAATTGATGTTTGAATCATGTTTGGGTGTTCTAAATAGAAACTACATGTTATGTATGCATCTTAATGCCACAAATCATAGAAACATGGGTGATAAAATGTATTCTTGGAGTTAAAACTCAGACTGGTGTGATGTTGTCTTCGTAGAATTTGTTTTGCAGAATTTGTAGAGCGCGCTTAGTGGAGATTTCCGTGCTTAGTGCGAAAGCTATTGACTTAAGGGCGCTTAGAACCAAAGAGTACGCTTAGCGTGATCTGCAATGTAAATTTTTATATTTTATTTAATTGATGGGGAATCTTGTATGCTTATGATTTATAAGTAATTACCATGAATTTTAATAATTTATTAAATGTGTATTGGATTGGTTTTGGATGATTTTTGATAAAAACATAATACTTGAATTTTGTGTATATGTATGTTGTGAATTGATCTTGGATATGAATAACATGGTTTGGTATTGCTTGCTATATGTTATTTTGGTGTATTTAGTTGATTAATTTTATGAGAATGCATTGTATGTGAATGATGACATGAATTATGTATGTTTGTGCAATGGTGAGATAATTTAAATATGATGCATTATGTGATATATGCTTGTATAATTAAGATTTGGAGATGGTCTTAATTGTATATGATTATTGAGATTGTACATGCATCATTTGTTGTCAAGAGGAAATGTTTTCTAGCTTTTGTGAGAGCTAGTGACTTGTCCAAAACCTAGGGGATTGGTTTGAAAGCTTAGATGACGGACTTTTTGGTGGTTATCTGTCTGAGGGATAGATGCGGTTTAAACGTAAAAACCATAAAGGATAATAATTCGTACTACATGCATATTGCATTGAGTTGCATTCGAGTCACATGTGTCGATGTGAAATTTTGAATTGGTGTGCAATATGCGATATTGATGTGAATGTTATATTTTGTGGTATTTGTGATTGAGTATTATTTGAATTATGGATTGATGAGTAATGTCATATATGTAAAGCATGTTAATTGTATTATGAAATATTGAATACATGAATATGTGAAGTGTGATGAATTCAATATATATATATATATATATATATATATATATATATATATATATATATATATATATATATATATATATATATATATATATATATATATATATATATATATATATATATATATATATATATATACTATGCATTACTTATTATTGTGTATTTATATGATGATGTGGATTCTCACCCTTCTGTTGGAATGATGTTTTTTACCACATCGCTCAGGTACCGAAGGTAGTGGTGCTTCTTACGAGAATTAGTCGGAGGAGCTAGTTCTTTATTATTTGTTTTTAGGTAGTGAGTCATGCTCTGGTTATGTAACACAGAGAAACGTTTGAAACTCATGTTGTTTTAAGAGATGTCATATTATACTCTCTTTTATTTGATATTGTATTTGAGATTAAGTGACGAATAGCCTTTAGTGCCTAATATTTTATTATATAATTGTCATTATGGGATTTCAATTATTGGTATCATTATGAAAGAGTATTATTCTGTTGTGGTATACATATGTGTTGGTGTATGGAACATGATTTTAAATGCGTGTTATGAGCATGACCAGTGTATTTGTGTTGGTTTTGAAATACATGTGACTCCCTCTTTTGATATGCATGCTAATTTACTCTAATTATGATATATTACTCCCTAGGGATTTAAAGGGTGTTACATTAGTGTTATCAGAGCATGGTTGGCCAGGTTATTAATGTGTTTATATCCTTTTGTATTCTATATATGTATATGACACAAGTGGTACTATTTGTCTGATGAGCATTGTTGGATGATTGGAAATCTCCGGATGATGGTTACATGAAGTATTGACGATGTTATTGCTGAGGTGTTGACAATGTCGGCTGGTGCGATAGGCCAAACTAAGAATGTGAATGCTAGTAATAGGTATGATGATGAATTTCGTGTTTTGGGGAAGTTTCATAGGAACAATCCGCCAATCTTTGAAGAAGCGCATGAACCTGACAAAGCACAAGTATGGCTGAAAGAGATTAAGAAGATATTTCGGGTCATGAATTGTTCGGATACTTAGAGGGTGCAGTTTGGTACCCATATGCTTGAGAAGGAAGCTTAGGAGTGGTGGAGTAACACTATTTAGATATTTGAATAAGATGGGAGGGAGGTTACTTGGGCACTTTTCAAAGATGCATTTATGGAGAAGTATTTTCCAGAGGATATGCGTGGGAAGAAGAAGATTGAGTTTCTTGAGCTGAAGCAGGGTAATGGAACTGTGACTGAGTATGCTGCAAGGTTCAAGAGGTTGATTAAGTTTTGCCCTTATTACAACACTTCTAATACTGAGAGATCTAAGTGTCTTAAGTTTATGAATGGTTTGAGGCCTAAGATCAAGAAATCCATGGGTTATCAACAAATTAGGATATTTTATGAGATGGTTAACAAGAGTATGATCTATGATGAGGATAATAGAGATAATGTTGCTCTCTATAAGTCTTTGAATGATAAGAAGGGAAAAGGCCAATTTAGAGGGAAGCCGTATGTGAATCCTGCTGATAAGAGGAAACAGAAAGCTGGTTATGACAAGAAGCCAAGTGGGGGAGGAGCTCATACTCCGATTAGGTTCTACAAGTGTGGTGTCGAAGGGCATCATGCTCTTGAGTGCACAAGTGCTGATGTGAAGTGTTGAAAGTTAGGTCACAAGTCTTTTGATTGTATAGGAGGTGCAAGTGTGACTTGCTACAACTATGGTAAGCAAGGACACATTAGTACCAAGTGTGACAAGCCAAAGAAGGAACAAGATAGAGGGAAAATGTTTGCTCCATCTGGTTCTGAGACAGCTCTGTAGGATAGACTAATCTGAGGTATATGTTTTATTAATGGTACATCTTTGATTGCTATTATTGATACTTACGCGACACATTATTTCATTTCTTTGGATTGTGTTAAGAGATTAAATCTTGAGTTATCTGATATGAATGGAAGTATGGTTATTGATACTCATGCCACAGGTTAAGTGACTACTTTATATGTGTGTTTGAATTGTCTGTTGAGTATTTTTGGTAAAGACTTTAGAGTTGATTTAATGTGTCTTTCATTAGATCAACTTGATGGTATTCTTCGGATGAACTGGTTGGAATACAACCATGTTCATATCAACTACTTTGATAAGACAATTATCTTTCTTGATTCTGGTTTTGAGAGAGATTTTTTTATGTCTGCCAAGAAAGTGAATGAGTTTGTGCAGGATGGTGTTGTGTTATTGGCTTTGATGGTAGCATTTAATATGGGTGGGAAATGAACGATTGGTGAATTTACAATAGTTCGTGATTTTCTAGAGGCATTTCCTGATAATGTAGGTGATTTACCGCCAGAACGTGAGGTGGAGTTTACAATCGACTTAATTCTTGGAACTAGTCCGGTATCGATGGCTCCATATTAGATGTTAGCATCTAAATTGAAAGAGTTGAAATGTTAACTTGAGGGTTTGCTTGAGAAGAGATTCATTCGTCATAGTGTTTCACCGTGGGGTGTACCAGTTTTGTTGGTTAAGAAGAAAGAAGATACTATGAGGTTAAGTATCCACTTCTGAGGATTGATGATTTGATGCATCAGTTGGTTGGTGCAAGTGTGTTTAGTAAGATAGATTTGAGGTCTGGGTATCATCAGATTCATGTGAAAGCTGATGATATTCAGAATACTGCTTTTAGGACAAGGTATGGTCATCATGAGTATTCTGTGATGTCATTCGGTGTGACCAATGCACCTGGTGTATTTATGAAATACATGAATAGGATTTTCCATCAGTATTTGGATAAGTTTGTTATTGTTTTCATTGATAATATTTTGATCTATTCAAAGAGTGAAAAGGATCATACCGAGCACTTGAGGATTGTGCTATCTGTGTTGAAAGAGAATAAGTTGTACGCTAAACTTTCTAAGTGCGAGTTTTGGTTGAAGGAAGTGAGTTTCCTTGGTCATGTGATATCGAGTGGTGGTATTGCTATTGATCCGTCGAAGATTAAGGATGTGTCTCAATGGGAAGCTCCAAAATCTATTTTTGAGATTAGAAGTTTTTTTGGTTTAGCAGGTTATTACCGGAAGTTTATTGAAGGATTCTCCAAGTTAGCTTTGTCATTGACACAATTGACTAGGAAGGGTCAAGCTTTTATTTGGACGACAAAATTTTAAGCTGGTTTTCAAGAGCTTAAGAGAAAGTTGACAACCACTCCTATTTTGATTTTGCCTGATCCGACAAAACCATTTGTTGTGTATTATGGCACTTCATTGATGGGTTTAGGAGGTGTGTTGATGCAGAATCGACAAGTTGTAGCTTATGCTTCAAGGCAACTTAAAGTGCATGAAAGGAATTATCTGACTCATGATTTGGAGTTAGCTGCTGTTGTTATTATATTGAAACTTTGGAGGCATTATTTGTTTAGATCAATATTTGATGTGTTTAGTGATCACAAGAGTTTGAAATATATGTTTGATCAGAAAGAGTTGAATATGAGGCAAAGTAGACGGTTAGAATTCTTGAAGGATTATGATTTTGCTTTGAATTACCATCCGAGTAAAGCGAATGTTGTGGTTGATCCATTAAGTAGGATGTCGTTGCATATGTCGATGCTGATGGTGCGAGAGTTGGAATTACTTGAGCAATTTCGAGATATGAGTTTTATTTGTGAAGAGACTTCTTCCGAAGTTAAACTTGGTATATTGAAGCTTAATAGTGGAATTCTTGATGAGATTCGAGAAGGTTAGAAATCTGATTTGATTTTGGTGGATAAGTCGACATTGATCAATCAAGATCGAGGTGGCAATTTCTGGATTGATGAGAATGGTATCATGAGGAGTCGTGATAGAGTTTGTGTTCTGAATA
The DNA here is from genome assembly GCA_948472305.1 of Vicia faba. Taxonomy (NCBI): domain Eukaryota; kingdom Viridiplantae; phylum Streptophyta; class Magnoliopsida; order Fabales; family Fabaceae; genus Vicia; species Vicia faba. Next base: position 1,408,899,078 of record OX451737.1, on the reverse strand, counting down.
TAGCAAATTTTAAGGAGAGGATTCTTGAGGAAGGGCATCGTAATGGATTGAGTATTCATCTTGGAGCTACTAAGATGTATCAAAATTTGAGGAAATTATTTTGGTGGATAGGTATGAAGAAAGAGATTATGGAATTTGTGTATTCTTGTTTGACTTGTCAGAAGTCAAAGATTGAGCATCAGAAACCGTCTGCTTTGATGCAACCATTGTCTGTTCCTGAATGGAAATGGGATAATATTTATTATGGATTTTGTTTCTGGTTTACCCCTAACACCGAGTAATTTTGAGGCTATTTGGGTTATCGGGGAGAGGTTGACAAAAACTTCTCACTTTATTCTGATGAGAATGGATTATCCAATGGAGAAGCTTACAAAGTTGTACATTGAGAAGATTGTCAGTTTGCATGGTATTCCGTGTAGCATTGTGTCAAATAGAGATCCAAGGTTTACTTCGATATTTTGGGAAGGTTTGCAAAATGCATTGGGTACGAAGTTGCATTTAAGTCCTGCTTATCACCCGCAAACAAAGGGTCAGACTGAGAGGACGATTCGGTCACTTGAGGATTGTTTAAGGGATTGTATGTTGGACCAAGGAGGTGCTTGGGATAGTTACTCGCCTTTGATTGAGTTTACTTATAACAACAATTTCCATTCGAGTATTGGAATGACACCGTTTAAGGCTTTGTATGGTAGAAGGTGTAGGACGCCTTTGTGTTGGTATAAATCGGGAGAGGGTGTTATGGTTGTATAATACGGTGGGAGAACTGACTTGGGTGTTTTGTGTTTTATCACAATTGTTGCGGATAGCAAGAGTCGCCACCGAATTTTCTTTTATCCAATAAAGGAAAGGGTGAAAATAACAGGAAAGACCTTTCGAGAATTTTTCTTGAGTTCGGGGGGTAGGTTATGAAATGGGAAGGTATTAGCACCTTTTTCATCCGTAGTTATCTATGAGATCTTAGTTGCTAGCTCACTTTGAAATGCTTTGTTTGAAATGTGTTTGTGATGTTTTTGAAAGTATTTTTGAAAGTGCCTTTGTTTAGACGAACTTTGTAATGATTGTCGTCTCTATAAGAATGTATACAAAGTGTTGACTTTTGAAAATATTTCATTTGAAAATGTTGGTGTGTTTTGACAGATGTTTTGAAAATTGTTGTGAGCAAGAAACTACGAGCTTTATATCTACTCAAAAGTCTTTGTTCATTTCCTCCTCCTTTAGATATTTCTATCTTACCATTGATTGATAAGAAGCCCTATAATTGGATGTGAAGGGACGGGCGTGGGTCATCGTATAGTCATAGAAAGCAACATTGTAGATTTCCTTAACAATTTTTTGTAAGGGTCTAAGATCGTTTACCGAAGGCAACATTTGAAGGGTCATCAAGGGACTACGATCTTGTGTTCAAGGGTCATTGCTAAAGTATCCCATTTTCGAGGGACATGACTATTTTTTTCTGTAGGCAACAAGTGAGGTTAGCCTTAGAGGTGCAAGTGTGCAAAGTGTTTGTTTTCATGCTTTGTTGTCTTTGAATTAGGGTTTTTCTATTTGTTGATTTTATGTATTGCCATACAAACCCTAATTACTAGCAATTATATTGAAAGCGGTAAATTGCGGTAATTTAAAGTTCTACTCTATTACAATCATTTGGGGACGAGGGTACAATTTACAAATTGGGAGTGAAAGCAATTAAAACTTAAATACTATTATAACCATATTGAATAATGAATAAAAATATATAAAAATATAAAAATAATGTAAAATGAAAGGAAAACTATTTTTAAAAAACCTTTATGCATCGACACATGGACTTATGCATTGATGCATATCACTTCTTGTTTTTGGAAATCAAAACCAACTCAGTATGTATTGATACATAATGGTTTGTATCGACTCATACCATATTTTGCATCTACTCATTCACATTTTGTCTCTCTGTAATATGTCTTGATAACACTATGTATTGATACATAATGCATTGTATCGACTCATACCCCGTTTTGCATTGACACATTCGTGTTTTGAATCGACTCATGCACATTTTGTCTCTCTATAATATGTCTTGATAACAGTATGTATTGATACATAATGCATTGTATCAACACATACCCTGTTTTGTAACTAGTATGAGTCGACTCATATGAGATATGTGTCGACTCATACTGCAGTTTTACCTCTAACATTTTTCTGTTGCATATATAAGTCAGTTCTCAACACATGGTTAATGAAAATGAAAAGTGAGCATATGGTTAGCTTCATGGAAATGACATCTACACTTTATATTCATAAATGAACCACTAATGATGCTTGTATGAAGAGTTCAAAGTCAAGAAAACTTACCTCGAAACTGAAATTCGTGTTTTGATTTAGAATTGTTGTATCGTCTTGGGGAAGTCAAGTCGCTGGTGGCTGTTTTTGAGTTTGAAAAATGGTGATAGTTATCTTACATAAGTTTCTCTTGTGTTTAAAAAACTTCTATATGATGTATATGAAGTATTTGGGTGGTTTGTTTGGACAAGATTTGCAAGGTTTGAGAGGTTTGAAGATTTTGGTTTCAAAACTCAGAAATGGAGGTTTTTATGGACAATTCTGGTTTTTAGAGTATAAGGGGATTTGAGTATTTTTCAACACACAAGAATCAGGCTCCTTTAGCTTGCAAATGATCTCTTTATTTATGGAGAAAAGGTTTGGGAAGTTGAAGTAATCAGATTTTGCAAGATCACATGTTGGTTTGGTTGGAATGCAAATATCAAGTTATGTCAAGTCTTCCATGGTCCCAAGATGAAGTACCAAAGTTGCTAGTATAGATGGGCCACTTTCCATGATTTATGGTGGAGTATAATTATAAGTAAGCAAGGTATGGGCTCAAGGAAAATTTTGTACCAAAAAACTTGCTTTTCAAGAATAGCAACGGTGCCTTTATGCCATAAATGGAAAGATCTTTTGGATAATGGCTCAAACACTTGGGTAATAGCTCAAGAGTAGGTGTAAGCATTAAATTATGGTGATATTTGCAAGTTATAAGGCCTGTAACACAAGATTATGCAGCATAGCATGTAGATTGGATTATGTGTTCTTCACCAAAAATGATTTGTAATTTAAGAATGGATGTCCAACTTCATGCCTTTGAATCTCCCAGCTCAAGTATGATAAACTCATTCTCTTGGATGTTTTTGAAAGCTTGAAACATTGCCTACAACTTTCATGTTTAACTTTTTGGATAAATAAAATTGGAACCTGATGAAAATTGGCCAAGAAGTTGAGATAAAAACTGACCAAAACCTAATGAAAACTTCTAAGTGTTTTATGAAAAATGTCATTACTTTAGGAATTTATAACTCAAAATCCAAGCACTTCTAGGACTTGATCAGCAAAGCAAAGTTGTAGATCTCATCAAGATCTACAACTATCATGTATAAAAACACTTAGAAAAAAATTTCCAAGACTTGAAAAGTTTGACTTTTCGCATTGACTTTTGACTTTCATGATTTCTTGATGATCAAGCTTCATATTTTTAGAATATCTTGATGAATTGTAATTTTTGAAGTTGAATTTTGACAAAAAAGTCAAAGTTTGACTTTGGGTATCCGTGGATTTTTCATTAGTTGATCAAATTTCAACTATCAATCAATTGATCTTGAGGAATGTTTTGAACCATAAAATTAGGTCAACATGTTGTACTTGAATCCTTGAGAATATGCTTCAAGCCATTAGATCATGTATTAGGTCAAAAGTCACTGATCAGTCAAAACCCTAATTCTGATCATTTGCCCTTTTGGTAAATTGAGTGCTTTACTTGAGGGATTGTGATCAATACTTGATCAAGTGATAAATGTAACTCCCCAATTCTACCCCGGAAGATTTTATAAATCAATCCGAGTTATAAAAATCATTCATGCAAACGAATCGGGATGCCACAAATTCTTCTATCAAAATTCATTGCATTCATCGTGGATATATAACACTTTTAAAACATCAGATGAACCATCATCATAACATCTTTTGTTAAATAATTCAACATCTACGCAGCGGAAATTCTTAATAACATCTCCACCGTCATTACAGCAACTTCAAACCAACAAATACTTAATAATAATCAACTTAAAGTTCAACAACTGAATAATCAACAATCAAAAGCAACAAGCGTTCACCCCCCCCGAGTGTTACATATCAGAGCAATGACACCGACTCGAACTACTAAAGGTATACAACCTTCACTCTCGATTACCTGTACGTTACCAACATAAGGGAAACATTCAAACATAAGTGGTGAGATATCTAACAATATAATAAAGCGCATGATAATTAATATATTAAATTAGATCACATAACATCACCACTTCTCATCTCATAATCAACAATAATAATACACATTCACCACATCAATACACACTTCTTTATGCAGTCATATAATGCGACTCAATACTATGCAAATGTATGTGGTACCATTTGGAGCAGAACTCCCATCTCAAAAATTTGCCAATTAATAGAGGCATCAACAAGGCATAAACCTTCATCTCAATATTCGCCAATAAAGGCCATCTCAACGAGCATAAGCTCCATCTCAAAATGCAATGTATGCGACACTATCATGAATTTAATAACAACACCACAATTAGCAACACCTCAATACAACATCATCGTTGTCCAATGGCCTACATCTCAAAAGCATCTCAACATCTCTTCATCAAACATCTCATATCATTCATAATAATTCATCAAACATCATTTATTCATCAAACACAACTTCATTAATAACCTCTCATCAACAACTCAGTTGTACATTAATACGACAGTAATTCACACCGCTATTCTGTAATCTTACATCATTACTATCATTACTCCTACTGTTACAAATCAAACAGCAGCCTATAAACATTTCATCCTCATCATTCTGCATAAAAACTAACATAACGATCAACACGGAAACTAACTCTAAATCCTAAATTGGCTACTAGGATTACACTTCCTATTCTTCATTTTAATCCTCTAGAATAAAACTCATCGCATTAGCTATTCAATGCTTCGAACGACATCTCTAACGGCATCCTAAAACTCAAGTTACAGCATTTTCAAACTGAATCTTCCAAAAATCAGACAACATGGGTCGATGCAAAACCTCTTGGATCGATGCGTACTGCACCAAACCCGCAACATGAGTCGATGCATCCTCTCTTGGATCGATTCATCTTGGGTCTAACACACCTCATGTATCGACACATGCTCCTATGGATCGACTAATCCGGAGTCTAAAAGCACTCATGTATCGACGTAAGGCCGTTCGTGTCGACTCATCCGGAGTCTCTCAACCTTCATGTATCGACACATAGCATTTGGGGTCGACGCATCCTGTTACATCCTGCATAAATTCTGCCATTTTCTCTGTGTTTTCACTACGGGTTCTATACATTAAGCCCTAAAAACTTAATCTAATAATAGATAATCATTACTTACAGTTACCTTATAATTCTACATCAATTAAACAGCTTCGGGACATCAGCATTCATCTATAATTCATCAATTTTACATCATACAACATCATAAACATTCAATTCATGAACAAGACAACAATCACCTCTAACCCCACATACCAATCATCATGAACCCAATTATAGAGTCAGAACCGCACCCTTACCTTGGATTGAAGGTCGCTATATAATCTTTCGGTCGAAACCTCGTTCTTCCGTTTTTCCTCTTTTTCCAGCAGCTTCACGTTCTTCTTCTCAATCCTTATTCTTCTACCGCCCCCTCTTTCTATTCCTTCTAACAACAATAAAATAACCTATTATTCTCTTAACTCCTTATTGGGCTCAAAACTAATACACCCCCTTATTAATTCTATTCCTTAAAAACAAGCCCACATCAAGTAATATCATACTTCTAATATTATTTCACCACTTAATAAAATAATTAAATCCATTTAATCACAACAAATCTTATAAAATATTCCAAAAATAATTTAATTAAATAATTAATTAAATTACGGGCGTTACAACTCTCCCCCACTTAGAATATTTTCGTCCTCGAAATTTTACCTCAATCAAACAACTTAGGGTAAGAGTCTCGCATCTTGCTCTCCAACTCCCAAGTCATGCTTTCTCCGGCAGCTCCTAGCCAAACCACCTTAACCAAAACAATCTCTTTGCCTGTCAGAGTCTTTATTTCATGATCCGCGATCCGTACAGGCATGGTCTCCACCGTAAGATTATCCCGTACTTGCACATCATCCATATGAATCACATAAGATGGATCTGAAATATACTTCCGGAGTTGCGACACATGAAACACATCATGCAAATTCAAAATATTAGGAGGTAAAATCACTCTATAAGCAACATTCCCCACTCTCTCTGAAATCTGATATGGTCCAATAAAACGAGAAGTGAGCTTCTTAGACTTCAACGCTCGCCCAACACCAGTCACAGGTGTAACTCTCTAAAACACATGATCACCAACTTGAAATTCTAAATCATTCCTTCACTTGTCATGATAACTCTTCTGTCTACTTTGGGAAGCTTTCATATTTTCTCGAATCAACTTCACCTTGTCAGTAGTTTCACGAACAAGTTCAGGTCTAAGTACTACACTTTCACCAGATTCATGCCAACATAAAGGAGTTCTACATCTTCGACCATACAACGCCTTAAAAGGTGCCATCCCAATACTGGAATGGTAACTGTTATTATAAGTGAACTCTATCAACGGAAGATAAGTATCCCACATACCTCCCTGCTCAAGAACACATGCCTTCAGCAAATCTTCCAACGATTGAATCGACCATTCAGTCTGACCATCTGTCTGAGGATGATACACTGAACTCAATCTCAACTTAGAACCCAACGCTTCTTGCAAACTCTTCCAAAAATCAGAAGTAAATCTTGGATCTCTATCTGACACAATGCATAAAGGAACACCATGCAGCTTCACAATCACACTAGTGTAAATCTCAGCTAACTTCGATACTGGAAAGCTGATGTTAATAGGAATAAAATGAGCTGACTTCGTAAGCCTATCAACAATCACCCAAATTGAATCATGCCCTCTTAAAGTATTAGGAAACCCCGTCACAAAGTCCATTAAAATTCTATCCCATTTCCATTCTGGAACTTCTAACGGTTGCATCAACCCTGCAGGCTTCTGATGTTCAACTTTCGACTTCTGACAAGTCAAACATGCATACACAAATCGAGCCACATCACTCTTCATTCCAGGCCACCAAAATAACCCTTTCAAATCTTGATACATCTTTGTAGCTCCTGGATGAATACTTAACTTACTTCTATGGCTCTCTTCCAGTATCACCTTCTTCATCTCAGCATCATTAGGAATATAAATCCGGTTACGAAACTTCAACACACCCTACACATCTAACTTAAAATCACTATTCTCAGACTGATCGATTCTAACCATCGAATCTACCAGTTTAACATCCAACTTCCGAGCTTCTCTGATACTGTCTAGAAATTCATTATTAATCTTCAACATACCCAACATAACACTCTGCGGCGTAACCTCGTGAACTAAGCTCATATCTCTGAACTGCTGAATTAATTCCATCTCTTTAACCATCATTGCTGACATATGTAAAGTCTTTCGACTTAACGCATCATCTACCACTTTCGCTTTTCCTGGATGATAATTAAAACTGAAATCATAATCCTTTAAAAATTCCAACCATCTTCGCTGCCTCATATTCAACTCCTTCTAATTGAAAAGATACTTAAAACTCTTATGGTCACTAAACACTTCAAATCTAGAACCATAAAGATAATGCCTCCAAATCTTCAACACAAAATCAACTGCAGCAAGCTCTAAATCATGCATAGGATAATTCTTCTCATGAGTCCGTAACTTCCTTGACGCATAAGCAACTACCTTACCATTATGCATAAGCACGCCTCCTAAACCCATCTTAGAAGCATCATAATACACCACAAAAGATTCTCCTGGATTAGGCAACGTCAAAATCGGAGCCGACGTCAACATCTTCTTCAATTCTGTAAAACTTTCTTCGCACTGAACATCCCATACAAAAACTTTACCCTTACAAGTCAACTTAGTCAACAAAAGTGCCAACTTAGAAAAACCTTCGATAAACCTTCTATAATAAACAACTAATCCCAAAAATCTTCTAATCTCAGTAGATGACTTAGGAGTCTTCCAGTGCAACACAACATCAACCTTTGATAGATCTACAGCAATTCCACTACCTGAAATCACATGATCAAAAAAACTAACCTCTTTTAACCAAAACTCACACTTGGACAGCTTTGCATACAACTTATTCTCTTTCAAAACTTGCAATACTACTCGTAAGTGTTCAGCATGCTCTTCTTCTTACTTAGAGTAAATCAAAATATCATCAATGAACACCACTACGAACTGATCCAAATAAGTATGAAAGGTACGATTCATATATTCCATGAATACTCCCGGCGCATTAGTAACATCGAAAGGCATCACCGAATACTCATAATGTCCATAACGCATCCTGAAAGTCGTCTTCTGGATATCTTCATCCTTCACTTTAATCTAATGGTAACCCGACCAATTGGTCCATTAAGTCATCTATTCTTGGAAGCGAATACTTGTTCTTAATCGTCACTTTATTCAACTGTCTATAATCAACACAAAGCCTCATACTTCCATCTTTCTTCTTTACTAACAACACTGGAGCTCCCCACAGCAATACACTTGGTCTTACAAACTTCTCCGCAAGTAACTCCTCCAATTGCTTCTTAACTCTTACAAACATCCCGTATGGTGCCATAGACACAGGTCTTGTACCAGGTACAAGATCAATAGAAAGTTCAACTTCCCTCTCCGGTGGTACATCAGGAATCTCATCAGGGAAAACTTCAAGAAATTCACACACCAACTGCAATTCCTCAATTATAGCTTGAGTCTCTACAGATAGAGACGCCATCAACAAGAACATTTGTGCTTCCTCTTGCATCAAATTCCTCAACTGTTTAGCAGACAACAAACCATCTTCCGCTTCTTCAAGAGTAGAAAACTTCACCGACTTGTCATAACAGTTAATATGAACACAGTTATGCTCTAACAAGTTCATACCCAAAATCACATATAAACCTCTTAACAATAAACAAACCAAATCGACAGCAAAGTCTATGTCAAAGATCGACAAGGGACACTTCAAACACACAAAAGAAGTAGTCACCGACCCCTTGGCTGGAGTATCGACGACCATTTCTCCATTCAAAGAAGACAACATAAGACCCAATATTTCACCATAATCAGTAGTAATAAAACAACGCGTAGCACCGGTATTGTTGTATCCAAAAATTTTCCCTCCCATATTTCTAAATACATTTCAAGTGAGGTCCTCAAATTGCTCAAGGAAGTCCAACGATTGACCAGACAAACTCTCTCCTAAGGCAGTCTACCCCAAATTAGGGTTTCACTTTGCATCAAGATGCTTGAGTCCAAAGGATCCCAAATGCTCACCAATGTCCTAATATGTTCTCAAGATCATCCACACCAAGTTTCAAGCCTTTTCAGAGAAAATTTGCTCAGACAATAACTCAAAGGCTTGAAAATCGACTGTGCTAGGGCAAAAGTCAACATTGGCCCACATATAGTCAAACTTCAAGATTTTTGGTCAACATCCCCATTTTGAAGTATTATTCATCATCTTATCAAGGGTTGATCATGGTTCCTCAAGTGTTGCTCACAATTCATCAAAACCCAAAAGTTGCTAAATTAGGGTTTTGTAGGAAAAGCAACTCAACTTTGACCAAGCATAACTTTCTCATACTTTATCAAAAATGACCCATACAAAGCTCATTTTTAAGAGGATGCAATTACATACAATTCATATTCATCTCCCAAGTTCAAAATATGCACTCACAAGAAGATATGAATTTGGACATTATAGGTCATTTTGGAAAGTTAACAAAAACACATTTTGGCTCAAAGCTTCATACATGAACATGGAAGACTCAATTGAGATGAGACCAGAAAGGTTGCTTAGAGAACATCTTAAGCTTTCTAAAAAGTTCAAGAAAACCTCTCTAGGGTCAAAATTGAGAGAGTTATGCATTGGCAAAGTTGACCCTTTTTGCAAAATTGCCAAAAGTCAAATGTGGCCAAAATTGAATTTTTTGCTAAATGGGCCCAACTTTTTATGCTTGCACTGAGTTTATAATGTGATCCACGACCTACAATCCCTTCCATTTTTCATTCTTTTATTTTTGTCATTTATTTTGATTTTATTTCAATTAAATCAAATAAAATCAAAATAAAATAATGAAAATATCAAAAAGTAATCAAATCTAGAGATTTTATGCATGTTTAGGTCTATTATACAACTAGAAGTGAGATCAAATCGTGCAAGGTTCATTTGGACACAAAAAGATTGCATTTTTCTTGATTTGGAAAGATTTGCACAAGGATCAAATCATGAATCAATGATCATAATTGGAGGAGATTTGAAACAAGTTTGCAACCCTAATTCATTCTAGGGTACAGAAGGAATATTTGCAGACCAAAAAGAAGAAGTTGGAGGCGTGCAAGAGAGATAGCAAGTTGCAAAAAATTCAAGAAAAAGTGTAAACTGATTTTCTGGTTTCAGGCCCTCTCAAGCCATTCCAGTCACACCAATCGCTTGCTAGACATCCAAGGATCAAGATTCAACCACTAGCAAGCTTTCTCACACCCAAAATAGCGTTGTAAGTTTCATACAGTTCATCCCTTTTCTTGAATTCGAATATCTTAATTCTGGCACATTTAGCCTGATTCATTGATATATTCTTAATCCTTGAGATGTTTGCAAGCTAATGGTTATATCCAATTGTATTTTTATTGACCATACAACAAGTTTCCATGGCTAGGGTTTTCTCTTTGTGTTTAGGGTTTTCTTGTACAGGGACAATTGGCCATTAATAATGGTATCATGATGCTTGTGAGGTTGCAACAATTTGATTGGTACCATTGGTTGTGATTTATCATGCTTGCACAAAATTTTGGAGATGCACAGGGTTGTACCTATGCCCAGTGTCCGTAGGTAAAAGTATGTGATCTAAAACGATAGAAGCCATGAGGAAGATGATGGTGTGACATGCTGTGAATGGGCCCTTTGAAATTTGTGCGTCTCAGAATTTGTTGTTTTGTTTTCATCATATAATATTTATTTGTTATCAATTATACAACTAACCAAGCCAGCTCAACTGGTAAGCGCGCAGTGTGATTATGCTCAAGGACCTGGGTTCGATCCCCAGGTCCCAACTTTGCTTCCTATTAGTTTTTCTTGCATAATCAGGTACACTAGCCCCCCATAAGTCCACCATACACCATCAACATTCACCCATAAGATCATCAACCAGCCAGATCCAAGGTTTCTTCAATGAGGGTCCACCATGTGCATAGGTCAAGCGTACACACAGGATCTGGAAAAAGTCAATAGGACCAAGATTTGTTGGGCCCAGATTTGCCATCAACACCCCTCCTTTGCTATTCAAACATCAGGCCCATCTTATTCTTTCTTTTCTATTTTCATTTATTTAATTAATTAGTTTAGTTTTGTTTAACCACAATTAATTTCTTTTTCACAAAAAAATCATAAAATCAAATTTCACAAATTTAGAATTAGGTTTTATTTTATTTTACCAAATTTAATTTAATGTTAGTTTAATTTAATTTAGGATTAATTCTAACTTTTTCATATATTTAAAATCAATTAGAAAAATTAGGTTTAGCATGTGATTTAATTTTTATTTCTTTCTCAAACAAAACAAAAAATACAAAAATAGGTCGATTTAATTATTTTTTTAATTTAAATTAATTAGAAATTAATTTTTTAATTTATTCAATTAAACTTTATTTTCTCAAAATAATCAAAAACAACCAAAAAATGATTTTTCTTTAAATAACAATTAGGTAATTGGGGTCAAAACCCTAAATCTCTCGTTTTCAATTCATCGCGCGCGTTTATCATTATTTTTGCAATATTAATGTAACCGCTCACGGTATGTAATACCTTAATTAGGATTTTCTTTATTTATCATCTTTTACGGGTTTTTTGGCTATGTAATTAATCCCTATCCTGGAGCCTTGTAATAGCGTAGTTTTTATTTCTTGCATTTTAATTCTCGCAAATATTAACTGTTAGATGTATGTTAATAGGATTGTATGACAAGATGGCATGTTAATTTAAAATTGCTAGCAAACCCTAATGTGCAAAGATAATAACTGAAACCAAATTACTCGCACATGCGCACTCTTAGGGTATACTCTCACTTCGGTTGCCTTCGGTAAACGATCATTAAGTATAGGGTGTCTTAATGGTTGCCCTCTTGTCTAACAAAGATCAAAAGTCCCGTTCAGAAATGTTGCCTCGGAAAGGTTGACTCGGAAATGTTGCCTCGAATATGATCTTAAGACTTTAGGGTTATTACTAAAACGTCCTAACATTGCTTTAGTGATCGTACGTCCCTTTCGAATTGAACCTTACAACTCCAACAACGGTGCTACCTATTTCTCAATAGTAGGATAGCATTGTCTAAAGGAAACAAGAACATAAACGATCTTTTTTTGAGTAGGTAGATGCTAGTAGGTACTTGCTCAAAACAAACAAACTTTTTCACACCAAACACATTTCAAACAAAGTTTTCAAAAACACTTCGTAACACTCTTGAAGACAGAAGCAAGGGTTAAAATGAAGTAAAACAAGGATTTTCAAAACAAACACACACAAGCAATTTTAAAAAGATGATGAAGTACCTAAGAGCCCATGGAAAACCTTGGATAGAAAGGGTGCTAACACCTTCCCTTTCTATAATCTACCCCCCGTACTCAAAATCTTGAAAAAGGAATTTTTCTGTGCTTTTTTCTTTCCAGTATAAAATAAAAGTCGGTGGCGGCTCTTGCTTACCGCGACAATTTCAAAACACAAACGCAAAACGCAAACCAACATTTTCAAAACAGTCGGTTCTGCCACCGTATCACAGAACTGGCGACTCTGCTGGGGAGTTAATAAGTGGGGTATACCTTAGGATTTTAGTTCATCATAAATTGCTTCTCTTGTTTGTTTTGGTTGCTTTATTTTTAAGGGTTGTTTGGGAGTTACTATAGATCCTAACCCGGATCTGGGGACACCTTTTAGGTAAGTAGCAATAAATTGTGAGGGAACTGTACGACGTAGACCGATACGGTTGAAGCAATAGCTACGTTGGTGTGGCACATTGGTTGGTACCGGTATCCCTTATGGAGAAACGAGGAGAATACAGGTCCGCTATGTGTGTCGTTAAGCATCAACTGACCTTAGAAGCTTTAATCGACCAACTTGGCCATTAGAAAGTAGTGAGATAGCCGGCCTCTGTGTAAAGCTTAGAACTGGTTGATACTCGATGCTACACTCATTGAGACCATACTCTCGAGATAGTTCCGGCTGCAAGAAAAGATTGTGTGAGCTGAAACCATGACCGATGGAGGATGGTCAGTGATATTGAGAACCTCTAGAACCCGGTTACTTTTGCTAGGACAGGTTGGAACCAACTGAACTTCAAGAGGGTAGTACCTAGACCCCATACAAGCCTTAAACTTGAGGGCTTTTGTGTGACTTGTTTGCCTTTTCCATGTCTGTTATCTGCTATACCTGTGTTGTTTTTATCATGACATCATGCATCATAACATAGCATGCATACTTTATTATACTAACCATTTCAAAGACCGAGTAGATTTATCTTTGTTCTGTTTTGCAGATTATGGCTTCTGCGCGCAGAAACACCATCAGAGTTAACTTTGTGCAAATACCTGCTCAACTCAAAGAGTTATCCTTAAGAGTTTCTGAGACTTATATGTTCATTAAAAGACATGGTCAGCTTCTTAGCTTGGTTACCTTAAAGTTTGATGAGCAGATGATGGGTGTGCTTTTCCAGTTCTTCGATCCTGTGCATCATTGCTTCACCTTTCCGGATTACCAGCTGGTTCCCACTTTGGAAGAGTTTTCTCACTTATTGGGTATATCCATCCTTGAACAAATGACCTTCACAGGTATGGAAGAGACTCCTAGACCAGAAGACATTGCCTCAGCTCTGCATCTGAAACGGGCTGATGTAGTGTCCAATTGGGAAACACGAAGCGGGGTCGAAGGTTTCTTAGCCAAATTTCTGATGGATCAGGCTCATCTATTCTGGGATAATTTGGATTTTCAGGCTTTCGAAGATATCTTGGCTCTCCTTATCTATGGTTTGGTTCTCTTCCTGAATCTGGATTCCTTTATAGATGTGAATGTGGTTAAGATCTTCCTGTCTCACAATCCAGTGCCTACTCTTCTGGGTGATATCTTGCATGCCCTCTACACTCGTACTGTGCGAAGAAGAGGGACTCTTATGTGTTGCATGTCATTGCTGTCGAGGTGGTTTATTTTGCACCTACCTAAGTCCGTACTGAAGAATGAGGAAGGTTTGGGATGGTCCTATAGAATAATGTCACTTGCCCATACAGACATTCTTTGGAGTTCCATGGTTATGGAAGACACTGCAGTCATTGATCGTTGTAGGGGATACCCTAATGTCCCGTTGCTTGGAAACAGAGGGGGTATAACCTACAATCCTTGTCTAGATTTGCGACAATTTGGTCGTGCTCGGAGAGACGGTCCCCATGAGCTACTTCTTACGGATATTGCATTTGACTACAAGGAAGACGTTGATGAGCATCGCCGGAGGTTTATACGAGCTTGGGGCATGGTGAACAGATCTGACCCCCAAGAGCTAGGACCAAGGACTTCCCTTCCTATGCAGCCTTACCTCCAATGGGTCTGAGCTCGTGCCCAGAAGCTTGGGATGCCTTATGAAGCTGTGTTACCAGTGATTGTGGAGCCCACTAATGAAGAAGGAATTCCTTACACAGTTCTTTATCCTTACATGTCCACTGATCCTGGGGCATTGCAAAGGTCTTGGATTCAGCTGAAAGAGGAAAGGGATACTTATCGGGAAAAGTACCACGAGCAAGAAAGGAAGATCTTGAAGCTCACCAGGCATCTCGAGGAAGAAAGAGTGATCAATGACTACGTCAGCACAAAGAGGAAGCGTCCATGGGATTTTTGATTTTGCTTTTCTAGTTTAGATTTGTTTTCCATTTATTTCTTTGTAACACCTTAAAGGCATTGTTGAACCTTTTTACAAGTTAATCTAATAAAGTTTGTTTATTTTTGGTTTGCAAATTTAAATCTCCCAAAGTCTTTGAAATCATTACATACGCATCCCATTATCATGCACACCATTACAGGTACCATTACAGGTTTCTCATCTTCTTCGCTATTTATTTCAGCACGAAATGTCTTCTGATCAAGCCATCAAAGATCTTCAGGCACAAAACATCCAATTCCAAGAGACGTTCTTGAGCTTGGCTAAAGGGCAAGAGGATTTGAAAACTCTCATTCTGAAAGAGAAGAAGAAGAAGAAGAAGGTCGTTATTCTGAATATGGGAAAAAGGTTTGGTTACAGGTTGAAACAGCAAGCTGGTCTAACCTCTTCATCCAAGGAAGGGGAGAACCAAGAAGAAGAAAAGGGCCCCAGTCCTGTAATCTCTGATAATGATACAGATTATGATGATGAGCAATATCCTCCTGCTGAGGATAGGTACAAGCAGCTAGAAGACCGTCTGATTTCTATGGAGATTCAGAAGATCCCTGGTTTGGATTTCATAGAACTAGGATTGGTATCGGGAGTGGTGATCCCTCATAAGTTCAAAGCTCTTGTTTTTTCCAAGTACGATGGAGTATCCTATCCAAAACTCCATCTCCGCTCGTACGTCAGGAAAATCCAACCCCACATTGCTGATAGAAATCTGTGGGTACATTTATTTCAAGATAGTCTATCAGGGACTCAGCTTGAATGGTTTTATCAATTGGAAGGAGCCAATGTCCGAAACTGGGAAGAACTTGCTGCTGCTTTTTACAGGCAGTATCAATATAACACCGACCTTGCTCCCACTCGTACTCAGCTTCAGGGTATGTCTATGGGTGCAAGTGAAGGTTTTAAGGACTATGCTCAAAAGTGGAGAGACTTGGCTGGAAGAGTCCAACCCCCTTTGTCGGATAGGGAGTTGGTTGACATGTTTCTAGGGACGTTATCTGGTCCATTTTTCAATCATCTGATCGGTAGTTTGTCATATGGGTTTACTGAGTTGATCTTGATTGGAGAGAGAGTAGAAGCTGGTATCCGAAGTCGTAAGATACAAAAAGATACTTCATCAAGTGCAATGAAGAAGCCTTTCACCGGTAAGAAAAAAGCTAGTGCAGTCTACGGCTCGAGGGGCCAAAGCAGACCTGAACACCGTCAAGCAGTGAATGCGGTAGTGATATCAATACCCATAGTTTCTCCATAACGCAACAATCAGCAAAGGGTGGAAAGACCACAAAGGCAGTACACTCAGTTCAATATGACCTTGTCTCAAATTCTACCATAATTATTGAAGACTAATCTGGTAACTCTGAGGGAAGCTCCGAAGAACCCCAACACCACATCTCCTCACTATAACCCGAATGCCCGCTGCGCCTATCACTCTGAAAGTCCAGGTCATGATACAAACAACTGTTGGGCCTTGAAAAACAAGGTACAAGACTTGATCAAAGCCAAAGAGATTGAGTTTGACGCTCTGGAGAAGCCCAACGTCATAACGGCACCCATGCCCAAGCATGGCTCGGGAATCAATGCTATTGAGGTTGTCTCCGCCACAGAGGATGCTGATGATGAGAACTCGGATGTTGACAGCTGGATCTACCCAACAACCAATGATGGATTGAACAACTGGATGGCGAGGGACTTCATACCTGTTTCCTTTATTCCACAGTAATTGACTTTTGTTTTAAGAGTTATAATAAACAGTTTGAGACTTTACGGCCGGGTGCCTTGCCCGAGGAACTTTGGATTTGCTTGTGAGGGCTTATTATTTTGTCATTTCATATATCATTAATAAAGCATTGGACGTTTCTTGCATTACAAATTTTGCGCTCCTTGTTTTTCTTTTTCTGTCTCTCGCTTTATCAAAAAACAGCTATTCTCTTACACACACTCACGTATCATAATGCAGATCCATATCCACTATGGATCCCATTGATAACAACTCTGCTACTGCCAGTTATGACTTCGAAAATCTGATCTACCAAGCCGAGGACAAAGGTGAGGATGATTGTGAGGTGCCCGGAGAACTTGCTAGACTGTTACTACAGGAAGAAAGGGCCATACAGCCTCATGAGGAGCCAGTTGAATCAGTGAATTTAGGTACTGAGGAAGACAGGAAAGAGGTCAAGATAGGTGCGAATCTGGAGCCTAGTGTCAAACAACAGTTGATACAGATGCTACGCGACTACGTTGAGATCTTCGCCTGGTCCTACGAAGACACGTCTGGTTTGGACACTGACATTATGGTACACCGCCTGCCGACTAAAGAAGACTGTCCTCCGGTAAAGTAGAAGGTTCGCCGTATGCGCCTGAGATGTTTGAGAAAATCAAAGCTGAGGTCATGAAACAGTTTGACGTGGGATTTTTAGCTGTCACTTATTACCCGCAGTGGGTTTGCCAACGTTGTTCCGGTGCCTAAGAAGGATGGTAAGGTACGAATGTGTGTGTACTATAGAGATATGAACAGGGCAAGCCCCAAGGATGATTTCCCACTTCCTCACATCGATGTTCTGGTCGACAACACCGCGAAGCATAAGATCTTCTCCTTTATGGATGGTTTTTCTGGTTACAATCAAATCAAGATGGCTCCCGAGGACAAGGAGAAGACAACCTTCGTTACACAGTGGGGCACCTTCTGTTACAAGGTAATGCCTTTCGGGTTGAAGAATGCTGGGGCAAATTATCAACATGCCATGGTCGCTTTGTTTCACGACATGATTCACCATGAGATTGAGATTTATGTTAATGACATGATCGCAAGGTCCCAGACTGAGGAAGAACATCTTGATCATCTCCAGAAGCTGTTTGACAGGTTGAAAACATATAAGTTGAGGTTGAACCCGAACAAGTGCACCTTCGGGGTAAGGTCTGGTAAGCTGCTGGGTTTCGTCGTCAGTGATAAGGGTATTCAGGTGGACCCTGCCAAGGTAAAAGCCATACAGGAGATGTCGGCTCCCCGCACAGAAAAGGAAGTCAGAGGCTTTCTGGGACATCTGAACTACATTGCCCGATTCATTTCACATCTGACTGCTACTTGTGAGACAATCTTCAAGCTGCTGAAGAAAGATCAAGTGGTAAAATGGAATGATGAATGTCAGACCGCTTTCGAAAGGATCAAGGAATATCTTCAAGAGCCACCAACTTTGATGCCTCTATTTGAAGGACGGCCTTTGATCTTATACTTGACCGTGCTGGACAATTCAACGGGGTGCGTGCTGGGGCAGCATGACGAGTCTGGCCGAAAAGAGCATGCTATTTACTACCTTAGCAAAAAGTTTACCAACTGTGAAGCCCGAGACTCATTGCTCGAGAAAACTTGCTGCGCTTTGGCATGGGCTGCTCACCGGCTAAGACAGTATATGCTGACTCACACCACCTTATTGATATCAAAGATGGATCCAATTAAGTATATCTTCGAAAAGCCTGCCTTATCCGGAAGAATAGCAAGATGGAAGATGATCTTAACTGAGTATGACATCCAATACATGACCCAAAAAGCAATCAAGGGAAGTGTATTGGCGGATCATTTGGCGCATCAGGCCGTGGATGATTACCGATCCATGAATTTCGAGTTCCCTGATGAGAACATCATGTTGGTGACCGACTGTGAAGAACCTGAACCGGATGAAGGACCTGAGGAAGGATCCCGATGGTCTATGTATTTTGATGGAGCATCAAACGCGTTGGGTAATGGCATTGGCGCTGTGATCATATCTCCTGAGGACTATCATACTCCGTTAACCGCCCGATTATGTTTTAACTACACCAACAATATGGCGGAGTATAAAGCATGCATCATGGGCCTTCGAGCAGCTATTGACCTGGTGTATTAAGAGATTCTGCTCTGGTGATCAGTCAGATCAAAGGCGAGTGGGATACAAAGCACCCAAATCTTATTCCTTACAAGGAGTATGTCCTGACATTGCTTCTGCACTTTCAGGAGATAACCTTTGAACATTTACCAAGAGAGGAGAATCAATTAGCGGACGCGCTAGCTACCATGTCTTATATGTTCAAAGTCAGGTGGGACAATGAAGCTCCCCAGATTACCATTGAGAGGTTGGATGAGCCCGCACATTGCTGTGACATCGAGACTGAAGAGGTAGCAGATAAACCCTGGTTTCACGAGGTAAAGAGGTATCTTGAGGCTCAAGAATACCCCGAGGGTGCATCTGTTAATGATAAGAAGTTCTTGAGAAGGTTCGCTGCGAAGTTCTTCATTAGAAATGGGATCCTTTATAAGTGTAACCATGATTCAACCTTACTGCGATGTGTGGACAAAAGTGAGGCGGAAAGGATCATGGCGGAGTTACATGAAGGTACCTTCGGAACTCATTCCATTGGACATACCATGGAAAAGAAGATCCTACGGGCAGGATATTATTGGTCCACAATGGAAGCCGATTGTCATCAGCACTCTCGAACCTATCATAAGTGCCAAGTCTATGCTGATAAGGTACATGTACCTCCAGTTCCTCTGAATGTTTTGATAGCTCCTTGGCCTTTTGCAATGTGGGGCATCGACATGATCGGCGAGATCAGACCTACTGCGTCTAACGGGCATCGTTTCATTCTGGTAGCAATTGATTATTTTACGAAGTGGGTTGAGGTAGCTTCCTTTGCTACAGTAACCAAGAATGTTGTGGTGCGGTTTATCCGACACAAACTGATCTGTCGATATGGTGTACTAGAGAGGATCATCTTGGACAATGGTACAAATCTCAACAATACGATGATCATCAAACTCTACAAATAGTTCAAGGTTCAGCATCAAAACTCTTCTCCCTACCGGCCGAAGATGAATGGGGATGTTGAAGCGGCTAACAAGAACATCAAGAATATTGTGCAGAAGATGATGGTGACATATAAATACTGGCATGAGATGTTACCATTTGCTCTTCATGGGTACCGCACCTCAGCACGAACTTCGACAGGGGAAACACCCTACTCCCTGGTGTATGGCATGGAAGCAGTCCTACCCATTGAAGTCCAGATACCCTCTCTCCGGATTATGAAGGATACGGGTTTGAGCAAAGACGACTAGATCCAGACCCAACTTGAGCAGCTGAATTTAATTGATGAAAAGAGGCTTACTGCTATTTGTCATGGTCAGACGTATCAAAAGCGAATGATCAAGGCTTTTAACAAGAAAGTCAGGCGACAAGAATATCAATTCGGGGATTTGGTAATCAAGCGCATCATACTACCGCAAGGTGATCCCAGGGGAAAATGGGCCCCCACGTAAGAAGGGCCATTTGTGGTTAAGAACATTTTCTATGGAGGAGCTATAATTTTAACCACCATGGATGGTGACGACCTTCCTCACCCCGTTAATGCAGACATAGTGAAAAGATACTATGCATAATCAAAGACCCGCTAGGTTGACCGGCCTAGGAAAAAATAAGGGCTTCCCGGCGAACCAAAAGGATTCGAGAAAAAGTAAGGGATGGAAATAAAAAAAACTGTACACCCGGCAAGTTGAAAACCTGAAAAGGCGGCTTGGGCAAAAAAGGGTATCCCGGTGGAATGAAGACCCGAAAGGGCGGTCCAGGAAAAAATTAGGGATCAAAGCGTAACATTATGTCTCATTGGATCATCTTGCAACAGACTTCGGTATCGACTATCAAGCTCAGACGGTGCCAATCAATCTGATCTACCTTTGACTAAGTATCAAAGTGATTAGACGCTCGAAGATATAAAGGCAATAGCAGAGTTGGAACCTGATGGGATTATTTCACATAGCTGTTTTTCTTTCTTTTTCACAAATTGTATAATTTCTATCATTCGGCGGCATTCTCTTACTAGGATGTCAACCTCTTGTACAAAACGCCTATTACAAGCCAACTTCAAAAATTAATACAATTCATTTTCACAAGAAATTTCAAACTTGTCTTTTCTTTTTCTGTTTTGTTTTGCAAAAACGTCCAATGATTCATTTTTGATATATGCATTTGAAAATAATTGCTGCTCATAAATATTTACATAAGAAACAAAAGACAATTACTTGCAATTCCAGGAACAGGGGAAAACAAGAAGCGTCAGAACCGTACAGTTGCTCTATCCACCAGGTATGGGGACAGAGCTAACTTTAGAATATGGCTAAAGGTACATACACTCCCCGCAGAGTAGGAAGTATCCAAAGACAGTAGTGTTAGCTCTCCCCAGCTGTGGTTCACAATCGCGAGTGAGTCAGCAAAATTCTCCCTAGGTAGAGTTTATCTACCACCAACAATAAGAAGTTCACCATCTGCTGAGTTTATTTCTTCCACGGGCAAAAATTCAATCCCCGACAGAGTTCATTATCACCAGCAACGGTAATTCATCCCCAACGGAGTTGTTTCTCCAAAACAGCAGATCGTCCAACAGAGTATCTCTCTTCCCCTCAGATTCATTCTCCCACAGGTTTATTCTCAAGCAAAATCTCCCCCGGCGGAATGTTCTCAAGCAGAACGGACGAAAGTCTCCAGCTAATCATCTTAGTTCACTATCCCTAGTAGAAACGAAGAACTCAACTCCTTATACTCTCTAGCAGCAGTCCAGGATTTATTCTCCCCGGCTAGAGAGTATCACAATGGCATTACTTATCCATACATCATGGCATGCACATACATATTATACAGCATAATCTCATTTATTTTGAGAACAACATTACTCAATACATTTCATACATCATGACATTGCATACGACTAACCCTTTACCTTTCAGGGAAGGATGCAATCATGTTCTCACGAGTTTTATCTGGTTTAGTCAAACCGATACCAAGGTTTCTATTCCAGTTAAAGATATTCCAACATTTTTTCTGGTTCAGTCAAACCGACTGTTGTACCCCAAAATTTGCCCTCCCATATTTCTCAAGACATTGCAAGAAAGATCTCCAAGTGGTTCAAGATTGCTCAAGAGTTGGACAGTCACATCATCTCCTAAGGCAGTCAAACTCAAATTAGGGATTTGTGTTGCATCAAGGTCCTTGCATACAAATGACCTCAAGTGCTCCATAATATCCTAATATGTTCTTAAGTTCATCCATGTCAAATTTCAAGTCTTGCAGAGGAAGTTTGGTCAGTCAATTGCTCAAGAGATCCAAAAATCGACTGTGCTAGGGCAAAAGTCAACTGTGACCCAAATACAGTCAAACTTTAAGATTTTTTGTCAACATTCTCATTTTGAAGGATATTTCATCATTTGATCAAGGGTTTATCATGATTCATCAAGGATTGCTCAAATTTCATCAAGACTCAAAAATTGCTAAATTAGGGTTTTGCAGGAAAAGTCAACTCAACTTTGACCAAGCATAACTTTCTCATACTTTATGAGAAATGACCCATCAAAATCTGATTTTGAAAAGGATGCAATTTCCTACAATCCATCTTCACACCCCAAGACCATAAAATCCACTCACAAGAAGTTATAAATTTGGACATTATAGGTCATTTTTGAAAGTCAACAAAAACACCTTTTTTGCCAAATCTTATAACTTGAGCATGGAATATCAAAATGCGATGAGACCAAAAGGTCCAAGAACACTTCCAAAAGTCCAAGATTGAAGAAGTTATGCATTGTTGAAGTTGGGCATTTTTGCAAAATTGCCAAAAGTCAACTATCCCCAAAACTTCAAATTTTGTCAAATGGGCCCATTCTTTTCCACTTGATTTGATCTTGTCACACTACACACGTGTCCTAGCTTCAGCCTCATGACCATTTATCAATTTTATTATTTAATTTGATTTTTTTAATGAATTATTGCATTTTAAATCAATTTAAATCATATAAAATCCAAACATTGATTATTGGATCTCCTTTTGGCTATTTCAGGACCTAATCATCATCATAAAGTTGATCAAATCTGTATCAAGCCATATCATGAACAAAATATTGGATTTTGGACAAAATTGGAAGCTTTTTAATGGAGGATCAAATCAAATCTCCAAGCCATAATGCACAAAGATTGAGTCCACAAAACTTGACCTAATGCATTGCTTTATACATATACAAGTGAGAGGCACGAGTTTTAGAGAGTAGAGGCTGCAAAATCACAAGAACAAAACTTGAGAAAACTTGAAAAAAGCTTGAAACTGAAATCCTTCTTAGAGGCCAATTCAGAACCAAAACTCAACGTGAATCCATTGCTGGGAAATCATTGAGTGAGAAGAAATCAAAAGCAAGCCCATTCACCCTCTCAAACGCGCTGTAAGTGGTACGCGACCTCCCTCTGAACTTGCTTTCGTATTTCAAAATTTACGCATCATTACAAGAAACTAATGGCATATTTGCAATCACCAAACAATTTCCATGCTTTCTATATTATTTGATTGTATTTATCTGTTCTATAATCCAAAACGCCATTGAAGGTTTCTTTAGGGTTTTTTTAGGGCTTTCCATTACAAGAACAATTGGCTTGTGAGAAGGGTACCATCTTGTTCAGGGGAACAAGACGAGTTCATCCATGGTATCACCTTTCATTTATATTTCCTGAGATGGATTTTGGAATTAACCTATGCCTTTTGCTGCGGATTTAAATCCGCAGGTAACCTCTGTGTAAATCTGAGGACAGGGACGAAGACGTGTCCCCATCCTATTGCTCCATTCAAATAATTCGCGCTTTTTTTTTCCAGGCATATTAACTTGTTTCCCATATTATAATTATTACCTAATACACTAACAAATGATGCATAGTGGTGTAGTGGTAAGCGCGCTGTTCAATGACTCACATGACCTGGGTTCGAATCCTAGGTCCCCCAAAAGCTTTGTATTATTTTTCACCAGGTTATTCCATGCAATACCCAGGGCGCAACACATCATACACCATCACCTAATCAGTTGCCAGATGGCCCCAGGCCAGATCTGGTGGCCCAGAATGAAAGTCTATCATACGCCTTAGTCAACCAATGTACACTGAATCCAAAAGTCAACCAGGCTTGCAGTGAAATTGGGCCCTCTGAATTGCTATTTCACCCCCAAATCAGGCCCAAAAACCCCTTGGTTATTTCTTTTTATTTCTTCTTTTTATTTTATTTATTTATTTGTTTGACTAATTATTTTTACATTAACTAACCAATGACATTTTATTTTTTCTTCATAAAAATCTAAAAAACCAAAAAATATATTTTATTTATTAAAATTAAATTCATCACTTTATTTTTGTAAATAAATATTAATTTAATTAATTTAGTTTAATTAGGAAATAACTTTAATATTTTTGCAATAATTAAAATTAATTTAGACGATTAGGGTTTTATTAACTTTGATCAAATTTGTTTTATTTCTTTAAATATCAAAAATCCAAAAATATTTTAATTAATTAATTAGTTTATTAATTTAATTGTTAACTTAATTTAATTTCTTTTAATCCAAAAATAACCAAAAAAATCACTTTCTTTCAAAAGGGTCAAAACCCTAAAAACTTGCATTCGATTTAATTTCCCGCGCGCGATCCATTTGATTTCAATATTGTATCTGTTTTCCGGAATGTAATAGTTTAATAGGACCTTTACTATTTTTTATCGCTTTATTTATTTTCCGCATTTTAAATTCAAGGGTTGCTTTTGGAGATGTAAATACCCGACGCCTTGTAATAGTTAGATTTAATTTCCGCACTTTAATTTCCGCAACTTATAAACTGTTAGATGTTTGGTAATAGGGAATGCATGACAAGATCGAATTTTTGAACCTAAAATCAACATAGATAACCATTGACATGTACAAAGATAAAATTAACCAAAATAACACACTCGCACATGCACACTCTTAGGGTACACCTTACTTGGTTGCCTTCGAACGTGGTCATTGAGTATAGGAAGTTTTAGAGGTCGCCGTCTTGTCCAAAGATCATAATTGCCTCGAAACGGTTGCCTCGGAAAAATGATCTAAGACATTAGGGTTACCGCTAAGGCGTCCTAACATTGCTTTAGTGACCGCACGTCCCTAAAATCGAATTGACCCTTAAACTCCAACGACGACGCTACCTACTCATCAATAGTGGGATAGCATTGTCTAAAGGAAGATAGCATATAACGATTCCTTTTTCGAGTAGGTAGATGGTTCTTAAGTACTTGCTCTTTCAAAACAAAACAAATTTTCACACTTACACTCCTTTTCAAACAAAGACTTTTTCAAACCCACAAACACAAAGAAAAGCCAATTTTGAAAACACTTTGAGCAAGTACCTAAAATCCCGTGGATAACCACAGATAGAAAGGGTGCTAACACTTTCCCTTTCTATAATCTACCCCCCGGACCCGAGAAACATCTCGAAAAAGGAATTTTTCTGTGCTTTTTTCCTTTCCTTGTTGGATAAAATAAAAGACGGTGGCGACTCTTGCTTACCGCGACATTTTGCAAAAACAAACGCAAAATGCGAACCAGCATTCCAAAACAGTCAGTTCTCTCCCACCGTATCACAGAACTGGCGACTCTGCTGGGGATATCAAAAAGTGGGGTGTACCTTAGGATTAGATCATTGTGTTTTCAATTATTTGCTTTGCATGCTTTATATTTGTGGGCTTGTATCGGAGTTAATATAGATCCTAACTCGGATCTGGGGATACCCTTTAGGTAAGTAGCAATAAATTGTGAGGGAGCTGTACGGTGTAGACCGATACGGTTGAAGCAGTAGCTACGTTGGCGTGGCACTTTAGATTGTACCGATATCCCTTGTGTTGGAACGAGGAGAATATGGGTCATCTAAGGGGTCATTAAGCACCAACTGACCTTAGAACCTTTAAATTGACCAACTTGGACATAGAACAGTAGCAGTATGCTACACTCATTGAGACTAAACTCTCACGATGATTCTGACCGCAAGAAAAGGTTGCTAAACTGGAATTATGACCGATTGAGGGTAGTCAGTGATATTGAGATCCTCTAGAACCCGGTTACTATTTTTTAGGACAGGTTTGAACCAACTGAACTGAAAGTGGGTAGTACCTAATCTCCTTGCCATCCTGAAATCTAAGGGCTCTCTGTGTGACTTGCGTGCCTTTACCATGTTTTCTATTTGTGGATACTTGTGATGTGCTTTCTATCATGACATTATGACATCATAACATTTCATACATCTTGCATTTGACTAACCTATTTCAAAGACAGGAGGGATTCATCTTTGTTCTGTTTTATAGGTCATCATGATGCCCATGCGTAGGAATACCATCCGGATCAACTTTGTCCAGGTTCCCACCTTGCTTAAAGAATTGATTGCAAAGATGCCTGATACTACCTCTTTCATCAGAAGACATGGGTATCTTCTCAGTTTGGTCACTTCCAAATTGGACGAGCAGATGATGAGTGTTTTGGTCCAATTCTATGATCCGTTGTATCATTGCTTTACTTTCCAGGACTATCAGCTGGTTCCCACCTTAGAAGAGTTCTCTGAGCTGCTTGGTATCCCTATCCGGGAGCAGACCCCGTTTACTGATTGGGAGAAGATCCTTAGGCCCGAAGAGATTGATGCAGCCCTTCATATGACAAAAGATGAGGTTATGGCTAATTGGGAGACTAGAAGTGGAGCAAAGGGCTTTCTGACTAAGTTCTTGGTGGGTAAGGCTAATTATTTCTGGGATAGTCTAGACTTCAAGGCATTCGAGGATATTCTGGCTCTTTTGATATATGGCTTGGTATTGTTTCCGAACTATGACTCCTTTATTGATGTGAATGGGATAAAAATCTTTATCTCTTGCAATCCTGTACCCACTCTCTTGGGTGACATTCTTCATCAGCTTTATGCCCGTACTGCCCGAAAATGGGGAACCTTGATGTGCCGTGCTCCATTATTGTCGAGGTGGTTTATTTCACACCTCCCCAAGTCAGTGCTGAAAAACAAAGAAGGCATGGGCTGGGCCTATAGGGTTATGTCTCTCTCGCATAATGACATTATCTGGACTATCAAGGGTATGGATGAGGTGGCTATCATTGATCGTTGTGGGGAGTACCCCAATGTTACACTGATAGGAACCTATGGAGGGATTTCTTACAATCTATGCTTGGCCTTACGTCAGTTTGGGAGAGCCAGAAGAGAAGGACCTCATGAGTTGTTAATGCCCAGTATTATCTTTGATTTTCAAGGGGATAGCGACGAGCTACGCCGCAGATTCATAAGGGCTTGGGATAGAGTTCACAGATCTGATCCACATGAGCTGGGTCCAAAGACTTCTCTTTCGATGGAGCCATATCTCATATGGGTTTGTATCCGTGCCCAAAAGCTGGGTATGCCATATGAAGCTGTCCTGCCTATCATTGTTGAAGTTGCTAATGAAGAAGGGGTTCTTCCAACCATCCTCTATCCTCATATGCCCACTGACATTGAGGCACTGAAAAGGTCTTGGATGCAACTGAGAGAAGAACGGGATTCTTACCGAGAAAGGTTCAATGAGCAAGAGCAGAAGATTCAGAAGTTGACTAGGCAGCTGGAGAACAAGCAGATTCTCAATGACTATGTCCGCACCGACAAGAAGAGACCATGGGAGTACTGATTGGCCTTTGTTCATTTCCATTTCAGTTTTTATTTACTTTTCAGTATTTCCTTTCATGTAACGCCTTAATGGCATCTGTTGAACAATTTGAATTTCAAAGTTTATCTAATAAAGTGTATTTCCTTTCTGGTTTACAAATTTGAATCTCTCGATTGTCTTTGAAATCATGTCATACACATTTCATCCCATGCACTCCATAACAGGTACCCATTACAGGTCTCTTATCTTCTTCGCTGTTTATTTCAGCATCATGTCTGCTGAACCTTCAACTGAGCAAGCCATCAAGGCCCTCCAGGCCCAAAATGCCCAATTTCAAGAGTTGTTCATGAATCTAGCTAAGGGTCAGCAAGATCTGAAGACCCTGATTCTGAAAGAGAAAAAGAAGAAGAAGAGGACAATCCTGTTCAACACTGGTCCCAGGTTTGGGAACAGGCTTCGGGATGAAGTTGATTTGACCACCTCATTTGGAGGGAAAGATAGTCAAGAAGAAAGGAGGGCTCCTAGCCCTGTGGTCTCCGACAACGAGATGGATTTCGACGAAGACCAGTATCCTCCGACTGAGGATAGATACAAATAGCTGGAAGACCGGTTGAGTGCGATGGAAGTTCAGAAGGTGTCTGGTCTAGACTTTGGTGATCTGGGTCTATCATCTAGAGTAGTAATTCCCCACAAGTTCAAGGCACCAGCCTTTGCTAAGTATGACTAAGTTTCTTGTCCGAAGCTGCACCTCCGGTCATATGTAAGGAAAATTACGCTGTACACCGCTGATAAGAACCTATGGATCCATTTCTTTCAAGACAGTCTCTCAGGGACTCAGCTTGAGTGGTTTTACCAGTTGTACGGAGCCAGTAACTGCAGTTGGGAGGATTTGGCTACTGCTTTCTACAGGCAGTACCAGTATAATTCCGACCTCGCTCCCACGCGTACCCAACTCCAGGGTATGTCAATGGGAACGGGCGAAGGTTTCAAAGATTATGCTCAGAAGTGGAGGGACCTCACCGGAAGAGTGCAACCACCCTTGGCTGATCGGGAGCTTATGGATATGTTTCTGGGGACCTTGTCTGGTCCATTTTTCAACCACCTGATTGGAAGCTCTTCGTCTGGGTTTACAGAGCTAATTATGACTGGTGAGAGGATTGAGGCTGGTATTAAGGCTGGTAAGATACAGAAGGGTGCTTCATCAAGCACCGAGAAAAAGCCTTTTAAGAAAGAGTCCAGTGTTGTCTACAATTCGAAAAACCAGAATAGACCTGAACGCTGCCAAGCCATTAATGCGGTGGTTATTTCAAAACTTGCTGGTGCTCCTCAGTACAACAATCAACAAAAGGACGAAAGACCTCGAAGGCAATTCACCTGTCTCAGCATGACTTTGACTCAGATTCTGCCACAGTTGTTGAAAACCAATCTAGTGATTCCAAGGGAGGCCCCGAAGAATCCTAACACTACATCACCGAAGTATAACCCTAACCCTCGCTGTGCTTATCACTCTGATAGCCCGGGGCATAATAAAAATGATTGTTGGTCTTTGAAGAATAAGATACAAGACTTAATTGATGCTAAGGAGATTGAGTTCGAGGCGCCCGAAAGACCTAATATTGTGACTGCTCCTATGCCCAATCATGGAGTGAATGCTATAGATGAATACTCGTTTGCGGTTTCTGTGAATGATATTGCTACCCCTTTAATGACTATGAAGAAGAACCTTTTGCTAGCCGGTTTATTTTCGGGCTGTGACGAAGGTTGCCGTATGTGTTATGCCCTACCAACCGGTTGCCATCTTTTGAAATCAGGTGTCCAACGCCTGATGGATAGTAAAGAAATTCTGTTTGAGAAGACTGTTGTTCCTCTAGTTCATACTAAAGAAGTTTCCATCATTACCATTTTCGACAATTCTTCCAAGGCTCCCTCGAGGAAGCCTGTTAGAATTACATATGTTCCAAGAATCGCACCATTGATCATCACTGTTCCGGGGCCCATCCCCTACACCTCTGATAAAGCTGTCCCTTGGCATTACGGGGCTGATGTCTAGTTTCATGGAGTTAAACAAGATTTGGATGCTGATACTGACATCAGCAATATTGTTGGACCTGCTAAAGTCACCCGCAACGAAAGACTTTTCTCACCTGATATCTCTCCACCAACTGCCCGAAAACCTGTTGTTATTACACCTGTCAGTGTACCTGCTACTAGTCCTGTTCAAGTTCCTATTCTTACCCCTGTCGCCGAGTCACCTGATACTCGGGGAAAGGGGACTACCAGTGAGCCTGCCCAGACGGAGGCACCAAAGACGATTACAGTTGAAGCTTCTAGACAAGAGATGGAAGAGATTCTGAAAATCATCAAAAAGAGTGACTACAATGTAGTTGAACAGCTGGGGCAAACCCCGTCCAAGATTTCTATGTTGTCACTATTACTATGCTCAGAGGCCCATGCCAAGGCTCTGATTACATTTCTAAAGACCGTACACGTACCACAAGAGACGTCGACTGATCAGTTTACAGATTGCGTAGCCAACCTGACTGCTGATAATGGGTTGGGTTTCTCTGATGCAGACTTGACTGCTAAAGGGAAGAATCATAACGATGCCCTGAATGTCTCCATTGAATGCAGGGGCACTACTCTTGCTCATGTGTTGGTGGATATTGGTTCCTCATTGAATGTTTTACCAAGGAAAGCTCTAGACCGGTTGGACTGTGAAGGGTTGGAGCTGAAGCCAAGCAACATTGTTGTTAGGGCCTTTGATGGGTCTAAGAGGATGGTGCACGGAGAAGTTGATATTCCGATTAAGGTTGGTTCTCAGGTTTTCAACTCTACATTCTATGTGATGGACATTCATCCATCTTATTCTTGTTTGCTGGGTCGCCCATGGATCCACAAAGCTGGGGCCGTAACCTCAACGCTCCATCAGAAGCCGAAGTACCCGATCAGAGGGAAGATTGTGACAATACAAGGAGAGGAAGAGTACATGGTGAGCCACCTCAACTCTTTCTGATATGTAGAGATGGATGGAGAGTTCATTGAGACCCCATTTCAGCATTTTGAAGAGGTTCCCCAGACATTGGCATCAACTGAGACTGTTGTTGAAGATTCTCCTATGAAGATGGCTTCCCTCAAGGATGCCCGGGTTGTTGTCAAGAAAGGTGGGTGTGCAAATTGCAGCCGACTCCCTGATTTTACACAGAAGACTAACAAGTTTGGTTTGGGTTTCACTATAGAAGCTCAAAGGGCTGTTCAGAATGCAAGGATCGGAAGACCTCCCGTGTTCATCAGCAACTCGGGAGTGAATGCCATTGAAGACGATGTTGAAGAGTCTGAGTTCGACAGCTGGATCTACCCTATGACTGACGGTGGACCAAGCAACTGGACAACAAAGGACTTCATCCCTATTACTTTTGTTACCCAATAATGAAATTTTGTTTTGAATTTGTAACAGACAATGTTTTAAATTTTATGGCCTGGTGTCTTACCTGGGGCACTGTGGCTTCATTTGTGAGGGATTTATGTGTGTCATTTTCATATATCATTAAAAAAAGCATTGGACGTTCTTGCATTTCAAATTTTGCGCTCCTTGTTTTTCTTTTATTATATATTGCAAAACAGCTATTTTACACACACTCACATATACAGGTCTACATCCACTCTGGATCTCACTAGTAACGACTCTGCTATTGCCAGCTATGACTTTGAAAATTCGGTCAACTTAGCCGAAGACGAAGGTGGAGATGATTGCGAAGTGCCTGGTGAACTTGCAAGACTGCTACTTCAAGAAGAGAGGGCCATTCAGCCACATGAAGAGCCAGTGGAAACAATGAATCTGGGTACAGAGACAGACAAGAAAGAGGTCAAAGTCGGTGCAAATCTGGAGCCTAGTGTGAAAC
The DNA here is from genome assembly GCA_948472305.1 of Vicia faba. Lineage (NCBI taxonomy): Eukaryota > Viridiplantae > Streptophyta > Magnoliopsida > Fabales > Fabaceae > Vicia > Vicia faba. The sequence continues at coordinate 1,408,867,592 of OX451737.1, read as the reverse complement.
AACGGTTGATTCAGATGCTGCGAGACTATGTTGAGATCTTTGCCTGGTCTTACGAAGATATGCCTGGGTTGGATTCCGATATTGTGGTTCATCGCCTGCCTACCAAGGAAGAATGTCCTCTAGTGAAACAGAAGGTCCACCGAATGCGCCCAGAGATGTCTGAAAAAATCAAGGCTGAAGTTATGAAACAGTTTGACGCCGGTTTTCTAGCAGTTATTTCTTACCCTCAGTGGGTGGCCAATGTGGTTCATGTGCCGAAGAAGGACGGTAAGGTCCGAATGTGTGTTGACTATAGGGATCTGAATAGGGAGAGCCCCAAGGATGACTTCCCTCTACTTCATATCGACGTTATGGTTGACAACACCACTCAGCACAAGGTATTCTCCTTTATGGATGGTTTCTCCGGTTATAATCAGATAAAGATGGCTCCCAAAGACATGGAGAAGACCACTTTTGTTACTCAGTGGGGTACTTTTTGCTACAAGGTCATGCCTTTTGGATTGAAGAATGCTGGGGCAACGTATTAGCGTGCCATGATCGCTTTGTTTCATGACATGATCCATCATGATATTGAGATATACGTCGACGACATGATTGCAAGGTCCCAAACTGAGGAAGAACACCTTGACCATCTGCAGAAGCTGTTTGACAGGTTGAAGTTGTACAAGCTGAGGTTAAACCCGAACAAGTGCACCTTCGGGGTGAGATCTGGTAAGCTGCTGGGTTTCGTTGTAAGCGACAAAGGTATTCAAATGGATCCTTCAAAGGTGAAGGCTATACGGGAAATGCCAGCTCCCAGAACAGAGAAAGAAGTCAGAGGCTTTCTGGGACGACTGAACTACATTGCCCGATTCATCTCGCACCTAACTGCTACTTGTGAGCCAATCTTCAAGCTACTGAAGAAAGATCAAGTGGTACGTTGGAACGATGAATGCCAGGACGCTTTCGAAAGGATCAAAGAGTATCTCCAAGAGCCACCTATTCTGATGCCACCAGTTGAAGGGAGACCTTTGATCTTATACTTGATAGTACTCGACAACTCAATGGGGTGTGTGCTGGGTCAGCATGACGAGTCTGGCCGAAAAGAGCATGCTATTTATTACCTTAGCAAAAAGTTTACCGACTGCGAGACCCGATACTCGTTGCTTGAGAAAACTTGCTGTGCTTTGGCATGGGCTGCTCGCCGGATGAGACAGTATACGCTGACTCACACTACTCTATTGATATCAAAGATGGATCCAATCATGTGTATCTTCGAAAATCCTGCCTTGTCCGAAAGAATAGCAAGATGGCAGATGATCTTGACTGAGTATGACATCCAATACACGACCCAAAAGGCAATCAAAGGAAGTGTATTGGCAGACCATTTGACATATCAAGCAGTGGATGATTACCAGTTTATGAACTTTGAATTCCCGGACGAGAATATCATGTTGGTGACTGATTGTGAAACACCTGGACCGGATGAAGAACCAGAGGAAGGATCCCGATGGTCTATGTACTTTGATGGAGCTTCGAACGCTTTGGGTAACGGCATTGGCGCTGTGATCATATCTCCTAAAGGCTCTCATACTCCGTTTACCGCCCGACTATGTTTCAACTGCACCAACAATATGGCAGAGTATGAAGCATGCATTATGGGTCTTCGAGCAACAATTGACCTAAGGATTAAGTTTTTGAGTGTTTTTGGAGATTCCGCTCTCGTGATCAGTCAGATCAAAGGCGAGTGGGATACAAAGCACCCTAATCTTATTCCTTACAAGGAGTATGTATTGACGTTGCTTCCCCATTTCGAGGAGATAACCTTTGAACACTTCCCTAGAGAGGAGAATTAGTTGGCGGAAGCGTTAGCTACGATGTCTTCTATGTTCAAAGTCAATTGGGACAACGAAGCTCCCCGGCTTATCATTGAAATATTGGACGAACCTGCGCATTGTTGTGACATTGAGACTGAAGAGGTAACAGAAAAACCCTGGTATCATGAGGTGAAGAGATACCTTGAGGCTCAAGAATATCCTGAGGGTGCATCTGTTAATGACAAGAAGTTTATGAGGAGGTTCGCGGCAAAGTTCTTCATCAGCAATGGCATCCTTTAAAAGCGCAACCATGATTTGACCTTACTGCGTTGTGTGGATAGTAATGAAGCAGAAAGGATCATGGCGGAGTTACATGAAGGTACTTTCGGAACTCATTCCAGTGGACATACCATGGCAAAGAAAATCCTTCGGGCAGGATACTTTTGGTCCACAATGGAAGCCGACTGTTATCAGCATTCTCGGACATGTCACAAGTTCCAAGTCTATGCTGACAAGGTGCACATACCTCCAGTTTCTTTGAACGTCTTAACGGCACCTTGGCCTTTTGCAATGTGGGGCATTGATATGATCGGCGAGATCAGACCTACAACGTCCAACGGGCATCGTTTCATCCTGGTAGCAATTGATTACTTTACAAAGTGGGTGGAAGCAGCTTCCTTTGCTACTGTAACCAAGAACGTCGTGGCACGGTTCATTCGGCACAATTTGATCTGTCGATACGGTGTACCAGAGAGGATCATTACGGACAATGGTGCTAATCTCAACAACAAGATGATCACCGAGCTCTGCGAGCAATTCAAGATACAACATCACAACTCTTCTCCCTACCGGACGAAGATGAATGGGTCTATAGAAGCGGCTAATAAGAACATCAAGAAGATTGTGCAGAAGATGACAGTGACATACAAAGATTGGCACGAGATGTTTCCTTTTGCTCTTCATGGGTACCGTACCTCAGCCCAGACGTCAACAGGGGCAACACCCTATTCCTTGGTATATGGCATGGAGGCAGTATTGTCCATTGAAGTTCATATACCCTCCCTTCGAATTATGAAGGATGCAGGTTTGAGCAAAGATGACTGGATTCAGACCCGGCTTGATCAGCTAAATTTAATCGACAAAAAGAGACTTACTGCTATTTGTCATGGTCAGACGTACCAAAAGCGAATGATCAAGGCATTTAACAAGAAACTTAGACGACAAGAGTATCAAGTTGGGGATCTGGTTATCAAGCGCATTATCCTACCTCAAGGTGATCCCAGGGGAAAATGGACCCCTACTTACGAAGGGCCATTTGTGGTTAAGAACATTTTCTCAGGAGGAGCTATGATTCTAACCACCCTGGACGGTGATGACCTTCCTCACCCCGTCAATGTAGACATAGTGAAAAGATACTACGCATAATCAAAGACCCGCTAGGTTGACTGGCCTAGGCAAAAATAAGGGCTTCCCGACGAACCAAAAGGGTTCGGGCAAAAATAAGAGATGAAAATGAAAAAATCTGTACACCCGACAAGTCGAAAACCTGAAAAGGCGACTTGGGCAAAAAAGGGTATCCTGGTGGACTGAAAACCCGAAAGGGCGGTACAGGCAAAAATTAGGGATCAAAGCGTAACACTATATCTCATTGGATCATCCTGCATCCAGACTTCGGTATCAACTATCAAGCTCATACGACACTAATCAATCTGATTCATCTTCAACTAATAGCAAAGCGATGAGATGCTCGAGGACATAAAGGTAATAACAGAGTTGGAACCCAGTGGGATTATTCACATAGCTGTTTTGTTTAGTTTTTCACAAATTGTGTAAATTCTATCTGTTCGGCGGCGTTCTCTTACTAGGACGTCAGCCTCTTGTACAAAAAAACGCCTATTTACAGGCCAAGCTTCAAAATCAATACAAATTCATTTTCAGACAAATTTCAAACTGTTTTTTCCTTTTTCTGTTTTGTTTTGCAAAGAACGTCCAATGTTCATTTTTGATATATGCACTTGACATTAATTTCTGCTCATAAATATTTACATGTGAAATGAAAGACGAATTACTGGTAATATCAGAAACAAGGGCAACAAGAATTGTCTGAACTGTATAGTTGCTCTATCCACCAGGTACATGGTAAATTCAACTGAAGAATATGGCTAAGATACCTTCACTCCCCACAGAGTAAGACAGTAATGGTAGCTTTCCCCCAGCTGAGACTTGCAACCATGAACAAATCAGCAATGCTCTCCCCAAGCAGATTTGATCTACCATCAGCACTAAAAAGGCTCGATATCCCCGACACTCTTAACATTCCCCAGTGGAGTATAGAATATTCCCCAGCAGAGTATAAGAATATTCCCTAGCGGAGTGTAAGAATGTTCCCCGACAGAATGCAAGATACTCCCTAGTGGAGTCAATATTTCCCCAGCACGGTCTGAAAAAGCTTTCCCAACAGAGTTGAAGCGTCATCCCCAGTAAACTCTGAATGTTTCCCCAGCGGAGTACAAAAATAACTCTCCCCAGCCAAGTTCAAAAGATCACTCCCAGCAGAACGCAGAGGATCATCCCCACAAAAGTCTAACAGGGTTATTCACCAGCAAGTTGCAATTGAAAGATCATCCCCAATGAATTTCTTTCCTCTCACAAACAGGAGTTCAATCCTCGACAGATTCAGTATCACCAGCAACGGTAATCCATCCCCAATAGAGTTTATCAGTGGAGTCCTCAGCAAAGCATCTCTACCCCACAGAGTAACCCCCTCGTCAGTTTATTCCCCAACGAAGTTCTCTTCTCCTGCAGGTTTATTCTCGCAATCACCTTCGTTCACCATCCCCAACGGAAAGGAAGAATTCAACTCTGTCTCCAGCAGCTACCCGGGATTTATTTTCCCCAGCTAAAACATCACATTTCCATACATCATGATACATGCATATACACATCATACTATACAATCTCATTTATGTTGAGAACATCATTGCTTGATCCATCTCATGCATTGCATATGACTGACCTTTACCTTTCAGGAAAGATGCAGTTAAATTCTCAGCTATGTCAAAGACCTTCTCTGGTCCAGTTAAATCGATTCCTAAAGATTTTTCTGATGCCGATCCAGTTGAAGTTATTCCAAGACCTTGTCTGGTCCAGTTAAATCGATTCCTAAAGATTTTTCTGATGCCGATCCAGTCAAAGTTAATCCAAGACCTTGTCTAGTTCAGTTAAATCGATTCCTAAAGATTTTTCTGATGCCGATCCAATCAAAGTTCATCCAAGACCTTCTCTGGTCCAGTTAAATCGATTCCTAAAGATTTTTCTGATGCCGATCCAGTTGAAGTTAGTCCAAGACCTTCTCTGGTCCAGTTAAATAGATTCTTAAAGATTTTTCTGATGTCGATCCGGTCAAAGTTAATCCAAGACCTTGTCTGGTCCAGTTAAATCGATTCCTAAAGATTTTTCTGATGCCGATCCAGTCAAAGTTCATCCAAGACCTTCCCTGGTTCAGTCAGATCACCGATAAGATCTCCCTGATTCGCATTCCAGTTGAAGTTATTCCAAGACCTTGTCTGGTCCAGTTAAATCGATTCCTAAAGATTTTTTGATGTCGATCCAGTCAAAGTTATTCCAAGACCTTGTCTGGTCTAGTTAAATTGATTCCTAAAGATTTTTCTGATACCGATCCAGTTAAAGTTAATCCAAGACCTTGTCTGGTCCAGTTAAATCGATTCCTAAAGATTTTTCTGATGCCGATCCAGTCAAAGTTAATCCAAGACCTTGTCTGGTCTAGTTAAATCGATTCCAAAAGATTTTTCTGATGCCGATCCAGTCAAAGTATATCCAAGACCTTGTCTGGTCCAGTTAAATCAATTCCTAAAGATTTTTATGATGTCGATCTAGTCAAAGTTAATCCAAGACCTTGTCTGGTCCAGTTAAATCGATTCCTAAAGATTTTTCTGATGCCGATCCAGTCAAAGTTCATCCAAGACCTTCTCTGGTCCAGTTAAATCGATTCCTAAAGATTTTTCTGATGCCGATCCAGTTGAAGTTGTACCAAGACCTTCTCTGGTCCAGTTAAATCGATTCCTAAAGATTTTTCTGATGCCGATCCAGTTGAAGTTAATCCAAGACCTTGTCTGGTCCAGTTAAATCGATTCCTAAAGATTTTTCTGATGCTGATCCAGTCAAAGTTAATCCAAGACCTTGTCTGGTCCAGTTAAATCGATTCCTAAAGATTTTTCTGATGCCGATCCAGTCAAAGTTATTCCAAGACCTTGTCTGGTCCAGTTAAATCGATTCCTAAAGATTTTTCTGATGCCGATCCAGTCAAAGTTAATCCAAGACCTTGTCTGGTCCAGTTAAATCGATCCCTAAAGATTTTTCTGATGCCGATCCAGTCAAAGTTAATCCAAGGCCTTGTCTGGTCCAGTTAAATCGATTCCTAAAGATTTTTCTGATGCCGATCCAGCCAAAGTTAGTCCAAGACCTTCTCTGGTTCAGTCAGATCACCGATAAGATCTCCCTGATTCCTATTCCAGTCGAAGTTCAAACCACCTAGCAACAGTCTCCAAATGGCATCTGTAATCCCATTCTTGACACCACCATGCGAGTGCAAATTTCTGGGCACTCTAGTGTTCAATCATCTTCCACCTTCGGATCACGAAAGGCCCGAAAGCCAATCTATATCCTCATGTTTCAGAAGATTGAACAGGGGCAGATGTTGTACCCCAAAACTTGCCCTCCCATATTTCTCAAGACATTGCAAGAAAGATCTCCAAGTGGTTCAAGATTGCTCAAGAATTGGACAGTCACATAATCTCCTAAGGCAGTCAATCTCAAATTAGGGTTTTGTGTTGCATCAAGGTCCTTGCATCCAAATGACCTCAAGTGCTCCCCAATGTCCTAATATGTTCTCAAGTTCATCCATGTCAAATTTCAAGCCTTGCAGAGGAAGTTTGGTCAGTCAATTGCTCAAGAGATCCAAAAATCGACTATGCTAGGGCAAAAGTCAACTGTGACCCAAATACAGTCAAACTTTAATATTTTTTGTCAACATTCTCATTTTAAAGGACATTTCATCATTTTATCAAGGGTTGATAATGATTCATCAAGGATTGCTCAAATTTCATCAAGACTCAAAAATTGCTAAATTATGGTTTTGTAGGAAAAGTCAACTCAACTTTGACCAAGCATAAATTTCTCATACTTTATAAGAAATGACCCATCAAAAGCTCATTTTGAAGAGGATGCAATTTCCTACAATACATATTCACACACCAATATCAGAAAATGCACTCACAAGAAGTTACAAATTTGGACATTATAGGTCATTTTTGAAAGTCAACAAAAACACCTTTTTTCCAAAGCTTATAACTTCCGCATGGAATATCAAAATGATATCAGACTAAAAGGGTTGGTTATAGGACATCTCAAGATTTCTAAAAAGTCAAAGAACACTTTCAAAAGTTCAAAATTGAAGAAGTTATGCATTGTTGAAGTTGGACATTTTTGCAAAATTGCCAAAAGTCAATTATCCCCAAAACATCAAATTTTTTCAAAATGGCCCATTCTTTTCCACTTGATTTGATCTTGTCACACTACACACGTGTCCTAGATTAATCCTCATGACCATTTATCAAATTTATTATTTAATTTTATTTTTTAATGAATTATTGCATTTTAAATCAATTTAAATCATATAAAATCCAAACATTGATTATTGGATCTACTTTTGGCTATTTCAGGACCTAATCATCATCATAAAGTTGATCAAATCCGTATCAAGCCATATCATGAACAAAATATTGGATTTTGGACAAAATTGGAAGCTTTTTAATGGAGGATCAAATCAAATCTCCAAGCCATAATGCACAAAGATTGAGTCCACAAAACTTGACCTAATGCATTGCTTTATACATATACAAGTGAGAGGCACGAGTTTTAGAGAGTAGAGGCTACAAAATCACTAGAACAAAACTTGAGAAAACTTGAAAAAAGCTTGAAACTGAAATCCTTCTTAGAGGTCAATTCAGAACCAAAACTCAACGTGAATCCATTGCTGGGCAATCACTGAGTGAGAAGCAATCAAAAGCAAGCCCATTCACCCTCTCAATCGTGCTGTAAGTGATACGCGACCTCCCTCTGAACTTGCTTTCGTATTTCAAAATTTACGCATCATTATAAGAAACTAATGGCATATTTGCAATCACCAAACAATTTCCATGCTTTCTATATTATTTGATTGTATTTATTTGTTCTATAATCCAAAACGCCATTGAAGGTTTCTTTAGGGTTTTTTAGGGCTTTCCATTATAGGAACAATTGGCTTGTGAGAAGGGTACCATCTTATTCAGGGGAACAAGACGAGTTCATCCATGGTATCACCTTTCATTTATATTGCCTGAGATGGATTTTGGAATTAACCTATGCCTTTTGTTGCGGATTTAAATCCGCAGGTAACCTCTGTAAATCTGAGGACAGGGACGAAGACGTGTCCCCATCCTATTGCTCCATTAAAATAATTCACGCTTTTTTTTCCAGGCATATTAACTTGTTTCCCATATTATAATTATTACCTAATACACTAACAAATGATGCATAATGGTGTAGTGGTAAGCGCGCTGTTCAGTGACTCACAGGACCTGGGTTCGAATCCTAGGTCCCCCAAAAGCTTTGTATTATTTTTCTTCAGGTTATTCCATGCAATACCCAGGGCGCAACACATCATACACCATCACCTAATCAGTTTCCAGATGGCCCCAGGCCAGATCTGGTGGCCCAGAATGAAAGTCTATCATACACCCTAGTCAACCAATGCATACTGAATCCAAAAGTCAACCAGGCTTGCAGCGAAATTGGGCCGCCTGAATTGCTATTTCACCCCCAAATCAGGCCCAAAACCCCCTTGGTTATTTCTTTTTTTTATTTGTTTGATTAATTATTTTTACATTAACTAACGAATGACATTTTATTTTTTCTTCATAAAAATCAAAAAAACCAAAAAATATATTTTATTTATTAAAAGTAAATTCATCACTTTATTTTTGTAAATAAATATTAATTTAATTAATTTAGTTTAATTAGGAAATAACTTTAATATTTTTGCAATAATTAAAATTAATTTAGACGATTAGGGTTTTATTAACTTTGATGAAATTTGTTTTATTTCTTTAAATATCAAAAATCCAAAAATATTTTAATTAATTAATTAGTTTATTAATTTAATTGTTAACTTAATTTAATTTATTTTAATCCAAAAATAACCAAAAAAATCACTTTCTTTCAAAAGGGTCAAAACCCTAAAAACTCGCATTCGATTTAATTTCCCGCGCGCGATCCATTTGATTTCAATATTGTATCTGTTTCCCAGAATGTAATAGTTTAATAGGACCTTTACTATTTTTTATCGCTTTATTTATTTTCCGCATTTTAAATTCAAGGGTTGCTTTTGGAGATGTAAATACCCGACGCCTTGTAATAGTTAGATTTAATTTCCGCACTTTAATTTTCGCAACTTATAAACTGTTAGATGTTTGGTAATAGGGAATGCATGACAAGATCGAATGTTTGAACCTAAAATCAACATAGATAACCATTGACATGTACAAAGATAAAATTAACCGAAATAACACACTCGCACATGCACACTCTTATGGTACACCTCACTTGGTTGCCTTCGAACGTGGTCATTGAGTATAGGAAGTTTTAGAGGTCGCCCTCTTGTCCGAAGATCATAATTGCCTCGAAACGGTTGCCTTGGAAAAATGATCTAAGACATTAGGGTTACTGCTAAGGCGTCCTAACATTGCTTTAGTGATCGCACGTCCCTAAAATCGAATTGACCCTTAAACTCCAACGACGACGCTACCTACTCATCAATAGTGGGATAGCTTTGTCTAAAGGAAGATAGCATATAACGATTCCTTTTTCGAGTAGGTAGATGGTTCTTAAGTACTTGCTCTTTCAAAATAAAACAAATTTTCACACTTACCCTCCTTTCCTTGTTGGATAAAATAAAAGACGGTGGCGACTCTTGCTTACCGCGACATTTTGCGAAAAGAAACGCAAAATGCGAACCAGCATTCCAAAACAGTCAATTCTCTCCCACCGTATCACACCGACACTAAGGTTTCCATTCTAGTTGAATATGTTTTAAGACTTTCGTCTGGGTCAGCTGAATCTCCGCTAAGATTCCCCTGATTTCTATGCCAGTCAAAGTTAATCCGAGACCTCCCTTGGGATCAGTCAAATCGACACTATGATTTCTATCCCAGTTGAAGTTCTCACAAGTTTTCCCTGGTTCAGTCAAACCGATACTAAGATTTCTATTCCAGTTGAAGCTATGAAGCCCGGAAGTTGACCGGATAATATCTTGATTTCACCAAAATACTACGATGCCTGGAATCGACCAGATAGTGATATATCTCAAGTTTAAGCTATGAAGCCCGAAAATCGACCGGATAATATCTTGATTTCACCAAAATACTACGAAGCCTGGAATTGACCAAATAGTGGTATATCTCAAGTTCAAGCTATGAATCCCAGAAATCGACCGGAAAATAGCTTAATCCCCAACAAGTTACTGTGAAGCCTGGAAATCGACTGGATAACAGTATAAGACACCATGAAGCCTGGTGCACGAACAGATAACGGTATAAGACACTGTGAAGACTGGAGCACGACCAGATTGCGGCAAAGGACACTAAAACCTGGGACACGACCAGATAACAATATAAGGTACTGCAAAGCTTGGAATTCGACCAAATAGCAGTTTACTCGGCCGATTACTATGAAGCCCGAAAATCGATCGGATATTAGTATGCCTTAAATTCAAGTTGAAACCCGAATGCGACCGTATAACCACTTGATTCCTTCTGAAGCCTGGAGCACATCCAGATAAGAATTGAGAAATTGCAAAGCCTGGAGAACGACCAGATCGCATGTTTAATCTCATCTCCCCAGTAAGTCACTACAAAGCCTGGAGCACGACCAGATAGCAGTCGGTCTTATTTTCCTCAGCAAATCACTGTGAAGCCTGGAGCACGACCAGATAGCAGTTCATTTTCACCTCCTCGACTAAGAGGTGATTCCCCTGTAGAGTAACGAACAACTGAAGTTCCTAAAACTCTATCTCTCCCAAGACAGAGAACAACATTCCCCAATGTAGTCCTCCTCAACAACAGGTGTACGGGCTCTCGCAAAGGAATCTCTTATGCGATCGACACTTCTTTTGATGGCATCTTTAAGCCCATCTTCCGTCATTGACTTCCAAATGGCATCTATAAGCCCATTCCTGATATCGCAAGACAAGTACCACTTCATGCGAGTGCAAATTTATGGGCACTCTAGTGTTCAATCATCTTCCACCTTCGGATCACGAAAGGCAGACAAGCCAATCTACATCCTCAGGTTTAAAGAAGATTGAATAGGGGCAGCTGTTGTATCCCAAAATTTTCCCTCCCATATTTCTTAATACATTTCAAGTGAGGTGCTCAAATTGCTTAAGGAAGTCCAAGGGTTGACCAGACAAACTCTCTCCTAAGGCAGTCTACCCCAAATTAGGGTTTCATTTTGCATCAAGATGCTTGAGTCCAAAGGATCCCAAATTCTCACCATTCTCCTAATATGTTCTCAAGATCATCCATACCAAGTTTCAGGTCTTGCAGAGAAAATTTGCTCAGACAATTGCTCAAAGGCCTGAAAATCGACTGTGTTAGGGCAAAAGTCAACAGTGGCCCACATACAGTCAAACTTCCAAGATTTTTGGTAAACATCCTCATTTTGAAGTATTATTCATCATCTGATCAAGGGTTGATCATGGTTCCTCAAGGGTTGCTCACAATTCATAAAAACCCAAAAGTTGCTAAATTAGGGTTTTGTAGGAAAAGTCAACTCAACTTTGACCAAGCATAACTTTCTCATACTTTATCAAAAATGACCTATAAAAAGCTCATTTGAAGAGGATGCAATTACCTAAAATTCATCTTCATCTCCCAAGTTCAAAATATGCACTCACAAGAAGATATGAATTTGGACATTATAGGTCATTTTGGAAAGTCAACAAAAACACATTTTGGGTAAAAGCTTCATACATGAACATGGAAGACTCAATTGAGATGAGACCAAAAGGGATGCTTAGAGGCCATCTTAAGCTTTCTAAAAAGTCTAAGAACACCTCTCTAGGGTCAAAATTGAGAGATTTGTGCATTGGTAAAGTTGACCCTTTTTACAAAAATGCCAAAAGTCAAATGTGGCCAAAATTACAATTTTTCTCAAATGGGCCCAACTGTTTATGCTTACACTGAGTTTGTAATGTGACCCATGACCTATGATCCCTTCCATTTTTAATTCTTTTTATTTTTGTCATTTATTTTGATTTTATTTCAATTAAATCAAATAAAATCAAAATAAAATAATGAAAATATCAAAAACTAATCAAATCTTGAGATTTTGTGCATGCTTAGGTCTATTATACAGCTGTAAGTGAGATAAAATCATGCAAGGTTCATTTGGACACAAAAATATTTCATTTTACTTGATTTGGAAAGATTTTCATAAGGATCAAATCATGAATCAATGATCATAATTGGAGATGATTTGAAACAAGTTTGCAACCCTAATTCATTCTAGGGTACACAAGGAACATTTGCAGACCAAAAACAAGGAGTTGGAGGCGTGCAAGAGAGAGAGCAAGTTGCAAAAAATTAAAGAAAAAGTGTAAATTGATTTTCAGGTTTCAGGCCCTCTCAAGCCATTTGTTGTACCCCAAAATTTTCCGTCCCATATTTCTCAAGACATGTCAAGAATAATCTTCAAGTTGTTCAAAATGGCTCAAGAATGGGATAGTCAAATCACCTCCTAAGGCAGTCAATTCAAAATTAGGGTTTTGTGTTACATCAAGGTCCTCACATCCAAATGACCTCAAGTGCTCCCCAATGTCCTAAGATGTTCTCAAGGTCATCCATGTCAAATTTCAAGCCTTGCAGAGGAAGTTTTGTCAATCAATTGCCCAAGAGGCCCAAAAATCGACTGTGCTAGGGCAAAAGTCAACTGTGTCCCAAATACAGTCAAACCTCAAGATTTTTTGTCAACATTCTCATTTTGAAGGATAATTCATCATTTTATCAAGGGTTGATCATGATTCATCAAGGATTGCTCAAAGTTCATCAAGATTCAAAAGTTGATAAATTAGGGTTTTGTAGGAAAAGTCAACTCAACTTTGACCAAGCATAAATTTCTAATACTTTATGAGAAATGACCCATCCAAAGCTCATTTTGAAGAGGATGCAATTTCCTACAATCCATATTCACACCCCAAGATCAAGAAATGATCTCACAAAAAGTTACAAATTTGGACATTATAGGTCATTTTTGAAAGTCAACAAAAACACCTTTTTTGCCAAAGCTTATAACTTGAGCATGGAACATCAAAATGAGATGATACTAAAAGGGTTGATTAGAGGACATCTCAAGGTTTCTAAAAAGTCACAGAACACCTATAAAAGTTCAAAATTGAGGAAGTTATGCATTGTTGAAGTTGGCGTTTTTCCAAATTTGCCAAAAGTCAATTATCCTCAAAATTCCAATTTTTGACAAAAGGGCCCACTTTTTTCCACTTGATTTGGTCTTATCACACCACACACGTGTCCATCTTTAATTTCATGACCAAAAATTTATTTTTCTATTTTATTTCATTTTTATTGATTTAATTCATTTTAAATCTATATTAATTCAAATAAAATCCAAAAATTAATGTAAAGGGATTCTTGTGATTTGTACAGCTTGCAAATACCATGTGACACTCAACCAATTCGTATCAAGTCAAAACAAGCACAAAAAATCAGATTTGGCCTATTTTTGGAAAGCTTATCAATGGTGATCAAATCCAATATTCCCTCTTCAATGCATAAGGATCATGGCCCATATTTTGACCTAAATGCATTCTATTATATTCACACAAGAAGGCTAGACCTAGGATACGCATAGAACTCTGCAGAAACGGCCATACAAAGTTGTGAAAAAAAGCTTGAAAAGTGTGAGATCGAAAACAACATCGGAGGCCAATTCAATCCCAAATCACAACGCTACTCCCTTGCCTGACATCCAGTGAAGCTAAAGCAATCAAAACCAGGCTTTGAGACCACTTAAAACGCGTTGTAAGTCACCCTGAACATAGCCCTGTGCACGAATTTGTAACTTTGAATTCTTGCATTTTCTTGCCAAGATATTGATATATTTGTGACCGTTGCATAATTTCCAAGCATTCTGCATTGTTTGATTTTATTTTCGTGGCTTCTAACCCCATATCCAGAACCTAGGGTTCCTGTTCTTGTTTTTAGACGTTTTGTGTACAGGCAAAATCAAGACGATTCATGGCTATATTTGTGTTCAGGAAAGCAAGACGAACACGATGATATCCTTAGCTTGCATTTTCATTGCCTGGAGAGGGTTTTTGAGATACCCTATGAAACTTCCTGCAGATAAAAATCCGCAGGTAAATAACCAGGGTGTTTTGAGGAAGATGATAACGTGTCCCAGCTCCATTGGTCCATTTGAAACATTAGTGCGTTTTTTTTTTGCAGGGTTTAATTAATTGTCTTGAATATATTATTTGTTTGCTATTCTAATAACGAATGAAGCAGTTTGGTTGAGTGGCTGGGGCGTTGGCATGTGAATATTGGGACGTGTGTTCGAATCCCAGGTCCCCCAAAATTTTATTTGCAATTTTCTTTCAGGCAATTCCATGTAGCATTCCAAGCAGGGCTCACCATACGCCTTTGTCCAGACACTTGCCAAGTGGTTTCAGATCAGATCCATTGGTCAGAACTGCAAGCTCATCATACTCCCTAGTCAATGCATGTGCGTGAGAACCTGGAAAGTCAACGTGGCTGGATTGAATATGGGCCTCAAATTTGCTATCTCCACACTCAAATCAGGCCCCCCCTGGGTTTATTTCTTTTCTCTTTTATATTTCTTTTTTAGTTAATTGTTTTATTAATTATTTTATTATTACTAACTAATTTACTTTTCCTAATAAAATCATAAAACATAAAAAATATTATTTTTATTAATTTCATTATTTTTGCAAATAAATAATTTAATTGACTTAGTTTTTAAATTAGGTATAATTGTAACATTTTTTGCAATAAATTAAAATTAATTAGAATATTAGGTTTTAATAATTTCAATCATTTTTATTTTATTTCTTAAAATATAAAGACCCAAAAATATATCTCCTTTCATTAATTAATTAATTTTTTTTGTTTAGGTTTAATTTCCATAAATTCAAAATAATAACAAAAATCTTTTCTTTAAATAAAAAGGGGCAAAACCCTAAAAACGCTTCGATTTAATTTTCTCGCGCGCGAATATTCTTTGATCCATATTTCAATATTATTGTAACTGCTTCGAGCATGTAATAGTTTTAAACTAGGGTTTATTTATCGCTTTCATTTACTTTTCGCAATTTAATTTTAAAGGGTTTGTCTTTGGCGATGTAAATACCCGACGCCTTGTAATAATTTAGATTTATTTTCCGCAATTTAATTTCCGCAACCATTAACCGTTAGATGTTTGAATGATAGGGAATGCATGGCAAGATCAATTTTAATTTAAAATCAACAGTAGCTCACCATGACATGTAAAGATAATATAACTGAAAATTGACACACTTGCACATGCCACTCCTAGGGTACACCTCACTTGGTTTCCTCGAACGTGGTCATTGAGTATAGGAAGTTTTAGAGGTCGCCCTCTTGTCCAAAGATCATAAGTTGCCTCGAAACGGTTTCCTCGGATAAAATGATCTGACATTAGGGTTACCGCTAAGGCGTCCTAAAATTGCTTTAGTGACCACACGTCCCTTAACCGAATTGACCTGAAAACTCCAACGACGATGTTACCTACTCCTCAATAGTGGGATAGCATTGTCTAAAGGACACTTGTATAGATTAATTCCTTTTTGAGTAGGTAGATGGTTCTTAAGTACTTGCTCCTTTTAAAAAACAAAATAAAAACTTTTCGCACTTACACCCTTTTCAAAAACAAAACTCTTTTCAAACCCACAATCACAAAGAAAAGAAAACTTTTGAAAACATAATGAGCAAGTACCTAAGAGCCCGTGGATAACCACGGATAGAAAGGGTGCTAACACCTTCCCTTTCTATAATCTACCTCCCGAACCTGAGAAACATCTCAAAAAGGAATTTTTCTGTGCTTTTGTCCTTTCCTTGTTGGATAAAATAAAAGACGGTGGCGACTCTTGCTTACCGCGACATTTTGCGAAAACAAACGCAAATGCGAACCAGCATTCCAAAAAACAGTCAGTTCTATTCCCACCGATCACAGAACTGGCAACTCTGCTGGGGACTTAATAAGTGAGGTGTACCTTAGGATTAGATCACCTATGTTTTCAATTGTATGCTTTGTATGCTTTAATTTTGTGGGCTTGTATCAGAGTTCTATAGATCCTAACTCGGATCTGGGGATACCCTTTAGGTAAGTAGCAATAAACTGTGAGGGATTTGTCCGGCGTAGACCGACACGGATGAAGAAGTAGCTACGTTGGTGTGGCACCTTGGTCTGTACCGATATCCCTTGTGTTGGAACGAGGAGAATATGGGTCTTCTAAGGAGTCATTAAGCACCATCTGACCTTAGAACCTTAAATTGACCAACTTGGCCATAGAACAATAGTAGTATGCTACACTCATTGAGACTAAACTCTCGCGATGATTCCGGCCGCAAGAAAAGGTTGCTAAACTGGAATTATGACCGACTGAGGGTAGTCAGTGATATTGAGATCCTCTAGAACCCGGTTACTATTTTTTAGGACAGGTATTAACCAATTGAACTGAAAGAGGGTAGTACCTAAGCTTCATGCCAGCCTGAAATCTAAGGGCTCTCAGTGTGACTTGTGTGCCTTTACCATGTTTGCTTTTTGTGGATACTTGTGGTGTGCCTTTACCATAACATCATGACATCATAACATTGCATACATATTGCATAAGAACTAACCTATTTCAAAGACAAGAGGGTTTCATCTTTGCTCTGTTTTGTAGGTCATCATGATGCCCACGCGTAGGAATACTATCCGGATCAACTTTGTCCAAGTACCTACCCTGCTTAAATATTTGGTTGTCAGGATTCCAGACACTACTTCCTTCATCAGAAGGCATGGTTCTCTTCTCAGTTTTGTCACTTCAAAATTGGACGAACAAATGATGAGTGTCCTGGTCCAGTTTTATGATCCACTATACCATTGCTTCACCTTTCAAGACTTCCAGCTGGTTCCTACCCTGGAAGAGTTCTCTGAGCTGCTTGGTATCTCTATTTTGGAGCAGACTCTATTTACTGGTTGGGAAAAGACTCTTAAGCCCGAAGAAATTGCTGCAGCCCTTCACTTGACTAAAGAGGAGGTAATGGCTAACTGGGAGACTATAAGTGGAGCTAAGGGTTTTCTGGCTAAGTTTTTGGTTGACAAAGCTAATTACTTCTGGGACAGTTTAGACTTCAAGGCATACGAGGACATTCTGGCTCTCTTGATTTATGGTCTGGTATTGTTTCTGAATCCTGACACTTTTGTTGGTATTAATGCCGTAAAGATATTCATCTCTCAGAATCCGGTACCCACTCTCTTGGGTGATATGCTTCATCATCTTTATGCTCGTACTGCCCAAAAGCGGGGAACTTTGATGTGTTGTGTTACTTTATTGTTGAGGTGGTTTATTTCGCACCTCCCTAAGTCTGTGCTGAAAAATAAAGAAGGAATGGGCTGGGCTTATAAGGTGATGTCTCTTTCTAATGATGACATTAACTGGACTCTCAAACGTATGGATGAGGTGACTGTCATTGATCGCTGTGGAGAGTATCCTAATGTTCCATTGATCGGACTCCATGGAGGGATTTCTTACAACCCATGCTTAGCTCTCCGTCAGTTCGGAAGAGCCAGAAGAGAAGGGCCTCATGAGATGTTGATGCCTCATATCATCTTTGATTTTCAGGGAGATAGCGATGAGCTGCGTCATAGATTCATAAGGGCTTGGGACAGAGTTCACTAATCTGACCCACATGAGTTGGGACCAAAAACTTCTCTGCCAATGGAGCCATATCTCAGATGGGTCCGCATCCGTGCCCAGAAGTTAGGTATGCCATATGAAGCTGTCAGGCCTGTTACTCTCGAAGTTGCTAATGAGGAGGGGGTTCTTCCAACTATCCTCCAACCTTATATGCCCACTGATATTGGGACACTGAAGAGGTCTTAGATACAGTTGAAGGATGAACGAGATTCTTACTGAGAGAGGTTCAATGAACAAGAGCAGAAGATCCAGAAGCTGACCAGACAGTTGGAGAACGAGCGGATTCTGAATGATTATGTTCACACTGAAAAGAAGAGACCATGGGAGCGTTGATGGACCTTTGATGATTTCGTTTACAGTTTTTATTTACTTTTCAGTATTTCCATTCTTGTAACGCCTAAGGGAAGTTTGTTGAACAATTTAAATTTGGAAGTTTAAAATCTAATAAAGTGTGTGTCCTTTCTTGTTTACAAATTTGAATCTCGATTGTCTTTGAAATCATAAATTATACGCATTTCATCCCATGCACTTCATAAACAGGTACCCTTTACAGGTCTCTTATCTTCTTCGCTGTTCATTTCAGCAATCATCATGTCTGCTGAACCTTCAACTGAGCAAGCTATCAAGGCCCTTCAGGCCCAGAATTCCCAATTTCAAGAGTTGTTCATGAATCTCGCTAAGGGTCAGCAGGACCTGAAGACCTTGATTTTGAAAGAGAAGAAGAAGAAGAAGAAGAAGAAGAGGACCATCCTATTCAATACTGAACGCAGGTTTGGAAACGGGCTGCAGAATGAAGTTGATCTGACCACCTCATCTGGAGGGAAAGATAGTCCACAAGAAAGGAGGGCTCCTAGCCCTATGGTCTCCGACAACGAGACAGACTATGACGAAGAACAGTATCCTCCTGCTGAGGATAAGTACAAACAGCTGGAAGACCGTTTGAGCGCTATGGAAATACAGAAGGTGCCCGGTCTGGACTTTGGAGATCTAGGTCTATCCTCTGGGGTGGTGATTCCCCATAAATTCAAGGCACCTGCCTTTTCCAAATATGACGGAGCTTCCTGTCCAAAGCTGCACCTCCGGTCATATGTGAGGAAGATCCAACCTTACACTGCTGATAAGAACTTGTGGATCCATTTCTTTCAAGATAGTCTCTCAGGGACTCAGCTTGAGTGGTTCTATCAGTTGGACGGAGCCAGTATCCACAGATGGGAAGATTTGGCTACTGCATTTTACAGGCAGTATCAGTACAACTCCGACCTCGCTCATACGCGTACCCAACTCCAGGGTATGTCAATAGGAATGGGTGAAGGATTTAAAGAGTATGCTCAAAAGTGGAGAGACCTTGCCGGAAGGGTGCAACCACCTTTGGGTGATCGTGAACTTGTGGACATGTTTCTGGGGACCCTGTCTGATCCATTCTTTAACCATCTAATTGGAAGCTCTTCAGCTGGGTTTACAGATCTTATTTTGACTGGTGAGAGGATTGAAGCTGGTATTAAGGCTGGGAAGATACAGAAGGGTGCCTCATCGAGCACCAAGAAGAAACCGTTTAAGAAAGAGTCCAGTGCTGTCTACAGTTCGAGAAGACAGAATAGACCTGAACACCGCCAAGCTGTCAACGTGGTTGTTATTTCAAAACCTGCCGGTGCTCCTCAACATCACAATTATCAAAAGGACGAGAGACCTCGAAGGCAATTCACTCGTCCCAGCATGACTTTGTCTCAGATTCTGCCACAGTTGCTGAAGACCAATCTGGTGACTCTAAAAGAAGCTACGAAGAATCCAAGTACCACATCACCAAAGTACAACCCTATTGCCCGCTGCGCTTTTCACTCTGATAGCCCGGGGCATAATACAGATGATTGTTGGGTTTTGAGGAACATGGTGCAAGACCTAATTGATGCAAAGGAGATTGAGTTTGAGGCGCCCGAGAGGCCTAATGTTATGACTGCTCCCATGCCTAAACATGGAGTAAATGCTGTAGAGGAAGAATTGTTTGTAGTTTCCGTGGATGATATTGTTACCCCTCTGATGACTGTCAAGAAGAACCTTTTACTAGCCGGTTTATTTCCAGGCTGTGGCGAAGGTTGCCATATGTGTTCTGTTTTACCTGCTGGTTGCCCATCTCTGAAGTCAGGTATCCAAAACCTGATGGATAGAAAAGAGATCCTGTTTGAAAAGTCTGTTGTTCCATCCGTTCATTCTGAAGAAGTTGCCATTATTACCATTTTCGATAATTCTTCCAAGGCTCCCTCAAGGAAGCCTGTTAGAATTACATCTATTCCGAAGATCGCACCTGTAATCATCACTGTTCCGGGGCCCATCCCCTACACTTCTGACAAAGCTGTCCCTTGGCACTATGGGGCAGATGTTTATGTTCTAGGAGTTAAGCAAGAGTTGGATGCTGATACCGCCGTCAGCAACATTACTGGGACTGCTAAAGTCACCCGCAGCGGTAGACTTTTCTCACCTGATATTGCTCCACCAACTGTCCGAAGACCTGTTATCATTACACCTGCAAGTGTACCTATCACTATTCCTGATCAAGTTCTTAGTCCTACCCCTGTCACTAAGTCATCTAATGCTCGGGGCAAAGGGATCACCACTGAAGTGCCTGCCTAGACGGAGGCACCGAAGACCATTACTGTTGAAGCTTCCAAACAGGAGATGGAAGAGATTTTGTAGATTATTAATAAGAGTGATTATAACGTAGTTGAGCAGCTGGGGCAAACCCCATCCAAGATTTCCATGTTGTCACTGTTGTTGTGTTCAGAGGCCCATGCTAAGGCTCTGATTACCTTCCTGAAGTCTGCCCACGTGCCACAAGAGACATCAGCTGATCAGTTTACTGATTGTGTGGCCAATTTAACTACTGATAATGGTTTGGGTTTCTCCAACGTTGATTTGACTGTCAAGGGGAAAAATCATTACGATGCCCTGCATGTCTCCATTGAATGCAGGGGAACTACTATTGCACACGTACTAGTTGATACTGGTTCCTCATTGAACGTCTTACCCAAGAAAGCCCTACACCGGTTGGATTGCGAAGGGTTGGAGCTAAAGCCAAGTAACATCATTGTCAGGGCCTTTGTCAGGTCTAAAAGGATGGTGCATGGTGAAGTTGATATTCCAATTAAAGTTGGTTCTCAGGTCTTCAATTCTACATTCTATGTGATGGACATCCGGCCATCCTATTCTTGTTTGCTGGGTCGTCCATGGATCCACAAAGCTGGAGCTGTAACCTCAACACTCCATCAGAAGCTGAAGTACCCGGTCAGAGGGAAGATTGTGACAGTTCAAGGGGAGGAGGAGTACATGGTCAACCACCTCAACTCATTCAGATACGTAGAAATGGATGGGGAATTCATTGAGACCTCACTTCAGCACTTTGAAGAGGCTCCTCAGACACTGGCATCAGCTGAGACTGTGGTTGGAGATTCTCCTATGAAGATGGCTTCCTTAAAGGATGCCCGGGCTGTTATTGAGAAGGGTGAGTGTGCAAATTGGGGCCGACTTCCTGATTTCACTCAGAAGACTAACAAGCTTGGTTTGGGTTTCACTGCAGAAGCTCAAAGGGTTGTTCGAAATGCGAGGATTGGAAGACCTCTTGTGTTCATCAGTAACTCAGGAGTAAATGCCATTGAAGATGATGTGGAGGAGTCTGAATTCGACTGCTGGATCTATCCTACGACCAACAATGGACCAAGCAACTGGGCAGCAAAGGACTTCATCCCTATTACTTTTGTTAACCAGTAATGAACTCTTTGTTTTGAATTTGTAACAGACAATGTTGTGAAACTTTATGGCCCGGTGTCTTACCCGGGGCACCGTGGCTTCATTTGTGAGGGCTTTTGTGTGCCATTTTCATATATCATTAATAAAAGCATTAGACGTTCCTTGCATTTCGAATTTTGCGCTCTTTTTTTTTCTTTATTATATATTGCAAGATAACTATTTTACACACACTCAGATATACAGGTCCACATCCACTCTGGATCTCACTAGTAACGACTCTGCTACTGCTAGTTATGACTTCAAAAATCCGATCAACTTAGCCGGAGACGAAGGTGAAGATGATTGCGAAGTGCCTGGTGAACTTGCAAGACTATTACTCCAGGAAGAGAGGGCCATTCAGTCACACGAAGAGCCGGTGGAAACAATGAATCTGGGTACTGAAACAAACAAGAAGGAAGTCAAGATCAGTGCGAACTTGGAGCCTAGTGTGAAACAACGGTTGATTCAGATGCTGCATGATTATGTTGAGATCTTTTCCTGGTCTTACGAAGATATGCCTGGGTTGGATACTGACATTGTGGTTCATATCCTGCCTACCAAGGAAGACTGCCCTCCGATAAAATAGAAGGTTCGCCGTATGCGCCCAGAGATGTCCGTGAAAATCAAGGCCGAAGTTATGAAGCAGTTTGATGCCGGTTTTCTAGCAGTGACTTCTTACCCTCAGTGGGTTGCCAATGTGGTTCCGGTACCGAAGAAGGATGGTAAGGTTCGAATGTTTGTTGACTACAGGGATTTGAATAGGGCAAGCCCTAAGGATGACTTCCCTCTACCTCACATCGACGTTCTGGTTGACAATACTGCTCAGCATAAGGTATTCTCCTTCATGGACGGTTTCTCCGGTTATAATCAGATAAAGATGGCTCTCGAAGACATGGAGAAGACCACTTTTGTTACTCAGTGGGGTACCTTTTGCTACAAGGTCATGCCTTTTGGACTGAAAAATGCTGGGGCAACATATCAGCGTGCCATGGTTGCTTTGTTTCATGACATGATCCATCATGAGATTGAAGTATACGTCGACGATATGATTGCAAGGTCCCAGACTGAGGAAGAACACCTTGACCATCTCCAGAAGCTGTTTGACAGGTTGAAGTTGTACAAGTTAAGGTTGAACCCGAACAAGTGCACCTTCGGGGTAAGGTCTGGTAAGCTACTAGGTTTTGTCGTGAGCAACAAAGGTATTCAAGTGGACCCTGCCAAGGTGAAATACATACAAAAAATGCCATATCCCAAGACAGAGAAAGAGGTCAGAGGCTTCCTGGGACAACTGAATTACATTGCCCGATTTATCTCGCACCTAACTACTACTTGTGAGCCAATCTTCAAGCTGCTGAAGAAAGATCAAGTGGTACATTGGAATGATGAATGTCAGGCCGCTTTCGAAAGAATTAAAGAGTATCTCCAAGAGCCACCTATTCTAATGCCACCAGTTGAAGGGAGACCTCTGATTTTATACTTGACAGTACTTGACAACTCAATGGGGTGTGTGCTGGGGCAGCATGACGAGTCTGGCCGAAAAAAGCATGCTATTTATTACCTTAGCAAAAAGTTTACCGACTGTGAGACCCGATACTCACTTCTCGATAAAACTTGGTGCGCTTTGGCATGGGCTGCTCGCCGGCTGAGACAGTATATCCTGACTCACACTACCCTGTTAATTTCAAAGATGGATCCAATCAAGTATATCTTCGAAAATCCTGCCTTGTCTAAAAGAATAGAAAGATGGCAGATGATCTTGACTGAGTATGACATCCAGCACACGACTCAAAAAGCAATCAAGGGAAGTGTATTGGCAGACCATTTGGCACACCAGGCAGTGGGTGATTACCAGTCTATGAACTTTGAATTCCCGGACGAGAATATCATACTGATAACTGATTGTGAGACACCTGGACCGGATGAAGGACCTAAGGAGGGATCCCGATGGTCTATGTACTTTGATGGAGCTTCGAATGCTTTGGGTAATGGCATTGACGCCGTGATCATATCTCCTAAAGGCTCTCATACTCCGTTTACCGCCCGACTATGTTTCAACTGCACCAATAACATGGCAGAGTATGAAGCGTGCATCATGGGTCTTCGAGCTGCAATTGACCTAAGGATTAAGTTCCTGAGTGTCTTCGGAGATTCCGCTCTCGTGATCAGTCAGATCAAAGGTGAGTGGGATACGAAACACCCAAATCGTATTCCTTACAAGGAGTATGTATTGACGTTGCTTCCCCATTTCGAGGAGATAACCTTTGAACACTTACCAAGAGAGGAGAATCAGTTGGCGGATGTGCTAGCTATGATGTCTTCTATGTTCAAAGTCAAATGGGACAACGAATCCCCCCAGATCATTATTGAAAGATTGGACGAACCTGCACATTGTTATGATCTTGAGACTGAAGAGGTAACAGAAAAGCCCTGGTATCATGAGGTGAAGAGGTACCTTGAAGCTCAGGAGTATCCCGAGGGTGCATCTGTTAATGATAAGAAGTTTCTGAGGAGGTTTGCAGCCAAGTTCTTCATCAGCAATGGCATTCTTTACAAGCGTAACCATGATTCGACCTTACTGCGTTGTGTGGATAAGATTGAAGAAGAAAGGATCATGGCGGAGCTGCATGAAGGTACTTTCGGAACTCATTCTAGTGGACATACCATGGCGAAGAAAATCCTTCGGGCAGGATATTACTGGTCCACAATGGAAGCTGACTGTTATCAGCACTCTCGGAAATGTCACAAGTGCCAGGTCTATGCTGATAAGGTGCACATACCTCCTGTTCCTCTGAATGTTTTGACGACACTGTGGCCTTTTGCAATGTGGGGCATCGATATGATTGGCGAGATCAGACCTACGGCATCCAACGGGCATCGTTTCATCCTGGTAGCAATTGATTACTTTACGAAGTGGGTTGAAGCAGCTTCCTTTGCTACCCTAACCAAGAACGTCGTGGCACGTTTCATTCGGCACAACCTGATCTGTCGATACGGTGTACCAGAGAGGATCATTACGGACAATGGTACCAATCTTAATAACAAAATGATCACTGAGCTCTGCGAGCAATTCAAAATACAACATCATAACTCTTCTCCCTAACGGCCGAAGATGAATGGGGCTGTCGAAGCAGCAAATAAGAACATTAAGAAGATTGTGCAGAAGATGACAGTGACATACAAAGACTGGCACGAGATGTTACCATTTGCTCTTCACGGGTACCGTACCTCAGCACGGACGTCAATAGGGGCAACACCCTATTCCTTGGTTTATGGCATGGAGGCAGTCTTGTCGATTGAATTTCAGATACCCTCTCTTCGGATCATGAAGGATGCAGGTTTGAGCGAAGATGACTGGATTCAGACCTGGCTTGATCAGATAAACCTAATTGACGAGAAAAGACTTACTGCTGTTTGTCATGGTCAGACGTACCAAAAACGGATGATTAAGGCATTTAACAAGAAAGTTAGACGACAAGAGTATCAAGTTGGGGACCTGGTAATCAAGCGCATTATCTTACCTCAAGGTGATCCCAGGGGCAAATGGACCCCTACTTACGAAGGGCCATTTATGGTTAAGAACATCTTCTCAAGAGAAGCTATGATTCTAACCACCATGGATGGTGACGACCTTCCTCACCCCGTCAATGCAGACATAGTGAAAAGATACTACGCATAGTCAAAGACCCGCTAGGTTGACTGGCCTAGGCAAAAATAAGGGCTTCCCGACGAATCAAAAGGGTTCGGGCAAAAATAAGGGATGAAAATAAAAAAAATTTGTACACCCGGCAAGTCGAAAACCTGAAAGGCGGCTTGGGCAAAAATGGGTATCCCGGTGGACTGAAAACCCGAAAGGGCGGTCCAGGAAAAAGTTAGGGATTAAAGCGTAACACTATGTCTCATTGGATCACCTCGCATCCAGACTTCGGTATCAACTATCAAGCTCGGACAGCACTAATCAATCAGATTCAACTAAGCAGCAAAGTGATGAGATGCTTGAAGATATAAAGGCAATAGTAGAGTTGGAACCCAGTGGGACTATTCACATAGCTGTTTTGTTTTCTTTTCACAAATTGTATAAATTCTATTTGTTCGGCGGCGTCCTCTTACTAGGATGTCAGTCTCTTGTACAAAAATGCCTATTTACAGGCCAAACTTCAAAGTCAATACAAATTCGTTTTTCATACAAAGTTCAAATTGTTTTTCCTTTATCTGTTTTGTTTTGCAAAGAACGTCCAATGTTCATTTTTGATATATGCATTTGACATTAATTGCTGCTCATAAATATTTACATGTGAAACAAAGGACGGATTACAGGTAATATCAGAAACAGGGGCATAAGAAATGTCCAAACTGTGTAGTTGCTTTATCCACCAAGGTACCAAGGTAGATTCAGCTGAAGAATATGACCCAGATACCATCACTCCCCGTAGAGTAAGACAGTAATGGTAGCTCTCCCCACTGATACTTGCAACTATGAACGAATCAACAATGCTCTCCCCAAGAAGAGTTAATCTACCATCAGCCCTAAAAAGGTTGGGTATCCCCAGAAGGTCTTAATCTTACCTAGAGGAGTATAAAGATATCCTCCAGCAAGTATAAGAGCATCCCCGACAGTCTTAATATTCCTCAACAAAATATAAGAATGTTCCCCGGCTGAATACAAGATACCCCAGTGGAGTCATTTCCCCAACGCAGTCTAAAAAAGGCTTCCCCGCCAGAGTTGAATCATCTTACCCAGTAGATTCTGGAAGCTTATCCCCTGCAGAGTACAAATAAATCTCCCCATCCAAATTCAGAAGGTTGTCCTCACAAGAGTCTAACTAGGTTATCCTCAGTAAATTGCAACTGAAAGATCATCCCCAGCGGAGTTCTTTCTATCCCCAGCGGAGTTCATCATTAAAATCCCCAATAGAGCTTATCAACAGAATCCCCAGCGGAGTTATCGTTAAAATCTTTAGCAGAACGTCTCTTCCCCACAGAGTAATCCCCCTCGGAGTAATCTCTTCATTAGTTTATTCCCCCAACAAAGTTCTTCTCTCCTACAAGTTTATCATCTTCGTTCACCATCCCCAGCGGAAACGAAGAACTCAACTTTATTCTCCAGCAGCTCCGGGATTTATTTTCCCCAGCTAAAACATCACACTTCCATACATCATGATACATGCGTATACGCATCATATGAATACAATCTCATTTATTTTGAGAACATCATTTCCTGATCCATATCACACATTGCATATGACTGACCTTTACCTTTCAGGAAAGATACAGTTAAAGTTCTCAGCTTAGTCGAAGACCTGACCGGTTCTTAAATCTCAACTGAATTATCCTCGGTTGAATTTCAGATAAAGTTCTCAATCTCGACAGTTCCTCTGTCATAGTGTGGACAAGTTCTATAACCTCAACGGTATACTCCATTGAGCACGAGAGAGTTCCTAGATCTTGATGAAGATGTTTCCATACGTCATAGTGTGGACGAGTACTATAACCTCAACGGTATACTCCATTGAGCACGAGTCAGTTCCTAGATCTTGATGTTTTCCTCCGTCATAGTGTGGACGAGTTCTATAACCTCAACGGTATACTCCATTGAGCACGAGACAGTTCCTAGATCTTGATGAAGATGTTTCCCTATGTCATAGTATGGACGAGTACTATAACCTCAACGGTATACTCTATTGAGCACGAGTCAGTTCCTAGATCTTGATGTTTTCCTCCGTCATAGTATGGACAAGTTCTATAACCTCAACGGTATACTCCATTAAGCACGAGACAGTTCCTAGATCTTGATGAAGATGTTTCCCTACGTCATAGTATGGACGAGTACTATAAACTAAACGATATACTCCATTGAGCACGAGTCAGTTCCTAGATCTTGATGTTTTCCTCCGTCATAGTGTGGACAAGTTCTATAACCTCAACGGTATACTCCATTGAGCACGAGACAGTTCCTAGATCTTGATGAAGATGTTTCCCTATGTCATAGTATGGACGAGTACTATAACCTCAACGGTATACTCCATTGAGCACGAGTCAGTTCCTAGATCTTGATGTTTTCCTCCGTCATAGTGTGGACAAGTTCTATAACCTCAACGGTATACTCCATTGAGCACGAGACAGTTCCTAGACCTTGATGAAGATGTTTTCCTATGTCATAGTGTGGACGAGTACTATAACCTTAACGGTATACTCCATTGAGCACGAGTCAGTTCCTAAATCTCAACAAAGGTTAGACTTCCCCAGCGGAATCTTTTACAACAACAAGTATGCATGTTCTCGCTAAGGAATCTCTTATGCGGTCGACATTCCTGCAGATGGCATCTGTAAGCCCATCCTCCTACCAACAATCTCCAAATGGCACCTGTAAGCCCATTCCCGACATCACAAAGCTGATACTACACCATGCGAGTGCAAATTTTTGGGCACTCTAGTGTTCAATTATCTTCCACCTTCGGATCACGAAAGGCTCAAAAGCCAATCTATATCCTCAGGTTTAAGAAAATTGAACAGGGGAAACTGTTGTACCCCAAAATTTGCCCTCCCATATTTCTCAAGACATGTCAAGAATAATCTTCAAGTTGTTCAAAATGGCTCAAGAATGGGACAGTCAAATCACCTTCTAAGGCAGTCAATTCAAAATTAGGGTTTTGTGTTGTATCAAGGTCCTCACATCCAAATGACGTCAAGTTCTCCCCAATGTCCTAATATGTTATCAAGGTCATCCATGTCAAATTTCATGCCTTGCAGAGGAAATTTGGTCAGTCAATTGCCCAAGAGGCCCAAAAATCGACTGTGCTAGGGCAAAACTCAACTGTGTCCCAAATACAGTCAACCCTCAAGATTTTTTGTCAACATTCTCATTTTGAAGTATAATTCATCATTTTATCAAGGGTTGATCATGATTCATCAAGGATTTCTCAAAGTTCATCAAGATTCAAAAGTTGCTAAATTAGGGTTTTGTAGGAAAAGTCAACTCAACTTTGACCAATCATAAATTTCTCATACTTTTTGAGAAATGACCCATCCAAATCTCATTTTGAAGAGGATGCAATATCCTACAATCCATCTTCACACCCCAAGATCAAGAAATGCTCTCACAAAAATTTACAAATTTGGACATTATAGGTCATTTTTGAAAGTCAACAAAAACACCTTTTTTTCCAAACCTTATAACGTGAGCATGGAAGATCAAAATGATATGAGACCAAAAGGGTTGATTGGAGGACATCTCAAGGTTTCTAAAAAGTCAAAGAACACCTCTGAAAGTTCAAAATTGAGGAAGTTATGCATTGTTGAAGTTGGGCATTTTTCTAAATTTGCCAAAAGTCAATTATCCTCAAAATTCTAATTTTTGACAAAAGGCCCCACTTTTTTCCACTTGATTTGGTCTTATCACACCACACAGGTGTCCCATCTTTAATTTCATGACCAAACATTTATTTTTCTATTTTATTTCTTTTTTATTGATTTAATTCATTTTAAATCTATATTAATTCAAATAAAATCCAAAAATTAATGTAAAGGGATTCTTGTGATTTGTACAGCTTGAAAATACCATGTGACACTCAACCAATTCGTATCAAGTCAAAACAAGCACAAAAAATCAGATTTGGCCTATTTTTGGAAAGCTTATCAATGGTGATCAAATCCAATATTCCCTCTTCAATGCATAAGGATCATGGCGCATATTTTGACCTAAATGCATTCTAATATATTCACACAAGAAGGCCAGACCTAGGATACGCATAGAACTCTGCAGAAACGGCCATACAAAGTTGTGAAAAAAAGCTTGAAAAGTGTGAGATCGAAAACAACATTGGAGGCCAATTTAATCCCAAATCACAACGCTACTCCATTGCCTGACATCCAGTGGAGCTAAAGCAATCAAAACCAGGCTTTGAGACCACTTGAAACGCGTTGTAAGTCATCCTGAATATAGCCCTGCGCACGAATTTGTAACTTTGAATTCTTGCGTTTTCTTGCCAAGATATTGATATATTTGTGACCCTTGCATAATTTCCAAGCATTCTGCATTGTTTGATTTTATTTTCGTGGCTTCTAACCCCATATCAAGAACCTAGGGTTCCTGTTCTTGTTTTTAGGCGTTTTGTGTACAAGCAAAATCAAGATGATTCATGGCTATATTCGTGTTCAGGAAAGCAAGACGAACACGATGATAGCCTTAGCTTGCATTTACATTGTCTGGAGAGGGTTTTTGAGATACCCTACGAAACTTCCTGCGGATAAAAATCCGTAGGTAAATAACCAGGGTGTTTTGAGGAAGATGATAACGTGTCCCAGCTCCATTGGTCCCATTGAAACATTAACGCGTTTTTTTTGTGCAGGGTTTAATTAATTGTCTTGAATATATTATTTGTTTGCTATTCTAATAACGAATGAAGCAGTTTGGTTGAGTGGCTGGGGCGTTGGCATGTGAACAATGGGACCTGGGTTCGAATCCCAGGTCCCCCAAAATTTTATTTGCAATTTTCTTACAGGCAATTCCATGCAGCATTCCAAGCAGGGCTCACCATACGCCTTTGTCCAGACACTTGCCAAGTGGTTTCAGATCAGATCCATTGGTCAGAACTGCAAGCTCATCATACTCCCTAGTCAATGCATGTGCGTGAGAACCTGGAAAGTCAACATGGCCGGATTGAATATGGGCCTCAAATTTGCTATCTCCACACTCAAATCAGGCCCACACCCCCCTGGGTTTATTTCTTTTCTCTTTTATATTTCTTTTTTAGTTAATTTTTTTATTAATTATTTTATTATTACTAACTAATTTACTTTTCCTAATAAAATCATAAAACATAAAAAGTATTATTTTTATTAATTTCATTATTTTTGCAAATAAATAATTTAATTGACTTAGTTTTTAAATTAGGTATAATTGTAACATTTTTTGCAATAAATTAAAATTAATTAGAATATTAGGTTTTAATAATTTCAATCATTCTTATTTTATTTCTTAAAATATAAAGACCCAAAAATGTATCTCCTTTCATTAATTAATTAATTTTTTTAGTTTAGGTTTAATTTCCATAAATTCAAAATAATAACAAAAATCTTTTCTTTAAATAAAAAGGGGCAAAACCCTAAAAACGCTTCGATTTAATTTTCTCGCGCGCGAATATTCTTTGATCCATATTTCAATATTATTGTAACTGCTTCGAGAATGTAATAGTTTTAAACTAGGGTTTATTTATCGCTTTCATTTACTTTTCGCAATTTAATTTTAAAGGGTTTGCCTTTGGCGATGTAAATACCCGACGCCTCGTAATAGTTTAGATTTATTTTCCGCAATTTAATTTCCGTAACCATTAACCGTTAGATGTTTGAATGATAGGAAATGCATGACAAGATCAATTTTAATTTAAAATCAACAGTAGCTCACCATGACATGTAAAGATAATATAACTGAAAATTGACACACTTGCACATGCCACTCCTAGGGTACACCTCACTTGGTTTCCTCGAACATGGTCATTGAGTATAGGAAGTTTTAGAGGTCTCCCTCTTATCCAAAGATCATAAGTTGCCTCGAAACGGTTGCCTCAGATAAATTGATCTAAGACATTAGGGTTACCGCTAAGGCGTCCTAACATTGCTTTAGTGACCACACGTCCCTTAACCGAATTGACCCGAAAACTCCAACGACGATGTTACCTACTCCTCAATAGTGGGATAACATTGTCTAAAGGACATTTGTACAGATTAATTCCTTTTTGAGTAGGTAGATGGTTCTTAAGTACTAGCTCCTTTTAAAAAACAAAACAAAAACTTTTCGCACTTACACCCCTTTCAAAAACAAAACTCTTTTCAAACCCACAATCACAAAGAAAAGCAAACTTTTGAAAATATAATGAGCAAGTACCTAAGAGCCCATGGATAACCACGGATAGAAAGGGTGCTAACACTTTCCCTTTCTATAATCTACCTCCCGAACCTGAGAAACATCTCAAAAAGGATTTTTTCTGTGCTTTTGTCCTTTCCTTGTTGGATAAAATAAAAGACGGTGCAGACTCTTGCTTACCGCGACATTTTGTGAAAACAAACGCAAACGCGAACTAACATTCCAAAAAACAGTCAGTTCTATTCCCACCGATTACACCATTCCAGTCACACCAATCGCTTGCTGGACATCCAAGGATCAAGATTCAACCACTAGCAAGCTTTCTCACACCCAGAATCACGCTGTAAGTTTCATACGGTTCATCCCTTTTCTTGAATTTGAATATCTCAATTCTGGAACATTTAGAATGATTCATTGATATATTCTTAATCCTTGAGATGTTTGCAAGCTAATGGTTATATCCAATTGTATTTTTATTGACCATACAGCAAGTTGCCATGTCTAGGATTTTCTCTTTGTGTTTAGGGTTTTCTTGTACAGGGACAATTGGACATTAATAATGGTACCATGATGCTCGTGAGGTTGCAACGAGTTGATTGGTACCATTGGTTGTGATTTATCATGCTTGCACATAATTTTGGAGATGCACATGGTTGTACCTACGCCAAGTGTCCGTAGGTAAAAGTATGTGATCTAAAACGACAGAAGCCATGAGGAAGATGATGGTGTGGCATGCTGTGAATGGGCCATTTGAAATTTGCGCGTCTCAGAATTTGTTGTTTTGTTTTCATCATATAATATTTATTTGTTATCAATTACACAACTTACCAAGCCAGCTCAGCTGGTAAGCGTGTAGTGTGATTATGCTTAAGGACCTGGGTTCGATCCCCAGGTCCCAACTTTGCTTCCTATTATATTTTCTTACATAATCAGGTACACTAGCCCCCCATGAGTCCACCATACACCATCAGCATTTACCCATCAGATCATCAACCAACAAGATCCAAGGTTTCTTAAATGAGGGTCCACCATGTGCATAGGTCAAGCGTACACACAGGATCTAGAAAAAGTCAATAGGGCCAGGATTTGTTGGGCCCAGATTTGCCATCAACACCCCCTCCTTTGCTATTCAAACATCAGGCTCATCTTATTCTTTCTTTTCTATTTTCATTTATTTAATTAATTAGTTTAGTTTTGTTTAACCACAATTAATTTCTTTTTCACAAAAAAATCATAAAATCAAATTTCACAAATTTAGAATTAGGTTTTATTTTATTTTACCAAATTTAATTTAATGTTAGTTTAATTTAATTTAGGATTAATTCTAACTTTTTCATATATTTAAAATCAATTAGAAAAATTAGGTTTATCATGTGATTTAATTTTTATTTCTTTCTCAAACAAAACAAAAAATACAAAAATAGGTCGATTTAATTATTTTTCTTAAATTTAAATTAATTAGAAATTAGTTTTTTTATTTATTCAATTAAACTTTATTTTCTCAAAATAATCAAAAACAACAAAAAAATAATTTTTCTTTAAATAACAATTAGGTAGTTGGGGTCAAAACCCTAAATCTCTCGTTTTCAATTCATCTTGCACGTTTATTATTATTTTTGCGATAATAATGTAATTGCTCACGGTATGTAATACCTTAATTAGGATTTTCTTTATTTATCGTCTTTTACGAGTTTTTTGGCTATGTAATTAATCCCTACCCCGAAGCCTTGTAATAGCATAGTTTTTATTTCTCGCATTTTAATTCTCGAAAATATTAACTGTTAGATGTATGTTAATAGGATTGTATGACAAGATGGCATGTTAATTTAAAATGGCTAGCAAACCCTAATATGCAAAGATAATAACTGAAACCAAATCACTCGCACATGCGCACTCTTAGGGTATACTCTCACTTCGGCTGCCTTCGGTAAACGATCATTAAGTATAGGGTGTCTTAGTGGATGCCCTCTTGTCTAACAAAGATCAAAAGTCCCGTTCGAAAATGTTGCCTCGAAAAGGTTGCCTCGAAAATGTTTCCTCGAATATGATCTTAAGACTTTAGGGTTATTACTAAAACGTCCTAACATTGCTTTAGTGATCGTACGTCCCTTTCGAATTAACCCTTACAACTCCAACGACGGTGCTACCTATTTATCAATAGTAGGATAACATTGTCTAAAGGAAACAAGAACATAAACGATCTTTTTTCGAGTAGGTAGATGCTAGTAGGTACTTGCTCAAAACAAACAAACTTTTTCACACCAAACACTTTTCAAACAAAGTTTTCAAAAACACTTCATAACACTCTTGAAGACAGAAGCAAGGGTTAAAACGAAGTAAAAAAAAGCTTTTCAAAACAAACACACACAAGCAATTTTAAAAAGATGAGAAAGTACCTAAGAGACCATGTAAAACCATGGATAAAAAGGGTGCTAACACCTTCCCTTTCTGTAATCTACCCCCCGTACTCAAAATCTCGAAAAAGGAATTTTTCCGTGCTTTTTTTCCTTTCCAGTTGGATAAAATAAAAGTCGGTGGAGACTCTTGCTTACTGTGACATTTTGCGAACACAAATGCAAAACGTAAACCAGCATTTTCAAAACAGTCCGTTCTACCACCGTATCACAGGTATCAATAATTGTAATTAAAGGAGTACCATTAATGAAACATGTACCTCTGATAAGTCTGTCCTCAACAACTGTCTAATCCTCCACCAGAGCAAACACTTTACCAATTGACTGAGCCCTCTTCGGTTTCGGACACGGACTACCAATGTGCCCTACTTCTCTACAATTGAAACAAATCACATCCTTATGTTCACACTCAGATACAACATGTCTGTTCTTTCCACCACGGAAACATCTCTTCACTTCAGTAATGCACACATTACTCTTGTGCCCAGGTTTTCCACACTTAAAGCAAACCACACCAGTAGGAGCATCTCCCCCACTAGGCCTATGACTCTGAGTAACATTCTATTTACCTTTACCAAATGGGGCATCATAAGGCTTACCACGATTATGTTGGGGCTTACCCCTCTTCTCACTGATAATCTTGTAATGAGCATTATTATCCTCCTTATAAATCCTGCAGCTATCAATCAAATCCGTAAAGACACAGATCTTCTGGTATCCAACTGCCTTCTTGATCTCCGGGTGCAACCCGTTCTCAAACTTGATACACTTTGAAAACTCAGCATCTGCATCAGCGTAATGCGGATAAAACCTAGCCAACTCAGAAAACTTGGCAGTATACTCAACAACCGACATATTCCTTGCTTCAGCTCAAGGAACTCAATATCCTTCTTACCACGGATATCTTCAGAAAAGTACTTCCTCAGAAACTCCCTTCGGAACACAGCCCAAGTGACATTCTCACCTGCAGCTTCCAACTTCTGACAAGTCTCTAGCCACCAGTCATCATCCTCGACTTCTAGCATATGAGTTCCATATCGAAACTTCTGTGTTGGAGTGCAGTCCATCACATGGAAGATTCTCTCAATCTCTTTCAACCACTCCAATGCTCCATCAGGATCATACTTTCCCTTGAACGTAGGTGGATTCTCTCTCTGGAAAGTCGCCAAGCTACGAGATCCAGCATTCCCGTCAGCATTCGGCTGATTCTTCATCACATGAGCCATTGCTTCTAAAGCAGCAGCAAGTGCAACATCATTCCTTCTAGCCATCTCAACTTCTCACTACAACATAAACAACTGTTAGAACTCAAATTAACAATACTCAATTGTTAGACAACTACGACTCGACGACAAGGTCGGACCAACCTATTACTATGATACCAACTTTGTAACACTCCAATTCTACCCCGACAAATTAATATAAATAAATCAGAGTTATAAAAATCATTCATGCAAATGAATCAGGATGCCACAAATTCTTCTATCAAAATTCATTGCATTCATCGTGGATATATAACATTTTTAAAACATCGGATGAACCATCATCGTAACATCTTTTGTTAAATAATTCAACATCTATGCAGCGGAAATTCTTAATAACATCTCCATCATCATTACAGCAACTTCAAACCAACAAATACTTAATAATAATCAACTTAAAGTTCAACAACTGAATAATCAATAATCAAAAGCAACAAGCGTTCATCCCCCCCCCCCCCTCCCCCCGAGTGTTACATATCAGAGCAATGACACTGACTCAAACTACTGAAGGTATACAACCTTCACTCTTAATTACCTACACGTTACCAACATAAGGGCAACATTCAAACAGAAGGGGTGAGATATCTAACAATATAATAAAGCGCATGATAATTAATATATTAAATTAGATCACATGACATCACCATTTCTCATCTCATAATCAACAATAATAATACATATTCACCACATCAATACACACTTCTTAATGCAGTCATATAATGCGACTCAATACTATGCAAATGTATATGGTACCATTTGGAGCAAAACTCCCATCTCAAAAATTTGCCAATTAATAGAGGCATCAACAAGGCATAAGACTTGATCTCAATAATCGCCAATAAAGGCCATCTCAACGAGCATAAGCTCCATCTCAAAATGCAATGTATGAGACAGAATCATGAATGTAATTACAACACCATAATTAAAAACACCTCAATACAACATCATCATTGGCCAACGACCTACATCTCAAAAGCATCTCAACATCTCTTCATCAAACATCTCATATCATTCATAATAATTCATCAAACATCATTTATTCATCAAACACAACTTCATTAATAACCTCTCATCAACAACTCAACTGTATATTAATACGAAAGTAATTCACACCGCTATTCTGTAATCTTACATCATTACTATCATTACTCCTACTGTTACAAATCAAATAGCAACCTATAAACATTTCATCCCCATCATTCTGCATAAAAACCAACATAACAATCAACACGAAAACTAACTCTAAATCCTAAATTGGATACTAGGATTACACTTTCTATTCTTCATTTTAATCCTCTAGAATAAATCTCATCGCATTAGATATTCAACGCTTCGAACGACATCTCAAACGACATCCTAAAAGTCAATGTGATACGGTGGGAGAACAAACTGTTTTTGGAATGCTGGTTTGCGTTTTGCGTTTGTTTTTGCAAAATGTCGTGGTAAGCAAGAGTCGCCACCGACTTTTATTTTATCCAACAAGGAAAGGATAAAAGCACAGAAAAATTCCTTTTTCGAGATTTTCTGAATACGGGGGTAGATTATAGAAAGGGAAGGTATTATCACCCTTTCTATCCGTAGTTATCTACGGGCTCTTAGGTACTTCTCATCATTTTCAAAATTGTTTTCTTTGTGTTTGTGGGCTTTGAAAATTTTTTGTTTTAACTTCGATTTAACTCTTGCTTCTGTCTTCAAGAGTGTAATGAAGTGTTTTTGAGAACTTATTTTTAAAAGAGTGTAAGTGTGAAAAAAGTTTTGTCTTGGATGAGCAAGTATCTAAGAACTAATCTACCTACTCGAAAAAGGAATCGTTCTATGTTTGTTTCCTTTAGACAATGTTATCCTACTATTAGTGAGTAGGTAGCATCGTCGTTGGAGTTTAAGGGTCAATTCAAAAGAGGGACATAAGGTCACCAAAGCAACGTTAAGACGTCTTAGTGGTAACCCTAATGAGTTAGATCATTTATTCGAGGCAACGATATCCGAGGCAACCATTTCGAGGCAACTATGATATTTTAGACAAGAGGGCGACCTCTAAAACAACGTATACTCAATGACCGTTTACGAAGGCAACCAAGTGGGAGTGTACCCTAGGAGTGCGCATGTGCGAGTGTGTTGATTTCAGTTATTTTTATCTTTGCACATGTTTAGGGTGATGTAACTGTTTTAAATTCAGACATTCATTCTTGTCAAGCAAACCCTATTATCAAACATCTAGCAGTTGAATATTTGCAGAATTTAAAGGTGCGGAATTTAAACTAAACTATTACAAGGCGTCGGGTATTTACATCGCCAAAAACAACCCTTTGAAAATAAAAGCGGTAAAAGTAAATGTCCTAAGTAAAATATTACAAGCCGGGAGCAGATACAATAATTGGATAAAATAATAATAAAGCGCGCGATGCGAAATTAAATCGAATGCGAAATTAGGGTTTGACCCTCCTAATTAAAAGAAAAAAGTTTTTGGTTGTTTTTATTTAATATTTTTTAAGAAAAGAAATTAAGTCCTAAAATTAAATGCTAAATTAATTGGTTATTAAATTAATTAATGAAAAAATAATTAAGACCTATTTTTGGATTTTGTTATTTTAGGAAAGATATAAAATAGTTAAGTTAATAGAAAAACCTATTTATTCTAATTGATTTTTAATTATTTGCAAAATAAATGAAAGTTATCTAAAATTAACCTAATTAAATTAATTGATTTTTTTACTAAAAATAAATATCCTAAATTTAATTTAACATAAAATATTTTTTGTGATTTTTTTGATGAAAAAGAAAATTAATTTTGGTTAGTAAATAAATTAAATAAAATAAAATATCTAAATGAAAAAAAAGAAAATATAAAGAAAGATAGAGATTGGGCCTGATTTTCAATGGTGTCAATAAAAAGAATTATGGCCCAATTGGAGAAGATCCATTTAACTTTCTGGATCCTGCGCATGTGCATTGACTTGGCCAATGGTGTGCCTTCAATGATGGCCACCAGATCTGGCCATCTGGCCATCTGGCGTGTTGATGAGGAAGGTCCATGGTGGGTGCATGGCTTATGCATGCATTGGATTACCTAAAATAACAAGGAAAAATAACAAATGCTGGAGGCAGGGATCGAACCCCTGACCTCCAGCCTCTAATGCCTTAAGACCTGCGTGGCAACCACTAGGCTATGTTGTTTTGATTGTTAATATATCAAACGCTGGAGATAATATATAAAACAAAAGAAAATTGGAAAACAAAATAAAAAATGCGCGCAATAATTTGAATGGGCCTATGGGGGAGTGACACGCCTTCATCCCCTTCCTCTCTCTGTGGCTAAAACCAGAAACACTTATACCCACACACAAATGTCCGTCACTGTAACCGTGTCCATTCTCAAAATCACCCACAAGCCATGGAAATGATATATAAGGCCATGGTTGAGGCCGTCTTCTTCTTCTTCTGATCACGACCATACCATTCATGAAGGCTAATTGTTCCTGAAAAGAAAAACCCTAAAAGCAAAACCGAAACCCTAACAATGGTGGATTTTGTTACAGACCATATAAACATAATTGAGTCATGCCAAAAGCTTGCAAACATCATGGTGATCAAGATTATGCCATTATTTTACGCTATACGTGCAAGAATGATGGTAATCGAATTCAAGAATGTGGTGATACCGTAACAGACTTACAGTGTGTTGGAGGGCTTGAAAACGATTGGTCTCGATTGCTTTCACTTGCTGAGGGTGATAGGAAGTGATTGGGAGAGGTCTCGAGCCTTGAGGATGCCTCTCAGTGGGATTTTGATCTCACACTTTTTCCTTGATTTTTCAGTTTTTGTTCTTGCTCTCACGCTTGCTTCCAACCTTGCTTTTGATCTGTCTCGCCTCCTTATGTATTAGACAATGCATTAGGGTTGTTAAACTAATCAAAATCTTCTTCTTTCAACGCTTTGGATATTGATTTGATTTGCTTTGAAGATCTTTCCAAAATTGGTACAAATCCAATCTCTTTGTACACATATGCCTTGATACGAGTTTGATGATGGCTAGCTGTGATTTAAGACCTGAAATCATCACAAAATCCCTTGTTATCAATGTTTTGGATTTTTATTTGATTTATTTTGATTTAAATCAAATTAATTCAAATAAAAATCAAAATAATTAATAAAAATATGATATAGACAAGTGGCAAGGGCTAGAGCACGTGGGCTATGATGCCAACTCAAAACAAGTGAAAAAGAATGGGCCCATTTGGCAAAATTTGATGTTTTGGGGATAGTTGACTTTTGGCAATTTTGCAAAAAAGGTCAACTTCAACAATGCATAACTTTCTCAATTTTGACTATTTGGAGGTGTTCTTGGACTTTTTAGAAAGCTTGAGATGTGCTCTAATCAACCCTTTCGGTATAATCTCAATTTTATATTCCATGCTCATGTATGAATCTTTGACAAAAAAGGTGTTTTTGTTGACTTTTCAAAATGACCTATAATATCCAAATTCATAACTTCTTGTGAGTGCATATTTTGATCTTGGGAGATGAATATGGATTGTAGGAAATTGAATCCTCTTCAAAATGAGCTTTTGATGGGTCATTTCTCATAAAGTATGAGAAAGTTATGCTTGGTCAAAGTTGGGTTGACTTTTCCTGCAAAACCCTAATTTAGCAACTATTGAGTCTTGATGAATTATGAACAATCCTTGATGAATCATGATCAACCCTTAATCAAATTATGAAATATACTTCCAAATGAGGATGTTGACCAAAAATCTTGAAGTTTGACTGTATGTGGACCATAGTTGACTTTTGCTTTAGCACAATCAATTTTTAGACCTTTGGGCAATTGACTGAGCAAAATTCCTCTACAAGGCTTGAAACTTGACATGTAAAGTCTTGATAACATATTAGGACATTGGTGAGCACTTGGGGTCACTTGGACTCAAGGATCTTGATGCAACATGAAACCCTAATTTGGGGTAGACTGCCTTAGGAGAGGGCTTGTCTGACCAACCCTTGGGCTTTCTTGAAATGTTTTAAGAAATATGGGAGGGAAAATTTTGGAATACAACAGCTGCCCCTGTTCAATCTTCTTAAACCTGAAGATGTAGATTGGCTTTCGTGCCTTTCGTGATTCGAAGGTGGAAGATGATTGAACACTAGAGTGCCCAGAAATTTGCACTCGCATGAAGTGGTAATTGTCTTGTGATGTCGGGAATGGGCTTACAGATGCCATTTGGAAATTGCTGAAGAGGGGATGGGCTTCAAGATTCCATCTGAAGGAGTGTCGATCGTATAAGAGATTCCTTAGCGAGATCTTGTATACCTGTTGTTGAGGAAGATTCCGCTGGGGAGGGCTAATCTTTGTTGAGAGAAATAGAAATTTAGGAGCTTCGTCGTCCGTTATTCTGTTGGTGAGTGGTCTTTGTTGATATTTAGGAACTTCGATCTTCTGTACTGAACTGAGGAGTCATCTCTGATGATATTTAGGAACTTCGATCGTCCGTACTCAACTGGGGAACAACTTTGCTGAGATTTAGGAGCTCGTCCGTAATTCAACTAAGAAAACATCTCTACTGAGATTTAGGAACTCATCTGTAATTCAACTGAGGAAACATCTCTGCTGAGATTTAGGAACTCGTCCGTAGTTCAACTGAGGTAATATCTCTGCTGAGATTTAAGAGCTCGTCCGTAATTCAATCGATGTAATATCTTTGCTGAGATTTAGGAGCTCTTCCGTAATTCAACTGAGAAAACATCTCTGCTGAGATTTAGGAACATCGTCCGTAACTCAACTGAGAAAACAACTCTGCTGAGATTTAGGAACATCATCCGTAATTCAACTGAGGAAATATCTTTGTCGAGATTTAGGAGCTCGTCCGTAATTCAACAACTTTGCTGAGATTTAGGAGCTTGTCCGTAATTCAACTGAGGAAGCATTTTTGTCGAGATTTAGGAGCTCGTCCGTAATTCGACTGAGGAAACATCTCTGCTGAGATTTAGGAACTCGCCCGTAATTCAACTGAGGTAATATTTCTGCTGAGATTTAGGAACATCGTCCGTAATTCAACCGAGGAAACATCTCTGTCGAGATTTAGGAACTCGTGCGTAATTCGACTGAGGAAACATCTCTGCTGAGATTTAGGAGCTCGTCCATAATTCAACTGAGGAAATATCTATGCTGAGATTTAGGAACTCGTTCGCAATTCAACCGAGGAAATATCTTTGTCGAGATTTAGGAACTCGTCCGTAATTCTACTGAGGAAACATCTTTGCTGAGATTTAGGAACATCGTCCGTAATTCAACTGAAGAAATATCTTTACTGAGATTTAGGAACTCGTCCGTAATTCAACCGAGGAAACATCTCTGCTGAGATTTAGGAACTCTTCCGTAATTCAACTGAGGTAATATCTTTGCTGAGATTTAGGAACTCGTCCGTAATTCAACTAAGAAACATCTCGGCTGAGATTTAGGAACTCGTCCGTAATTCAACCGAGGAAACATCTCTACTGAGATTTAGGAGACTTCCGTCATCTGTTATTCAACTTGAGGAAAACATCTCTGCTGAGATTTAGGAGACTTCCGTCATCCGTTATTCAACTTGAGGAAAACATTTCTGCTGATATTTAGGAGACTTCCGTCATCCGTTATTCAACTTGAGGAAAACATCTCTGCTGAGATTTAGGAGACTTCCGTCAACCTTTATTCAACTGAGGAAAACATTTCTGCTGAGATTTAGGAGACTTCCGTCATCCGTTATTCAACTTGAGGAAAACATCTCTACTGAGATTTAGGAACTCGTCCGTTATTCAACTGAGGAAAAAGCTTCATAGCTTGAATTTTGTGAGAATCTTTCCTGAAAGGTAAAGGTTAGCTGTATGTAATGCATGATATGTATCAAGCAATGATGTTCTCAAAATAAATGAGATTGTGTTATATGATGCATATATGTATGATGTATGGAAATGTGATGTTTTTAGCTGGGGAAAATAAATCCTGGATAGCTGCTGGAGAAAAGAGTTGAATTCTTCGTTTCCGCTGGAGATAGTGGATGAAGATGTTTGTGAGAATAAACCTGCAGGAGAGGATAACTCCGTTGGGGAATAAACTGATGAGGAGATTACTCTATAGGGAGGACATACTCTGCTAGAAGATCTGCTGATTTGGAGAAATAAAACTTAGCTGGGGATGAATTATTGTTGTTGGTGACAGTGAACCCTGTTGGGGATTGAATTTTTGTCTGTGAAAGGAATGAACTCCGATGGGGATGATTTTCCAATGGCGACTTCACTGGGGATAATCTTTTAGACTCTACTGGGGATAATCTTCTAGACTCTACCGGGGACAATCTTCCAGTGCTGGTGATAGATAAACTCTGCTTGGGGAGAATCTTACCGACCCATTCGTGGTTGCGAGCCTCAGCTGGGGAGAATTAACACCACTGTCCTTTTCTTACTCTGCGGGGAGTGTAGATGTTACTGGGACGCGGGCTGAGGATATGATAATGACTTTGCATTGAGACTTTTCTGCCCCTGTATCTGCGGGAGAAGGTGCCTGCGGAGGCCTTGTGGATCAAGTATTAGTCCAACCTATTAGGTGCTTGGTAATTGCCGATTGAAATGACAAATCTTCTTCTGATAGGAAAGTGACGAGATGACGGGACATAGTCATACGCTTTAATCCATAACTTTTGCCTGGACTGTCTTTTCAGATTTTCAGTCCACCAGGATACCCTTTTTTGCCCAAGCCGCCTTTTCAGGTTTTCGACTTGCCGGGTGTACAAATATTTTTGTTTTTATCCCTAATTTTTGCCGAACCTTTTTGGTTCGCCGGGATGACCTTATTTTTGCCTAGGTGTGTCAACCTAGCGGGTCTTTGTTCATGCGCAATATTTTCTGATCATGTCCACACTCTCAGAGCGTAGGGAGTTATCACTGTCGCTAGTGTCGTGTTGCCATACTACCAGAAGATGTTCGTTTGATCATGCAAGATTCGTTGCGGGAATCCATGTCTAATGCCCCAAGTAACTCAGATGGAGATTTTCCCCTGGCTATTTGGCATCTTTGAGAGATTCTCTGAATCTTGACTTAACTGCCCCAGATGATAGACAATGCTCATGCTGTGCCCCTTGGTTGGAAGTGTTTTTTCCACTTGAGGTGACCCTTTTTATTGAAAAGGTTTTTGTTCACTAGATATTCGTCGTGCGAATTTCTCTGCTGTTGAACAAATAGTCATAGGCAAACAATGTTATTTTAAGAATGCAAAGCTTATGTCTGTCTTAAAGTTTTTGAAAATGCATTTTTTCAGTAAGATAGGAAAATTTTGTAAAATGTGACGTCAACTCAGGATTTACAGCAAGCCCTACAGGAGTCAGGATACCTTTTGTAACAATATGCTTTCAAACTAACCCATGCTTCAGCTAGGACTTTTAAGGGTTATAACGTGGCCTGGTTCACGGTTTAAGAAACAAAGGATAAAGGCTCAAATTTTATTTGTACCCACCCGTTCTTCGTGATGTTCTTCGATCCTAAACTTAGCTAATTGTGCATTTAGATCCCGTTTGAGTCTTTGCTCTGATATTCCAGTGATGGTTCGGATACTGACGGTTTATTTTGAACAGGCAGTCATTTTTGTTTAGAGTTTGTAGGATCTCTTTCTTTTTGATTTTATTATCCCTGTCTTTTTCCTGAACTGTTTCTTTTGTGATTACAGTCAGCGGG
Organism: Vicia faba; assembly: GCA_948472305.1. Lineage (NCBI taxonomy): Eukaryota > Viridiplantae > Streptophyta > Magnoliopsida > Fabales > Fabaceae > Vicia > Vicia faba. The sequence continues at coordinate 1,408,823,712 of OX451737.1, read as the reverse complement.
ATGCCCCAGTTTTGTAAGTCTCCTTCATAGGTTTTGACTTAATGGGCTTTTATTTCTGAGAGATAATGACTTCCTGTCCTGACGATTATAAGGAACCATCACCATATTTTATTTTGGAAGGACCTCTTTGATGCTATTCATTGTGCGCCCGAATTAACTGAGAAACTACCCTGCCCCAGGTTGTGACTAAGGGTTTTAATTTGTGTGAAAAGAAAAACTCCAACTTCTTTGGCTCAAAGGGGTTGACTAGGGATTATCTTCCTTATAACTCCACTGTTTAGGATTTGAAACAACTCCTGTACATCATCAGCAGGGTCTGCTCAAAAGCATACTGTAGAGATTTTGATATCATTTTCGTCATCCTCCCTCTAAAGGCTTAGAGTTTTTTAATCGAGAGTTAAACATCAAAAAAAGGAAATATGAAGCAATTTAAGCATAGTGAAAACAATTAATTCAAAACAGACACGTGTAATGCATTAATGAAATAAAAAGGTTTGACATGACAATAATTGTTTGAATAAGCAAAGAAAATTACAACTTCAGAATTCAAATGAACAAAAGTGATTTCAACCCTAGCCATATTTTGGCAAGGGAGCAGTGATCACATTGGGAGTCTCAGGAGGGTCGAATTCGATCTCCTTAGCGTCAATCATATTCTGAATCTTGTATCCCAGCGCCCAACAATCGTTAGTATCATCCCCCGGGTTACCAGAATGATAAGCACACCTTGCATTTGGGTTGTAGTTAGGAGAAGAAGTCTTAGGTTTCGGATGAGGGTTTATCACCGTAATCAGATTCATCTTCAACATGTGCTGCAATGCTTGTGACAATGGCATGTTGATTTGGGTGAACTGCCTTTGAAGTCTTTCCCTCTTTGGATGATTATTTCGTTGTTGTGGTCATTGTGTGTGTGCCGAATTAGAGATCAACATTGCCCCCACAGATTGGTGGTAGTCTTCCTGGCTACGCCTCTTCTGGCTGTGCACAACATTGGCTTCCCTCTTGCCACCAAATGACTTCTTCTCTGTACTCGAAGAGGTATATTTCTGGATCTTACCTCTCAAGATCCCAACTTCTACTCTTTCTCCAGTCAGAATCAGTTCGGTGAAACCCACTAACGAGCTGCCGATCAAATGATTGAAATAGGGACAAGACAAAGTCCCAAGAAACATATCCACCAACTCCCTATCAGACAGAGGGGGTTGTACTCTTCCAACAAGATCTCTCCACTTCTGAGCGTAGTCCTTAAAGCCTTCGCCTGTACCCATAGACATACCCTAAAGCTGAGTACGCGTGGGAGAAAGGTCGGCATTATACTGGTATTGCTTGTAAAAAGCAGCAGCAAGGTCCTCCCAGTTGCGGACGTTAGCTCCTTCCAGTTGACAGAACCATTCAAGTTGAGTCCCTGACAGACTATCTTGAAAGAAATGAACCCAGAGATTTCTATCAGCAGTATAGGGTTGAATCTTTCTGACGCATGAGCGAAGGTGTAGCTTTGGGAAGGATACCCTGTCATACTGAGCAAAGATAGGAGCTTTAAACTTGTGAGGGATCACCACCCCAGATGCCAATCCCAGATCTCCAAAGTCCAACCCAGGTATCTTCTGAATTTCCATTGCACTGAGACAGTCTTCAAGTTGCTTCTACCTATCCTCAGCAGGAGGATACTGGTCTTCATCAAAGTCTGTGTCATTGTCAGAAACCACAGAGCTAGGACCCTTTCTTTCCTCTTGATTCTCTCCCCTCCAGATGAATGGGACAAATCAGTCTCCTGTCGCAAATTATTCCCGAATCTGCGACCTATATTCAAGAGGACCACCTTTTTCTTCTTCTTCTTCTTCTTGTCCTTCAAGATAAGAGTCTTCAAATCTTGTTGACTCTTGGCCAAGTTCAAGAACATTTCCTGAAACTGAGCATTCTGAGCTTGAAGAGCCTTGATGGCTTGATCAGTAGGTGTTTCAGAAGACATGATTGCTGAAATAAACAGCGAAGAAGATGAGAAACCTGTAATGGTACCTGTAATGCAATGATATGTATGATATATGTATGCAATGTTTTCAAGGATCTCGCGGGGTAAACAAGAAACTGTTAGAATTTGATTGAAGAAACTTTGCGTTTATTGAGAGTCCTTCTTCAAGAGTCAAGGTCACCATATCGAGTGGGTCATAGCCACCGACTCAAATTATCGTGTTTTGATCTCTAGATGACATTGGCTAGAGGAAAATAAATCCCCTTTGCCCCTTTCTAGACGTTTGATTTACCATAACCTGCATCACAAACCTTTGAGATCCTTGAAATGGTTAAGGAAATGTTAAGGCATGATGTTATAATGTGTATGTTATGCGTTTAAGCAAAAGTACGAGGTAATGTAAACAAGTAAATCTGGCAAGAAATCCAAGGTATTGGATAAGGACTGTAAACAAAACCTGCAAGGAACTCAAGTTGTTAGATAACAAACATGTGCAAGTAGTTCAAGTTGAAAGCACACAAGTCACACAATAGCCCTTAAATTTCAGGCTGGCATGGAGTTTATGTATTACCCTCATTCAGTTTAGTTAGTTTGTAAATAAATAAAAGTAATTAGAAATCATTAGGTTTTAATTCATTTAATTATTTTTATTTTCTTTCTTAAAATAATCAAAAACTCCAAAAATATGTTATTTATTATTTAATTTATTTTATAATTTATTTAGTATTTAATTTAGGATTAATTTCTTTTCTTAAAACAAAAACAACAAACAAAAAACATTTTCTTTTAGAAAAGGGTCAAAACCCTAATCCGCATTCGATTTAATTTCGCGTTGCGTTTTACTTTTGTTTATCTAATTAATGTACCTGCTTCCGGTATGTAATAGATAATTAGGACATTTTATTTATTTACCGCTTTATTTTATTTTATTTTCAAAGGGTTGCTTTTGGCGATGTAAATACCCGACGCCTTATAATTTAATTTCCCCACTTTAAATTTCTGCAAATTATAACTCCTAGATGTTTGATAATAGGGTTTGCATGACAAGACTGAATGCGTAATCTTAAAATCAAATTAGATCACCCTTAACATGTGCAAAGATAAAAATAACTGAAAATGATACACTCGCACATGCGCACTCTTAGGGTACACCCCACTTGGTTGCCTCCGTACATGGTCATTGAGTATAGGTCGCTTTAGAGGTTGCCCTCTTGTCTAAAAGATCATAGTTGCCTCAGAACGGTTGCCTCAGATATTGTTTCCTCAAACAAATGATCTAAGACTTTAGGGTTACCGCTAAGGCGTCCTAACATTGCTTTAGTGACCGTAAGTCCCGCATTCGAATTAACCCTTAAACTCCAACGACGGTGATACCTACTCATCAATAGTGGGATAGCATTGTCTAAAGGAAAAAAGCATAGAACGATTCCTTTTTCGAGTAGGTAGATAGTTCTTAGATACTTGCTCATTTAAAACAAAACAAAATTTTTCACACTTACACTCCTTTTCGAACAAAGTTTTCAAAACACTTCATTACACTCTTGTGGACAGAAGCAAGAGTTAAATCGAAGTTTTAAAACAAAAACTTTTTCAAACCCCACAAGCACAAAGAAAACAATTTTGAAAACAATTGAGCAAGTACCTAAGAGCCCGTGGATAACCACGGATAGAAAGGGTGCTAATACCTTCCCTTTCTATAATCTACCCCCCGAACCCGAGAAATATCTCGAAAAAGGAATTTTTCTGTGCTTTTTTCCTTTCCTTGTTGGATAAAATAAAAGTCGGTGGCGACTCTTTCTTACCGCGACATTTTGCGAAAAAACAAACGCAAAACGCATACCAGCATTCCAAAAAACAGCCAGTTCTTCCCACTGTATAACAGAACCACCGACTATGCTGGGGAAAATAATAAGTGGGGTGTACCTTAGGAATAGTTCATAATGTTTTCAATTTCTTGATTTGAATGATTTATCTTTGTGGGTTTGAATCAGAGTTACTATAGATCCTAACCCGGATTTAGGGGATACCCTTTAGGTAAGTAGCAATAAACTGTGAGGGAACTGTACGGCGTAGACCGATACGGTTGAAGCAGTAGCTACGTTGGTGTGACACTTTAGTATGTACCGATATCCCTTGTGGCGCAATGAGGAAAATATGGGTCTGCTAAGGGGTCATTAAGCACCAACTGACCTTAGAACCTATAATTGACCAACTTGGCCATAGAACAGTAGCAGTATGCTACACTCATTGAGACTAAACTCTCGCAATGATTTCGGCCGCAAGAAAAGGTTTCTAAACTGGAATTATGACCGATCGAGGGAGGTCAGTGATATTGAGATCCTCTAGAACCCGGTTACTATTTCTAGGACAGTTTTGAACCAACTATACAGAAAGAGGGTAGTATCTAAGCTCCTTGCCAGCCTGAAATCTAAGGGCTATCTGTGTGACTTGTTTGCCCTTACCATGTTTGCTATCTGTGAATACTTGTGATGTGTTTCTATCATGACATCATGCATCATGACATTGCATGCATATTGCATTGGAATAACCATTTCAAAGACCAATGGGATTCATCTTTGTTATGTTTTGTAGGTCATGGCATCTATGCATAGAAACACTATTCGGATCAACTTTGTCCAGATTCCCACTCAGCTTAAGGAATTAGTTTCCAAGGTTCCTGAAACTTCCTCCTTTATCAGAAAACATGGGAACCTGCTTGGTTTGGTCACCTCCAAGATGTATGAACAGATGATGAGTGTATTAGTCCAGTTCTTTGATCCACTGTACCACTAATTTACTTTTCCGGACTACCAGTTGGTCCCTACTTTGGAAGAGTTCTCTGATCTACTTGGTATCTCCATTCTAGAGCAGACCCCGTTTACAGGTTGGGAGAAAGTCCTTAGGCCGAAAGAAATTGCTTCAGCCCTCCATCTGACAAAGGATGAGGTAATGTCTAATTGGGAAACTCGAAGTGGGAGAAAAGGCTTCTTGACTAAGTTCTTGGTTGGTCGGGCTAATCAGTTCTGGGACAGTTTAGACTTTCAGGCGTTCGAAGACATCCTGGCTCTTCTTATTTATGGTATGGTTCTGTTTCCCAACTCAGGTTCTTTTGTGGACATGAATGCGGTGAAGATTTTCATATCCCATAATCCAGTGCCCATTCTTTTGGGTGATATTCTGCATACCCTATATGCCCGTACTGCTTGGAAACGGGGAACCCTTATGTGTTGTGCACCATTGCTGGCGAGGTGGTTTATTTCTCATCTCCCCAAATCAGTTTTGAAGAACAAGGAAGGCATGGGTTGGGCCCACAAGATTATGTCCCTTTCTCACACAGACATCATTTGGACTAATAAGGATATGGAAGACGTAGCTATTATTAATCGCTGTGGGGAATACCCCAATGTTCCACTGCTAGGAATCAATGGAGGGATCACCTATAATCCATGTTTGGCCTTATGTCAATTTGGGCGAGCTAGGAGGGAAGGACCTCATGAGTTACTGATGTCGAACATTGTCTTTGACTTCCAAGGGGATGGTGATGAGCATCGCCGCAGGTTCATACGAGCCTGGGATAGGGTGCACAGGTCTGATCCGCACGAGCTAGGTATGAAGACTTCTCTTCCAATGGAACCATATCTCCGTTGGATTCGTACATGTTCTCAGAAGCTAGGGATGCCCTACGAAGCTGTCTTGCCTATGATAGTTGAGCTTGCTGATGAAGAAGGGGTTCCTCCTACCATCCTCCACCCTTACGTGCCCACTGACATTGGGGCATTAAAGAGGTCGTGGATGCAGGTAAAAGAAGAGCGGGATACTTACAGAGAAAAGTATCACGAGCAAGAGCGGAAGATCCTAAAGTTGACAAGGCAACTGGAGAACGAGCAGATCCTCAATGACTATGTCAGCACCAACGGGAAACGACCATGGGAGCGCTGATGTCCTTTTGTTACTTTTAGTTTTGATTTACTTTTCAGTTTTTCTTTTTGTAACGCCTTAAAGGCATCTGTTAAACATTGAATTCAAGTTTTTATCTAATAAAAGTGTGTTTCGTTTTGGTTTATGAATTTGAATCCCTAAAGTATTTGAAATCATATCATACACATATCATTCCCATGCACCTCATAACAAGTACCCTTATAAGATTTCTCATCTTCTTCGCTGTTTATTTCAGCACATCATGTCTGCTGAAACATCAACTGATTAAGCCATCAAGGCTCTGCAAGCTCAAAACGCCCAGTTCTAGGAAATGTTCATGAACTTGGCTAAGGGTCAGCAAGATCTGAAGACTCTTATCTTGAAAAATAAGAAGAAGAAGAAGAAGAAGAAGAAGAAGAAGACGGTCCTACTGAATATGGGTCGTAGATTTGGGAACAATTTGCGGGATGATGTTGATTTATCTCACTCACCTAGAGGGGGAGAGAATCAGGAAGAAAGGAGGGCCCCTAGCCCTGTGGTTTCTGACAACGAGACTGACTTTGACGAAGACTAGTATCCTCCGGCTGAGGACAAGTATAAACATCTTGAAGACCGGTTAAGTGCGATGGAGGTCCAGAAAGTACCTGGATTGGACTTTGGTGATTTAGGTTTGTCATCTGGGGTGGTGATTCTCCACAAGTTTAAAGCACCAGTCTTTGCTAAATACGACGGGGTTTCCTTCCCAAAACTGCACCTCCGTTCGTATGTTAGAAAGATTCAGCCATACACCGCTGACAAGAACCTCTGGATCCACTTCTTTCAAGACAGTCTTTCAGGGACTCAGCTTGAATGGTTTTACCAGCTGGAGGGAGCTAGTGTCCGTAATTGGGAGGACTTGGCCGCTGCTTTCTACAAGCAGTACCAATACAATGCCGACCTCACTCCCACGCGTACCCAACTTCAGGGTATGTCTATGGGTGCGAGCGAAGGTTTCAAAGACTACGCTCATAAGTGGAGGGACCTTGCTGGAAGAGTACAACCCCCGCTGGCTGATAGTGAGTTAGTAGATATGTTTCTGGGGACCTTGTCTGGTCCGTATTTCAACCATCTGATTGGAAGTTCATCATCAGGTTTTACTGAGTTAATAATGACCGGGGAAAGAGTTGAAGCCGGTATCAAGAGCGGTAAAATATAGAAGGGTGCTTCATCAGGCACCAAAAAGAAGCCTTTTAAGAAGGAGTCCAGCACAGTTTACAGCGCAAAGAGCCATAATAGACCTGAATGCCGCCAAGTTGTTAATGCGGTTGTTATATCAAAACCTGCTGTTGCTCCTCAGCGCAATAATCAGCCAAGAGCCGAGAGGCCGCGAAGATAATTCAATCAGCTTCATATGACCCTGTCTCAGATTCTGCCGTAGTTATTGAAGACCAACTTGGTGATTCCGAAGGAGGCCCCAAAGAATCCCAATACAACATCACCGATGTACAATCCAAATGCCCGCTGTGCTTTTCACTCCGATAGCCCGGGGCATTATACGAATGATTGTTGGGTTTTGAAGAATAAGGTACAAGACTTGATTGATGCTAAGGAGATTGAGTTTGAAGCACCTGAAAGACCTAATGTTGTGACTGCTCCTATGCCCAAGCATGGGCTGAATTCTATAGATGAAGACTCGTTTGTGGTTTCTGTGAAAGGCATTGTTACTCCATCGATGACTGTGAAGAAGAACCTTCTGTTAGCCGGTTTATTTCCGGGCTGCGGTGAAGGTTTCCATCTGTGTGCCATCCTACCTACTAGTTGCCATCTTTTAAAGTCAGGTGTCCAACGCCAGATGGATAATAAAGAAATTCTGTTTGAGAAGACTTTTGTTCCTCCGGTTCCTGTTGAAGAAGTTGCTATAATCACCATTTTTGACAATTCTTCCAAGGCTTCCTCGAGAAAGCCTTTTAGAATTACATTTGTTCCAAGAATCGCTCCCTTGATCATTACTGTTCCTGGGCCTATCCCCTATACATCAGATAAAGCCGTCCCATGGCACTACGGGGCTGACGTATATTATCATGGAGTTAAACAAGACTTGAAGGATGAAGAGGATGATACCGACGTCAACAATATTGTGGGACCTGCCAAAGTCACCCGCAGCGGAAGGCTTTTCTCCCATGAGATCTCTCCACCTGTTGTTCGGAAGCCTGTTGTTATTATACCTACCAGTACACCTGCTACTGTCCCTGTTCAAGTTCCAATCCTTACCCCTGTTGCCGAGTCATCTGATACTCGGGGCAAAGGGATCACTGGTGAGTCTGCCCGGACGGAGGCACCGAGGGAGATTACTGTTGAAGCCTCTAGACAAGAGATGGAAGAAATTTTGAAGATCATCAAAAAGAGCGACTACAACGTAGTCGAGCAGCTGGGGCAAACCCCGTCCAAAATCTCTATGTTGTCTCTGTTGCTATGCTCAGAAGCCCATGCCAAGGCTCTGATTGCTTTCTTGAAAACTACGCACGTATCGTAGGAGACGTCAACTGATCAGTTTAAAGATTGCGTGGCTAGTCTGATAGCAGATAATGGGTTGGGTTTCTCCGACTCCGACTTGACTGCTAAGGGGAAGAATCACAATGACACTCTGTATGTCTCCATTGAACGCAGGGGCACTACCTTAGCTCATGTGTTGGTGGATACTGGGTCCTCGTTGAACATTTTACCCAAGAAAGCACTAGACCGATTAGACTGTGAAGGGTTGGAGCTGAAACCAAGCAACATTGTGGTTAGGGCCTTTGATGGGTCCAAGAGGATGGTACACGGTGAAGTGGATATTCCGGTTAAGGTTGGTTCTCAGATCTTCGCATCTACATTCTATGTGATGGACATTCGGCCATCTTATTCTTGTTTTCTGGGTCGCCCGTGGATCCACAAAGCTGGGTGTTGTACCCCAAAATTTTCCCTCCCTTTTCTTCAATATTTTCTCACCACAAGACCCTTGGAGCTCAAGATCAAGTTAGGGTTTGCTCTGCTCAAGACTCCTCCTTGCACTATTGACCCAAATTAGGGTTTGAGTTTGCACAAAGATGTTTTGACTTAAAGTGTCCAAAATGACTTTCATGCTTCATGTTGGACTCTCAAGTTTACCCATACCAAGTTTCAAGCCTTGATTCCAATCTTTGCCCAGTCAATTGGACAGTTGACCTAGAAATCAGCTGTATTGGGGAAAAAGTCAACTGTGGTCAATTGAAAGTCAAACCTCATGATTTTTGACCCACATCAACATTATGAACTCATATGAACCATTTGGTCAAGTTTGGATCACAATTCCACAAGAAATTTGATCAGATCACCAAAAGGGCAAAATGGTCATTTTTAGGGTTTTGACTGCACAAAGGCAATTTTTGACTGTTTGACCTAGCCAAGGGCAAACCAAGCTCACATATGGACTCAAAGACTCAATGGAATTGTCTTGACATAGTCAACAAGTTCAAAAGATCCCAAATGCACAAGATTGACAGATGAATTTTCCAGTCAATTGATCAATTTTTGACTGTATACTGAAAAGTCAAACTTTGGCTTTTTGGTCAAAATCAAGTGTCAAGATTCATTTTCCATCAAGACATGTCAAATTATGAAACTTGTTCACCAAGAAATCAAAAATCACAAATTAGGGTTTGAAATGAAGAATTTTCATAACTTAGAATTTTTCTAAGTTATGAAAATCCCTAATTTTTTCCTAACTTTGTCCCACTTTCTCATCAAGATGCATTTGGATTCAAGGAAAACTCAAAACATGAAAGTTATAGTCCATTGAAAAATCTACAACTTTGATTCATAAAGTTTCCTCAAAAGAAGCTTGTAGCTCAAGTTACAATTTTTGGAACAAGGGTGCAAAACATTCTTAACTTAGAAAATTTTTGACCTATTCTAGGCAGGATTTTTGCCTAACTTCATGGCCACTTTTCACATACTTCCACTTGGAATTTCAACTTGCATTACAAAGATGGATTTTAGTACACATTACAAGCTTTCCAAAATGTCCAAGAACTCATCAAACAACCTTGTAGTTAGGGAGAATCAAATTTGGCAATATGGGCAAAACTCACTTTGTTCATGAACCATTTCCATGTCCATAACTTTGCATTTTTGAACTCAGCATGCTCTAAGCTAGATTACAGGCCTTTTATCTCATCCACACTCAATAATTTAATGCAAAACCCTTGTGTTCAAGCCTTATCTTATGTGTTTAACCATTACATGCCAACTTAATCCATAATTAGAAAAAGCAATATATCTATTTTTGAAAAGTTGAACTTTATGTCAAGATTGAAATCTTTGAAGTACAATGCAAATCCTTTTGGCACAAGTTCAGAAACATATCACACTGATCAAGAGGGATGGTTGCAGCATGATTAGGGGGGCCTGCACAAGTCTAGAAACCAAGTTGACAATTTTTGCTTAAGTTAGAAGAAACTTGGCATATTGATATCCAACTCTCATTGCTGCAAGAACTAGCTTAGAGAAACTTGTTAGACACATCCCAAACAACATAACTGAGCTAAGGCACGACCAAAACACCTTCCAAACCTCATCAAACCTCAAAACACCATTGTACTGCACAAAAACAGGGCATCCCTGCAACTTGGCTTCCACAAACATTTTCCCTCGTGCGTTTTGGCTAAAACCTTTGCAAACACATTCCCTATCACCCACTGAAGCTATCCCAAGCATTGGACACGACCTGTAACATCCCTAACACCATTTGCCATTTTCAGTTTTCAACTTTGCAGGTGAACTTCTGTGGCTTGATTTAGCAGGATTCAAAGCATCCCAAGCATTGGAATAGCATCCCTGGACTTCAAGCAAGCTGTACCAATCCTCATCTTGCCTTGAAAGTGCCTCCATTGTCAGACACGATCCAAGTTGAACAGGTAAGTTCATGGACTTCTATCTCTCAATCTAGGAAGAGTTAGCTTTAAGTTTATGAATGAAAAGTATCATACTCATGTCCCTGAAGCCACTGATATCCTCACTTTCCATTTATATTGCATATGCTGAGAGAATTTAAGACCTGAACATTGACAAAAATTTAGGTTAAGAATTAGGGATGGAGAAATTCTCTCTCATTTCTGAGAGTTAGATCAAGTTCTTGGTATGTATGGAATCGTGGCTTGATGCTTGACATTTTTCATGTTATAAGTTTGTGCTAAAAGTCCAGGAATCAGGATGTTTGAACCAGGAGGGAAAGGCGCGCGTTTTTTGACATTTTTGTCTGGAGGTTGAAGACAACCTCTCTTGGGCTGGGCCTGAGATATTTTTCCTTTTTGAATATTCATTTTTCACATGCACCCCCTTGGCACATTGCATTTTATTTTCATTATTTTTGAGTTTTGATTTTTGTTTCTGACTTATTTATTTTTTTCAAAAGCATAAAAATATTAAAAATATTTTTCTCACATTTTTTTGCATTTTTTGACATTTATTTTGTTTCATTTAGTTTTATATGTAAATAACACATAATATCTTTTATTTAAAAATACTAAAAAATAATACAAACACATTTTATTTCTGATTTTTATTTTTTGTTATCTCTTTAAAACATTTTATAAAAAATATACTTTTTTTTTGTAAATATTAAATATTTTATTTTGTACATATTTAATATATTTAATATATAATATAAATATATACATATTTATTAGGATATTTAGGATAAAAATACAAAAAATATACATTTTTATTTTTATTAATATTTAACTTAAAAAATCACTTTTTTACAATATACTTCCTTTTTATTTATTTTTTGTACATAATTAATAAATATTGCATATATTATATAATAAATACCTTTTATTTATAAAATTAGGGTTTTGCCCTAAATACATAAAAATACCAAAAAAATAATTCATTTTATTTTTGTTTATTTGACACATGAAAAATACTTTTTTTACATACATATGAAAATCATTTTTGCATCTTGCATATTTATTTTATTTTATTTAATTATTGTGCAATTAAATACCTTGTAAAATTTCAATTTGGATGTAATAGTTTAGGTTTAAATTTCTTGCTAAAATATTCCCATTTGAACATTTGTACCCCCCATCCCATATTTGTGTTGTAATAACTTAGGACCTTTAAATTTCGCACTTTAAAGCTTTCTAAATATGCCATGATAGAATTAGGGTTTTGTATGCAAATCAAAAACAACAAATAGTTTGACCTAAATTCAAGATAAACAAGCATGAAAATAAACAAACACTAATCACACTTGCACCCCTAGGGTACTCCATTTGTTGCCTTCAATAATGGGCCATATTGCATGTTAGGTATCTTTGGCAAAAACAAAACAATCAAATGATCATAGTCCCTCGATGACGCTTTCAAAAGTTGCCTAAAAATGATCATAGTCCCTCGATGACGCTTTCAAAAGTTGCCTAAAAATGATCAAGTCCCTTAAAAGAAAAATTTCCCAAAGATACTTGGCACCATTGCAATCATGGTCTAAACGATGACCCGCGCCCATCCCGTTCACATCCTAACACAAGATTGTCCACCAAATACAATGGTGGAACAAAATTGTTAAAAGGGTTAAAACATAGCAAAGATCTTTGAGAAATTTAGGGTAGATAGCTCTCGGTTACTTGCCAACTTGCAAAACAAAAACACTTGCCTATTTTTCAAAACCACACATCACAACACACTTTCAAAAAACAACTTTCAAAAACAATTGAAAACTTTTCAAAAGACATACACCTTTGTATACATCCCAACATGGATCATTACAAAGGTTGCCACCACATTGGCCTCTTTTCAAAACATTTTCAAAACACACACACAAAGCACCATTTCAAACAATTGAAAGCACCATTTCAAACAATTGAAAATCAAGGCAAGTTGATCTAAGAAAGTAACTAAGAGCCCATGGATAACCATGGATAGAAAGGGTGCTAATACCTTCCCTTTCTATAATCTACTCCCCGAACCCAAGAAAATATCTCAAAGGTTTTTGCTGTGCTTTTTAACCTTTACTGAGGATAAAATAAAAAGTCAGTGGCGACTCTTGCTCAACCGAAACATTTGCAAAAACAAACGCAAAACCTCAAGTCAGTTCTCCCACCGTATCACAGAACTGGCGACTCTGCTGGGGATCATTTTTAAAGTGGAGTAACCTTAGGGCTTAGATCACCCTCTTGCATGACTAATTGTTTGTTTTGATTGCTTTACATCTTGGTTCTCTTGTTTGGGTTTGCAATCCTACACCCGGATTTGGGGAAACATTCATAGATAGAAATACGTTGTGGAAACTGTGCGGGGTATACCGACACGGTTGAAGCAAGAGCTATATTAGTGCGACATATTTGTGAGTACCAGTAACCCTTGAGTTCAATCAAGGAGAGTACGGGGCCGCTGAGTGATGTCACTAAGCACTAATGTCCTAGAACCTTACTTGACCATCTTGGCCTTTCATTATGGGTAGTGAGATGACCGGCTTTGGTGCAGTCCGAAGTTGGTAGATACTCGATACTACACTCATTGAGGGTTGTTTTCTTGGAATATTTTGGTCGCTAGTTAAGTGGCTAAACCAAAACAATGAACAATGAAAACAATCCAGTGATATTGAGCTCCTTAGAACCCGGTTACTATTTTATAGGACAGGTTTTTAAGCCAACTACACTCAAGAGGGTACTTACCTATGAAACCCCATGCAAGCCTGAAACTAGGGTTTGATGTGAATTGCTTGTACATATGTTTGTGCATACATCATGAACATCATAAAGCATCATATGCATTCACTAACCATTTCAAGGGTTTAGATCTTCATCTTTGTTCTTGTTTCGTAGGTCATGGAAATTCCTCGCAGGAAAACTATCCAAGTCAACCTTGTGAGAATCCCTCCTCAACTCAAGGAGCTCACATCAAGAATTCCGGAAAGCTCTCCCTTCAGTGAAAGACATGGTAGACTGCTCAGCCTAGTCAGCACCAGCATTGAAGAGGACATGGTAAAGGTGTTGTTTCAGTTCTTTGACCCCCTTCACCACTGTTTCACTTTCCCCGACTACCAGTTGGTGCCCACTTTGGAGGAATTTTCTCAACTACTGAGAATTCCTATTCTTAATTAACTACCCTACAACGGTACGGAAAAGGAACCATAGCCTGAAGATGTTGCTCAAGCACTGCACTTGCAACCATCTGACATCAAGGGGCATTGGGAAACTAGAAGCGGTGTCAAAGGATTCTTAGTAAAATTCTTGTTTGAGAAGGCACAAGAATGTTGGAATTCATTGGACCTACAAGCCTTTGAAGAAATTGTGGCACTTCTCATTTATGGGTTGGTCTTGTTCCCAAATCCTGACCAGCTTGTAGATGTCAACGCCGTCAAAATCTTCTTATCCAGAAATCCAGTACCAACATTGCTTGGGGACATTCTTCACTAATTTTACACGCGAACAATGAGAAAGAGGGGTGTCCTCATGTGCTGTACTCCTCTCCTTGCAAGGTGGTTTATTTCGCCCCTTCCACAATCTCTCTTGAAGAATGACCAAGGCCTAATGTGGTCACAACGATTGATGACCCTCACTCACTCTGATGTACATTGGTGTTCTCGGTCCAGAGAAAATGTCATCATCGTCGATCATTGTGGAGAGTTCCCTAATGTTCCATTGCTTGGCATTAGAGGAGGCATTACTTACAACCCTTGTCTAGCTTTGAGACAATTTGGATATGCACGGAGGGATGACCCTCATGACATGTTGATTCCCGACCTAGTTTTTGACTTCGACAATGATGCGCAAGGACTTCGCCAAAGATTCATCAGAGCTTGGAGGACGCCTAACAAGGTAGACAGCAAGACACTGGGGCACAAGAACTCCATCCCTCTTGAGCCTTACCTCAAGTGGGTACGAACCCGAGCCCAGAGTCTAATGATGCCTTACCCTCATGTTCTCCCTGTGATTAAAGAGCCTGTTAAGGAAGGAGAGGTTCCCTACACCATCCTATATCCTGACATGCCAACATCATGGGAGGAGATGTAGAAGAGCTGGATCCAACTCAAGGAGGAATGGAACACTTTTGAAGCCAGCTTCTACGCCAGTGAGAAGAAGGTTTTGGAGCTTACCCGCCGACTCCATGAGGAAGAGACCCTCAACACCTACATCGCACCAAAGAGGATGCGCAACGTCTTTTTACCTTGAGAAGTTTTTTGTAATATTTGGCCCATGGGGCATTTATGTACTGGCAAAATTTCTTCTTATTAATATGACGTGTGTTCTTTTTGTTTGCAACAAATTTGAATTTTCTAAATCCTTGAATGCATTGCATAAATAAGCATATCATTCATCATACACATAAGCAGGTCTCCACACCAGGTTTCCTTATCTCTCTGTTGTTTATTTCAGTAAGATGGATCTCGAACAGACGGTCAAAGACTTGCAGTCTCAAAACTCACAATTTCAACATCTCCTGATGGCCTTGGCAAAGGGTCAGGAGGATCTAAAGACCCTGCTTGGGAACAAAGAGCAAGTGAAAAAGAAGAAGAAAAGAGTGGGGGTGGCTACCTTGGGGAGAAGGTTTGAGGGTGAAGCCAGAAGGGTTCTTGAATTTCCTTCCGCATCCGAAGAAGAAGCCAGTAAAGGGAAAGGGGTTGCGGTACCTTCCGAATCCGAAGCTGAGGAAGAAGAGGCTGAAGAAGACGAAGACTACTCAGAGCAACAATACCCGCCCGCCGATGATAAGTACAAAAACATGGAAGACAGGTTGGCAGCTATGGAGCTGCAGAGAGTTCCCGGTTTGGATTTCGAAGATTTGGGATTAATTGTTGGAATTGTGATCCCCCCGAAGTTCAAAGTACCAATTTTTGCAAGATATGACGGGCTGTCCTGCCCAAAAATGCACCTAAGGTCATATGTCCGAAGAATCCAACCTCACACATCTGACAGAAACCTTTGGGTACATTTCTTTCAAGATAGCCTGTCTGGCACTCAGCTAGACTGGTTTTATAAGCTGGAAAGGTCGGAGATACGTAGTTGGGAGGATCTGGAAGCTGCTTTTTATCGCCAATATCAGTATAACTCTGATCTGGCACCAACCCGTACTCAGCTACAGAGTATGGGAATGGCCTCAGGTGAGGGATTTAAGGAATACGCCCAGAAGTGGCGCGATCTGGCCGAGAGAGTGCAACCACCTCTTTCTGATAGAGAACTTGTTGATATGTTCCTAGGGACCTTGTCTGGTCCATTCTTTAATCATCTGATCGGTAGCTCTTCCTCGGGGTTTACTGAATTAATTCTGATTGGCGAGTGGGTAGAAGCCAGTATCAAGAATGGAAAGATTCAGAAGGATGTCTCTGCATCTACAACTGCTAAGAAATCATTTTCGGTGAAGAAGGAAACGGTTGTTGTGTATTCTCAAAGAGGAGCAGGAAGAAGTGAACTCCGGCCGATGGTGGGGGCCGTGATGATCCAAAATCCATCAAATGATCAGCCTCGCAATAACCAGTCCAGACCTAAATAGCAATGGGGAGAACGGCCACCACGGCAGTTCACCCGCATTAATATGACGCCCACGCAAGTTCTTCCACACTTGTTAAAGCTGAATCTCACAAATATCAAAGAAGCACCGAAAAATGTGAATACGACCTCACCAGCTTACAATGCCAATGCCAAATGCGCCTACCATTCCGATAGCGTCGGACATGACACAAACAATTGTTGGGTGCTGAAAAATAAAATTCAAGACTTGATAGATGCAAAAGAAGTGGAGTTCGATGCTCCAGAGAAACCAAACGTGATATCTGCTCCGATGCCGAAGCTCGGTCGAAATGTCCATGCTATTGAGGAAGATTTGTATGTTTCTGATGTCGATGACCTGATAACTCCGCTGTTAACCATCAAGTTAAATCTGTTAAAGGCCGGGATTTTCCCGGGATGCAAAGAAGACTGCTACTGTTGTTACTCTCTACCAATTGACTGCCCGTTACTGAAGAAAGGCATCCAAGGCCTGATGGACAGTCAACAAATTCTGTTTGAAAAAGTTCCTGCTATTCCAACCCCTACTGAAGATGTTTCAATTATCACCATTCACGCCAATATTTCCAAGGCCGTCAGAAAGCCTGTTAAGATTACATCTGCTACAACGTCCGTTCCTCTAAAAATAACTATGCCAGGGCCTGTCCCCTACAGTTCTGAAAAGTCAATACCATGGAATTACGGTGGAGAAATCTACTACCATGGTATTAAACAAGTTGAAATAACCGAAGGAAGCTCTGATGAAGAAGATGCCAGCATTGGAAACATCGCCGGCACAAGCAAGATCACCCGAAGTGGGAGAATATTTTCTCCAGAGATTGCCCCCCCAAAGGCAATCTTTGGACCCTCATCTGCCGCCAAAGTTATTCCTGCACCAATAAAACTTTCCGCTAGAGCCTCGTTGATTGAAGATGCTGCTGTCCCTATTATCGTCCCTCCTACTTCTGCTGATAAGGGTAAAGGGATCCAAGATGAGCTCGTCAGGACGAGGGCTCAACCTCTGGTCATCCAGGAAACCTCTAAGAAAGAGATGAAGGAGATCTTGAAGATAATTAAAAAGAGTGATTATGACATGGTAGAGAAACTGGGGCAAACCCCCTCGAAAATATCCATGTTAGCATTGTTACTTTGTTCGGAGGCGCACGCCAAAGCATTGATAAAGTTCCTGAAGACCGCCCATGTACCCCAGGAAACCTCTGCCGACCAATTCCAAAACTGTGTAGCCAGTCTTACAGCAGACAACGGTTTAGGTTTCTCTGATGCTGACCTAACCTCAAAAGGAAGAAAACACAACGATGCATTACATGTGTCAGTAGAATGCCAGGGAACTACTCTGGCCCATGTTCTAGTCGACACTGGTTCTTCCCTGAACGTGCTGCCTAAGAAGGCCCTCGACCGATTAGACTGTGAAGGCTTGGAGTTAAGGCCAAGTAATATCATTGTAAGGGCATTTGACGGGTCAAAGAGAATGGTACATGGGGAGGTAGACATTCCCATTAAGGTTGGCACAAAAGTGTTCCCCTCAACTTTCTATGTGATGGACATCCGTCCGTCATACTCTTTCTTATTGGGAAGACCATAGATACACAATGCTGGGGCAGTCACCTCTTCCCTACATCAAATGCTGAAGTACCCCGTCAAAGGAAAGATCATAACCGTCCACGGTGAAGAGGAATATATGATCAGCCACCTGAACTCCTTCCGATATGTAGAGGTAGAAGGTGAATTCATTGAGACACCATTCCAGCACTTCGAGGAAGTCTCTCCTGAGGTGGAAGTAGCAAAAGTGATAGCGGAGGTACCAAAGCAGACGGCCAGGATGGCATCGCTAAAAGACGCGAAGGCCGCAATGAAGGAAGGGAAGAGCTCAACATGGGGGCAGTTGCCGGACATTCCTCACAAAACAGACAAGTTTGGTTTAGGATTCACTGCTGCGGGGCAGAAAGCTATGCGCCGCTCGAAGGTTGAAAGAGCACCCATCAAGATCTCTCCTTATGGGATCAATGCTTTGGAAGGTGAAGA
Source organism: Vicia faba (assembly GCA_948472305.1). Lineage (NCBI taxonomy): Eukaryota > Viridiplantae > Streptophyta > Magnoliopsida > Fabales > Fabaceae > Vicia > Vicia faba. Next base: position 1,408,805,295 of record OX451737.1, on the reverse strand, counting down.
CGAAGAGGTCAACATTGAAGATTGGATCTACCCAACCATCAAAGGGGGACTACGCAACTTGGAGGCAAAGGACTTTGTCCCCATTACTTTTATTAATCAGTAATTATCTGTCAAACATTTCCTATGGTCTGTAATAATTACTTTTGAACAATCCGTGCACTACTTTTTAACCTCATGCCTTGCCCGGGGCATGTAGGTCCATTTGTAAGGGTTTTGATTATCTTCATATCCATATGCCATGTTTAATGATTCATTGGACGTTTTTCATCGATAAACTGCTGTGTTCATTTTCTTTCCTTTTTGCATTTTTTGTTTAAAGATGGCTATCCCTTACACACACCCACGCTCACAAATGGAGGTACCCATCTACTCTGGATTCTACGAGTGACTATTCTGCTATGTCCTTCAATAACTCTGAAGATCTGGTCAATCAGGCTGAGTATGAAGATGACGAAGGTTGTGAAGTACCAGGGGAATTAGCCAGACTTCTACAGCAAGAGGAAAGGGCCATCTTGCCTCACGAAGAGTTGTTGGAAACTGTCAATTTAGGAACAAAGGAAGACCGGAAGGAAGTGCAAGTGGGTGCCAATCTGGAACCAAGTGTCAAGGAGCGCCTGATACAGCTGTTAAATGAGTATGTTGAAATCTTCGCCTGGTCTTATGAAGACATGCCGGGTTTAGACACAGACATCGTGGTTCACCGTCTCCCTACAAGAGAGGATTGTCCATCGATCAAGCAAAAGGTCCGCCGAATGAGGCCCGACATGTCTGAGAAGATTAAAGCAGAAGTGATGAAACAATTCAACGCTGGCTTTCTGGCTGTTACAACCTATCCACAATGGGTTGCTAACATCGTGCCAGTTCCTAAAAAAGATGGCAAAGTCAGGATGTGTGTAGACTACCGGGATTTGAATAAGGCCAGCCCCAAAGATGATTTTCCACTACCGCACATTGACATTCTGATTGACAACACAGCTCAGCACAAAGTGTTTTCCTTCATGGATGGATTCTCGGGCTACAACCAGATTAAAATGGCCCCCGAGGACATGGAGAAAACAACCTTTGTTACACAATGGGGTACTTTCTGTTACAAGGTGATGTCGTTCGAACTAAAGAACGCAGGGGCAACTTATCAACGCGCCATGGTAGCTTTATTTCATGATATGATACATCATGAGATCGAAGTTTACGTAGACGATATGATATCTCGGTCACAAACAGAGGAGGAACACCTTGAACATCTAGAAAAGCTGTTTGCCAGGTTGAAAGAATACAAACTTAGGCTGAATCCAAGTAAGTGTACTTTTGGAGTTAGGTCTGGTAAACTTCTAGGGTTTATTGTCAGCAACAAAGGCATTGAGGTCGATCTAGCAAAAGTAAAAGCAATACAAGAGATGCCTGCTCCCCGTACTGAAAAGGAGGTTAGAGGGTTCTTGGGGCGCTTGAACTATATTGCCAGATTCATCTCTCATCTGACTTCTACCTGTGAGCCAATTTTCAAATTATTAAAGAAAGATCAGGTAGTCGAATGGAACGACGATTGCCAAACTTCTTTTGATAAGATCAAGGAGTATTTGCTAGAACCTCCTATTCTGATGCCACCCGTCGAAGGAAGACCATGGATCATGTATCTGACCGTCTTGGATAACTCAATGGGGTGTGTTTTGGGCCAGCATGACGAGTCTGGTCGAAAAGAGCATGCTATTTATTACCTTAGCAAAAGGTTTATCGACTGTGAGACTCGCTACTCACTGCTCGAGAAAACTTGTTGCGCTTTGGTATGGACTGCTCACCGACTAAGGCAGTATATGCTGACTCATACCACCTTGTTGATTTCCAAAATGGATCCTATCAAGTATATCTTCGAGAAGCCTGCTTTATCTGGAAGAATAGCTAGATGGAAAATGATCCTAACTGAGTATGACATCCAGTACACCACTCAAAAAGCTATAAAAGGGAGTGTACTAGCTGACCATCTAGCTCATCAAGGTATCGAAGATTATCAATCCATGAGATTTGACTTCCCAGACGAGGGCATCATGAATTTGGACAACATTGAAGGTAATGGACCGTATGACGGACCCGAAAAGGGATCCCGATGGACCCTGTACTTTGATGGTGCTTTAAATGCACTTGGAAACGGTATTGGTGCAGTACTCATTTCCCCGGAAGGTTGTCACAGACCTTTCACGGCCCGACTTTGCTTCAGTTGCACAAACAACATGGCGGAATATGAAGCTTTCATCTTTGGTCTCAAGGCTGCTATAGACTTGGGGATCAAATCTTTGATCGTATTTGGGGACTCGGCTTTGGTTATCAGTCAAATTAAAGGAGAGTGGAATACCAAACATCCTAATCTTATCCCATACAAAGAACATGTCCTAACATTGTTGCCTCATTTCGAGCAAATTATCTTCGAGCATTTCTCGCGAGAAGAGAATCAGCTAGCAGATGCTCTGGCAACAATGTCTTCTATGTTTAAACTCAACTGGGATAACGAGGCTCCCCTGATCACCATCGAGCGAATGGATTAACCTGCGCATTGTCATGAGATTAATACCGAAAAAAGTAGTGGAACAACCATGGTTTCACGAAATCAAAAGGTATCTCCAGACTAGAGAATATCCCGAAGGAGCTTCCGTAAATGACAAGAAGTTCCTAAGGAAATTTGTTGCCAAGTTCTTCCTGAGCAATGGCATCCTCTATAAGCGCAACCATGATTGTGTTTTACTCCGATGTGTTGACAAAGCTGAAGCGGAGTTAATCATGACAGAGATGCACAACGGTACATTTGGCACCCATTTGAGCGGGCATACTATGGCTAAAAAGATCCTAAGGGCAGGCTATTATTGGTCTACCATGGAAGTAGATTGCCACAACACTCCCGTACTTGCCACAAGTGTCAAGTCTACGCTGACAAGATTCATATTCCTCCGGTTCCTCTCAACGTGCTGACAGCTCCTTGGCCATTCGCAATGTGGGGCATTGACATGATTGGAGAGATCAAGCCCACGGCTTCCAATGGACATCGCTTCATCCTGGTTGCCATTGACTACTTCACCAAATGGGTCGGAGCAGCTTCTTTCGCCTCTGTCACTAAAAATGTGGTTGCCCACTTCATCAAGCAAAACCTTATATGCCGGTATGGTGTTCCAGACAGGATCATCACAAACAACGGTACAAATCTGAATAATACCATGATCACCGCATTGTGCGAACATTTCAAGATTTATCATCACAATTCATCTCCTTATCGGCCGAAGATGAACGGTGTTGTTGAAGCTGCGAACAAAAACATTAAGAGATCATTCAGAAAATGACAGTCACTTACAAGGACTGGCATGAGATGTTACCGTTTGCTCTGCATGGATACCGTATAACGGCACATACTTCAACCGGGGCAACCCCATTTTCTTTGGTATATGGCATGGAAGTTGTCTTGCCCATGGAAGTTCAGATTCCCTCTTTAAGGATTATAAAGAACTCTGGTTTGAATGAAGATGATTGGATTCAGACCCGGCTTGATCAACTCCATTTGATCGACGAGAAGCGACTCACCGCTGTCTGCCATGGTCAAACGTATCAAAAACGGATGATCAAGGCTTTCAACAAGAAGGTCAGACGTCAAGTATATCAAGTCGGAGATCTCGTAATCAAGCGGATTATCCTGCCGCAAAGTGATCCCAGGGGCAAATGGACTCCTACATACGAAGGACAATTTGTGATCAAGAGCATATTTTCTGGTGGTGCAATGATTCTGACCACCATGGACGGCGACGATTTGCCGCACCCTGCGAACGCAGACATAGTCAAAAGATACTACGCATAAAATAACCCGACGAGTCGGAAACCCGAAAGGGCGGCTTGGGCAAAAATGGGCATCCCGGTGGACCGAAAACCCGAAAGGGCGGTCCAGGCAAATATTAGGGATAAAACAAAAATATGTACACCCGACAAGTTGAAAACCCAAAAGGGAGGCTTGGGCAAAAAGGGGTTTTCCGGTGGATCGAAAACCCGAAAGGGCGATTCAGGAAAAAGTTAGGGAATTAAAGCGTATGACTATGTCTCGTCGGATCACTTTAAGGACAATCTCTTCATCAACCAGCTCCAAGTTTCTAATCAATCCAGTCATCGACAGACGAAGCATTGAATGGACAGATATTCAGAGTTGGGAAGGCTATAATAGAATGGAACCCCATGGAATTGTTTCACATAGCCATCTTTCTTTTGTATAAATTTTTCAATTTTTACGACAACATCCTCTTACTAGGATGGTTGTCCCCTTTGTACAAATATACTCGTAGAAAGTTAATACAAATACTTTTCCAGATACAGAAATTTGCTTTGTCTTCTCTTGCTTTTCTACATTTAGGTTTTATTTTGAGAAACGTTCAATGTTTTGTTAAATAGGCATACGCATTTGAACATAATCATTTCCTTATGAATCGAGAAAGTTGATTACTGATAGGTTAAAGGTACGGATAGATATCTTGATGCCCTTTCAGAAGAAATCACCAGCAGATTTGAAATCCAAATTCCTCAGTCAGAACTTAATTCCTTAAACAGAATTAGACTTCAGGATCCCCGACAGAGAAGGTTTTCCCAACACTGATTTCCCCAGCCATGGAGCCTTCCAGAACTCAATTTCCCTCAGGGTTAAGTTTCAGAATCCCCGGTGGAGCCTTAAAAATCTGAAAATCCAATCCCCAGCTGAACCAGGCTAGTGAAACTTCTCCCCATAGAGGTACTTGCCGTCAAACTGAAGATTCTCAGTCATATCTCTCCAGCATAAGTCTATCAGGTCCTGAATTCCCCGGTAGAGACCTTCAGAAATTCTCATTCCCTGCAAGTCACCAAGGAATTCCAATCCCCCTGCAGTGGTCCTAGGATTCCCCAACAATTGAAGATCTCGTATCCTCCAAGCAGAGTGAAGACTCTCATTCTCAGTTCCTCACAGGATGATCAGATGTTCTCCAGTAAAGATCTCCCGAAGACAAGAATCCCCAGAAGATTGGTATACAACCCAAGTTCCTAATTCTCCAACAGTAATCGACAAGGATGTTCCATCCTCAGCAATCAAAACTCTTGTCTTCCCCTGCAGCAGTCAAAGATTCACTTGCCCGACGACAGTCAAGATTCTTTGTTTCCAGGATTCATCTATCCTCAGCAAGACAACTCTTCAGCTTACATGCGCATTCATTTACATTCATATCATAAACATTGATATAACATGTATATTACATCATACATATCATGCAACATAACTTTGGGTTTTTAGCTAACATTTCATCTTTTTCAGGATGAGATTAAAAGGCTATCATTAACAATTATTCAGATACGGTATGGATACACCCCAGACACGGCGGTCATTCTATTACTCATTCAGAATTTATTCAGATACAGTATGGATACACCCCAGACACGGTGGTCATTCTATTACTCATTCAGAATCTCAAGTCAGATACAGTACAGATACACCCCAGACACGACGGTCATTCTACTACTCATTCAGACTACAGTAATCAGATACAGACTAGATACGCTCCAGACACGGCAGCCATTCTATCTCTTATTCAGATTCACTTATCCACCTCAAGGTTTAATGCATTCCAAGCACGGATACCATTTTGACCCATACAACATCAGTTTGATTCTCCCCAGTGCGTTCGCCACGGAAGTCATTCTGTCATTTATCTAGATCCCAGTTACAGTTTCAGATACACTTCAAACACAGAAGTCATTCTATTACTCATACGGATCTCAATCCTAGTTACAGTTTCAGATACACTCCAGACACGGAAGTCATTCTGCTACTCATACAACTTTCAACTTCAGATACAGTCCAGATACGCTCCAAACATGGTTGCCATTCTGTCACTCATTCAGAATTTGTCCCCAGCATGCAGTTGCTCCATACAGATGTTTCTCTGTTACCCAGATACAATACAGATACACTCCAGACACGACAGTCATTTTGATATTCGTTCTACTTTCAAACACAGTTACAGCCCGGATACGCCCCAGACACGGAGGCCATTCCTCTGCTCATACAAACTCAGTCCTTAGACGCAGTTCAAATACATTCCAGACATGGATACCATTTTGATCCTCATTCTTCTGACCCATCACACTGCGGTTCAACAAACTTTCCAGATGGCATCTTTAAGCCCATCTCCGACAATGTTCCGTCACCCTTCAGATGGCATCTTTAAGCCCATCTCCAAATGGAATCTCTAAGCCCATTCCCGCATCCATTGTTATGATGAGTGCAAATTTAAGGGCACTCTAGTGTCCAATCTCCTTTTACCTTCGAGACGCGAAAGGCAAACCTGCCAATCTAACTCTTCAGGTGCAAGAAGATTGAACAGGGGCAACTGTTGTACCCCAAAATTTTCCCTCCCTTTTCTTCAATATTTTCTCACCACAAGACCCTTGGAGCTCAAGATCAAGTTAGGGTTTGCTCTGCTCAAGACTCCTCCTTGCACTATTGACCCAAATTAGGGTTTGAGTTTGCACAAAGATGTTTTGACCTAAAGTGTCCAAAATGACTTTCATGCTTCATTTTGGACTCTCAAGTTTACCCATACCAAGTTTCAAGCCTTGATTCCAATCTTTGCCCAGTCAATTGGACAATTAACCTAGAAATCAGCTGTATTGGGGAAAAAGTCAACTGTGGTCAATTGACAGTCAAACCTCATGATTTTTGACCCACATCAACATTATGAACTCATATGAACCATTTGGTCAAGTTTGGATCACAATTCCACAAGAAATTTGATCAGATCACCAAAAGGGCAAAATGGTCATTTTTAGGGTTTTGACTGCACAAAGGCAATTTTTGACTGTTTGACCTAGCCAAGGGCAAACCAAGCTCACATATGGACTCAAAGACTCAATGGCATTGTCTTGACATAGTCAACAAGTTCAAAAGATCCCAAATGCACAAGATTGACAGATGAATTTTCCAGTCAATTGATCAATTTTTGACTGTATACTGAAAAGTCAAACTTTGGCTTTTTGGTCAAAATCAAGTGTCAAGATTCATTTTCCATCAAGACATGTCAAATTATGAAACTTGTTCACCAAGAAATCAAAAATCACAAATTAGGGTTTGAAATGAAGAATTTTCATAACTTAGAATTTTTCTAAGTTATGAAAATCCCTAATTTTTTCCTAACTTTGTCCCACTTTCTCATCAAGATGCATTTGGATTCAAGGAAAACTCAAAACATGAAAGTCATATTCCATTGCAAAATTTACAACTTTGATTCACAAAGTTTCCTCAAAAGAAGCTTGTAGCTCAAGTTACAATTTTTGGAACAAGGGTGCAAAACATTCTTAACTTAGAAAATTTTTGACCTATTCTAGGCAGGATTTTTGCCTAACTTCATGGCCACTTTTCACATACTTCCACTTGGAATTTCAACTTGCATTACAAAGATGGATTGTAGTACACATTCCAAGCTTTCCAAAATGTCAAAGAACTCATCAAACAACCTTATGGTTAGGGAGAATCGAATTTGGCAATATGGGCAAAACAGACTTTGTTCATGAACCATTTCCATGTCCATAACTTTGCATTTTTGAACTCAGCATGCTCTAAGCTAGATTACAGGCCTTTTATATCATCCACACTCAATAATTTAATGCAAACCCCTTGTGTTCAAGCCTTATCTTATGTGTTTAACCATTACATGCCAATTTAATCCATAATTAGAAAAAGCAATATATCCATTTTTGAAAAGTTGAACTTTATGTCAAGATTGCAATTTTTGAAGTACAATGCAAATCCTTTTGGCACAAGTTCAGAAACATATCACACTGATCAAGAGGGATGGTTGCAACATGATTAGGGGGGCCTGCACAAGTCTAGAAACCAAGTTGACAATTTTTGCTTAAGTTAGAAGAAACTTGGCATATTGATATCCAACTTTCATTGCTGCAAGAACTAGCTTAGACAAACATGTTAGACACATCCCAAACAACATAACTCAGCTAAGGCACGACCAAAACACCTTCCAAACCTCATTAAACCTCAAAACACCATTGTACTGCACAAAAACAGGGCATCCCTGCAACTTGGCTTCCACAAACATTTCCTCTCGTGCGTTTTGGCTAAAACCTTTGCAAACACATTCCTTATCACCCACTAAAGCTATCCCAAGCATTGGACACGACCTGTAACATCCCTAACACCATTTGCCATTTTCAGTTTTCAACTTTGCAGGTGAACTTCTGTGGCTTGATTTAGCAGGATTCAAAGCATCCCAAGCATTGGAATAGCATCCCTGGACTTCAAGCAAGCTGTACCAATCCTCATCTTGCCTTGAAAGTGCCTCCATTGTCAGACACGATCCAAGCTGAACAGGTAAGTTCATGGACTTCTATCTCTCAATCTAGGAAGAGTTAGCTTTAAGTTTATGAATGAAAAGTGTCATACTCATGTCCCTGAAGCCACTTATATCCTCACTTTCCATTTATATTGCATATGCTGAGAGAATTTAAGACCTGGACATTGACAAAAACTTAAGTTAAGAATTAGGGATGGAGAAATTCTCTCTCATTTCTGAGAGTTAGATCAAGTTCTTGGTATGTATGGAATCGTGGCTTGATGCTTGACATTTTTCATGTTATAAGTTTGTGCTAAAAGTCCAGGAATCAGGATGTTTGAACCAGGAGGGAAAGGCGCGCGTTTTTTGACATTTTTGTCTGGAGGTTGAAGACAACCTCTCTTGGGCTGGGCCTGAGATATTTTTCCTTTTTGCACTTTCATTTTTCACATGCACCCCCTTGGCCCATTACATTTTATTTTCATTATTTTTGACTTTTGATTTTTTTTTCTGACTTATTTATTTTTGTCAAAAGCATAAAAATATTAAAAATATTTTTCTCACATTTTTTTGCATTTTTTGACATTTATTTTGTTTCATTTAGTTTTATATGTAAATAACACATAATATCTTTTATTTAAAAATACTAAAAAATAATACAAACACATTTTATTTCTGATTTTTATTTTTTGTTATCTCTTGAAAACATTTTATAAAAAATATACTTTTTTTTTGTAAATATTAAATATTTTATTTTGTACATATTTAATATATTTAATATATAATATAAATATACACATATTTATTAGGATATTTAGGATAAAAATACAAAAAATATACATTTTTATTTTTATTAATATTTAACTTAAAAAATCACTTTTTTACAATATACTTCCTTTTTATTTATTTTTTGTACATAATTAATAAATATTGCATATATTATATAATAAATACCTTTTATTTATAAAATTAGGGTTTTGCCCTAAATACATAAAAATACCAAAAAATTAATTCATTTTATTTTTGTTTATTTGACACATGAAAAATAATTTTTTTACATAATATGAAAATCATTTTTGCATCTTGCATATTTATTTTATTTTATTTTATTATTGTGCAATTAAATACCTTGTAAAATTTCAATTTGGATGTAATAGTTTTGGTTTAAATTTCTTGCTAAAATATCCCCATTTGAACATTTGTACCCCCATCCCATATTTGTGTTGTAATAACTTAGGACCTTTAAATTTCGCACTTTAAAGCTTTCTAAATATGCCATGATAGAATTAGGGTTTTGTATGCAAATCAAAAACAACAAATAGTTTGACCTAAATTCAAGATAAACAAGCATGAAAATGAACAAACACTAATCACACTTGCACCCCTAGGGTACTCCATTTGTTGCCTTCAATAATGGGCCATATTGCATGTTAGGTATCTTTGGCAAAAACAAAACAATCAAATAATCATAGTCCCTCGATGACGCTTTCAAAAGTTGCCTAAAAATGATCATAGTCCCTCGATGGCGCTTTCAAAAGTTGCCTAAAAATGATCAAGTCCCTTAAAGGAAAAATTGCCCAAAGATACTTGGCACCATTGCAATCATGGTCTAAAGGATGACCCGCGCCCGTCCCGTTCACATCCTAACACAAGATTGTCCACCAAATACAATGGTGGAACAAAATTGTTAAAAGGGTTAAAACATAGCAAAGATCTTTGAGAAATTTAGGGTAGATAGCTCTTGGTTACTTACCAACTTGCAAAACAAAAACACTTGCCTATTTTTCAAAACCACACATCACAACACACTTTCAAAAAACAACTTTCAAAAACAATTGAAAACTTTTCAAAAGACATACACCTTTATATACATCCCAACATGGATCATTACAAAGGTTGCCACCACATTGGCCTCTTTTCAAAACATTTTCAAAACACACACACAAAGCACCATTTCAAACAATTGAAAGCACCATTTCAAACAATTGAAAGCACCATTTCAAACAATTGAAAATCAAGGCAAGTTGATCTAAGCAAGTAACTAAGAGCCCATGGATAACCATGGATAGAAAGGGTGCTAATACCTTCCCTTTCTATAATCTACTCCCCGAACCCAAGAAAATATCTCAAAGGTTTTTGCTGTGCTTTTTAACCTTTCCTTAGGATAAAATAAAAAGTCGGTGGCGACTCTTGCTCAACCAAAACATTTGCGAAAACAAACGCAATACCTCAAGTCAGTTCTCCCACCGTATCCCACTGGGGCAGTGACTTCTACGCTTCACCAGATGCTGAAATACCCAGTCAAGGGAAAAATTGTTACGGTACGAGGAGAGGAGGAGTACATGGTGAGCCACCTCAACTCTTTCCGATATGTGGAGATGGATGGGGAGTTCATTGAGACTCCGTTTCAACATTTTGAAGAAGCTCCCCAGACGCTAGCATCAACTGAAACTGTTACTGAAGATCCTCCAATGAAGATGGCTTCCTTCAAGGATGCCCGGGTTGTGGATGAGAAAGGTGGGTGTGCGAATTGGGGCCAACTCCCTGATTTTGCACATAAGACTAACAAGTTTGGTTTGGGTTTCACTGCAGAAGCTCAAAGGGTTGTTCGGAGTGCGCGGACCGAAGGACTTCCCTTGTTTATCAGTAATTCAGGAGTGAATGCCATTGAAGACGATGTTGAAGAGTATGAGTTTGACAGCTGGATTTACCCCACTACCGATGGTGGACTAAGCAATTGGACGGCAAAAGACTTCGTGCCAATTTCTTTTATTACCCAGTAATGAGACTTTTGTTTTGAATTTGTAACAGACAATTTTTAAACTTTACAGCCCGGTGTCTTACCCGGGGCACCGTGGCTTTGTTTGTGAGGGCTTTATGCGTGTCATCTACATATATCATTAATAAAAGCATTGGACGTTTATTGCATTTCAAATTTTGCGCTCTTTGTTTTTCTTTTATTTTATCTTGCAAATCGACTATTTTACACACACTCACATATACAGGTCTACATTCACTCTGGATCCCACTGATAACGACTCTGCTACTGCCGGTTATGACTTCGAAAGTCTGATCAACTTTTCCGAAGATGAAGGTGAAGATGATTGCGAAGTTCCGGGTGAACTTGCTAGACTGCTACTTCAGGAAGAGAGGGTTATTCAGTCGCATGAGGAGCCGGTGGAATCAGTGAATCTGGGAACAAAGGTAGACAAGAAAGAGGTCAAGATCGGTGCAAAACTGGAGTCTAGTGTTAAGCAACGGCTGATTCAGATGCTGCGTGACTATGTTGAGATCTTTGTCTGGTCTTCTGAAGATATGCCTGGGCTGGATACCGATATCGTGGTTCACCGCTTGCCTTCCAAGGAAGACTGTCCTCTAGTAAAACAGGAAGTTCGCCGAATGCGCCCGGAGATGTTTGAGAAAATCAAGGCCGAAGTGATGAAGCAATTTGATGCCGGTTTTCTAGCAGTTACTTCTTACCCACAGTGGGTTGCCAACGTGGTTTCGGTGCCCAAGAAGGATGGTAAGGTTCGAATGTGTGTTAACTATAGGGATCTGAACAGGGCAAGCCCCAAGGATGATTTCCCTCTACCTCATATCGACGTTCTGGTTGATAACACCGCTCAGCATAAATCTTATCCTTTATGGATGGTTTCTCCGGATATAATCAGATTAAAATGGCTCCCGAAGACATGGAGAAGACAACCTTTGTTACTCAATGGGGTACCTTTTGCTACAAGGTCATTCCTTTTGGATTGAAGAATGCTAGGGCAACGTATCAGCGCGCCATGGTCGCTTTGTTCCATGACATGATTCATCATGAGATTGAGGTATACGTTGACGACATGATTGCAAGATCCCAGACCGAGGAAGAACATATTTACCACCTTCAGAAGCTATTTGACAGGTTGAAGTTGTACAAGCTGAGGTTAAACCCGAACAAGTGCACCTTCGGGGTGAGATCTGGTACGCTGCTGGGTTTCGTCGTAAGCGATAAAGGTATTCAAGTGGATCTTGAAAAGGTGAAGGCTATACAGGAAATGCCAGCTCCTCGAACAAAAAAAGAAGTCAGAGGCTTTCTGGGACGATTGAACTATATTGCCCGATTCATCTCGCACTTGACTGCTACTTGTGAGCCAATCTTTAAGTTACTGAAGAAAGATCAAGTGGTAAGATGGAATGATGAATGTCAGGCCGCTTTCGAAAGGATCAAAGAATATCTCCAACAGCCACCCATTCAGATGCCTCCAGTTGAAGGGAGACCTTTGATCTTATACTTGATAGTACTCGACAATTCAATGGGGTGTGTGTTGGGTCAGCATGACGAGTCTGGCCGAAAAGAGCATGCTATTTATTAACTTAGCAAAAAGTTTACCGACTGTGAGACCCGATACTCGTTGCTTGAGAAAACTTGATGCGCTTTGGCATGGGCTGCTCACCGGCTGAGACAGTATATGCTAACTCACACTACTCTATTGATATCAAAGATGGATCCAATCAAGTATATCTTCGAGAAGCCTGCCTTGTCCGGAAGAATAGCAAGATGGAAGATGATCTTGAGTGAGTATGAAATCCAGTACACGACCCAAAAAGCAATCAAGGGAAGTGTGTTAGCAGATCATTTGGCACATCAGACAGTGGATGATTACCAGTCTATGAACTTTGAATTCTCGGATAAGAATATCATGATAGTAACTGACTGTGAGACACCTGGACCGGATGAAGTAACTAAGAAAGGATCCCGATGGTCTATGTACTTTGATGGAGCTTCGAACGCTTTAGGTACTGGCATTGGCGCCGTGATCATATCTCCTAAAGGCTCTCATACTCCGTTTATCGTCCGACTATGTTTTAACTGCACCAACAACATGGCGGAGTATGAAGCATGCATCATGGGTCTTCGAGCAACAATTGACCTAAGGATTAAGTTTCTAAGTGTCTTCGGAGATTCCGATCTTGTGATCAGTCAGATCAAAGGCGAGTGGGATACGAAGCACCTAAATCTTATTCCTTACAACGAGTATGTGTTGATGTTGCTTCCAAACTTCGAGGAGATAACCTTTGAACACTTCCCTAGAGAGGAGAATCAGTTAGCAGACGCGCTGGCTATGATGTATTCAATGTTCAAGGTCAATTGGGACAATGAGGCTCCCCGGATTATCATTGAAAGATTGGACAAACCTACACATTACTATGACATTGAAACTGGAGAGGTAGCAGATAAAACCTGGTTTCATGAGGTGAAGATGTACATTGAAGCTCAGGAGTACCCCGAGGGTGCATCTGTTAATGATAAGAAGTTTCCGAGGAGGTTCCCGGCGAAGTTCTTCATCAGCAATGGCATCCTTTACAAGCATAACCATGATTCGACCTTACTGTGTTGTGTGGATAAGAACGAAGCAGAAAGGATTATGGTAGAGTTACATGAAGGTACTTTCAGAACTCATTCCAGTGTACACACCATGGCAAAGAAAATCCTACGGGCAGGATATTTTTGGTCCACAATGGAAGCCGACTGTTATCAGCATTCTCGGACCTGTAACAAGTGCCAAGTCTATGCTGATAAGGTGCACATACCTCCAGTTCCTCTGAACGTCTTGAGAGCTCCGTGGCCTTTTGCAATGTGTGGCATTGATATGATCGGCGGGATCAGACCTACAGCGTCCAACGGGCATTGTTTCATCCTGGTAGCTATTGATTACTTTACGAAGTGGGTTGAAGCAGCTTCCTTTGCTACTGTAACCAAGAACGTCGTAGCATGGTTCATTCGGCATAATCTGATTTGTCGATATGGTGTACCAGAGAGGATTATTACGGTTAATGGTACAAATCTCAACAATAAGATGATCACCGAGCTCTGCAAGCAGTTCAAGATATAGCATCACAACTCTTCTCCCTACCGGTCGAAGATGAATGGGGCTGTAGAAGTGGCTAATAAGAACATCAAGAAGATTGTGCAGAAGATGACGGTGACATACAAAGATTGGCACAAGATGTTACCTTTTGCTCTTCATGAGTACCGTACCTCAGCACGGACGTCAACAAGGGCAACACCCTATTCCTTGGTATATGGCATAGAGGCAGTATTGTCCATTGAAGTTCAGATATCCTCCCTTCGAATTACGAAGGATGCAGGTTTGAGCGAAGATGACTGGATTCAGACCCCGCTTGATCAGCTAAATTTAATCGACGAAAAGAGACTTACTGCTATTTGTCATGGTCAGACGTACCAAAAGCGAATGATCAAGGCATTTAACAAGAAAGTTAGACGACAAGAGTATCAAGTTGGGGATCTGGTTATCAAGCGCATTATCCTACCTCAAGGTGATCCCAGGGGCAAATGGACCCCTACTTACAAAGGTCCATTTGTGGTTAAGAACATTTTTTCAGGAGGACATAGTGAAAAGATACTACGCATAATCAAAGACCCGCTAGGTTGACTGGCCTAGGCAAAAATAAGGGCTTCCCAGCGAACCAAAAGGGTTCGGGCAAAAATAAGGCATGAAAATGAAAAAATTGTACACCCGGCAAGTCAAAAACCTGAAAAGGCGGGTTGGGCAAAAAAAGGGTATCCCGGTGGACTGAAAACCCGAAAGGGCGGTCCAAGCAAAAATTAGGGATCAAAGCCTAACACTATGTCTCATTAGATCACCTTGCAACCAGACTTCGGTATCAACTATCAAGCTCAGACGACACTAATCAATATGATCTACCTTCAACCAAGTAGCAAAGTGATGAGATGCTCGAAGACATAAAAGCAATAGCAGAGTTGGAACCCAGTGGGATTATTCACATAGCTGTGTTGTTTAGTTTTTCACAAATTGTGTAAATTCTATTGTTCGACGATGTTCTCTTACTAGGACGTCAACCTCTTGTATAAAAACGCCTATTTACAGGCCAAACTTCAAAATCAATACAATTAATTTTCAGAGAAATTTCAAACTGTTTTTCCTTTTTGTTTTGTTTTGCAAAGAACGTCCAATGTTCATTTTTGATATATGCATTTGACATTAATTGCTGCTCATGGATATTTACATGCAAAACAAAAGACGATTACTCGTAATATCAGAAACAGGGGAAAATAAGAATTGTCCAAACTGTACAGTTGCTCTGTCCACCAGGTACAAGGTAGATTCAGCTGAAGAATATGACCAAGGTGCGTTCACTCTCCGCAGAGTAGGAAAAGGACAGTGATGTTAACTCTCCCCAGTTGAGACTTGCAGCTGTGAATGAATCGGTAATTTTCTCCCCAAACAGAGTTTATCTACCATTAGCACCGAAAGGTCTTAATTTTCCCCAGCGGAGTATAAGAATATTCCCCGGCAGAATATAAAATACCCCTAGTGGAGTTTGAAAATTCTCCCCAGCGCAGTCTGAAAAAGCTTTCCCAGTGGAGTGCGGAGAATCATCCCCAGTAGACTTTGGAAGATTGTCCCCAGTAGAGCCTAAAAGGTTATCCCCAGTAAATTCGCAATTGAAGATCATCCCCAACGGAGTTCATTCCTTTCATAAACAGGAATTCAATCCCCAACAGGATTCAGTATCACCAGCAACGGTAATTCATCCCCAACTGAATTTATCAGTGGAATCCTCTACAGAGCATCTCTTCCCCACAGAATAATCTCCTCATCAGTTTATTCCCCAACGGAGTTATCCTCTCCTGCAGGTTTATTCTCACAATCATCTTCATTCGTTATCCCCGGCGGAAACAAAGAATTCAGCTCTTTTTCTCCAGCAACTATCCGGGATTTATTTTCCCCAGCTAAGAAAATCACATTTCCATACATCATGACACATGCATATACGCATCATACAACACAATCTCATTTTTTTTGAGAACATCATTGGTTGATACATATCATGGATTACATACAACTAACCTTTAACTTTCAGGAAGGATACAGTTAAATTCTCACAAAATTCAAAAGTTTTGAAGCTTTTATTCCAATCTAATTACTAAAAGTTCTTAAATCTCAACAGAATTATCCTCAGTTGAATTACAGACAAGGTCCTAAATCTCGACAAAATTCCTCCGTCGAATTACAGACAGTTCCTAAATCTTAACAGAGTTTTTCTCAGTTGAATTACGGGCGAGTTCTTAAATCTCGATGAAGATGTTTCCCAAATTCGAATTACTGACAAGTTCTTAAATCTCAACAGAATTATCCTCAGTTGAATTACAGACAAGGTCCTAAATCTCAACAAAGTTCCTCCGTCGAATTACAGACAGTTCCTAAATCTCAGCAGAGTTTTTCTCAGTTGAATTACGGGCGAGTTCTTAAATCTCGATGAAGATGTTTCCCAAAGTCGAATTACTGACAAGTTCTTAAATCTCAACAGAATTATCCTCAGTTGAATTACATACAAGGTCCTAAATCTCAACAAAGTTCCTCCATCGAATTACAGACAGTTCCTAAATCTCAGCAGAGTTTTTCTCAGTTGAATTACGGGCGAGTTCTTAAATATCGATGAAGATGTTTCCCAAAGTCGAATTACCGACAAGTTCTTAAATCTCAACAGATTTTCCTCAATTGAATTACAGACAAGGTCCTAAATCTCGACGAAGTTCCTCCATTGAATTACAGACAGTTCTTAAATCTCAGCAGAGTTTCCTCAGTTGAATTACGGGCAAGTTCTTAAATCTCAATGAAGATGTTTCCATCAAGTCGAATTACTGACAAGTTCTTAAATCTCAACAGAATTATCCTCAATTGAATTACAGACAAGGTCCTAAATCTCGACAAAGTTCCTCCGTCGAATTACAGACGAGTTCCTAAATCTCAGCAGAGTTTTCTCAGTTGAATTACGAGCAAGTTCTTAAATCTCGATGAAGATGTTCCCCCCCCCCCCAGTTGAATTACGGGAAAGTTCTTAAAACTCAGCAGAGATGTTCTCTCAGTTGAAGTACAAGCAAGTTCCTAAATCTCAACAAAGATCAGACTTCCCCAGCGGAATCTTCTACAACAACAGGTATACAAGCTCTCGCTAAGGAATCTCTTATGCGATCGACACCCCTTCATATGGCATCTTTAAGCCCATTATACCGCCAGCAATCTCTAAATGGCATCTGTAAGTCCATTCCTGACATCACAAGGCTGATTACCACTTCACGCGAGTGCAAATTTCTCGGCACTCTAGTGTTCAATCATCTTCCACCTTCGGATCACGAAAGGCATGAAAGCCAATCTACATCCTCAGGTTTAAGAAGATTGAACAGGGGCAGCTGTTGTACCCCAAAATTTTCCCTCCCATATTTCTCAAAACATGGCAAGAAAAATCTCCAAATGGCTCAAGGTTGCTCAAGAGTTGGTCAGACAAAGCTATCTCCTAAGGCAGTCTATCCCAAATTAGGGTTTCACATTACATCAAGATTCTTGAGTCCAAATGACCTCAAGTACTCCCCAATATCCTAATATGTTCTCAAGATCATCCATGTCAAATTTCAAGCCTTGCAGAGGAAGTTTGCTCAGTTAATTGCTAAAAGATCCAAAAATCGACTGTGCTAGGGCAAAAGTCAACTGTGACCTACAAACAGTCAAACTTCAAGATTTTTTGTCAACATTCTCATTTTTAAGGATATTTCATCATTTGATCATGGTTTGATCATGATTCATCAAGGATTGCTCAAAATTCATCAAGGTTCAAAAGTTGCTAAATCAGGGTTTTGCAGGAAAAGTCAACTCAACTTTGACCAAGCATAACTTTCTAATACTTTATAATAAATGACCCATACAAATCTCATTTTGAAGAGGATGCAATTCCCTACAATCCATATTCATACCCCAAGTTCAAAAAATGCACTCAAAAGAAGTTATGAATTTGGACATTATAGATCATTTTGAAAAGTCAACAAAAACACCTTTTTTCCAAAGCTTATAACTTGAGAATGGAATTTCAAAATGAGATGAGACAAATAGGGTTGATTAGAGGACATCTCAATCTTTCTAAAAAGTCCAATAACACCTCCAAAAGTTCAAAATTGAAGAAGTTATGCATTGTTGAAGTTGGACTTTTTTGCAAAATTGTCAAAAGTCAACTATCCCCAAAACTTCAAATTTTGCCAAATGGCCCCATTCTTTTTCACTTGATTTGAGTTTGCATTGTATCCCACGTGATCCATCCTTGGCCATGTGTCCATATCATTTTTTTATTAATTATTTTGATTTTATTTGAATTAATTTGATTTAAATCAAAATAAATCAAATAAAAATCCAAAGGCATTGATAACAAAGATTTTATGTTGATTTCAGGTTCCATTATGCAGCTGGCCATCATCAAATTCGTATCAAATCAATTGTGTGCAAAAAAGATTGAAATCAAGCAAGTTTGGAAAGCTTTTATGGAAGAATCAATTCAAATATGCAATCATCAATGTGGGAAGATTTGAACAACAAATGTTACCCTAATCCAATGTATAATACATAAGCAAGCTACATGCACGAAAATCAGGGTTAGAGAGCATTGGTAGAGACATAACCAAAGTTGCAAAAATCATAAAAAAGCTTGAGATCAAAATCAAAGTTAGTGGAATTTTCAGGACTTGAGACTTGTCTCAATCGATTGCTGGCCATCCCCACAAGTTAATCCGATCCAAACCATGCATTTTCAGACCTCCAAGAGCGTTGTAAGTAGTCCACGAATCCACTGCATTTTTGAAATCGAAACTCACTATTCTCGCATCCATTGAATGAACTAATTGCATATTTGTAATTCTCACATCATTTACAAACTTTTGGCATCATTTGATTTCATTTATTTGACCGGTATCAAGATCCACCATAGCTAGGTTTCTTTGTTTGTTTTTAGGGCTTTCTGTTTCAGGTGAAATTGGCCTTAATGGTGGTTATAGCTGTGATCAGAGAGATGAGACGAGGCTAACCATGGTCATGGATTCCATTTATATGGCCTGGAGAAAGTTTTAGAACGAACCTGCATTTTTAGCTGCAGATAGAAATCTGCAGGTAAAGTTACAGTGATGGGAGGACAAGGACGATGAGGTGTCATCCGTCCATTTTCCCATTCAAATATTACGCGCTTTTTTTTTATTTTTTCTGGCATTTGATTTATTTTCATATATTATATTTCTTTCGCGTTACAATAATAAAAACAACAAGTTGGCCTAGTGGTGGCCACATAGGCGTTCAAGGATCCAAAAGCTAGAGGTCAGGGGTTCGATCCATGCCTCCAGCAAATTTGCATTTTCTTCTTATTTTTCAGGAGATCCAGTGCACATGCCATTCTACAATACACCATACACCCTCATCAATCCAAGCGCCAGATGGCCAATGGCCAGATCTGATGGTCAGTGATTGGAGGTCCACCAAAGAGCCAGTCAACGCGCCTACACAGGATCCCAAAAGTCCACCTGGACCATCAACAAATGGGCCAATGAATTTTCTTTTCAGACCCTCCAAATCAGGCCCACTTCCTCCTTTCTCTTATATTTTTTTCCATTTCTTTTATCCAATAAAATTTTAGATTTCTTTTTTTTAATAAATACCAACTAATTAATTTAGGTTTTTTTTAAATCTAGGAAACTTTAACTTATTTTTGTAAATAAATAAAAGTAATTAGAAATCATTAGGTTTTAATTCATTTAATTATTTTTATTTTCTTTCTTAAAATAATCAAAAACTCCAAAAATATGTTATTTATTATTTAATTTATTTTATAATTAATTTAGTATTTAATTTAGGATTAATTTCTTTTCTTAAAACAAAAACAACAAACAAAAAACATTTTCTTTTAGAAAAGGGTCAAAACCCTAATTCGCATTCGATTTAATTTCGCGTCGCGTTTTACTTTTGTTTATCCAATTAATGTACCTGCTTCCGGTATGTAATAGATAATTAGGACATTTTATTTATTTACCGCTTTATTTTATTTTATTTTCAAAGGGTTGCTTTTAGCAATGTAAATACCCGACGCCTTGTAATTTAATTTCCGCACTTTAAATTTCTGCAAATTATAACTCCTAGATGTTTGATAATAGGGTTTGCATGACAAGACTGAATGCTTAATCTTAAAATCAAATTAGATCACCCTTAACACGTGCAAAGATAAAAATAACTGAAAACGATACACTCGCACATGCGCACTCTTAGGGTACACCCCACTTGGTTGCCTTCGTACACGGTCATTGAGTATAGGTCGCTTTAGAGGTTGCCCTCTTGTCTAAAAGATCATAGTCGCCTCAGAATGGTTCCCTCGGATATTGTTGCCTCAAACAAATTATCTAAGACTTTAGGGTTATCGCTAAGGCGTCCTAACATTGCTTTAGTGACCGTAAGTCCCACATTCGAATTGAACCTTAAACTCCAATGACGGTGCTACCTAATCATCAATAGTGGGATAGAATTGTCTAAAGGAAATAAGCATAGAACGATTCCTTTTTCGAGTAGGTAGATAGTTCTTATATAATTGCTCATTTAAAACAAAACAAAATTTTCACACTTACACTCCTTTTTGAACAAAGTTTTCAAAACACTTCATTACACTCTTGAGGACAGAAGCAAGAGTTAAATCGAAGTTTTAAAACAAAAACTTTTTCAAAACCCACAAGCACAAAGAAAAAAATTTTGAAAACAATTGAGCAAGTTCCTAAGAGCCCGTGGATAACCACAGATAGAAAGGGTGCTAATAACTTCCCTTTCTATAATCTACCCCCCGAACCCGAGAAATATCTCGAAAAAGGAATTTTTTTGTGCTTTTTTCCTTTCCTTGTTGGATAAAATAAAAGTCGGTGGCGACTCTTGCTTACCGCGATATTTTGCAAAAACAAACGCAAAACGCAAACCAGCATTCCAAAAATCAGTCAGTTCTTCCCATCGTATCACACATATATAAGTCAGTTCACAACACATGGTTAATGAAAATGAAAAGTGAGCATATGGTTATCTTCAGGGCAATGACATCTACATTTTATCGTCACAAATGAACCACTAATGATGCTTGTATGAAGAGTTCAAAGTCAAGAAAACTTACCTTGAAACTGAAATTCGTGTTTTGATTTAGAATTGATGTATTGTCTTGGGGAAGTCAAGTTGTTGGTGGCTGTTTTTGAGTTTGGAAAATGGTGATAATGATGTTACAGAAGTTTCTCTTGTGTTTTAACAACTTCTATATGATGTATATGAAGTATTTGGGTGGTTTGTTTGGACAAGATTTGCAAGGTTTGAGAGGTTTGAAGATTTTGGTTTCAAAGCTCAGAAATAGAGGTTTTTGTGGACAATTATGGTTTTTAGAGTATAAGGGGGTTTGAGGATTTTTCAAGACACAAGAATCAGGCTCCTTTAACTTGAAAATGACCTCTATATTTATAGAGAAAAGGTTTGGGAAGTTGAAGTAATCAGATTTTGCAAGATCACATGTTGGTTTGGTTGGAATGCAAATATCAAGTTATGTCAAGTCTTCCATTGTCCCAAGATGAAGTACCAAAGTTTCTGGTATAGAGGGGCTACTTTCCATGATTTATGGTGGAGTATAATCAGAAGTAAGCAAGGTATGGTCTCAAGACAAATTTTGTACCAAAAAGCTTGCTTTTCAAGAATAGCAACGATGCCTTTATGCCATAAATGGAAAGATCTTTTGGACAATGGCTCAAACAATTGGGTAATAGCTCAAGAGTAGGTGTAAGCATTAAATTATGGTGAGATTTGCAATTTAGAAGGCCTGCAACACAAGATTATGCAGCATAACATGTAGATTGGATTATGTGTTCTTCACCAAAAATGATTTGTAATTTAAGAATGGATGTCCAACTTAATGCCTTTGAATCTCCCAGATCAAGTATGATAAATTCATTCTCTTTATGTTTTTCAAAGCTTGAATAATTGTCTACAACTTTCATGTTGACCATTTTGGATAAATAAAATTGGAACCTGATGAAAATTGGCCAAGAAGTTGAGATAAAAACTGACCAAAACCTGTTGAAAATTTCTCTAAGTGTTTTATGAAAAATGTCATGATTTTAGGTATTTATAACTGAAAATCCAAGCACTCATAGGACTTTATAAGCAAATCAAAGTTGTAGGTCTCATCAAGATCTACAACTTTCATGTTTAAAGTTTTCTTTAAATCATCTTGCATCTTGGTGAAAGATTGGCATGAAGTAATGAAATTATCATGTATAAAAACACTTAGAAAAAATTTCCAAGTCTTGAAAAGTTTGGCTTTTCACATTGACTTTTAACTTTCATGATTTCTTTATGATCAAGCTTCATATTTTTAAATATCTTGGTGAATTGTGATATTTGAAATTAAATTTTGACCAAAAAGTCAAAGTTTGACTTTGTGTATCAGTTGACTTTTCATTAGTTGATCAAATTTCAACTATCAATTCATTGATCTTGAGGAATGTTTTGAACCATGAAATTAGGTCAACATGTTGTACTTGAATCCTTTAGAGTATGCTTCAAGCCATTAGATAATTGAGTGCTTTTCTTGAGGGATTCTGATCAATAATTGATAAAATGATGAACATGACTTTAAAATGTTGATGTTGGACAAAAATCATGAAGTTTGACTTAGGTTGACCACAATTGACATTTTACCCAATGCATCTGATTTTGGGTCATCTGATCAATTGATTGAGTAAACTTGTGATCCAAGACTTGAAACTTGACATGAGTAATCTTATAGGTCTGTTATGATCCATGAAAGTAATTTGAGGCATTATAAGTCCAATTTTCCTTGTGAAAATCAAAACCCTAATTTGAAGCATCAATATTAACGAGATGGTTTGACCAAGTCAACACTTGTGCAGTTTTGAGCCATTGAAGATCTTTGTGAGAAATGTATTGAGAAATGAGAAGGAAAATTTTGGGGTACAACATGTTGGACCTGACATATTCCAACAGACTATCGATAAGATTAAGATAATTCACGAGAAGATGAAGTCTTCTCAGAGTCGTCAAAAGTGTCATCATGATAAAAGGAGGAAAAGACTTGGGTTTGAGAAGGGAGATCGTGTGTTTCTTTGAGTTACTGCAGTAAAAAATGTTGGTCGAGCGTTAAAGCTGTAAGTTGACACCATATTTATTGGTCCTTATCAGATTTCAGAGAAGGTAGGAAAAGTTTCTTATCAGATTGCCTTGCCACCGTCGCTCGCTAATCTCCCTGATGTGTTTCACGTGTCTCAGTTGAGGAGATACATTACAGATCCGTCTCATGTGGTCCAATTAGATGATGTACAAGTAAGATATAACCTGACTCTGGAGGCATCACCTATGTGAATAGAGGACTGGGAGTTGAAATAACTTTGTGGTAAAGAGATTTCCTTGATGAAGGTAGATTGGGGAGGAGCAACGAGTGGAAATGTGAATTGGGAACTCGAGAGTCAGATGAGGAAGTCTTATCCTAAGTTGTTTATTTGAGGTAATTTTGGAGGATGAAAATCTTTTAAGTGAGGGAGAGTTGTAACACCCCTAATTTCATTTATTAATTATTTATTATCTATTTATTTTATTAATTATTATATGATATAGTAATTAATTAATTTGTGTGATTTTATGGAAATATGAGTTATTTGAATTAATTGGTGACGTGCGATATATGATTTATTCTCTTAATTGTGAAATGTGTTATATGTGTAGTAAGTGTGAGAATAACATTATTAATTAATTGGGTCTTGGTATATTGGGTTAGTATGAGAATGAGACATTAACCCATTAGTGATAATGGTTAGTAAGAGTTTTTTAAAACAAAGAGAAATATAATTAGAAAGAAAGAATCAAGAGAAGAGGAAAAGAGGAGAAAAGGGAGAAAAGAGAAGAGAAGAAGATAGAACCCTAGAAAGGGATCTACATCCAAGGTAAATGTGGTTTTCATTTTATTATGGGAGTATGTGATGTATGTAATGGGTAGATACATGATTTAGGGATTTTGTTTTTTAATTTCTATATTTTAACAAGTTAGGGTTTTTGAGTGAAATCCATGATATTGATGTTTGAATCATGTTTGGGTGTTCTAAATAGAAACTACATGTTACTTATGTATCTTAATGCCATAAATCGTAGAAACTTGGGTGACAAAATGGGTTTTTGGAGTTAAAACTCGAACTGATGTGATGTTGTCTTTGCATAATTCATTTTGTAGAATTCGCAGAGCGCACTTAGCGCGGATTTCCATGCTTAGCATGAAAGCTACTGACTTGAGAGAGCTTAGTGCGAAAGAGTGCACTTAGCGCGACCTGCAATGTGAAATTTTATATTTTATTTAATTTATGTGGAATCTTTTATGCTTATGATTTATAAGTGATTACCATGAATTTTAATAATTTATTAAATGTGTATTGGATAGGTTTTGGATGACTTTTGATGAAAACATAACACTTGAATTTTGTGTATATGTATGTTGTGAATTGATGTTGGGTGTGAATAACATGGTTTGGTATTACTTTCTATATGTTATTGTGGTGTGTTGATTTGATTAATGCTATGAGAATGCATTGTATGTGAATGATGACATGAATTATGTATGTTTGTGCAATAGTGAGATAATTCAAATATGATGAATTATGTGATATATGCTTGTATAATTCAGATTAAGAGATGGTCTTAATTGCATATGATTGTTGAGATTGCACATGCATCATATTTTGTCAAGAGGCAATGTTTGCTAGCTTTTGCAATGTTTTAACTGGCTTTTAATACAAAGTCGTTACCCTTAATTTTTATCCTAAGGAAGGGAGTATAAAGGAATAACCCAAAAAGTTAGAGATTCTAGGTTTTTAGACTTGGTTCTGGATGAAGAGAAGGTGTTAGGAACCCCTCATTTACCTTTTTCACAAGGATACTAGGTTAGAAGAACACTTTTTAGGAAATAGAGTTTTAATTATTAATAGGGGAACTCACCACAATTTTAATCATATGCCTACGTATCCTCTTATGAGGAATCAGAGTCCCGATTCGTAGTTCGTAGTTGGTTTGTATTTTTTATGGGTTAAGAATTATATTTGAATTTCCCGCATACTCAGTCTAGGTATATGAATAGCGGAAATATTAGATGGAGTACGCATTCAATCCAAATATACTCGTAACCCTTTTTGAAGATTAATTGTTAGATTAATTTGATTTACAAAAATAATTTGTCGTTGGTTAAGTAGTTTTTATGTATTAATTGTAAAATTAATTATCTTATTATGCATGCTTAAAATAATTTAATTTAATGCAATAAAATATTGTTTGATTTATAATAATAAAATATATTAAAATTATAAAAATTTAAATATAATAATTATAAATAATAAATAAATAATAAATAAAAAAAGATATAAATTAGAAAAAACGCAGGGGGGTGCATACTAGGTTAGGCTAGTAAAATGTGGAGGTGTTAATAGAATGGGCCTGAACTCAGATGTTGAATTCGGGCCCAAAAGAGAAGGGGTATGTTTTAGAGTTAGGAAGTAAAATGGAGGGTGTAGGAAGTAGGGGGCCTAAGTCCAGATTTTCGATTGGGCCCATTAGGCTGAGGGAGGTGTGTTGTTGTGTGTATTCGAAAACAAAAAAAAAAGAATGGGGTGTGGATAGTAGGGCTAAAGCCCATAAAACACTCCAGGGGCCCAACAAAGTTAAGGGCGCGTTGGGATCGCGTAAGTGCATGTGTATGGTGCCATCATGGGCTAGCGGGATGTTTAGCGTACGATGGTGATCAGATGGTCATGATGGAGGGAACACGGTAACTGTTATAGTCGACACACGTTTGATTATTGAACACAATATATTTTCTTTTAACAAAATATTTTTCATTTGTTATTTCCTTTCCTCTCTGCCTCACTTATGTTTTTTCTCCTCCCATTCTCTCAATGACAAACAACAATGAAACCCTAACATCACCGCGACAGTGTAACATTTCTCTCACCCCTCCATAAAACAATAACCCTTACAACGATCCAAACAAAAAAAACAGAAAAAAACAATACAAGCTAAGTGGTTACCGTCTGTGCCGTGATTTGTTTTTTCTTATGTTCCATTCGTGACTCTTTCTGATATCTCCCTTTTCGCCCTGTTTTTGCAGGTACAATGACATTGTTTTGCTGATGGTGACAATGACGACGCTCAAAGGGGTCTAGGGTTTCAGATGTTGAAACCCTGGATCTAGGAAAGCAACTCTTCTTCTTTCTCTGTTAAATTTTCTTTCTGCTCGATATTTTTTTTTTGTAAATTTCCATCTTTCCCTGTTCTTAGTATTCTTTAGGTTTTTATAGCATTTTTAGGAATTTGTAAATTAGGAAATGCTTTAATCTGGCTGTAAAATTAGAACAATTTTCATTGTATTGATTAAGAATCTGATTTCCCCTGTAATTTATGATTTGGATTTTATTGTACTTTTTATTAATTTGTTTCTGTATTAGTCGATCTCCTTTATGTTTTTGTTGATTCTGTTTTGGAATGAGTTTTGAATGCGAGATCTGCTTTTGCATGCGATTTGAACAATATGTATTTAGCATATTAAAACAATGTGTTTCCTTTTTCTGATTGATACAGTAAGTGTTTGTTTGGCATTTGGGACAAGCTTTTCGGACTTGGACTGTAAAGGCTGGGCTTTGCGCTTT
This sequence comes from Vicia faba, assembly GCA_948472305.1. Taxonomy (NCBI): domain Eukaryota; kingdom Viridiplantae; phylum Streptophyta; class Magnoliopsida; order Fabales; family Fabaceae; genus Vicia; species Vicia faba. The sequence goes on along the minus strand of OX451737.1, from coordinate 1,408,778,412 downwards.
GGGCTTCTATGTTAATGTTTCCAAAAATTAAAACAAGTATATTCTTTTAGTTAACTTATATAAAAATAACAATAATAATAATGGTTATAATACATATGAAAATAGTAATAAAAAATGATTAATATTTTAATAATAATAATAAAGATGTTATAATTTTAATTGAGAATAATGACTTTGATGAACCAGTACTAATTACTTAACATTTTTAAAATAATTCTAATAGGACCAAAAAACAGTTTGGGATAAAGACTTGAAATGGGCCCAATGCTTACTATTGGGCCATTCATCTCAACAAAAACTCTCCTCCTCTCCTCTGCTTAAATGTGCCTATTTGTTTTGGGTTAAAAAGTGATCCCCATGAACTTTAAAAAGCCCTTTTTTCTTTTATCAATGATTTTTCCCTTAGTTAATAACCAAATAAGTTTTAACAAAAAAGTTTTAATAATTAATCAACAAAAATTGTTAATTAGAACAACATAATAGTAATGTTAATAATAATATGATTAAAACATTTTTCAAAACAAATAAAAAGGCTTAACGGGCCATATATGTTTAGATTGGACCTTAACAATAAAAAAATTACCCATACACTTCCTTGATTAAAACAATACACCTCTCCTTTTCCTAACATGAGATGGAACTAAATTTTTACATGGGTCAAGAGACTAAAATGGTCTTTATGATTCTAGAAGGCCCACTAACTCTTAATTAAAACACAAAACCCTACGTAGCAATGCACCTCCCTCTTTAACTTGGAGTGGACCTTTAAAAGCCTAATGGGCCATCAGATATTAATGGTCCATTTTGGATCAATATACCATTCTTTGACTTTAAATCCCCATGAGTATTTAACAAATAATGGTTTATAAAGCAAAGAGATAATTTTGGAAATTAGTAAGGGATAGAAATCTAGAAGGGCAAATTTGGGGTATGACAGCTGCCCCTATTTAATTGCCTTTCGATTGAATGGTGCGAGAATACGAAGGTCTCGCACATTTGATCAGAAGTTTATTAAATATTGGAAGACCCAAAAATTTATCTGAGAGATTATAAGGATACTATGTACAACATTCCCATGAGTGTGAAGAATAGGCATAAATGATGATGTATCATCTTACCAGCGTTTGAACCAAAGTTGATCTGATTTAGACATGACGACGCAGATGACTTGTCAATATCTAAAAGAAATTGTAAAATTGTGCATATTTACCGTAACCTAGGAGGTAAATGATACAAGTTTGAAAAATAAACTTACTAATGCCTGGGGACTAATATAGTAAGTTTTGGTTTGATTTGATTTTTTTTATTCATCGCAACCTAGGGGATGGATAAAATAAAGTCTGATAACACATTGTTGCATGGAGACTGATGCAATAGATTATGCAGGTACATGCACATATCTATCGTAACCTAGGGAATAGATATTTGAAAAGGATCTTGATAACAACATCGCTATATGGAGCCTGATATAATGAATTATATTGCAAATTTCGCACATGCGTGTATATCGCAGAGAAAGTTTGATAACAACATTGTTGCATAGAGTCTGATGCAATGAGTTATATTGTAGAAAAAGTTTTTTTTGATGATCAAATCCTAGATAACTAAATCAAATATGAGATTGGATTTTTACTGGTCGTGTCTGTTCTTAACCAAGGTAATGATCTGATGGAGGGACCAAAGATATTGGTTTCACCCAAAGTATGTTTGGAAAAATGCCATGTGTGATGTATATGCACCGAGTGTGTGTGTATGCCCCAAATATTACATATGTACTAAATGTGTGTATATGCCCTAAAATGTTTATGAAAGATGTTTTCGATATTCTCTCCTTTTAAACTATTGGTTTTGTGTTGTCAACTCCCTGATGTTGTGTGTTGCATCGTCATTATATCTTTGAATTGGTTTGAACATGATGAAAAATGTGTCAACCAGATCTTGATATTTGTGTTGTAGGTGCAAGCATAGTTATGGACGTAGACATTGATATTGGCCTGGACGTAGACATAATCATGGACATAGGCGTGAGTGTGGAAAATAAGCATAGATGTGGACGCAGGCGTGGATTCTCTTTCGATGTTTTTCTAACCAAAATGCTTTTCAATGTTTTATCAAGTGCTTTTATTTTTTGAATCCCCAAAATGATATCAAGATAGTATTCACAAGAAATAATCGTAGTATTTTGCAAACAAGTCTGAAAAGGAGAATCACAATTGAAAGATGGAAAAAATTAAATGTTTTATTGATGCCTCTGAATTGGCACGAGTACAAGATGTAATTCCTTAAAAGAGGTAATTACAAAAAGTTTTTAAAACTATAAATGGAAATGAAAATGATAATTGCTACTGCTGTTTCCCCAATGTTCTCTTGATAGCTCCAATCTTCTTTGCTTTTGAGTTGAATGATTTGTATCCATCTCTTCTTTTATGGTTTGTAGTCACAGTTCTTAGATCACAGTCTTTTTGTTCTTTATTTCTTTGAATAAGATCCCTAAATTTTTCTTGGATTGCGCTTTCAGGTTTTCAATCCACTAGGATAATTTTTTTGTGTATGTTCCTAATTTTTTCCTGGATTTCCTTTTAAGATTTTCAATCCACCAGGATGCTCCTTTTTGCCTAAGTCGCTCGTTTAAGGTTCGAGCTTAGCGAGCTTTTTATACATAGTATTTTTTGACTACGTCTGAATTTTCCAAGTGTGGTAGTTCTTCCCCATCCATTATTGTGAGGATGAGACCACCACCAGAGAATGTAATTTTTACCATATATGGACCTTCGTAGTTGGGTGTCCATTTACCACGTGAATCGAGGCGAGGTAGAATAATCTTCTTGAGCACTAAATCCCCTTCTTTGAATATTCGAGGGCAAGCTTTTTTGTCGAAGGCTTTCTTCATTCGCTTCTGATATAATTGACCATGGCACAAAGCTGTCAAGCGTTTCTCTTCAATGAGGTTGAGCTAATCAAGTCATTTTTGAATCCAATATGCTTCTTTAAGATTTGTTTCCATTAGAAATCGAAGTGATGGAATCTCTATTTCAACCGGGAGTACTGCCTCTATGCCATATACTAGAGAGAAAGGAGTCGTACTGGTTGATGTGCGTACGGAGATACGATAGCCATGTAGAGAAAATTGAAGAATTTCATACCAATCCTTGTATGTCTTCACCATTTTCTGAATGATCTTCTTGATGTTCTTATTGGCAGCTTCAACGGCTCCATTCATTTTAGGTCAATATGGTGAGTAATTATGATGTTCGATCTTGAAATCGTTGCATAACTCCTTCATCATTTTGTTGTTTAGATTATACTCGTTATCCGTTATGATTCAGTTTGGAACCTCATATATGCATATGAGATTTTGTTTGATAAATCGAGTAACCACCTGGCTTGTCACGTTTGCATAGGATGCTGCTTCTACCCACTTGGTGAAGTAATCAATGGAGACTAGTATGAACTGGTGTCTGTTAGATGCTTTCGGTTCGATCATGCCTATCATATCAATTCCCCACATCAAAACGGACAAGGAGATCTTATGACATTCAGAGGCGTAGGTGGCACATTCGTTTTGTTTGCGTAAATTTGACACTTGTGACATGTTTTTGCATAATGATAGCAATCGGCTTCCATTGTTAACCAATAATAACCTGCTCGCATGATTTTTCTTGCCATGTCATGCCCATTTGCGTGAGTTCTAAAAGCAACTTCATGGATTTCTCTCATAAGTGTATCTGCTTCTTGTTTCTCCACACACCTAAGTAGCACCATATCGTAGTTTCTTTTGTATAAGACATCACCACTCAGATTTTTTTTAGGCTAGCCTTAGTAGAGTTTGTTTATCAATGATAGATGCAATTTCTGGATATTCTTGTTTTACAAGGTACCTCTTAATGTCATAGAACCAGGGCTTGTCATCTGGTTCTTCTTCAATAGAAAGGAAATGTGCAGGCTCTTCAAAATGTCTGATTGTAATCTGTGGCTCGTGGTTTGGCCAAGTTACCATGAACATGGCTGATATGGTTTCCAAGGTGCCTACCATCTGATTTTCTTCTCATGGGATATGACTGAAGGTAATCTTAGTAAATTATGCCGCTAGCTTTAAAACATGATCTCGATATGGAATAAATTTGGGATGCTTAGTGTTTCATTCACCTTTTACTTGGTATATGACTAGTGTGGAGTCTCCAAATACTTCGAGATATTTGATTCTTAGATCAATGTCAGCTTTCAGACCCAGGATGCAAGCTTCATATTCAACGATATTATTGGTGCAGTCAAAACATGACCTTGCAGTGTAAGGATTTTGATAATTCTTCGAAGAAGTTAAAACTTCCCCGATACCATACCCTAGTGCATTTGAAACTCCATCGAACATGAGTGTCTAACGTGCCCCTAGTTCTGGTCCTTCGTCGGGTCTTGGTATTTCGTAGTCACCTATAACCATGACATCTTCGTCTGGTAAGTCGAACTTCATTGGTTGATATTCTGGAAATGGTTGATGAGCTAGGTGATCTGTAACAACCTATTTCCCCAACGGTAAATTTTAATAAAAAATCAAAGTAAAATAAAAATCCAAAATAGGATTTCACATCATTCAACAAATTCAAATTTACTTAGTTAAGATAAGACAAATACATAACACACATTTCAGATGAACCGAAAACATTTCAACATAATCTTCAAACTTCAACTTTATTAACGCATCGAAAAGAATTTCATAATTATTCTAAAATCTTCAACCATTATAAAATTAACAATTTAATCAATTAAAAGAGAGTCTACAACACTCCTAAAATCATCAAAAAGACATTAATTAAATAAAACAATCGAGCATTCAACCCCCCGGTGTTGTGTATCATAGAAATGAAACCCACTCAATAATAGAAAGCAAACTCTTCTAGACTCCGCGACTTTGCACTACTCTTGGCTATATGCATGTTACCCACGTGGAGGCAACATTTTTAAACAGTAAGGGTGAGATATCATAACAATATAATATGTTATATAATCATAAGTAAACAACAGATATGTCATTCAAGAATTAGAGTTTGATAGTTATTATTCATAGTTTTATACCCAAAAATTTGCCCTCCCATTTATTCAAGACATCCTCCTAGGGTTTTCATTTGCTCAAGGTTGCTCAAGAATTGATCAGACAAATTCTCCTCCTAAGCAATGGACTTAAAACTAGGGTTTCACTTTTCTCAAGGAATATTGGGTTTATAAGACCTCAAGTGGATTTCATAATGATAGCAATCGGCTTCCATTGTTAACCAATAATAACCTACTCGCATGATTTTTCTTGCCATGTCATGCCCATTTGCGTGATTTCTAAAAGTACCTTCATGGATTTCTCTCATAAGCGTATCTGCTTCTTGTTTCTCCACACACCTAAGTAGCACCATATCGTAGTTTCTTTTGTATAAGACATCACCACTCAGATTTTTTTTAGGCTAGCCTTAGCAGAGTTTGTTTATCAATGATAGAGGCAATTTCTGGATATTCTTGTTTTTCAAGGTACCTCTTAATGTCATAGAACCAGGGCTTGTCATCTGGTTCTTCTTCAATAGAAAGGACATGTGCGGGATCTTCAAAATGTCTGATTGTAATCTGTGGCTCGTGGTTTGGCCAAGTTACCTTGAACAATGCTGACATGGTTTCCAAGGTGCCTGCCATCTGATTTTATTCTCGTGGGATATGACTGAAGGTAATCTTAGTGAATTATGCCGCTAGCTTTAACACATGATCCCGATATGGAATCAATTTGGGATGCTTAATGTTCCATTCACCTTTGACTTGGTATATGACTAGTGTGGAGTCTCCAAATACTTCGAGATATTTGATTCTTAGATCAATGTCAACTTTCAGACCCAGGATGCAAGCTTCATATTCAACGATATTATTAGTGCAGTCAAAACATGACCTTGCAGTGTAAGGATTATAATAAATCTTCGGAGAAGTTAAAACTTCTTCGATACCATACCCTAGTGCATTTGAAGCTCCATCGAACATGAGTGTCTAACGTGCCCCTGGTTCTGGTCCTTCGTCGGGTCTTGGTATTTCGTAGTCACCTATAACCATGACATCTTCGTCTGGTAAGTCGAACTTCATTGGTTGATATTCTGGAAATGGTTGATGAGCTAGGTGATCTGTAACAACCTATTTCCCCAACGGTAAATTTTAATAAAAAATCAAAGTAAAATAAAAATCCAAAATAGGATTTCACATCATTCAACAAATTCAAATTTACTTAGTTAAGATAAGACAAATACATAACACACATTTCAGATGAACCGAAAACATTTCAACATAATCTTCAAACTTCAACTTTATTAACGCATCGAAAAGAATTTCATAATTATTCTAAAATCTTCAACCATTATAAAATTAACAATTTAATCAATTAAAAGAGAGTCTACAACACTCCTAAAATCATCAAAAAGACATCAATTAAATAAAACAATCGAGCATTCAACCCCCCGGTGTTGTGTATCATAGAAATGAAACCCACTCAATAATAGAAAGCAAACTCTTCTAGACTCCGCGACTTTGCACTACTCTTGGCTATATGCATGTTACCCACGTGGAGGCAACATTTTTAAACAGTAAGGGTGAGATATCATAACAATATAATATGTTATATAATCATAAGTAAACAACAGATATATCATTCAAGAATTAGAGTTTGATAGTTATTATTCATAGTTTTATACCCAAAAATTTGCCCTCCCATTTATTCAAGACATCCTCCTAGGGTTTTCATTTGCTCAAGGTTGCTCAAGAATTGATCAGACAAATTCTCCTCCTAAGCAATGGACTTAAAACTAGGGTTTCACTTTTCTCAAGGAATATTGGGTTTATAAGACCTCAAGTGGATTTCATAATGATAGCAACCGGCTTCCATTGTTAACCAATAATAACCTACTCGCATGATTTTTCTTGCCATGTCATGCCCATTTGCGTGATTTCTAAAAGTACCTTCATGGATTTCTCTCATAAGCGTATCTGCTTCTTGTTTCTCCACACACCTAAGTAGCACCATATCGTAGTTTCTTTTGTATAAGACATCACCACTCAGATTTTTTTTAGGCTAGCCTTAGCAGAGTTTGTTTATCAATGATAGAGGCAATTTCTGGATATTCTTGTTTTTCAAGGTACCTCTTAATGTCATAGAACCAGGGCTTGTCATCTGGTTCTTCTTCAATAGAAAGGACATGTGCGGGATCTTCAAAATGTCTGATTGTAATCTGTGGCTCGTGGTTTGGCCAAGTTACCTTGAACAATGCTGACATGGTTTCCAAGGTGCCTGCCATCTGATTTTATTCTCGTGGGATATGACTGAAGGTAATCTTAGTGAATTATGCCGCTAGCTTTAACACATGATCCCGATATGGAATCAATTTGGGATGCTTAGTGTTCCATTCACCTTTGACTTGGTATATGACTAGTGTGGAGTCTCCAAATACTTCGAGATATTTGATTCTTAGATCAATGTCAACTTTCAGACCCAGGATGCAAGCTTCACATTCAACGATATTATTAGTGCAGTCAAAACATGACCTTGCAGTGTAAGGATTATAATAAATCTTCGGAGAAGTTAAAACTTCTTCGATACCATACCCTAGTGCATTTGAAGCTCCATCGAACATGAGTGTCTAACGTTCCCCTGGTTCTGGTCCTTCGTCGGGTCTTGGTATTTCGTAGTCACCTATAACCATGACATCTTCGTCTGGTAAGTCGAACTTCATTGGTTGATATTCTGGAAATGGTTGATGAGCTAGGTGATCTGTAACAACCTATTTCCCCAACGGTAAATTTTAATAAAAAATCAAAGTAAAATAAAAATCCAAAATAGGATTTCACATCATTCAACAAATTCAAATTTACTTAGTTAAGATAAGACAAATACATAACACACATTTCAGATGAACCGAAAACATTTCAACATAATCTTCAAACTTCAACTTTATTAACGCATCGAAAAGAATTTCATAATTATTCTAAAATCTTCAACCATTATAAAATTAACAGTTTAATCAATTAAAAGAGAGTCTACAACACTCCTAAAATCATCAAAAAGACATCAATTAAATAAAACAATCGAGCATTCAACCCCCCGGTGTTGTGTATCATAGAAATGAAACCCACTCAATAATAGAAAGCAAACTCTTCTAGACTCCGCGACTTTGCACTATTCTTGGCTATATGCATGTTACCCACGTGGAGGCAACATTTTTAAACAGTAAGGGTGAGATATCATAACAATATAATATGTTATATAATCATAAGTAAACAACAGATATATCATTCAAGAATTAGAGTTTGATAGTTATTATTCATAGTTTTATACCCAAAAATTTGCCCTCCCATTTATTCAAGACATCCTCCTAGGGTTTTCATTTGCTCAAGGTTGCTCAAGAATTGATCAGACAAATTCTCCTCCTAAGCAATGGACTTAAAACTAGGGTTTCACTTTTCTCAAGGAATATTGGGTTTATAAGACCTCAAGTGGATTTCATGGTCTCTTATATGTCTTCAAGAATGCTCATACCAAGTTTTACGTCTTGCATCACAAGTTTGCTCAGGTAATGGCTCAGATGATTGAAAATAAACTATTTTGGGAAAAAAGTCAACTATGGTCAACATACAGTCAAACTTCAATATTTTTGGTCAAAATCAATATTTTGAAGTCATATTTATCACTTGATCAAGAGTTGATCATGATTCTTCAAAGAAAACTCTCAAACCATAAAAAGTCAAAAGTTGCCAAATTAGGGTTTTCCTTAGGAGAAGTTAACTGAACTTTGACCAAGCATAACATTCATATGCTTCATCATATCTTACCCAACCAAAGCTCATTTTGAAGGAAATTCAATTATCTACAACTTTGTCTCTCTAAGATCAAGTCCAAAAAATGCTTCATTTGAAAGATATGAGCCAATAGATTATATGTCATTTCAAAAGTCAACAAAAAGACACTTTTTGTCAAGCAACTTACATTAAGATAAAGTCTTCAAATGCAAAAATGATCAACATAGAGATTGTAGAGGACATATTGGGATTTCCAAAAATCCAAGATCATCTTCAAAAGATTAAAATTGAAGGAGTTATGACCAGTACGAGTTGAGAAATTTTGAGCAAATGCATGAAGTTCAAATTGAGCAAACTTGAAATTTTGGGCTATTGGGCTATTGTTTTAAATACCAAACATGTTCTACACTTCATATACACCTCATATATTACTCATGTACCCCTTGATATTTTTATTTTAATTATTTTGATTTTATTCATTATTAATTCAAAATAAATAAGATAAAATACAAGGCTTATGAACAAGAGTCTAAGCCCATGTTATGTTGACCTAAGTCCATGTTATATATTCCCCTCAAATTAGACATGAAGGACCACGAACCCTTATATAAAGAAGCTTGCCCAAAATTTAAAATTCTTAACAAACCTAGGGCAACTCGAAACCCTGTCTAAATACTTTACACTACAAACTAGATGTCCCATTCACTTCTTAGGAACACCATATGGCAAGGTTAGACCAATTGCAATGATCAAAAGGGCATGAAAACTCATATACACGTGACTGGTTTCTTACATTGCATGAGTTTTGCATTCTTGTTTTTCACTGCGTTTTAATATCTACTAACGTCCTTTATGTGTTTCTGAGGTTCAAAAGGGCGGGAAAAACCCATCGTGGAAGTCCCATGCTGATCAAATCATGAACCACCATATTCGTACAGATTAGTGTTCTTTTTTCCATAGCTCAAAATCTAGCGTGATTCAGTCCAAAAAAACCCTTCCATTGAATTGGCAGGGTTGGATTTAGGGGGGTAGGGTATTCCTAGAATTCTAATATCCATTGTTTTGCAGGTTTTATGAATGGAGGCAGTTGGAGAAGACGACTGGAGCTAGGGCTCCGGTGCCTCTTCGGTTCAAGCAATAGTTTCATATTATATACATTTTGTTTGATTAAAGATAACTGATATATTACCTCCCCAACAGTTGAAGCGCGTACGATAAGATGTTACTATGCCAAGGCATAGGTTTGATCCCAACCTTTTGGCATTTTGTTATTTTTCATGATTTTACTTGTTTTACAGATCACAAAATGCGCTTGATTCCATTCCTTGTCACTATGGCGCGTCTGGCCTAGTGGTGAACATGTTGGTTGGAATTGCTGAGGGCGTGGATTCAACACCCATCTCTGCCAATTTTTTTCTTCCATAATCTCTATTCTTTTACTCTTTTCCTTTTATTTTCCTCTAAAATTTCACACAAAAAACTTTAACAAAAAACCTTTTCTTGTATAAACCCCAATTAGTTTTAGATTTTTATTTAATTAAAATCAAATTAGGTTTTTAGGTTTTTTCACTAATTAATCGTTTTTCCAATTAAAATCAATTTAGGTTTTTTAGGGTTTTAACTTAATTAATCAATTCCTTTTTTCAATTAAAATTAAGTAGGTTCTTTAGGTTAATCATCAAACTTTTTTATCAAGAAAATCGCCAAAAAAAATCTCCTTCTCCTTTCGCTTTCTTATCTTATATTTTTGTGTAGTTTAATATTCTCACATTTTTGTCCAATTATTGTAACTGCTTACAGTTTGTAATAGTAATTAGGTTTACTTTTCCGCATTTTCCTACTATTTTGAATTTCCCCCAAAGCCATGTAATAGTCTAAGGCTTTTATTTTCTTCCTTTATTTTCCGTACTTTACCACTTTCCTATTTTACTGTTACTATTAGTAATCAGGTCATGTAGGGAAAGATAAAAATAAAACGGTAGTGAACCCTAATGCAAGATAAGAAACACTTAAATCACAACACACTTCTCAAACTTTCATCTCTAGGGTAGCCTCTCTTTTTGCCTTTTGATTAAACAGTCATGTCCCTCGAACATGAGGACTCTTTAGCATTGTCCCTCGAAATCAAAGATCGTAGTCCATCGATGACCCTTTCAATGTTTCCTTTGGTAAACGATCTAGTCCCTTAATGATAAATTGCTAAAGCGTCCTTACAAGTTGCCTTTGATGACTGTACGATGACCCGCACCTGCCCCTTCACATCCAACGATAGGGCTTCCTACTAACCAATGGTAGGATAACACTATCTAAAGGAGGAGGGAAAGAATAATAAAGGCCTTGAGTAGGTAGACTGCTCGTAATCTCTTGTTCACAAACCTTTTAAAAAAAACATCTTTCACAAACACTTTCTCAAAAATATTTTCAAACAAGAAACACTTTATACGCATTCTTGAGAACAGAAACGAGAATCATTACAAAGTCTTGCCTTACAATTGGAATTTTCCAAATATTTTTCAAACACACATTCATAAAGAAATTTTTAAAAAGTGAGATAAGCGATTAAGAGTCCATAGATAACTACAGATGAAAAGGGTGCTAACATCTTCCCTTTTCATAACCTACCCCCCGAACTCAAGAAAATCTCGAAGGTTTTTCCTGTTCTTTTAACCCTTTCCTTATTGGATAAAATAAAATTAGGTGGTGACTCTTGCTATCCGCAATATTTGCGATAAAATTCAAAAACAAGTTAGTTCTCCCACCATATTATAGAATTGGCGACTCTGCTGGGGAGGACAAAATTGAGGGGTTACCTTTAAGTTTATATCACCTTTAAATTGCTTTAAGTTGTCTTATTTATCTTTAATTGGGTCGCTTGGGTTTACTTTCTTGCAAAGATCCTATACACGGATCTGATGACCTTAGGTAAGTAACTATAAATCATGGAAACTGTACGACATAGACCGATATGGTTGAAGTGATGGATACATTAGTGTGACACATTGGTCTGGGCTGGTGTCCCTTGAGTCAGTTGAGGAGAACACTAGGTTGCCGCGTGGTGTCATAAGCACTAACTGACTTTTAGAACCTTAATTGACCCAACTTAGCCATTAGAAGGTAGTGAGATGACCAACTTTGGTGTAGTCCAAAGTTGGTTGATACTGGATGCTACATTCATTGAGATTCGCATCTCGGTATATTTCGGTGGCAAGTCAAATGCACTGCTGAAATAATGCATGTGACAAAGATCGGTGATATGAGACTCCTAGAACCCGGTTACTATTCTTAGAACAGGTTGAGCCAACTGAATTTCCAGAGGGTACTTATCAACGAACCCCATGCAAGACTTAAACCTAAGGCTCTTGTGTGCTACGTTTATGTTTGTTATCTGTTCAACCATGACATCATAACATCATGACATCATACCATATCATTTTCATTAATTATTTCAAGGATCTCAAGGGCATGCGATGAAGGTTTATCATGAACCAGATGTCTAGAAAAGGGAAAGAGGATTTATTTTCCTCTAACAAAATGTTGTCAAAGACCGAAGTGCGTTACCTTGAGTCAAAGGCTAGGACCTACTCGACATGGTGAGCTTGATTCTCATAGCGAGACGTTCAAAAATGCTAAGTTCTTCAGTCAAAGCTACAACCAGACTCAACTGCTAACATTTCATTTCTGTTTATCCCGCGAGATCCTTGAAAACATTGCATCTACATGTCATGCATATCATATTATAACCGATTTCCAAAATAGGTTTTCTCATCTCTTTGTTGTTTATTTCAACAAAGATGGCTCTCGAACAAACCGTTAAGAACCTTCAGACCTAAAATGCTATTGAGGATGTTTCATATGTTTACGCCGTGAGTGAACTAACTACTCCCCTACTAATTATTAAGAAGAATTTGTTGCAGGCCATTTTATTTCCGGGCTATATTGAAAGATGTTACTGCTGCGCAGCCCAACCCAATGGCTACAAGTTGCTGGAAGAAGGTATTCAACGTCTAATGGACAATCACATAATTTTGGTTGAGAAGATTCTGTTTGTTGAGAATCTGTTTCAAGACTTATCTGAAATATCTGACACTCCTATCAGGATCACTTCTAAGGGTCCTGTAAGAATCACTATCAATCCCAAAGTTATTCCTCTAATAATCACCACACCTGGACCAATTCCATATTTTTCGGATAAAGCTATCCCTTGGAACTATGAATCTGATGTCTACTACCATGGCGTCAAACAAGAACTACCGATTATTGTGAACGAAGGTACTAAAGTTGTTGATTCCGACAATGACAATATTGTTGCGGCCAACAAGTTTACTAGAAGCGGAAGGGTTTTCTCTCCGGAAATCTCTCCAAAGATTGTCAGCACACTTGTTCGTGTTACCGCTACCGAGTTAGTTACTGAGGCTCGGAGCAAAGAGCAAATGACGGAGCCTGCCTAGACGGAGGCATCTAAAGAAGTCACCACTGATGATACATCCAGGAAAGAGTTGGAGGAGGTATTAAATATTATCTGTAAAAGTGATTATAAAATTTTCGAACAACTGGGGAAAACCCCGTCAAAAATCTCCATGTTATCCCTGTTACTGTGTTCTTAAGCTCATGCACAGGCTTTAGTAAATTTCTTAAAATATGCACGTGTACCACAAGAAATTTCTGTTGATCAATTTGGAAGTTATGTTGCTAGACTAACAACGGATAATGGTTTAGGTTTTTCTGATGCTGACTTAACTCCCGAGGGAAGAAACCACAACAAGACACTGTATGTCTCTATTGAATGCAGGGGTATTACCTTGGTGCATGTATTGATTGATACTGGTTCCTTGCTAAATTTTCTACAAAAAGGTGCTCTTGACAAACTTGATTGGGAAGAGGTTATGCTGAAACCTAGTGATATTATGGTCAGAGCCTTTGATGGATCAAAAAGGATGGTGCACGAAGAAGTGGACCTTCCGATGAAAGTAGGTACTCAAGTCTTTGATTCTACCTTATATGTCATGGACATTCGACCAAATTATTCTTTTCTACTGGGAAGCCCCTGGATTCATGGGGCATGTGATGTTACTTTAACCCTACACCAGAAGCTGGAATATCTTGTGAAAGGAAAGGTTGTTACTTTTTATGGTGAAGAGGAGTATATGGTGAGTCATTTGAACTCATTCTGGTATGTAGAGATGGACGGAAAATTCATCGAGACTCCCTATCAGACTTTTAAAGTTATCCCTCATATCGCTAATGAAGATGTTTATGCTATTCCCAAGATTTTCAAGGTTCCTCCCAAAATGGCTTCTTTGAAGGATGCTAAAGTTATCGTAGAAGAAGGTGGTTGTACTACTTGGGGTCAGTTTCCTGACATTCCATATAAATCTGAAAATTTTGGTTTAGGTTTCACTGTAGAGGCTCATATGGATATTTGTCACGCTCGTGCTGGAGTGTTGTATCCCAAAATTTGCCCTCTTTTCATACACGCATATTATTGGTTTTATGGTTATGGAATAAAGGTATACAAGTGACGTTTATTTCGCCAATGGATGTTCTCAGAGTATTTTTCGTGCTGAAGATCGGTTCGCCGTTTTGCAATGATTCGGGGTTCAAAGATTCACAAGTCCAACCCGACGCGTCATATTCAGGTGTTCTTTCACCAAGATATCTCTGATAACGTATTCTCAAATTCTGGTTCGGCTCAAGAGTCAATTCTTTAAAGAAGGTATCTGAATGTGTGAGTTTTCTCGAAGAAATGTGGTGAAAAAGTGTGTTGAAAGTGCAGTTTTTACACGCTAAAAAATTCATAACTTGAAGATCGTGGCTCGTTTTGAACCCGTTCCAGTGGCCAAAATTCTGTATTGACGTCATCTACGTTTTCATCTCTCACGGATGGAAGCCAGTTTTGATCAGAAGGTCTTCAAAAATGCGGATTTATCAAGTATTTTTGTACAGAAAATTTGTGACAAAAATTCATCTGTGTCATGTTCAGAAAATCATAACTTGGTCGATTTTCATCGTATCGAGCTGGTTCTGGCACCAAAATTTCAAAATTTGAGTTTCCTACGTTTTCAAAGGAGGTAATGAGTTCAAACGGTATTCAAAAGCCCTTCGTTTTTTGCTCAGAGTGCATGTGACGCACCGAAAATCCTGAATGCTGAATATTATTTCATCTGGGCCGAAACTTCGAAAATTCATAACTCGGTCAATTTTTATCGGATCGGGCCCATATTTTTACACAAGGTCATTGACTCAGAGATATACAACTTTGCTTCCAAAGTTGAGACCGGATTATGCTTCGATCAATACCAGTTTTTTATTGAAGAACGTATCAGAGTCGACACTAGAGCCCAAAATAAGTTTGTCTGAGTTGAAAATTCAAAAATTCATAACTAATTCACCGTTTATCCGATTGAGCCTATTTTCGGACAGGAGTTAGTTATCTATGTCGTCTACATTTTGTTTTCATATTTCAACTTCAAAAATTGCACTTAAGCCCCTGCGATTTAGCTTGGAACGTGACGAAGTCAAGTGAACATTGGAGGCCCAATTGCACATTCAAAGCCCATTTTTCTCTCTCTAATTTATATTATATAATCTCATTCTTTTCACACAAACAAGAAAAGAGAAAAAAAAAAGCTTTTGCCACAACGCTGTCAGAATATCAAATTCTTTCAAGAACCCTAAAACCTTGAAATCCTTATTAGAAACCCCCATCTCACTACAAACAAGTCATCCTTGTTACAAACCACATCTTACTACTACTCCAATAAGGGTAAGACTGGTTTGATCTCCAAGATCAAAAGGGCATAGAAGCATTTATCTCACTACTTCTCCAGTAAGGGTAAGGCTGGTTTGATCTCCATGATCAAAAGGGTATAATCATCCATACATGCCATATCGGTTTTAACGTTAAATTTTTTTCATATATTTGCTTTATTGTTATTTCTTGATATATAGTAATTTATTTAATGTGTTCATGAGATTCAACACTGCAGATTTAGACAGGGTCCCATGCAGGTTCAGTACAGAACGTTGATGCCAAAACACTAATGGTCAAAATAGAACAACCAACCAATGCATGACGAGGCAGACATCCTGAGAAGGTTAACGGCGTGTGTTCAACAATCACCCCTATTGGTATTGATTTTCTTCCTTTCTATTTATCCTTTTACCTATTTTCATTCTTTTTGTTTAAAACTTTTTTTTCTCATAAAACTTAACATTTTTCACAAACCTTTGATTTTTTCTCCTAAACTCGAATAATTAATTTTAGGTTTTTAATTTCATTGTTCGTTTTTGGTTTCTAACCAATTTGTCTTTTTCAATCTTAAATTCACTTAACCACAAAACTTTTTTCACAAACCTTTTTTTTTACAAAAAAAACCTAATTTAATTTTTAGGTTAATTAATTTTATATTTTTTTAACTTTTTTCAAAATTAACCTTTTTTTATTAATTAAAATTAATTAGGATTTAGATATTTTAATTAACTTTTTTTCAAAATTAATATTTTTTACTAATTAAAATTAATTATGTTTTTTTAGGATTATTTAATTAATTATCCTAAATCACTTTTTCACAAAAAACACCAAAAACATTAACTTAGAATTTTAAGTTTTAATTTTTCCTTAATTTCTTTTTATTTATTCTTTTACATTTTAATTTTTAGAAAAATTGTATAGGTCGCATTATCAATGTAATAGCGTAGATTTATCTTTTTTCGCATTTTTTTCTAATTATGTAATTGCTTCCGGGATGTAATAGTTTTAGGATTTCTTTTCTGCACTCTTCATTATTATGTAACTGCTCCGAGGTTGTAATAGTAATTAGGGTTTAAATTACGCATTTTTATTTTCAGTCCAAAATAATGATGTATCTGCAAAATCCTTGTAATAGCTAGGACTTTGAACTTTCCGCATTTTATTTTTGCGAACTATAAACTGCTTAGATGTATGTTAATAGGATTGTATGGAAAGAATGTCTGGAAAATTAAAACAGTAGATCACCTTAATTGTGCAAAGATTAAATAACTGAAATCAAATCATATGCACATATTCACTCCTAAGGTATGCCTCACTTGGTTGCCTCGGAAAACAATGGTCATGTCCCTCGAACATAGGGATACCCTTAGCAAAGACCCTCAGTTAAAATCATCATAAAGATCATGGTCCCTCGATTTCCCTCGAAGGTGCCTACGGTATATGATCTTATCCCTTAATATTGCCTACGAATATATGATGACGGTCCCTTCGAAATGCTAAGGTATCCTTACATGTTGCCTTTAATGACCATTACGTCCCTTTCGAATTGACCCTTACAATTCCAACGACGGTACTACCTACTCCTTAATAGTGGGATAGCGCTGTCTAAAGGAAATAGAACAGAGACAATATTTTTTTTCCGAGTAGGTAGATGCTAGTAGGCACTTGCTCAAAATCAAACTTTTTCACACCAAACAATTTTCAAACAAAGTTTTCAAAAACACTTCGTAACACTCTTGAGGACAGAAAAAAGAGTTAAAACAAAGTAATACAAAACTTTTCAAAAACACAAACACACAAGCAATTTTCAAAAATGAGCAAGTACTTAAGAGCCCGTGGAAAACCACGGCTAGAAAGGGTGCTAACACCTTCCCTTTCTATAATCTACTCCCCGTAATCAGAAACATCTCGAAAAAGGTTTTTTTGTTCTTTTTCCTTTTCCTGATTGGATAAAATAAAATTCGGTGGCGACTCTTGCTTACCGCGACATTTTGCGAACAAAAAACGCAAACCAGTATTAACAGTCAGTTCTGCCACCGTAACAAAGAACTGACGACTCTGCTGGGGAATAATAAGTGGGGTATACCTTAGGATTTAGTGTATCATAAATTGCTTCTTTTGTTTGTTTTGGTTGATTTACTTTTAAGGGTTTTGTTTGGGAGTTACTATAGATCCTAACCCGGATCTGGGGACACCTTTTAGGTAAGTAGCAATAAACTGTAAGGGAACTTATGGCGTATACCGATACGCTTGAAGTAGTAGCTACATTGATGTGGCACATTGGTTGGTACCAGTATCCCTTGTGGAGAAACGAGGAGAATACGGGGCCGCTGCATGTGTCGTTAAGCATCAACTGACCTTAGAACCTTTAATCGACCAACTTGGCCATTAGAAAGTAGTGAGATAGCCGGCCTCGGTGTAAAGCTGAGAACTGGTTGATACTCGAAAAGGAAAATGAATTAAAATGAAATTAAACTTAAGTTCTATTAATTTTAATTTTAAAAAAAAATTAAAGTTTTTAGTTAATTAATTTACCAAAATTAAAATTTAATTAAGAAAAAATCCTAAATCTATTTTTATGTTATTTTTATATTTGTTTATTGATAAAAATAAAAAAAAAGGGATTAAAAGAAATAAATGAAATGAATAAAACAAGAAAATAAAGATGGGCCTAGTAGCAAAAGTAAACAGGGGGTGCAATCATCAGAAATCTCTAGGCCCAAATCTTCGAAAGCTTCATGCTCTAACTATGGTGTTTTTTTATTCTTGCGTGGAACCTATGATTTAACCATCCATAACTGTTCTATATAAACTCAAACAAACGTTAGCATACCATAAAATTTGATTAAAATTAGAGATTCAAAGTTTAAAATTTTATCAAACCGGTATTGTCAAATGGGGGCGTGCTAGGCGTGTGATGGATTGCTCTTGGGCCTTGTAATACTCCTGGGGACTTCAAGAGGATGGTTTGAGGCTTGATGTCAATTGAGAGAGACCGGAACCTCGAGATATGACTTGCACCAATTCTTTGATTTATGGAGAGCTTTTTGAAGAGCTTTTAGAGAGCTTTTTGAAGAGCTTTTTGAGAGGTTTTTAGAGAGGAATTTCGTGTCTTTCAAGCTTGTATGACTCTATATTTATAGAGGAGAATGAGGAGACAATAAAGCATGGAAAGAATCTCCCTCATAATGTTGTGTTTTAAGACCATGATCTCGATTTGAAAAAAATGAAATATTTGATGATTTTATGCCATTTTTACATGTGGATGAACCTGGACATATTTGAAGGGTTATTGCACGAAATCAATTGACATAAACCAGCATAAAAATTGCCCAAAATGGATTCACATCAAAATTTACATTATTTCTATTATTTATTTATTTAATTCTGAATTTTAATGAATAAAATATCAAAATAAATAGCATAACTAGTAGAAAAATGTATGGGTGGGCTTAGAGGTCGTGGACCATGTTGGCAATGAGTTTCAAACTTGAAAAGATAGGCCCATTTGGAAAAAATCCAAGTTTGGTCAATATTTGCTTCATGCATTCTTTTTTTAAAAATTGTCCAACTTTGACAATGCACATCTCTCTTAATTTTAACCTTATGAGGGTGTTCTTGGACTTTTTAGAAAGCCTAGGATGTCCCCTAAGCAACCTCTTTGGTTTCATCTTAATTGGATCTTCCATGTTCATGTAAGAAGCTTTGACCCAAAAGGTGTTTTTGTTGACTTTTCAAAATAACCTATAATGTCCAAATTTATATCTTCTTGTGAGTGCATATTTTAAACTTGGGAGATGAATATTAATTGTAGGGAATTACATCCTCTTCAAAATGAGCTTTAGATGGGTCATTTTTGATAAAGTATGAGAAAGTTATGCTTGGTCAAAGTTGAGTTGCCTTTTCGTGCAAAACCTTAATTTAGCAACTTTTGGGTTTTGATGAATTGTGAGCAATCCTTGAGGAATCATGATCAACCCTTGATAAAATGATGAATAATACTTCAAAATGAGGATGTTGACCAAAAATATTGAAGTTTGACTGTATATGGGCCACAATTGACTTTTGCCCTTGCACAGTCGACTTTCAGGCCTTTGAGCAATTGACTGAGCAAACTTCCTCTGCAAGACTTGAAACTTGACATGGATGATCTTGTAATCATACTAGGACAATAGTGAGCATTTGGGACCCTTTGGACTCAAACATCTTGATGCAAAATGAAACCCTAATTTGAGGTAGACTGCCTTTAGGAGAGAGTTTGTCTGGTCAACTCTTGGACTTCCTTGGGCAATTTGAAGACCTTACTTGAAATGTATTGAGCAATATGGGAGGGAAAATTTTGGGATACAACATGGAGGACCACCATTCTGTGTTAGCAATAATGGAGTCACCGCAAAAGAAGATGCTGACAGTGGCAATGACCTTAACAGCTGGATCTTTCCTACCGTCGGCAACGGGCTCAGCAACTGGAAGACTCAAGACATTATCTCAATCTACTTTAGTCAGGATTAATAGCTATTCTCTATTTATTATTTTCAAAGTTTTGGTTGTAAACAACGACTTTAAGCCTTGTGCCTTACCCGGGGCACAATGGTCCATTTGTTAAGGGTTGTCATTTCATAAACATATTTTCATTTAATAAAGCATTGGACGTTTTACATTCAAATTTTGTGCTCTTTGTCTTTCTTTTTATCACTTTAAAAATAGCTATGTGTTCTTACACATACCCACACAATAAATTGCAGACCCATATTCACTATGGATCCCGTTGATAACGACTCTGCTATTACCACTTATGACTTTGAAAATCCGATCTACCAAGCCGAGGATGAAGGTGAGGAAGATTTTGAAATACCTGGAGAGCTTTCCAGACTGTCAGTGCAAGAGGAAAAGGCTATAAAACTGCATGAATAGTCGGTTGAGATTGTAAACTTGGGTACTGAAGCAGACAGGAAAGAAGTCAAGATAGGTGCCAACCTAGAAGACGATATCAAGAACATGTTAATACAGATGTTGCATGAATATGTTGAGATTTTTGCTTGGTCATGCGAAGACATTCCAGGGCTTGATACTGATATTGTGGTTCACCGTCTGCCGATGGAAGAGGGTTGTTCTCCAATAAATGAAAAGGTCTGTCGTATGCGTCTCGAGAGGTCAGAAAATATCAAGGCTGAGGTTATGAAGCAATTCAGCGCAGGTTTCTTGGCTGTTACGTCATATCCTCAGTGGGTTGAAAATGTAGTGCCAGTACCAGAGAAAGAAGGCAAAGTGCATATATGTGTGGACTACAGGGATCTGAGCAGGGCAAGCCCCAAAATGACTTCCCGCTTCCACATATTGATGTTCTGGTCAACAACACTGCTCAACACAAGGTATTCTCCTTGATGGACCGTTTCTCGGGTTATAATTAGATAAAGATACCACCTAAAGATATGGAGAAAACTACTTTTGTTACACAGTAGGGCACTTTCTGCTACAAGGTTATGCCTTTTGGGTTGAAGAACATCGATGCAACATATCAGCGTGCTATGGTAGCTTTATTCCATGACATGATTCATCACGAGATAGAGGTTTACATCGACAACATGATAGCCAGATCTCAGACTGAAGAAGATCATCTTGACCATCTACACAAGTTGTTTGAGAGGTTGTAAAAGTATAAGCTAAGGTTGAATCCGAACAAGTTCACCTTTTGGGTGTGATCCGGTAAACTATTGTATTTCGTCGTTAGCGGTAAAGGTATTGAAGTTGATCCCGCCAAGGTCAAAGCCATCCAAGAAATTCAAGCTCCTCGTACCAAGAAGGAAGTCAGAGGTTTCTTAGGACGAATAAATTACATTGCCCAATTTATTTCCCATTTGACTACTACTTGTGAGCCGATCTTAAAGTTGCTGAAGAAATATCAGGTAATAAAGTGGAACGACGATTGTTAGATAGATTTTGACAAGATTAAGGAGTACCTCCAACAACCTCTTATTCTGATGCCACTAGTAGAAGGAATACCTCTTATCATGTACCTAGTAGTGTTAGAGAAATCAATGGGGTATGTATTGGGCCAGCATGACGAGTCTGGTCGAAAAGAGCATGCAATATACTACCTTAGCAAAAAATTTACCAACTGTGGAACAAGATACTCACTGTTCGAGAAAACTTGATGCATTTTGGCATGGGCTTCTCGCCGACTAAGACATTATATGTTGACCTATACTACTTTGTAGATCTCTAAAATGGATCCCATCAAATACATATTCAAGAAGCCAACTCTCTCCCGAAAGATATCCCGATGGAAAATGGTCTTAACAGAATACGACATTCAGTACACCACTTAAAAAGAAATTAAAGGAAGTACACTGGCAGACCATTTGGAACATCAAGCTTTAGAAGACTACCAATATATGAATTTCAAGTTCTCGGATAAGAATATAATGCTAGTTACAGATTGTGAAGAACCTGGACCGTATGAAGGACCTGAGTCAGGATCCCGATGGAGTGTGGTTTTTGATGGAGCTTCCAACGCACTTGGTAATGGAATTAGAGATATGATCATCTCTCCTAATGGGTTCCATTTTTTGTACCCCAAAATTTTCCCTCTCTATTCTCAAGACATTTCTCACAAAAGATCTCAAGTGCTCAAAAAGTTCCAAGAGTTTGATCAGATAAGCTCACCTCCTAAGCACTAAGCCTCCAAATTAGGGTTTTGTTTTTCTCAAGTAAAATTGGACTTTTTATTCCTAAAATTACTTTCATGGTTCATTATAGGTCTCTAAGATTGCTCATACCAAGTTTCAAGTCTTGCACCACAAATTTGCTCAGTCAATTGCTCAGATGACTGAAAATCAGTTGTATTAGGTAAAAAGTCAACTATGGTCAATATACAGTCAAACTTCTTAATTTTTGGCTAACATCAACATTTGGAAGTCATATCCATAAATTGATCAAGTGTTGATCACAGTTCCTAAAGAAAATCCTGCAAATCATCAAAGGGGCAAAATTGTCAAAATTAGGGTTTTGATTGAGAATAACTGATCATTGAATTTTGACCTAGTACATGACCTAATGGCTTAAGGCATAATATCATGGGATAAAACTTAAAATTATGACCTAATTTCATGGCTCAAATCATTTTTCAATATCATTGGATTGATAGTTGAAATTTGATCAACTCATGAAAAATCAATTGATACACAAAAAGTCAAACTTTGACCTTTTTGATCAACATTGAATTTCAAAAATCAAGATTCATCAAGACAATAAAAAATATAAAACTTGATCATGAAGAATCAAGAAAGTAAAAAAATCAATAAAAAGTCAAGATTTCTAAGACAAAAAATTTCTAAGTGTTTTTATACTTGATAAATTCATTACTTCATGACAATTTTTCACCAAGATGCAAGATTATTCAAGGAAAACTTTCAACATGAAAGATGTAGATCTTGATGAACTCTACAACTTTGCATTAGAGGGTTTATTTCCACAAAATGCTTATATTTGAAGATATAATTCCATGAAGTCATGACATTTTTCATAAAACACTTAGTGAAATTTTCAACTAGTTTAGGCAGATTTTTGACCTAACTTCTTGACTAATTTTAACCTAGTTCCAATTTGATTTTGTTAAAATGGTCAACATGAAGGTTGTAGACAATATTTCAAGATTTCCAAAATTCCCAATAACTTTAAGAGATCATTTTTGAGCTAGGAGAATCAAAGAGAAGAAGTTGAGCATCCATTCTTGCATTTCAAGCCATTTTCATGAAGGACACTTGATCAAATCTCAAACCTATGCTGCATAATCTTGCTTTCCAGGCTTCTAACTTGTAAATCACTCCATAATTAACTGTTAAATAATTTATTGAGGTATGATCAAAGTGATTAAGCCATTGTCCACATGATTTTTCCATTTATGGAACAAAGGCACCATTGCCATTCTTCAAAAGTTGCTTTAATAACAAAGTCAACTTGTCTTGAGCCTCTAACTTGCTCCCTCTGCACACACTTAACACAAATTCCATAAGAAACATGTTTAAAGTGCCTAACCACTTTATATAACCTTGTACTATGCATTGGAACAATGTTTGTCAAGATTGCTTCAAAAACTAGTCAAAAAACCATAACATGTGATCTTTGTTTTATGATCAGTTCAAGCCCTCAAACCTTTCCCTATAAATAGAGGCATGCATTTTCAACTTAGGACAATTTTGTACCACAAAATTTGATCTCTCATTTTATCAACATTTCTCATCACAAGGCTCTTGGAACTCAAGATCAAGCTAGGGTTTGCTCTGCTCAAGACACCTTGCAATGTTGACCTAAATTAGGGTTTGAGTTTGAACAAGGATTTTTGGACCTTCAATGCCAAAATTGACTCTCATACTTCATGTTGGACTCATAAGTTTGTCCATACCAAGTTTCAAGCCTTGAATCAAATTTTTGCCCAGTCAATTGGACAGTTGACCTAGAAATCAGCTGTATTAGGGAAAAAGTCAATTGTGACCAATTTACAGTCAAACCTCATGAATTTTGACCCACATCAACATTATGAACTCATATGAACCATTTGATCAAGTTTGGACCACAATTCCACAAGAAATTTGATCAGATCACCAAATGGGCAAAATGGTCATTTTTAGGGTTTTGACTGTACAAAGGCAATTTTTGACTGTTTGACCTAGCCAGTGGCAAATTAAGTTCAATCATGGACTCAAGGACTCAATTAAATTATCTTGACCTATTCAACAAGATTCAAAAGATCTCAAATGCATGGGATTGACAGATGAATTTTTCAGTCAACTGATCAAATTTTGACTGTATACTGAAAAGTCAAACTTTGACTTTTTGGTCAAAATCAAGTGCCAAGGGTAATTTTTTATCAAGATATGTCAAGTTATGAAACTTGTTCACCAAGAAACCCAAAATTGCAAATTAGGATTTGAAATTGAAAAATTTCATAACTTAGAAATTTTCTAAGTTATGAAATTTTCTTAATTTTTCCTAACTTTGCCCCACATTTTCACCAAGATGAAAATTGATTCAAACAAAACTTACAACATGAAAGTTGTAGTCCTCCACAAAGTCTAAAACTTTGAATCACAAAGTTTTCTCAAAAGAAGCTTGGATCTCAAGTTATGATTTTTGGAACAAGGGTCCCTAAAACTTTTAACTTAGAGAAATTTTGCCCTAATTTAGGCAGGATTTTGACCCATCTTCTTGGCCATTTTTCACATAGTTCCACTTGGAGTATCAAGTTGAATTTCAAATATGGATTATACTACTTGTTGCAAGCTTTCCAAATTGTCCAAGAACTCCTCAAACACATTTGTGGTTAGGGAGAATCGAATGCTTGAAATTGGCAAAAACTCACTTTGTGTCCATGGCCAATACATGTTCATACAAGTTGCAAAATTTGTCCAAACTAGCTTTGTACTTGTTTACAGGTCTCTAAACCAATTCATACTCAAAAATTAATTGCAAATACATTGGACATTGGTATTATTCTGATCAATGGAGCTTGGCACAATGAATAAATCCATTTTGGGCATAAAGGTAGCACTTCCATTTACATAAAGCATGCTTTATGTCAAATTTCATTTCTTGAGCCATACACCAAGCCCTTTGCTGCAAACAAGGCTCCCTAATGTCAGGCAAAGTTCAACAACTTTGTGCATCTAGGTTACAAGTCAATACAACCATAGAATTGTCAACTCTCACTTTTTACTTCAAAACCAAGTAATTGTGCAAAAGGTTAACAACTTGCATATCTGATATATTAAACTCTTGCCAACATTCAAAACAAGTTTTGTGCATTGCCTTGAGCCAGAAACACAATTTGTTGAACCCTCAAGCCTTCCAAAACACCAAATCACTTTCTTCTTGCAAAACAGGGCACTCCCTGCAGATTCACATCCATCACACAAACCACTCGTGCATTTAGCCTCAAACTTGTTCCAATACCTTCCATTCAACTCACTCAAGCTATCCCAACCTCCATTGCCAACTATAACTCCATTTACAGTGTTCACCATTTTTGTTTTGAAGCTTTTCAAGTTGAGTTCTATAGAGAGATTCAGACCATTTCAAAACAAACTAAGCATTGGGAAAGATCCAGAGAACATCAAGCAAGCTTAAAAGAACCTCAGGCCTCACTAAAAGTTGCTGCATTGCCATACTCGAGCTTGACTGAAACAGGTATTTCTCAAACTTCTATCTCTCTATTTAGGAACATTTAGCCTTAGGTTTGTGAATGAAAGATGTAGCACTCATTGCCATGAAGCCATACATATGCTCAGTTTTCATTTATATTAAGTGTGTTAAGAGAATTTCATCCATGAACATGCTGAAAAAACTAGGTCAGATTTTAGGGCCAGAGAAATTCTCTCTGGTCTTTGAGAGTTAGATCAAGTTTTTTATATGGTTAGAATCGTGGTTTAATGCTCTACAAGTTTCATGTTTTGAGTTTTGGAAAAAGATCACAAATACAGGAGTTAGTAGTTGGTACAGGCGCGCGCGTATTTTCAAACATTCTGGAGGTTGAAGATGAAGTCTGGGCTGGGCCTGGCCTTCTTGTTGTCTGCACCCGCTTTTGCTAAATGCACCCCCTGGCCCATTTTCTTTATATGTTGTTATTTTTGTATTTTAATTTCATTTCTGATTTTATTTATTTATTTATCCCCAAATATAAAAAATGCTTAAAACTATTTTCACATTTTTTTTACATTTATTTGATATTTTATTTTGATTTTTCTAAACATTAAAGCATTTTGAATACTTTTTTATAATTTATTTGAAAACTTAAAAATAATTTAAATAATACTTTTATTTTTATTTCTTATTTTTGTTCACATTGAAAATATTTTCTTGAATATATTTTATATTTCTAAATATTTTTTTTATTTCATACATTCTTAATATATTTAATATATATATATATATATATATATATATATATATATATATATATATATATATATATATATATATATATATATATATATATATATATATATATATATATATATATATATATATATATATATATATATATATATATATATATATATATATATATATATATATATATATATATATACATATATACTTTTATTTTATTAAATAATTAGAACAAAAATATAAAAATATTATTTTTATTATTATTTATACTAAAAAACACCTTTTCTTCAATATATTTCATTTTTGTACATATTAACATATTTTTGTATATAAATAATATATAATATTATTTTCTTAAGGAAAATTAGGGTTTACCCCTTAATTAAATAAAATCAACTTTTTTTTTAATTTTATTTCTTTATACTTCTTCACATAAAAAAATACTTTACATACATAAATAAATAAAAACTTCTCTTTGCATAATACATTTTTATTTAATATTTATTTATTTTGTTCATTTAAGAATTGTACATTTAAATATTATTACATTATAATTCAATTTGGATGTAATAGTAATCTAGGGTTTTATATTTTATGTCAAATACCCCCCTATTCAAAAATTGTACCCCCATCCCCATAATCATGTTGTAATAGCTTAGAATTTAAATTCTCGCACTTAAACGCTTTCAATTATGCCATGATTAGAGAATTAGGGTTTGTATGCCAAAATCAAAATCAACAAATAGTTTGACCTAATCAAAGACAAAAATGCATGAAAATCAAACACAATGCACACTTGCACCCCTAGGGTTACAATCCACTTGTTGCCTTCAAAAATGGGCCATGGTATGTATGTTAAGTATTTTGGCAAAACAAAAACAAAACAAAAGATCATAGTCCCTCGATGACGCTATCTTGGTTGCCTAAAATGATCAAGTCCCTCAAGAAAATTGCCAAAAATACTTGACACAATTGCTATCATGGTCTATACGATGACCCACGCCTGTCCCGTTTAACATCCTAACACAAGGTTGTTCACCAAATACAATGGTGAAGTAACACTGTCAAAAGGGTTAAAAACATAAGAAAGATCTTTGAGTAAAATAGAGTAGACAACTCTTAGTTACTTGATCAAAAGGTTGCAAAAACATCCTTGCTATTTTCAAACACACTTCACAACACAATTTCAAAATCCAACTTTCAAACATTGAAAACTTTTCAAAAGACAAAAAACATCTTTGTATACATTCAAACAAGAATCATTACAAAGGTTGCCACAACGATGGCCTCTTTTCAAAACATCTTTCAAAACGACACACAAAGCACCATTTCAAACAATTGAAAAGCAAAGCAAGTGATCTAAACAAGTAACTAAGACCCCATGGATAACCATGGATGAAAAGGGTGCTTGCACCTTCCCTTTTCATAATCTACTCCCCGAACTCAAGAAAACATCTCAAAGGTCTTTCCTGTGCTTTTTGACCTTTCCTTAGGATAAAATAAAAATTCGGTGGCGACTCTTGCTAAACCTAAACATTTGCAAACACAAATGCAAAACCTCAAGTCAGTTCTCCCACCGTATCACAGAACTGGCGACTCTGCTGGGGAAAACTTTAAAAGTGGAGTAACCTTAGGGTTTAGATCACATTTGCATGCTTATCTTGATTGCTTTGATTGCTTTACATTTGGTTCTCTTGTTTGGGCTTGAAATCCTCTACCCGGATTTGGGAAACATTCATAGGTAAATAAGAATACGTTGTGGAAACTGTGCGGGGTATACCGACATGGTTGAAGAAATAGCTATATTAGTGCGACATATTTGTGAGTATCGGTAGCCTTTGAGTCAATCAAAGAGAATACGGGGCCGCTGAGTGATGTCATGAAGCACTAATAAACTCTTAGAACCTTACTTGACCATCTTGGCCTTTTTTAGGGGTAGTGAGATGACCGACTTTGGTGCAGTCCGAAGTTGGTAGATACTCGATACTACACTCATTAAGGGTTGTTTTCTTTGGATATTTTGGTCGCCAGTTAAGTGGCTAAACCAAAACAATGAACATAGAAAATAATCCAGTGATATTGAGCTCCTTAGAACCCGGTTACTATTTATAGGACAGGTTGAGCCAACTAACTTCAAGAGGGTAATTACCTATGAAACCTCATGAAAGCCTGAAACTAGGATCTTGTGTAACTTGCTTGTACATGTGTTTGTGCATACATCATGAAAATCATAAAGCATCATATTCACCCACTAACCATTTCAAGGGTTTGGATCTTCATCTTTGTTCTGGTTTTGTAGGCCATGGAATCTCTTCGCAGGAAAACAATTCAAGTCAACCTTGTGAGAATCCCTCCTCAACTCAAGGAGCTTACTTCCAAGATTCCAGAGAATTCTCTCTTCAGTGAAAGATATGGTAGACTTCTCAACTTGGTCAACTCCAAAATTGAAGAAGACATGGTGAGAGTCCTCTTCCAGTTCTTTGACCCCCTACACAACTGTTTCACATTCCGTGATTACCAACTAGTACCTACTTTGGAGGAATTTTCTCAACTCCTGAGAATTCCTATTCTTCATCAACTACCCTACAATGGTATGGAAAAAGAACCAAAGCCTGAAGATGTTGCTCAAGCATTACACTTGCAATCATCTGATATCAAAGGACATTGGGAAACCAGGAGTGGTGTCAAGGGTTTCTTGGCAAAGTTTCTGTTTGAGAAGGCACAAGACTGCTGGAATTCTCTAGATCTACAAGCTTTTGAAGAGATTGTGGCACTCCTCATCTATGGTTTAGTCTTGTTACCAAATCCTGATCAGCTTATAGATGTGAACGCTGTCAAAATCTTCATGTCTCGAAATCCTGTGCCTACATTGCTTGGGGACATCCTACACTCATTTTACACACGAACAATGAGGAAAAGAGGTGTTCTCATGTGCTGTACTCCCCTCCTAGCAAGGTGGTTTATTTCTCATCTTCCACAATCAGTTTTAAAGAATGAGAAGGGTTTAAGGTGGTCACAACGGTTGATGACCCTCACACATTCTGATGTTCATTGGTGTTCTAGATCCAGAGAAAATGTCATCATCATTGATCGTTGTGGGGAATTCCCTAATGTCCCACTACTTGGCATTAAGGGAGGCATTACCTACAACCCCTGTTTAGCTCTAAGACAGTTTGGATATGCTATAAGGGATGGCCCTCATGATATGCTGATTCCTGACTTGGTTTTTGACTTCGACAATGATGCACAAGGACCTCGACAAAGGTTCATCAGAGCTTGGAGGATGCCCAACAAGATGGATAGTAAGACATTGGGGCACAAAAATTCCATCCCCCTTGAGCCTTACCTCAAGTGGGTACGAACCCGCACCCAGAATCTTATGATGCCATATCCTCACATTCTCCCCGTGATCAAAGAGCCTGTTGTGGAAGGAGAGGTTTCATACACCCTCCTACATCCAGACATGCCAACATCATTGGAAGAATTACAAAAGAGTTGGATCCAACTCAAGGAAGAAAGGAATACTTTTGAAGCCAGATTCTATGCAAGTGAGAAGAAGGTTTTGGAGCTTACCCTCCGACTTCATAAGGAGGAAACTCTCAACACTTACATCGCACCGAAGAGGATGCACAATGTCTTTTTACATTAAGAAATTTGTAATATTTTGCTCATGGGGCATTTATGTACTAACAAGTTTCTTCTTAATATGACGTGTGTTCTGTTTGTTTGCAACAAATTTGAATTTCTCAATCCTTGAATGCATTATATGAATAACATACCATTCATCATATGAATAAACAGGTATTCACACCAGGTTTCCTTATCTTTCTGCAGTTTATTTCAGCAAGATGGATTTGGAGCAGACGGTTAAGGATCTGCAAGCACAAAATTCTCAATTCCAGCAACTCCTCATGACCATAGCAAAGGGTCAAGAGGACCTTAAAGCACTGTTGGAGAAAGATAAAAAGAAAAAGAAGAAAAGACCTGGTGTGGTCATTATGGGAAGAAGGTTTGAAAACCATGCTAGAAAAGTTCTCGAGTTCCCCTCGACGTCTGATGAAGGGGCTGGTAAAGGAAAAGGAACTGCAATGCCTTCTGAATCTGAAGTTGAAGAAGAAGAAGAGGCAGAGGATGAAGATTACTCCGAACAGCAATATCCCCCGGCGGATGATAAATTGAAAAATCTTGAGGATCGGTTGGCAGCCATGGAGTTGCAAAGGGTACATGGTTTAGATTTAGAAGAACTAGGATTGGTCGCTGGGATCGTCATTCCTCCCAAGTTCAAAGTACCTACATTTGCTAAGTATGACGGTTTGTTCTGTCCAAAGATGCATCTGAGATCCTACGTCATAAAGATCCAACCCCACTCTTCTGATAAAGATCTTTGGGTCCATTTTTTCCAAGATAGTTTGTCAGGCACACAATTGGACTGGTTCTATCAACTTGAGAGGTTTGAGGTTCATAACTGGGAAGATTTAACTGCTGCTTTCTACCGGCAATACCAATACAACACTGATTTAGCACCTACTCGTACTCAACTACAGAGTATGGGTATGGCTTCTAACGAAGGATTTAAAGAGGATGCCCAGAAGTGGCGTGATCTGGCTGGAAGGGTGCAACCACCATTGTCGGATAGAGAGCTGGTTGACATGTTTTTAGGGACCCTGTCTGGCCCTTTCTTCAATCATTTAATTGGGAGTTCTTCTGCGGGATTCACCGAATTAATTCTGACCGGTGAAAGGGTCGAGGCCGGCATTAAAAGTGGTAAGATTCAGAAAGATGCCTCCGCGTCCACTGCTATTAAGAAGACCTTCCCAGCTAAGAAGGAAGCTTCTGCTTTTTATTCTCAGAAAAGCCAAGGAAGAACCGAGCACCGACCAACAGTGGGGGCTGTGATGATCCAAAACTCTTCAAATAATCTACCTCGCAGCAATCAACCGAGATCTAATCAGCAAAGGGTAGAAAGGCCACAACGGAAATTCACCCGAATCAACATGACACCGGCTCAAGTACTCCCTCATCTGTTAAAACTGAATCTCACCAATTTGAAAGAAGCGTCAAAGAACCCTAATACCTCTTCTCCATATTACCACTCCAATGCAAAATGTGCTTACCACTCTGACAGTGTAGGGCATGATACCAACAACTGTTGGGCTCTTAAGAATAAAATCCAAGACTTGATTGACACCAAGAAGGTAGAATTCGATGCGCCCGAAACGCCGAATGTGATTTCTGCCCCAATGCAAAAGAACAGTCATAATGTTCATGCCGTTATGGAAGAACTTCATGTTACCAATGTTGCTGACCTTTTGACTCTGTTACCAGTAATTAAAGTGAATTTGATGAGAGTCGGGATATTCCCAGGCTGTGGAAAAGACTGTTACTTTTGTTTAAACTTGCGAGCTGACTGCCCAATGTTGAAATCAGGCATCCAACGCCTGATGGATACCCAAGAGATACTCTTTCAAAATACTCCTGTTGATAACTTTACTCCTGTTACTCCTGCCACCTTTGTTACTCCTACCAATGACATTGCAATAATAACCATCTCCGACAATCTTCCCAAGGCTTGCAAAAGGCCTATCAAGATTACGCCTGATCCTAAGTTTGTGCCGTTGAAAATCACCATGTCGGGGCCTGTCCCGTATGAATCTAACAAAACGATACCATGGAACTACGGAGGAGAAATCTTCTATCATGGTATCAAATAAATTGAATCAGTGCAAGAGAATTCTGATGATGAAACCCCTGATATAGTGAACATTGCGGGAACAAGCAAGATAACTCGCAGTGGAAGGATTTTCTCTCTGGAGATTGCTCCCCCACGAGCATCTTCGGACCCTTGAAAGCTTCTCTGCTTGTCAAGCCATCTGTGCAAAGCCCGATAATTGAAGAAATTGATGTACCTGAAGTTAGACCCTCTGATGCTACTACCAAAGGTAAGGGGATACTAGAAGCGCCTGTCATGATGAAGGCTCAGACTGTGGTTATCCGCGAGACCACCCAGAAAGAGATGGAAGAAATCTTAAAGATAATCAAGAAGAGCGACTACGATGTCGTGGAACAGCTAGGGCAGACCCCTTCCAAAATCTCCATGTTGGCTCTCCTACTCTTCTCTGAGGCTCATGCTAAGGCCTTAATCAAATTTCTAAAGACGACTCATGTGCCTCAAGAAACTTCAGCTGACCAGTTTCAAGAGTGCGTGGCTAGCCTTACTGCTGATAATGGTCTTGGTTTTTCCGATGCTGATTTGACCCCTAAGGGAAGGAAGCACAATGACGCGCTGTATGTCTCAGTAGAATGCAGGGGAACCACACTTGCCCATGTCATGGTGGATACCGGTTCATCTCTGAATGTACTACCGAAAAAGGCGTTGGATAGACTGGACTGCGAAGGATTGACCTTGAAGCCCAGTAACATCGTTGTTAGAGCCTTCGCTGGTTCTAAGAGGATGGTTCATGGAGAAGTGGACATTCCTATCAAAGTGGGCACCTAGACCTTCAACTCTACCTTTTATGTGATGGACATCCGTCCTTCATATTCGTGTTTGTTGGGAAGGCCATGGATCCACTATGCTGGGGCAGTTACCTCCTCTTTACACCAAATGCTAAAGTATCCTGTTCAGGGTAAGATTATAACGGTTCACGGTGAGGAAGAGTACATGATAAGTCATCTCAACTCCTTCCTCTATGTGGAGTTGGATGGCGAATTCATAGAAACGCCTTTCCAACATTTTGAGGAAGTTTCTCCTGAAGTCGCAGTTGCAAAGACAATGGTTGATGTGCCTATCATTTCCAAGCATGTGTCTAGGATGGCATCTCGAAAGGATGTAGAGGCTGTAATCAAAGAAGGAAGGAGTACAGTGTGGGGGCAACTGCCTGATTTTCCTCACAAGACGGACAAGTTCGGACTGGGTTTTACTGCTGCTGGCCAGAAAGTTGTGCGTCGGTCCAGGGACGGAGGACCACCCGTAAAAATCACTCACCATGGAATTAATGCCTTAGAAGATGATGATGAAGAAGACAACTTTGAAGATTGGATCTTTCCAACCGTCGAAGGAGGATTAAGCAACAGGGAAGCGAAGGAATTTATTCCCATCACTTTCATCAACCAGTAATTTATTTTTGAACAATTTCCTATTTTGGTCTGTAATCATTAAACAATTCGTACACTATTTTCACCTTATGCCTTACCCGGGGCATATAGGTCCATTTGTAAGGGCTTGATTTTCTTCATTATCATATGCCATGTTTAATGAATCATTGGACGTTTTCATCTATAAACTGTTGTGTTCATTTTCTTTCCTTTTACATTTTATTTAGTTTAAAGATGGCTATCCCTTACACACACCCACACTCAAAAAATGCAGGTACCCATCCACTCCGGATTCCATGGGTGACTATTCTACTTTAGCCTTCGGTGACTCTGAAGATTTGGTCAATCATGCTGAGTACGAAGTCAACGAAGACTGTGAAGTGTCGGGAGAGTTAGCCAGACTTTTGCAACAAGAAGAGAGGGCTATTCTGCCTCATGAAGAGTTGCTAGAAACCATCGACTTGGGTGCAGAGGAAGACAAGAAAGAGGTAAAAGTGGGTGCCAACCTGGAACCAAGTGTCAAAGAACGCTTAGTGCAATTGTTGAACGAATATGTTGAGATCTTTGCTTGGTCCTATGAAGACATGCCGGGATTAGATACATATATCGTGGTTCACCGTCTCCCTACAAGAGAAGACTGTCCACCAATCAAACAAAAGGTCGACCGAATGAGGCACGACATGTCTGAGAAGATCAAAGCTGAGGTAATGAAGCAATTCAATGCGGGCTTTCTGGCTGTTACTTCCTATCCACAATGGGTTGCTAACATTTTGCCCGTGCCTAAGAAGCACGGCAAAGTCCGAATGTGTGTGGACTATCGGGATTTAAACAGGGCTAGCCCTAAAGACGATTTTCCACTACCACACATCGACATCTTGGTTGACAACACAGCTCAACACAAGGTATTTTCCTTCATGGATGGATTCTCGGGATACAACCAGATCAAAATGGCCCCCGAAGACATGGAGAAGACTACTTTTGTTACGCAGTGGGGTACCTTCTGCTACAAAGTGATGCCATTCAGACTGAAGAATGCCGGGGCAACCTATCAACGCACCATGGTAGCTTTGTTTAATGACATGATACATCATGATATTGAAGTTTACATAGATGACATGATAGCCCGATCACAGACAGAAGAGGAACACCTCGACCATATGCAAAAGCTGTTTGTCAGATTGAAGGAGTATAAGCTCAGACTAAACCCAAGCAAGTGCACTTTTGGAGTCAGGTCTAGTAAACTTTTGGGTTTTATCGTCAGCAACAAAGGCATTGAGGTTGATCCTGCTAAAGTTAAAGCTATACAAGAAATGCCTGCCCCTCGCACTGAAAAGGAGGTTAGAGGATTCTTGGGACGCTTAAACTATATTGTAAGGTTCATCTCTCACCTAACATCTACCTGTGAGCCAGTCTTCAAACTGTTGAAGAAAGATCAGGTAGTTGAATGGAACAATGATTGTCAAGTTGCTTTTGATAAGATCAAGGAGTATTTACTGGAACCTCCTATTTTGATGCCACCCGTCGAAGGAAGGCTATTAATCATGTATCTGACTATTTCGGATAACTCAATAGGGTGCATACTGGGCCAACATGACAAGTCTGGCCGAAAAGAGCATGCCATTTATTACCTTAGCAAAAAGTTTACCGACTGTGAGACTCGCTACTCACTGCTCGAGAAAACTTGCTGCGCTTTGGTATGGGCTGCTCGCCGGCTAAGGCAGTACATGTTGACTCATACCACTTTGCTGATTTCCAAGATGGATCCGAACAAGTATATCTTCGAGAAGCCTGCTTTATCTGGAAGAATCGCTAGATGGAAAATGAACCTGACTGAGTATGATATCCAGTATACTACCCAAAAAGCTATAAAAGGGAGTGTACTAGCTGACCATCTAGCTCATCAAGCCGTCGAAGATTACCAATCTATGAGATTCGACTTCCTTGACGAGGACATCATGATATTGGACAATATTGAAGGTAACGGACCGTATGACAGACCTGAACAAGGATCCCGATGGACCCTGTACTTTGATGGTGCTTCAAATGCACTTGGAAACGGTATCGGTGCGGTACTCATTTCTCCGGAAGGTTGCAATACACCCTTCACTTCCCGACTTTGCTTCAGTTGTACCAACAACATGGCTGAGTATGAAGCTTGCATCTGTGGTCTTAAGGCTTCTATAGACTTGGGAATCAAATCTTTGGTCGTATTTGGGGACTCGGCTTTGGTTTTCAGTCAAGTCAAAGGAGAGTGGGACACTAAACATCCTAATCTTATCCCATACAAAGAACATGTCTTGACATTGTTGCCTCATTTCGAGCAGATTACTTTAGAGCACTTCCCGCGAGAAGAAAATCAGCTAGCAGATGCTCTGGCTACAATGTCTTCCATGTTTAAACTCAATTGGGATAACGAGGCTCCCCAAATCACCATCGAGTGAATGGACGAACCTGCGCACTATCATGAGATTAATACCGAAGAAGTAGAGGAACAACCCTGGTTTCATGAAATCAAAAGGTATCTCCAGACTCGAGAATACACTGAAGAAGCTTCTGTCAATGACAAAAAGTTCTTAAGGATATTTGCTGCCAAGTTCTTCCTAAGCAATGGCATCCTTTATAAGCACAACCATGATTGTGTTCTACTTCGTTGTGTGGACAAGGTTGAAGCTGAGTTGATCATGACCGAGATACATAGTGGCACGTTTGGCACCCACTTAAGCGGACATACGATGGCTAAGAAGATTCTAAGGGAAGGCTACTACTGGTCTACCATGGAAGCTGATTGTCATCAATATTCCCGTACTTGCCATAAATGCTAAGTCTATGCTGACAAGGTACATATTCCTCATGTTCCTGTCAATGTTCTGACAGCTCCTTGGCCATTCGCAATGTGGGGCATTGACATGATTGTAGAGATCAAGCCTACGGCATCCAATGGACATCGCTTCATCTTGGTCGCTATTGATTATTTTACCAAGTGGGTCGAAGCAGCTTCCTACGCCTTTGTTACAAAGAATGTGGTTGCCCGCTTCATCAAGCAGAACCTCACATGCCGGTATGGTATCCCCGACAGGATTATCACGGACAACGGTACAAACCTGAATAACACTATGATCACCGCTCTGTGCGAGAAGTTCAAGATTTATCATCACAATTCATCTCCCTATCGGCCAAAGATGAACGATGATGTTGAAGCCGCAAACAAAAATATCAAAAAGATCATCCAAAAGATGACAGTCACCTACAAGGACTGGCATGAGATGTTACCGTTTTCTCTGCACGGATATCGTACCACGACACGTACTTCAACAGAGGCAACCCCCTTTTCTTTGGTATATGGCATGGAAGCTGTTTTACCTATGGAAGTTCAGATTCCTTCCTTAAGGATCATGAAAGATACTGGTTTGAGTGAAGACGATTGGATTCAGACCCGGCTTGACCAACTTAATTTGATCGACGAGAAATGACTTACTGCTGTTTGTCATGGTCAGACGTATCAAAAATAGATGATCAAGGCTTTCAACAAGAAAGTCAGGCGTCAGGTATATCAAGTCGGAGATCTTGTAATCAAGCGGATCATCTTGCCGCAAAGTGATCCCAGGGGCAAGTGGACTCCTACTTACGAAGGACCATTTGTGATCAAGAACATCTTTTCTGGTGGGGAAATGATTCTATCCACTATGGACGACGACGATTTGCCGCACCCTGCAAACGCAGACATAGTCAAAAGATACTACGCATAAAACGACCCGACAAGTTGAAAACCCGAAAGGGCAATTTGGGCAAAAATGGGCATCCCGATGAATCGAAAACCTGAAAGGGAGGTTCAGGCAAAAATTAGGGATAAACAAAAAAATCTGTACACCCGGCAAGTTGAAAATCCGAAAGGGCGACTTGGGCAAAAAAGGGTTTCCCGGTGGATCGAAAACCCGAAAGGGCGGTCCAGGCAAAAGTTAGGGAATTAAAGCGTACGACTACGTCTCGTCGGATCACTTTAAGAACAATCTCTTCACCAACAAGCTCCAAGCTTCTGATCAATCCAATCATCGGCGGACGAAGCAACGAATGGACAAGATACTCAAAGTTTTGAAGGCTATAGCAGAATGGGAACCCCATGGAATTGTTACACATAGCCATCTTTCTTTTTGTATAAGTTTTTTCTCAAAATTTTCGACAACATTCTCTTACTAGGATGTCCGTCTTCTTTGTACAAAAATACTTACAAAAGTTAATACAAAGATACTTCAAAGTGCAGAAATTTGCTTGCCTTTCATTCTTTTTACACTTATGTTTTATTTGAAAACGTCCAATATTTTGTTAAATAGGCATATGCATTTGAATATAATCACTGCTTACAAATAAAATGAAATTGAGGAAGGATAATTATTGATGGTTTGAAGGTATAGGAAGATATCCTTGTGCTATTCCAGAAGAAATCCCCTACAGTATGTCATCCAGCTCCTCAACAAAGCTAAAACCTTAGGATATATATCCCCAGCGGAGTTAAATTTCAAGATCCCCAGCGGGGCCAGTGTGTTCTAAAACTTTATCCCCCAGCGGAGTTAAGTTTCAGAATTCCCATCAGAGTTAAGTCTCCAAACTCCCGATCCCGAGTGGAGCCCGAAAACCCTGAAATATATATCCCCATCGGAGCTAGAATATTCTAAACCTTCATCCCCAGCAAAGTCAAATTTCCAACTATCAATCCCCAGCGAGAACTATTCAGCTTTCCCCAACTTACCCAGTAGATTGACATACAACCCAAGCTCCTGATTTCCCCGGCCGAGTAAACACTCTCCCCACAGAGTTACTTCCCAACAGACTGAGGATTCTAGTTCCTGTCTCTCCATTCGAAGTCTCCCAGGTTTTAATTCCCCAGTAGAGGTCATCGAAGTTTTCCTTATTTCCCAAGAAAGTCATAAGGGATTCTCATTCCCCGCAGAAATTGTTGAAGCTCTTGTTAAATCCCTACAAGCAATCAAAGATCTTTAATCCCCAAGCAGCCAGCAAGAATTTCTCATCTTCAACAATCAAAGATTTTTGAGTCCTCAGCATCGGTCAGGATTCACTTTTTCTGGCAGTAGTCAAATATTTCATTATCTCCAGTTATCAAGGCTTTATTTTCCTCAGCAAGACAGCTACTCAGCTTACATGCATATCCGTTACATTCATATATCATAAACATTGATGAAACACAGTTCATTGCATCATACATATCATGCAACATAACTTTGTGTTTTAGCTAACATTTTACCCTTTTCAGGATAAGATTAAAAGGCTATCGTTAACAATTGTTCAGATACATTATGGATACACCCCAGACACGGCGGTCATTCTATTACGCATTCAGAATTCCAAGTCAAAATACAGTACGGATACACCCCAGACACGACGATCATTCTACTACTCATTCAGACTTCAGCAATCAGATACAGACTAGATACCCTCCAGACACGGCGGCCATTCTATCTCTCATTCAAATTCAACTATCAACTTCAAATTGAGATACGCTCCAAACACGGATGCCATTCTGGCCCTTTCACCAGAAGTTTGATTCTCCCCAGTGCAGTCGCCACGGAAGTCATTTTGTCACTTATTTAGATCCCAGTTAAAGTTTCAGATACACTCCAGACACGGAAGTCATTTTGCTACGCATACAGATCTCGATTTCAGATACAATCCAGATACGCTCCAGACACGGTTTCCATTTTGTCACTCATTCAAAACTTATCCCCAACACCCAGTTACTCCATACACAGATGTTTCTCTATTGCCCATTCAGAATACAGATACACTCCAGACACGGCAGTCATTCTGACATTCATTCAAGAATCAAATACAGTTACAGCTCGGATACGCTCTAGACACGGACGCCATTCCTTTGCTCATACAGACTCAGTCTCCAGATACAGTTTAAATGCATTCCAGACACGGATACCATTTTGATGCTCATTCTTCTGACCTACAACATTGCAGTTCAACAAAAATTCTTGGATGGCGTCTTTTAAGCCCATCTCCAGCAAGATTCTACCATCTCCAAATGGCATCTTTAAGCCAATTTCCTCAACAATACATTGACGAGTGCAAATTTACGGGCACTCTAGTGTCCAATCCTCTTTTACCTTCGAGTCACAAAAGGAAAACTTGCCAATCTAACTCTTCAGGTTCAAGAAGATTGAACAGGGGCAACTGTTGTACCCAAAAATTTGCTCTCTCATTTTATCAACATTTCTCATCACAAGGCTCTTGGATTTCAAGATCAAGCTAGGGTTTGCTCTACTCAAGACACCTCATTGCACTGTTGACCTAAATTAGGGTTTGAGTTTGCACAAGGATTTTTGGACCTTAAATGCCCAAATTGACTTTCATACTTTATGTTGGACTCATAAGTTTGTCCATACCAAGTTTCAAGCCTTGAATCAAATTTTTGCCCAGTCAATTGGATAATTGACCTAGAAATCAGCTGTACTGGGGAAAAAGTCAACGGTGACCAATTTACAGTCAAACCTCATGAATTTTGACCCACATCAACATTATGAACTCATATGAACCATTTGATCAAGTTTGGACCACAATTCCATAAGAAATTTGATCAGATCACCAAAAGGGCAAAATGGTCATTTTTAGGGTTTTGACTGTACAAAGGCAATTTTTGACTGTTTGACCTAGCCAGTGGCAAATTAAGTTCAATCATGGACTCAAGGACTCAATGACATTATCTTGACCTATTCAACAAGATTCAAAAGATCTCAAATGCATGGGATTGACAGATGAATTTTTCAGTCAACTAATCAAAATTTGACTGTATACTGAAAAGTCAAACTTTTACTTTTTGGTCAAAATCAAGTGCCAAGGGTCATTTTTTATCAAGATATGTCAAGTTATGAAACGTGTTCACCAAGAAACCCAAAATTGCAAATTAGGGTTTGAAATTGAAAAATTTCATAACTTAGAAATTTTCTAAGTTAGGAAATTTTCTTAATTTTTCCTAACTTTGCCCCACATTTTCACCAAGATGAAAATGGATTCAAACAAAACTTACAACATGAAAGTTGTATTCCTCCACAAATTATAAAACTTTGATTCACAAAGTTTTCTCAAAAGAAGCTTGGATCTCAAGTTATGATTTTTGGAATAAGGGTCCCTAAAACTTTTAACTTAGAGAAATTTTTCCCTAATTTAGGCAGGATTTTGACCCATCTTCTTGGAAATTTTTCACATAGTTCCACTTGGAGTATCAAGTTGAATTTCAAATATGGATTATAGTACTTGTTGCAAGCTTTCCAAATTGTCAAGGAAATCCTCAAACACATTTGTGGTTAGGGAGAATCGAATGCTTGAAGTTGGCAAAAACTCACTTTGTGTCCATGGCCAATACATGTTCATACAAGTTGCAAAATATGTCCAAACTAGCTTTGTACTTGTTTACAGGTCTCTAAACCAATTCACACTCAAAAATTAATTACAAATACATTGGACATTGGTATTATTCTGATCAATGGAGCTTGGCACAAGAATAAATTCATTTTGGGCATAAAGGTAGCACTTCCATTTACATAAAGCATGCTTTATGTCAAATTTCATTTCTTGAGCCATACACCAAGCCCTTTGCTGCAAACAAGGCTCCCTAATGTCAGGCAAAGTTCAACAACTTTGTGCAGCTAGGTTACAAGCCAGTACAACCATAGCATTGTCAACTCTCACTTTTTACTTCAAAACCAAGTAATTGTGCAAAAGGTCAACGACTTGCATATCTGATATATTCAACTCTTGCCAACATTCAAAACAAGTTTTGTGCATTGCCTTGAGCCAGAAACACGATTTGTTGAACCCTCAAGCCTTCCAAAACACCAAATCACTTTCTTCTTGCAAAACAGGGCACTCCCTGCAGATTCACATCCATCACACAAACCACTCGTGCGTTTGGCCTCAAACTTGTTCCAATACCTTTCATTCAACTCACTCAAGCTATCCCAAACCTCCATTGCCAACTGTAACTCCATTTACAGTGTTCACCATTTTTGTTTTGAAGCTTTGCAGGTTAAGTTCTATAGAGAGATTCAGACCATTTCAAAACAAACTAAGCATTGGGAAAGATCCAGGGAACATCAAGCAAGCTCAAAAGAACCTCAAGCCTCACTGAAAGTTACTGCATTGCCATACTCGAGCTTGACTGAAACAGGTATTTCTCAAACTTCTATCTCTCTATTTAGGAACATTTAGCCTTAGGTTTGTGAATGAAAGATGTAGTACTCATTGCCGTGAAGCCATACATATGCTCATTTTTCATTTATATTAAGCGTGTTAAGAGAATTTCATCCATGAACATGCTGAAAAAACTAGGTCAGATTTTAGGGCCAGAGAAATTCTCTCTAGTCTTTGAGAGTTAGATCAAGTTTTTTATATGGTTAGAATCGTGGTTTAATGCTCTACAAGTTTCATGTTTTGAGTTTTGGCAAAAGATCACAAATACAGGAGTTAGCAGTTTGTACAGGCGCGCGCGTATTTTCAA
Source organism: Vicia faba (assembly GCA_948472305.1). Classification (NCBI taxonomy): domain Eukaryota; kingdom Viridiplantae; phylum Streptophyta; class Magnoliopsida; order Fabales; family Fabaceae; genus Vicia; species Vicia faba. The sequence continues at coordinate 1,408,736,359 of OX451737.1, read as the reverse complement.
ACATTCTGCAGGTTGAAGATGAAGTCTGGGCTGGGCCTGGCCTTCTTGCTATCTGCACCCCCTTTTGCTAAATGCACCCCTGGCCCATTTTCTTTATATTTTGTTATTTTTGTATTTTAATTTCATTTTGATTTTATTTATTTATCCCCAAATATAAAAAATGCTTAAAAATATTTTCACATTTTTTTTACATTTATTTGATATTTTATTTTGATTTTTCTAAACATTAAAGCATTTTGAATACTTTTTTATATTTTATTTGAAAACTTAAAAATAATGTAAATAATACTTTTATTTTTATTTCTTATTTTTGTTCACATTCAAAATATTTTCTTGAATATATTTTATATTTGTAAATATTTTATTTTATTTCATTCATACTTAATATATTTAATATATATATATATATATATATATATATATATATATATATATATATATATATATATATATATATATATATATATATATATATATATATATATATATATATATATATATATATATATATATATATATATATATATATATATATATATATATATATATATATATATATATATATATATATATATATATATATATATATATATATATATATATATATATACATATATACTTTTATTTTATTAAATAATTAAAACAAAAATATAAAAATATTATTTTTATTATTATTTATACTAAAAAACACCTTTTCTTCAATATATTTCATTTTTGTACATATTAACATATTTTTGTATATAAATAATATATAATATTATTTTCTTAAGGAAAATTAGGGTTTACCCCTTAATTAAATAAAATCAACTTTTATTTTATTTTATTTCTTTATACTTCTTCACATAAAAAAAATACTTTACATACATAAATAAATAAAAACTTCTCTTTGCATAATACATTTTTATTTAATATTTATTTATTTTGTTCATTTAAGAATTGTACATTTAAATATTATTGCATTATAATTCAATTTGGATGTAATAGTAATCTAGGGTTTTATATTTCATGTCAAATACCCCCATATTCAAAAATTGTACCCCCATCCCCATAATCATGTTGTAATAGCTTAGAATTTAAATTCTCGCACTTAAACGCTTTCAATTATGCCATGATTAGAGAATTAGAGTTTGTATGCCAAAATCAAAATCAACAAATAGTTTGACCTAATCAAAGACAAAAATGCATGAAAATCAAACACAATACACACTTGCACCTCTAGGGGTTACAATCCACTTGTTGCCTTCAAAAATGGGCCATGGTATGCATGTTAAGTATTTTGGCAAAACAAAAACAAAACAAAAGATCATAGTCCCTCGATGACGCTATCTTGGTTGCCTAAAATGATCAAGTCCCTCAAGAAAATTGCCAAAAATACTTGACACAATTGCTATCATGGTCTATACGATGACCCGCGCATGTCCCGTTTAACATCCTAACACAAGGTTGTTCACCAAATACAATGGTGAAATAACACTGTCAAAAGGGTTAAAAACATAAGAAAGATCTTTGAGTAAAATAGGGTAGACAACTCTTAGTTACTTGATCTAAAGCTTGCAAAAACATCCTTGCTATTTTCAAACACACTTCACAACAAAATTTCAAAATCCAACTTTCAAACATTGAAAACTTTTCAAAAGACAAAAAACATCTTTGTATACATTCAAACAAGAATCATTACAAAGGTTGCCACAATGATGGCCTCTTTTCAAAACATCTTTCAAAACCACACACAAAGCACCATTTCAAACAATTGAAAAGCAAAGCAAGTGATCTATAGAAGTAACTAAGAGCCCATGGATAACCATGGATGAAAAGGGTGCTTGCACCTTCCCTTTTCATAATCTACTCCCCGAACCCAAGAAAACATCTCAAAGGTCTTTCCTGTGCTTTTTGATCTTTCCTTAGGACAAAATAAAAAGTCGGTGGCGACTCTTGCTAAACCGAAACATTTGCGAACACAAACGCAAAACCTCAAGTCAGTTCTCCCACCGTATCACAGACATAAATTCACAAGCCTAAAAACTCTCTCAAACTCCCTGAAATCAGAATTTTCACACAAACTCTATTTTTGTGCCATTTTTGACTTTTAATACCCATCTTATAATCCACTCGTGCATTTTCCATTTTAATCAATCACCAAACTTCTATAACTCATATAGAAGCTATCCAAACACCTGCAACATAACTGTAACATCATCTTCCTTATCTTCCATAACCAAAAACACAGTTCTGCACATTAACTTCCCCAGAATAATACAACCACTCTCAATCAAAAGTAAGCATTGCATTAGCTTCTTGGAGGTTCAGTGAAGCTATCCAGATCATCATAACATCTCAAAGAGTGCTCAATCATCAAACACAAATTCCAGTTTTGAGGTAAGTTTTTCAAACTTTGAACTCTCTTTATAAGCACCATTAAGGTTACTTTGTGAATAAAAAATATAGACATCATAGCCCTAAAGCTAACCATGTCCTAAGATTTCATTTATGTTCCCTGAGTGATGTGAATTTTGAAGATGAACTTTCTGAAAAATTAGGTCAGAATTTGGTACCAACAAAAATTCATGCTCATCTTCGATTTTTAGCTTAAGTTATTTACATGGTTGAAATCATGGTTAAATATGGAGCAGTTTTCATGTTTACATTTTTGAAAATGGTTAAGAAATGAGCAATATCAGATTTCATGGAAATGGTGTTGTTGCTCTACGCGCGCAAGGTTGAAGATGAAGCCATTTCAAACATTTAGGACCGAGTTTATTTTAAGTTTATTGCATGTTGTATTATGACCGAGTGAAACAGCCACCCTAGTGGCAGGAGAAACACGCATAAGGCATTGAACTATAGGGACCTGGGTTTAAGCCCCAGTGGTATCATTTTGTTTATTAATGTAATTGTTTGCTTGTTGGCATTAATTTTTGGTAAAACCAGATTTGCGAATGTCATGACTGATGTCATAACATTCTGGGATAAAGACAAATTCTGTAGAAGGAATGTTCTATAGGAACAACTCAGTATGAGTGAATATCATGATGATTAAGCCATGATCATATGTACTGAATTCTACCAAAATCAGTGAGCAGGATACATGATGTCATAACCAATATTAATACATCCTGTGCTGATCAAGTTATTGTGCAGATTTATTGTTCCTGAGAATTTTCAGGAATCTGGTGTGCTATTCTGAGTTGAAGTATATTGACTAGATCAGATGCTCACGTGGATATTAGGTTAACCTTGCTTAACCCTAATCTGTTATGATGAAAGCCCAAGACCAAGTCTTTAGGTTAACTTTGGTTAACCCTAGCTATTTTTATGGAAGACCAAAATGAAGAATAGACTGCATATATATTTCTCACGAATCCTAATGGTGTCCAGCGCTTTTTAGAGAAGATCAATAAGGCATTTTGTAGTTGTGATAGTTTTAGTAATTACTGTGAGCCAAGCAATTATCACTTGATAAGTGACTTGGAGTAGGATTTGGTTGTAAGGGTTGTTTATCACTCAAAGCTTTGAAGCATGAGTGTTGTGTCTCTTGATTAAAGCTTTGAAGCAAAATCAAGCGTGTGTATTGAAGAATGTCTTCATAATCTTATTAATCAGTAGATTAGTATCACTGCTGTGATTGAGGGGGAGTGAGTAGGACCTCAGGTTTAAGTAGGACTTAGATTTAAGTTGCATTGGGTAGGTCTTAAGTGAAGGAGATAAACTGGTTGGTTTATTCCTAAATTAATACCTCTTATAGTGAATTTCCTCCCTGGCTTGGTAGCCCCCAGATGTAGGTGTTGTTATACACTGAACTGGGTTAACAATTGATTGTGTTCTTTACTGTATTTTAAATTACTGTTTGGTTTGTGTACAATTTTTCAGATACGGTGTCATAACATTCACTGTGACATTAAGTATCTGTTGCCAGAATTTCAATTGGCATCAGAGCAGGCACCCTGCCTGTCTTTCTGGGTGAGATCTAGGGATATTATTTTATGGCGCTATAGACAAGGAAGGAGGATTTGGGAACAAACCACCTATTCTGGATGGATCAAACTATGACTACTGGAAACCTCGTATGATTGCCTTCTTGAAGTCACTGGACAATAAAGCTTGGAGAGCTGCTGAAAAAGGATGGAACCATCCCACCATAATTGGGAAAGATGGGATGACTAGTCTGAAACCTGAGGAAGAATGGAGCAAAGAATAAGAAGAGTTAGCCCTGGGTAACTCTAAAGCATTGAATGCCTTGTTCAATGGAATTGATAGAAACATATTCAGACTAGTACATCAATGTGAACTGGCCAAGGATGTTTGGGACACTCTCAAAACCACCCATGAGGGTACATCCAAAGTAAAAATGTCAAGACTTCAGATGCTCACTACCAAATTTGAGAATCTAAGGATGAAGGAAGATGAGACCATTCATGAGTTTCACATGAACATCTTGGAAATTTCCAACACCTCAGGAGCATTGGGAGAAAAGATGTCAGAAGAAAAGCTGGTGAGAAAGATTCTCAGATCCTTGCCTAAAAGGTTTGCAATGAAAGTGACTTCTATAGAGGAAGCTCAGGATATCTACAACTTGAAGGTTGATGAACTCATTGGGTCACTTTAGAAATTTGAGATGGGGATCAGTGACAATGTTGACAAGAAAAACAAGAGCATAGCCCTTGTATCCAATACTGAAGATGAAAGAAAGGAGAGTGATGAAGAGAATATATCAGAAGCTATAGCTATGCTTGGAAGGCAGTTCAAGAAACTCATCAAGAGAATGGACCCAAAGTCAAGGTCAAATGTCAAGAACATTTCTTCGGACATTAGCAGATCCTATGACTCCAGCAGAAGAACTAAGTCTGAAGAAAAGGGAAATCAAAGTAGAGGAATCCAATGCCATGGATGTGAAGGATATGGGAACATTCGAGATGAATGTCCTACCTTTCTAAAGAAACAAAAGAAAGGAATGTCTGTTACTTGGTCTGATGGTGACTCAGAAAGTGACTCTGAAGAAGAATCTGCTAAACTAGTTACTGCACTATCTGGTGTTTGTAACTCTGATAATGATTCTAGTGATGAGGAAGTGACATTTGAAGAACTTGCTGACTCCTGCAAGAAGCTATGTATCAGAAGTGCTGAAGTCTGTCAGCAAAATGAGAAACAAAAAAAGCTCATAGTGAAGTTGGAGGCTGAGAAGAAGGAAGACACTGCTACTATAAGCCATCTCAAAGGTGAAGTTCTAATGTTGAACTCCAAACTTGATCAGATGACTAAGTCTGTCAAGATGTTAACAACTGGAACTGACAAGTTGGAAGAAATCCTCCAGGATGGACAAAATGCAGGAAACATGTCTGGTCTAGGATTTGTGGCTGCAAAGAAATCTGCTGTTGACAAGAAGAAGACCAGGACTGATAAACAAATGTCAAAGCAGATGTCATAACATAGGACTCAACATCAAGAACAGAGAAATATGAAGAAAAAGTATCAAAGATGGAGATGTCATTATTGTGGGAGGTTTGGTCACATAAAGCCATTATGCTTCAGTTATATGGATATCCTAATCAGACCCCATATGTCAAACCTAAGACTAACAAGGCGCCATATACTCAACAGTGTAAGAAAAAGACTGCAGCCCTGATAGCTCACACCTCCCTTAGAGTTTCTGCCAAGGAATACTGGTACTTTGATAGTGGATGCTCTAAACACATGACTGGAATTAAGAATCTGCTGAATCATGTCAAACCTCATACTACTAGTTATGTCACTTTTGGAGATGTAATGAGAGGAGTCAGATCAAAAGACAACTATTACTTATGGGAGTCTGAGAACACTAACTACTCTTTTGTGTGCTCTATATACAAAGAAGAAAAGAAAGTGAAACTGTGGCACCAAAGACTTGGTTATTTACATCTTAGAGGGATGAAAAAGATCATATCCATGGAGGCTGTTAGAGGGATTCCAAGGCTTCAGATTGATGAAGGGAGAGTCTGTGGTGAATGTCAGGTTGGAAAGCAAACTAGAATGTCACATCCAAAGACAAGACATCTGACCACCTCTAAGGTGCTAGAACTTCTACATATGGATTTGATGGGTCCCATGCAGGTGGAAAGTCTTGGCGGAAAGAGATATGCCTATGTTGTTGTGGATGATTTTTCCAGATTCACCTGGATAAACTTCATTAGGGAAAAGTCTGATGTATTTGATGTATTTAACGAATTGTGCAAAAGAATTCAAAGAGAAAAAGAAGGATGCATTGTCAGAATCAGAAGTGATCACGGTAAGGAATTTGAAAATAGTAAGTTTGATGAGTTCTGTTCCTCAGAAGGAATCAATCATGAGTTCTCTTCACCTATAACTCCTCAACAAAATGGAGTTGTGGAAAGGAAAAACAGGACTATACAGGAATATGCCAGAGCAATGATACATGCCAAGAAGCTTCCTATTCATTTTTGGTCCGAAGCTATGAATACAGCCTGTTATGTCCACAACAGGGTCACCTTGAGAAAGGGAACATCATCCACCCTTTATAAACTAGGAAAGGAAGAAAGCATACAGTGAAGTACTTCCATGTCTTTGGGAGAAAATGCTATATTCTGACAGATCGTGAACAAAGGAGAAAGATGGACCCTAAAAGTGATGAAGGAATATTCCTAGGATACTCTACCAACAGCAGGACCAAAGTTATGATGGAGTCTATAAATGTCATAGTTGATGATCACCATGAGGAAAAAATGTCCTATATGATGTTGAGACATTCTTTGAGACTTCAACACAAGTGTCTAAAAAGGATGATGTGCATAATCCTACTCCATCAGAGTCTGAATCAAAGGAAGCTAACAAAGATCCTTCCATCAGAATTCAGAAAGATCATCCTAAGGAACTCATCATAGGAGATCCTAACAGTGGAGTCACTACAAGATCTAGAGAAATCATCACAAACTCTTGTTTTGTGTCTAAGATTGAACCAAAAAATGTTAAAGAGGCTTTGACTGATGAATACTGGATTGGAGCAATGCAAGATGAATTGAACCAGTTCAAGCAACATGAAGTATGGGAGTTAGTTCCTAGACCAGAAGGAACAAACATCATTGGCACAAAGTGGATCTACAAGAACAAGTCAGATGCTGAAGGAGTTGTCACTAGGAATAAGGAAAGGCTTGTTTCTCAAGGATACACTCAAGTTGAAGGGGTTGATTTTGATGAGACTTTTGCTCCTGTAGCCAGACTGGAATCAATCAGACTTCTCTTGGGAGTAGCTTGTCTCCTTAAGTTCAAGCTGTTTCAGATGGATGTGAAGAGTTCCTTCCTAAATGGGTACTTAAATGAGGAAGTGTGTGTGGAACAACCTAAAGGATTTATGGATCCAAACAGTCCTGATCATGTCTACAAATTGAGGAAAGCATTATATGGTCTGAAACAAGCTCCTAGAGCTTGGTATGAAAGGTTGACAAAGTTCCTCACTGACAAAGGATACAGGAAAAGAGGTTTGGATAAAACTCTTTTTGTCAAGGATGAAGGAGGAAAGATAATGGTAGCTCAAATTTATGTTAATGACATAGTGTTTGGAGGAATGTCAGATAAAATGGTTAAACATTTTGCTAACCATATGCAAGCTGAATTTGAAATGAGCCTCATGGGAGAATTGACCTACTTTCTTGGACTACAAGTCACACAGATGGAAGACTCAATTTTTCTGTCTCAAAGCAAGTATGAAAAGAATATTGTCAAGAAGTTTGGGATGGAGAATGCCAGTCATAAAAGGACTCCTACACCTTGTGATACGGTGGGAGAACTGACTTGAGGTTTTGCATTTGTTTTCGCAAATGTTTCGGTTTAGCAAGAGTCGCCACCGACTTTTTATTTTATCCTAAGGAAAGGTTAAAAAGCACAGGAAAAACCTTTGAGATATTTTCTTGGGTTCGGGGAGTAGATTATAGAAAGGGAAGGTATTAGCACCCTTTCTATCCATGGTTATCCATGGGCTCTTAGTTACTTGCTTAGATCACTTGCCTTTGCTTTTCAATTGTTTGAAATGGTGCTTTGTGTGTATGGTTTTGAAAATGTTTTGAAAAAGATGCATTTGTCTAGGAAACCCTTGTAACAATTCTTTACTCGAATGTTTTACAAAAGGTGTTTGTCTTTTTGAAAAGATGTTTCAAGGTTTTTGAAAGTTGTTTTGAAAGTTATGTTGTGGAGTGTGTTTTGAAAAATGGCAAGTGTGTTTTGCAAGTTTGATCAAGTAACTAAGAGTTGTCTACCCCTAAATTTCTCAAAGATCATTCCTATGTTTTAACCATTTTAACAGTATTGTTCCACCATTGTATTTGGTGGACAATCTTGTGTTAGGATGTTAACGGGACGGGCGCGGGTCATCGTTTAGACCATGAATTCAATGGTGTCAAGTATCTTTGGCATTTTTTCTTGAGGGACTTGACCATTTTTGTTTAGGCAACTTGATAGCGTCATCGAGGGACTATGATCATTTGATTTTTTGTTTTACCAAAGACACTTAACATGCAACATGGCCCATTTTTGAAGGCAACAAGTGGAGTAACCCTAAGGGTGCAAGTGTGCATTGTGTTGTCCATTTTCATGCTTTTTTGTCTTGAATTAGGTCAAGCTATTTGTTATTTGATTTGCATACAAACCCTAGGTCTATCATGGCATAATTTGAAAGCTTTTAAATGCGGAAATTTAAAGTCCTAAATTATTACAACATGATTATGAGGATGGGGGTACAAATGTTTGAATGGGGATATTTGACAAGAAATTAAATTCTAAGCTATTACATCCATATTGAATATACAAATATCGAATTGTACAATATTTAAACAAATATGATAAATATGCAAAAATGTATTATGCACAAAATGATTTTTGATGTATGTGAAAATGTTTTTCAATGTATAATATAAACAAAAATAAAAAGGTCAATTTTTGAGTATTTTTGTCATTTAGGGCAAAACCCTAATTTTTGAATAAATATTATTATTTATTGATTATATACAACATTTATATATTAATTTATACAAAAAATAAAAAAAGAAGTATATTGTGAAAAAAAAGTATTTTTTAGTGTCATATATTAATAAAAATAAAAAAGTATTATTTTTATATTTTATCCTAAGTATTCTAATAAATATATACAAGAGTAAAATATTAATTATTTACAAAAAAAAAAGTATATTTTTAGAAAATGTTTTCAAAATATAAACAAAAAATAATAATTGAAAAATATATATTTTTGTAGTATTTTCTAGGGTTTTAAATAAAAAGTATATATATTTATTTACATGTATATGCTAAATAAAACAAATAAATGCCAAATAAATACAAAAAAAGGTGGAAAAATATTTTTAGTGTTTTTTCATGTTTGAATAAAAATATAAAATCAGAATCAAAAAGAAAAAATCAAAAATGATAAATATATCACACAATGGGCCAAGGGGGTGCAAAAATGAAAAAAAAGTGTACAAAGAGAAAAAACCAACTCAGGCCCAGCCCAAGTCAGCCTTCTTCAACCTCCAGCTTCTGTTTCAAAAAACGCGCACCCTTTATGCTTCATTCAAACTCCTGATTCTTTGAGTTTTAACAAAAACTCATAACACCAATAATGTAGAGCATCAAGAGACGAATTCAGACATATAAAAATCTTGACCTAACTCTAAGAAACGAGGGAGAATTTCTTCATCCCCAATTTCTGACCTAATTTTTCTTCAATGTTCATGGCCAAAATTCTCACAGCATGCTTAATATAAATGAAAATTAAATACATGGATGACTTCAGGGCTATGAGTAGAGCATGTTTCATTCATAAACCTAAGCCTAACTCTTCCTAGATTGAGAGATAGAAGTCCATGGTTTACCTGTCTCAGCTTGATTCGAACAGAGAAATGTAGGTATCTTAAATGGAGTTTGAGCTTTGGTTGAGCTTGCTTGAAGTCCAAGGATGCTTCTCCTATGCTTGGCTTGCTCTGAAACTGCCTGTATCGTGCTATGGAAGTCCACCTGCACAGCTTGAAAGCAAAAATGGCAAACGTGGTTAGGGATGTTACAGTCTTCTGTTCAAGGCTTGGGATAGTTTGTGTGGATGATATGGAATGTGTTTGAAAGGTTTTTAGCCAAAACACATGAGCAAACTGAGTTATGCAACTCAATCTGCAGGGATGCCCTATTTCTTGCAGAAAAATGGTGTTTTTGTGAATGAGGAGGTTTGGGAGGTGGTTCAGTCGTGCCTTAGGTCTGTTTTGATGTGTGTAAGATTTTCACAAAGTTTGCTTGAGCTTTTGGTTACAGGAATTGAGTGTTGGTATGAGTTTGCTAAGTTTCTTCTCTTTGAAGCAAGGATAGTGTAAGTTCCAATACAGGCCTCTACCACCCTCTATGTATGCTGCCTCTCTTGTTCTTAATCAGAGGGATTTGTGTACAAATACTAGCCTCAAATATCTGGCCCATGCCTCTTGGATTTTGAATTTGACATAAAGCACTACTTTACAAAAATGGCAAAGTTGCTTTTTCTAATTATGGATTAGTTCTTTGTGTAATGACTAAATTCATAAAACAAAGCTTGAACACAAAGGTTAAGAATTTAATTATGGAGTGCAAACTTGGTTTAGAGGCCTGCAAACAAGTTCCAAGCATGCTGATTTGAAAATGAGACTTGTATGAACATGCCTTTGGTTATGAACAAAAGTGAATTTTGCCCAACTTTGCAAATTCGATTCTCCCTAACCACAAGGGTGTTTGAGAAGTTATTGGATAATTTGGAAAGCTTGTAATGTGTACTAAAATCCATCTTTGTAATGCAAATTGAAACTCTAAGTGGAAGTATGTGAAAAATGGCCAAGAAGTTGGACAAAAATCCTGCCTAGAATAGGTCAAAAATTTTCTAAGTTAAAAATGTTTTGCACCCTTGTTCCAAAAATCATAACTTGAGCTACAAGCTTCCTTTGAGAAAACTTTGTGAATCAAAGTTGTAGATTTTGCAATGGACTACAACTTTAATGTTTTGAGTTTTGTTTGAATCCATTTGCATCTTAGTGAAAAAATGGGACAAAGTTAGGGAAAAATAAGGGAATTTCATAACTTAGAAAATTTCTAAGTTATGAAATTTCTTCATTTTAAACCCTAATTTGTAATTTTGGGTTTCTTGATGAACAAGTTTCATAATTTGACATGTCTTGATGAAAAATGAATCTTGGCACTTGATTTTGACCAAAAAGTCAAAGTTTGACTTTTCAGTATACAGTCAAATTTTGATCAGTTGACTGGAAAATTCATCTGTCAATCCTGTGCATTTGAGATTTTTTGAACTTGTTGAATAGATCAAGACAATGCCATTGAGTTCTTGAGTCCATATGTGAGCTTGGTTTGCCATTGGTTAGGTTAAACAGACAAAAATTGCCTTTGTGCAGTCAAAACCCTAAAAATGACCATTTTGCCCTTTTGGTGATCTGATCAAATTTCTTGTGGAATTTTGATCCAAACTTGATCAAATGGTTCATATGAGTTCATTATATTGATGTGGGTCAAATTTCATGAAGTTTGACTGTCAATTGGCCACAGTTGACTTTTTCCTCAATACAGCTGATTTCTAGGTCAACTGTCCAATTGACTGGGCAAAGATTGGAATCAAGGCTTGAAACTTGGTATGGATAAAATTGTGAGTCCACCATGAAGCATGAAAGTCATTTTGGGAATTTTAGGTCAAAACATCTTTGTGCAAACTCAAACCCTAATTTGGGTCAACAGTGCAAGGAAGAGTCTTGAGCAGAGCAAACCCTAACTTGATCTTGAGCTCCAAGGGTCTTGTGATGAGAAAATGTTGATGAAATGAGAGGGCAAATTTTGGGGTACAACAGTTGCCCCTGTTCAATCTTCTTGCACCTGAAGAGTTAGATTGGCAAGTTTGCCTTTCGCGTCTTGAAGGTAAAAGGAGATTGGACACTAGAGTGCCCGTAAATTTGCACTCGTCGAAACATGGATGCGGGAATGGGCTTAAAGATGCCATTTGGAGATGGGCATAAAGATGCCATCTGGAGATGTGACCAAGATCTTGTCGGGGATGGGCTTAAAGATGCCATCTAGAATGCAAGTTGTAGGTGAAAGCAATGAGTATCAGAAAGGTGTCCATGTTTTGGAACATCTCTGAACTGGGGGTCTGAATAAGCAATATATTAACATTCGTATTTGGAGAATCCGTAAACTGTCTTCAAAAGTTAGATCTGAACAAGCGATAGGTTAACATCCGTGTCTGGAGAACCCGTAAACTGTTTTCAGAGGTCTTGGAATCTGAACAAGCGATAGGTTAACATCCGTGTCTGGAGAACCCGTAAACTGTTTTCAGAGGTCTTGGAGATGAATAAGCAATAGAGCAGCATCCATGTTGGGAAGCGTCCGTAAACTGTTTTCAAAAGTTGAGTCTGAACAAGCGATAGATTGACATCCGTGTTTGGAGAATCCGTAAACTTTTTTCAGAAGTTGAAGAATCTGAACAAGCGATAGGTTAACATCCGTGTCTGGAGAACCCGTAAACTGTTTTCAAAAGACTTGAAGTTGAATAAGCAATAGAGCAGCGTCCATGTTGGGAAGCGTCTGTAAACTGTTTTCAAAAGTTGAGCCTGAACAAGCGATAGATTAACATCCGTGTTTGGAGAATCCGTAAACTGTTTTCAGAAGTTGAAGAATCTGAACAAGCGATAGGTTAACATCCGTGTCTGGAGAACCCGTAAACTGTTTTCAGAAGTCTTGAAGTTGAATAAGCAATAGAGCAGCGTCCATGTTGGGAAGCGCCCGTAAACTGTTTTCAAAAGTTGAGTCTGAACAAGCGATAGATTAACATCCGTATTTGGAGAAATCCATAAACTGTTTTCAGAAGTTGAAGAATCTGAACAAGCGATAGGTTAACATCCGTGTTTGGAGAACCCGTAAAGAGTTTTCAGAAGTCTTGAAATGGAGAAGGAACCGGTGTAGGGTTGCCTGATGATGAGTCCGTGTAAAACTGCATCTGAATATTTGTTAATGATAGCCTTTATTCTTATCCTGAAAAGGACAAAATGTTAGCTAAACACAAAGTTATGTTGCATGAAATGTATGATGCAATATATGTTATATCAATGTTTATGATATGAATGTAATGAATGCGCATGCAAGCTGATGAGCTGTCTTGCCGCGGATAGAGGAATCCTGGATAGCCGGAGATAATAGAATCTTGGCTGCTGCCAGGGAAAGTGGATCCTTGCTGCTGCAGGGGAGTGTAAGAATCTTTGATTGCTGAGGATGATACGTCTTTGTTGACTGTTGACTGCTTGGGGAACAAGATCTTCAGTTGTTGAGGGATCTTAGGACCACTGCTGGGGAGTGGAACTCCTTTGTGACTTGTAGGGAATGAGAATTCTGATGATCTCTACTGGGGAGTCCAGAACCTGATAGGCTTAAGCTGGAGAAGTAAGACTGAGAATCTTCAATCTGATGGGAAGTATCTCTGTGGGGAGAAGGTTCACTAGTCTGGTTCCGCTGGGGATTGATAGTTGGAAGTTTTAGCTCCGCTGGGGATTAACAGCTTTGACTTCGCTGGGGATAGGATTTTCAGATTTTTAAGGCTCCACTGGGGATACTGAAACTTAACTCTGCAGGGAATTGAGTTCTGGAAGGCTCTTTGACTGGAGAAATCAGTTTTGAGAAAGCTTTTGCTCTGCTGAGGATCCTGAAGTTTAACTCTGTTTGGGGAATTAAGTTCTGGATTTTGACTTTGTTGAGGAATTTGGAGTTTAATTCTGCTAGGGATTCCTTCTGAAAGGGCATCAAGATATCTATATGTACCTTCAACCTATCAGCGATCATCTTTCTTGATTTGCAAGGAAATGATTATGTTCAAATGCATATGCCTATTTAACAAAACATTGGACGTTTTTCAAATAAAACATAAGTGTAGAAAAGCAAAAAGAAGACAAAGCAAATTTCTGTATTTGGAAAAGTATTTGTATTAACTTTCTATGAGTATCTTTTTACAAAGGAGACAGCCATCCTAGTAAGAGGATGTTGTCTTAAAAAATTGAAAATTTTATACAAAAGAAAGATGGCTATGTGCAACAATTCTATGGGATCCCATTCTGTTATAGCCTTCACAACTCTGAATATCTTGTCCATTCAAATGCTTCGTCCGCCGATGACTGGATTAATCAGAAGCTCGGAGCTTGTTGATGAAGAGATTGTTCTTTAAAATGATCCGACGAGACATAGTCATACGCTTTAATTCCCTAACTTTTGCCTGGATCGCCCTTTTGGGTTTTCAATCCACCGGGAAACCCCTTTTTGCCCAAGCCGCCCTTTCGGGTTTTCGACTTGCCGGGTGTACAAATTTTTTTGTTTTATCCCTAATTTTTGCCTGAACCACCCTTTCGGGTTTTCGGTTCACCGGGATGCCCATTTTTGCCCAAGTCGCCCTTTCGGGTTTTCAACTTGTCGGGTTATTTTATGCGTAGTATCTTTTGACTATATCTGCGTTTTCAGGGTGTGGCAAATCGTCGCCGTCCATGGTGGTCAGAATCATTGCACCACTAGAAAATATGCTCTTGATCACAAATGGTCCTTCGTAAGTAGGAGTCCATTTGCCCCTGGGATCACTTTGCGGCAAGATGATCCGCTTGATTACGAGATCTCTGAGTTGATATACTTGACGTCTGACTTTCTTGTTGAAAGCCTTGATCATCCATTTTTGATACGTCTGACCATGGAAAACAGCAGCGAGTCGCTTCTCGTCGATCAAATTGAGTTGATCAAGTCGGGTCTGAATCCAATTGTCTTCATTCAAACCAGCATCCTTCATAATCCTTAAAGAAGGAATCTGAACTTCCATGGGTAGGACAGCTTCCATGCCATATACCAAAGAAAAAGGGGTTGCCCCTGTTGAAGTATGTGTCGTGGTACGGTATCCATGCAGAGCAAACGGTAACATCTCATGCCAGTCCTTGTAGGTGACTGTCATTTTCTGAATGATCTTATTGATGTTTTTGTTCGCATCTTCAACAGCACCGTTCATCTTTGGCCGATAGGGAGATGAATTGTGATGATAAATCTTGAACTGTTCGCATAGAGTGGTGATCATAGTATTGTTCAGGTTTGTACCGTTGTCTGTGATGATCCTGTCGGGGACACCATACCGGCATATGAGGTTTTGCTTGATGAAGCGGGCAACCACATTTTTTGTAACAGAGGCAAAGGAAGATGCTTCTACCCACTTGGTGAAATAGTCAATAGCGACCAAGATGAAGCGATGTCCATTGGAGGCCGTGGGCTTGATCTCTCCAATCATGTCAATGCCCCACATTGCAAACGGCCAAGGAGATGTCAGAACGTTGATGGGAACAGGAGGAATATGAATCTTGTCAGTGTAGACTTGACATTTGTGGCAAGTACGGGAATGTTGATGGCAATCAGCTTCCATGGTAGACCAGTAGTAGCCTGCCCTTAGAATCTTCTTAGCCATCATATGTCCGCTCAAGTGGGTGCCAAATGTGCCACTGTGTATCTCGGTCATGATCAACTCTGCTTCAGCTTTGTCTACACATCGGAGTAAAACACAATCATGGCTGCGCTTGTAAAGGATGCTGTTGCTCACGAAGAACTTGTCAGTAAATCTCCTTAAGAACTTCTTGTCATTTACGGAAGCTCCTTCGGGATATTCTCTAGTCTGGAGATACCTTTTGATTTCGTGAAACCAGGGTTGTTCCACTACTTCTTCGGTATTAATCTCATGACAATGTGCAGGTTCATCCATTCGATCGATGGTGATTTGGGGAGCCTCGTTATCCCAGTTGAGTTTAAACATGGAGGACATTGTTGCCAGAGCATCTGCAAGCTGATTTTCTTCTCGCGGGAAGTGCTCGAAGGTGATCTGCTCGAAATGAGGCAGCAATGTCAGGACATGTTATTTGTATGGGATGAGGTTAGGATGTTTGGTGTCCCACTCTCCTTTGATTTGACTGACAACCAAAGCCGAGTCCCCAAATACGATCAGAGATTTGATCCCAAAGTCTATAGCAGCCTTGAGACCAAAGATGCAAGCTTCATATTCAGCCATGTTATTGGTACAGCTGAAGCAAAGTCGGGCCGTGAAAGGTGTGTGGAAACCTTCCGGGGAAATGAGTACCGCACAGATACCGTTTCCAAGTGCATTTGAAGCACCATCAAAGTACAAGGTCCATCGGGATCCTTTTTCAGGTCCGTCATACGGTCCGTTACCTTCAATGTTTTTCAGAGTCATGATGTCCTCGTCTGGGAAGTCGAATCTCATGGGTTGATAATCTTCGATAGCCTGATGAGCTATATGGTCAGCTAGTGCACTCCCTTTTATAGCTTTTTGGGTAGTATACTGGATGTCATACTCAGTCAGGATCATCTGCCATCTAGCGATTCTTCCAGATAAAGCAGGCTTTTCGAAGATATACTTGATCGGATCCATTTTGGAAATCAGCAAAGTGGTATGAGTCAGCATATACTGCCTTAGTCGGCGAGCAGCCCATACCAAAGTGAAACAAGTTTTCTCGAGCAGTGAGTAGCGAGTCTCACAGTCGGTAAACTTTTTGCTAAGGTAATAAATGGCATGCTCTTTTCGACCAGACTCGTCATGCTGGCCCAGTACGCACCCCATTGAGTTATCCAAGACGGTCAGATACATGATTAACGGTCTTCCTTCAACGGGTGGCATCAGAATAGGAGGTTCTAGCAAATACTCCTTGATCTTATCAAAAGCAGTTTGACAATCATCGTTCCATTCGACTACCTGATCTTTCTTTAATAGTTTGAAAATTTGCTCACAGGTAGACGTCAGATGAGAGATGAATCGGGCAATGTATTTCAAGCGTCCCAAGAACCCTCTAACCTCCTTTTCAGTACGGGGAGCAGGCATTTCTTGTATTGCTTTCACTTTTGTTCGATCGACCTCAATGCCCTTGTTGCTGAAAATAAATCCTAGAAGTTTACCAGACCTAACTCCAAAAGTACACTTACTTGGATTCAGCCTGAGTTTGTACTCCTTCAACCTGGAAAACAGCTTTTGCAAATGTGCAAGGTGTTCCTCCTCTGTTTGTGATCGAGCTATCATGTCGTCTACGTAAACTTCGATCTCATGATGTATCATATCATGAAACAAAGCTACCATGGTGCGCTGATAAGTTGCCCCTGCGTTCTTCAGTCCGAACGGCATCACCTTGTAGCAGAAGGTACCCCATTGTGTAACAAAGGTTGTTTTCTCCATGTCCTCGGGGGACATTTTGATCTGGTTGTAGCCCGAGAATCCGTCCATGAAGGAAAACACTTTGTGCTGAGCTGTGTTGTCAATCAAAATGTCGATATGTGGTAGCAGGAAATCATCTTTAGGGCTAGCCCTGTTCAAATCCCGGTAGTCCACATACATTCTGACCTTGCCGTCTTTTTTAGGTACTGGCACAATGTTAGCAACCCATTATGGATATGATGTAACAGCCAGAAAGCCAGCGTTGAATTGCTTCATTACCTCAGCTTTAATCTTCTCAGACATGTCGGGCCTCATTCGGCGGATTTTTGCTTGATCGGTGGACAATCCTCTCTCGTAGAGAGACGGTGAACCACGATATATGTGTCTAAACTCGGCATGTCTTCATAAGACCAGGTGAATATTTCAACGTATTCATTTAACAGCTATATTAAACGCTCCTTGACGCTTGGTTCCAGATTGGCACCGACTTGTACTTCCTTCTTGTCTTTCTCTGTTCCTAAGTTGACAATTTCCAACAACTCTTCATGAGGTAAGATGGCCCTCTCTTCTTGTTGTAGAAGTCTGGCTAGCTCTCTTGGTACTTCACAATCTTCATCATCCTCGTATTCAGTCTGAATGATCAAATCTTCAGAGTTATTGAAGGATACAATAGAATAGTCACCCATAGAATCCAGAGTGGATGGGTACCTGCATTTGTGAGTGTGGGTGTGTGTAAGGGATAACCATCCTTAAACAAACAAAAATGCAAAAGGAAAGAAAATGAACACAGCAGTTTATAAATGAAAAACATCCAATGATTCATTAAACATGGCATATGAATATGAAGAGAATCAAAACCCTTACAAATGGACCTACATGCCCCGGGAAAGGCATGAGGTGAAAAAGTAGTGTGCAGATTGTTTTTAGAGTAATTATTACAGACCAACAGAAAATGTTTGAAAGATAAATTACTAATTAATGAAAGTAATGGGAACGAAGTCTTTCGCCTCCCAGTTGTGCAGTCCCCCTTCCATGGTTGGGAAGATCCAATCTTCAATGTGGGCCTATTCGTCTTCGTCTTCCAAAGCGTTGATTCCATGAGGAGAAATCTTGATGGGTGTCCTTTCAATTTTTGAGCGACGCAGAGCTTTTTGCCCCGCAGCGGTAAATCCCAACCCAAACTTGTCTGTCTTGTGGGGAAAGTCAGGCAACTGTCCCCAAGTTGAGTTCTTCCCCTCCTTCATTGCAGCCTTTGCGTCTTTCAGAGATGCCATCCTGGCCACCTGCTTGGGTACCTCAGCTACTGCCTTTTCTACTGCCACCTCGGGAGAGACTTCCTCAAAGTGTTGAAAGGGTGTTTCAATGAATTCGTCGTCCACTTCCACATACCGAAAGGAGTTCAGATGACTGATCATATACTCCTCCTCACCGTGTACAATTATGATCTTTCCCTTAACAGGGTACTTCAGCATATGATGTAAGGAGGAAGTGACTGCCCCAGCATTATGTATCCATGGCCTTCCTAGCAAGCAAGAGTAGGATGGGCGGATGTCCATCACATAGAAGGTTGAGGGGAACACTTCAGTGCCCACCTTGATAGGGATGTCGACCTCCTCATGCATCATTCTTTTAGACCCGTCAAAGACCCTGACAACGATATTACTCGGTTTCAGCTCCAAGCCTTCACAATCCAACCGGTCCAGAGCTTTCTTAGGCAGTACGTTTAGAGAAGAACCAGTGTCGACCAAGAGATGGGCGAGAGTACTTCCTCGGCATTCAAATGACACATGCAATGCGTCATTGTGCTTTCTTCCCTTCGGAGTCAGGTCAGCATCAGAGAAACCTAGGCCGCTGTCGGCGGTAAGCCTGGCTACACAATCCTGGAATTGATCGGCTGAGGTTTCCTGGGGTACATGGGCTGTCTTCAAAAACCTTATCAAGGCCTTGGAATGAGCCTCCGAACAAAGCAACAAAGCTAACATGGAGATCTTCGAGGGGGTTTGCCCCAGTTGCTCTACAACGTCATAATCACTTTTCTTTATTATTTTCAGAATCTCCTCCATTTCTTTCTTAGAGGTTTCGGGGATGACCAACGGCTGAGCCCTCGTCCTGACGAGCTCTTCTTGGATCCCTTTCCCCTTATCAGCAGAAGTAGGAGGGACAACAACAGGAGTAACAGCTTCTTCAATCAACAGAGTTCTTGCAGAAAGTTTTACCGGCGCAGGGATAACCTTGGGAATAGTTGAGGGTCCAAAGATTGTCTTTGGAGGGGCAATCTCTGGAGAGAAAATTCTCCCACTTCGGGTAATCTTGCTCGTACTGGAAATGTTTCCAATGTCGGTAGTCTCTTCGTCAGAGCTCTCTTCAGTTATCTCAATTTGTTTAACACCGTGGTAGTAGATTCCTCCACCATAATTCCACGGTATCGATTTGTCAGATTTGTAGGGGACAGGTCCAGGCATAGTTATTTTCAGAGGAACAAACTTCGTAGTGGATGTAATCTTAACAGGCTTTTTAGGGACCTTGGAAAGATTGGTGGAAATGGTGATTATTGAAACATCTTCGATAGGGGTTGGAGTAGCAGGAATCTTTTCGAAAAGAATTTGTTGGCTGTCCATTAGGCCTTGGATGCCTATCTTCAGCAATGGACAGTCGATTGGTAGGGAGTGACAAAGGTAGCAATCTTATTTACATCCTGGGAAAATCCCAGCCTTTAACAGATTCAACTTGATTGTCAGTAGTGGAGTTATCAGATCATCAACAATAGAAACAAACAGATCTTCTAAAATAGCATGGACATTGCGACCATGCTTTGGCATTGGAGCGGATATTACATTCGTCTTCTCTGGGGCGTCGAACTCAACCTCTTTTGCATCTATCAAATCTTGAATTTTATGCTTAAGCGCCCAACAATCGTTGGTGTCATGCCCGACGCTGTCAGAATGATAGGCACATTTAGCATTGGGATGATAATGTGGGGAAGTTGTATTCACATTTTTTGGTGCCTCTTTGATAGTGGTGAGATTTAGCTTCAACAAATGGGGAAGAACTTGTGCAGGCGTCATATTGATGCGGGTGAACTGTCGTTGTGGTTGTTCTACCCGTTGCTGGTTAGGTCTAGACTGGTTGTTACGAGGCTGATCATTTGACGAATTTTGTATCATCACGGCCCCTACAGTCGGTCGGCGCTCAGTTCTTCTCAATCCTTTCTGAGAGTATATAACAGCTGCTTCCTTTTTGGCCGGGAATGGTTTCTTAACAGTTGCGGAGGCAGAGGCATCCCTTTGAATCTTCCCACTCTTAATACCAGCTTCCACCCGTTCGCCAGTCAAAATCAGTTCAGTAAACCCTGCGGAAGAGCTCCCGATCAAATGGTTGAAGAAAGGTCCAGATAGGGTCCCCAAGAACATATCAACTAGCTCCCTATCTGAAAGAGGTGGCTTCACTCTTCCGGCCAAGTCGCGCCATTTCTGGGCGTATTCTTTGAATCCCTCATTTGAGGCCATCCCCATACTTTGTAACTGGGTACGGGTTGGCGCCAAGTCAGCGTTATATTGATACTGGCGATAAAAGGCAGCTGCCAAGTCTTCCCAGTTATGCACTTCTGACATCTCGAGTTGGTAAAACTAGTCTAGTTGTGTACCAGACAGGATATCCTGAAAAAAGTGTACCCAAAGATTTCTGTCGGATGTATGAGGTTGAATTCTTCTGACATATGACCTCAGGTGCATCTTCGGGCAAGACAGCCCATCATATTTTGCAAAAATTGGCACCTTAAACTTTGGAGGGATCACAATCCCAGCAATCAATCCCAATTCTTCAAAATCTAACCCAGGAACCCTTTGTAGCTCCATAGCTGCCAGTCTATCCTCCACGTTTTTGTACTTGTCGTCCGCTGGCGGGTATTGCTGCTCTGAGTAGTCTTCATCTTCCTCAACCTCTTCATCTTCAGCCTCGAACTCAGAAGGTAATGCAGCTCCTTTTCCCTTACCGGTTCCCTCATCAGATCTGGAGGGAAATTCAAGAACTCTCCTTGCTTCATTCTCAAATCTTCTTCCCAGTGTAGCTACCCCAACTCTTTTCTTCTTCTTTTTCACTTTTTATGCTCTTTGTTCCCCAACAGTGCTTTTAGATCCTCCTGACCCTTTGCCAAGGTCATAAGGAGTTGTTGAAACTGTGAGTTTTGTGACTGCAGATCTTTGACCGTCTGTTCAAGATCCATCTTACTGAAATAAATAGCAGAAAGATAAGGAAACCTGGTGTGAAGACCTGTTTATGCATATGATGAATGATATGTTTATTCATGCAATGCATTCAAGGATTTAGAAATTCAAAATTGTTGCAGACAAAAAGAACACACGTCATATTAATAAGAAGAAATTTTGTCAGTACATAAATGCCCCATGGGCCAAATATTACAAAAACTTCTTAAGGTAAAAAGACGTTGCGCATCCTCTTTGGTGCGATGTAAGTGTTAAGGGTCTCCTCCTCGTGAAGTCGGCGGGTAAGCTCCAAAACCTTCTTCTCACTGGCGTAGAAGCTGGCTTCAAAAGTATTCTGTTCTTCTTTGAGTTGGATCCAACTCTTTTGCATTTCCTCCCATGATGTTGGCATGTCAGGATGTAGGATGGTGTAAGGAACCTCTCCTTCCTTAACAGGCTCTTTAATCAAAGGGAGAATGTGAGGGTAAGGCATCATAAGACTCTGGGCTCGGGTTCATACCCACTTGAGATAGGGCTCAAGAGGGATGGAGTTCTTGTGCCCTAGTGTCTTGCTATCTACCTTGTTAGGCATCCTCCAAGCTCTGATGAATCTTTGGCGAAGTCCTTGCGCATCGTTGTCAAATTCAAAAACTAGGTCAGGAATCAACATGTCATGAGGGCCATCCCTCCGTGCATATCCAAATTGTCTCAAAGCTAGACAGGGGTTGTAGGTAATGCCTCCCCTAATACCAAGTAATGTAACATTAGGGAACTCACCACAACGATCGACGATGATGACATTTTCTCTGGACCGAGAACACCAATGTACATCAGCATGTGTGGGGGTCATCAACCATTGTGACCACCTTAAGCCTTGTTCTTTCTTCAAAACAGATTGTGGAAGGTGCGAAATAAAACACCTTGCAAGGAGAGGAGTACAACACATGAGAACACCTCTCTTCCTTATTGTTCATGTGTAAAATGAGTGGAGGATGTCCCCGAGCAATGTAGGTATGGGATTCCTGGATAGGAAAATCTTGACAGCATTGACATCTATAAGTTGGTCAGGATTTGGGAACAAGACCAACCCATAAATGAGGAGTGCCACAATTTCTTCAAAGGCTTGTAGATCCAAAGAATTCCAACACTCTTGTGCCTTCTCAAACAAGAATTTTGCCAAGAAGCCTTTGACACCACTTCTAGTCTCCCAATGCCCCTTGATGTCAGATGGTTGCAAGTGTAGTGCTTGAGCAACATCTTCGGGTTTTGGTTCTTTTTCTGTACCGTTGTAGGGTAGTTGATTAAGAATAGGAATCCTCAGGAGTTGAGAAAATTCCTCCAAAGTAGGCACCAATTGGTAGTCGGGGAATGTGAAACAGTGGTGAAGAGGGTCAAAGAATTGGAACAACACTTTCACCATGTCCTCTTCAATGTTGGTGTTGACTAGGCTGAGCAATCTACCATGTCATTCACTGAAGAGAGAGCTTTCTGGAATTCTGGATGTAAGCTCCTTGAGTTGAGGAGGGATTCTCACAAGGTTGACTTGGATGGTTTTCCTGCGAAGAATTTCCATGACCTACAAAACAAGAACAAAGATGAAGATCCAAACCCTTGAAATGGTTAGTGGATGCACATGATGCTTTATGATGTTCATGATGTATGCACAAACATATGTACAAGCAAGTCACACAAAACCCTAGTTTTAGGCTTTCATGGGGTTTCATAGGTAAGTACCCTCTTGAGTGAAGTTGGCTTAAAAACCTGTCCTATAAATAGTAACCGGGTTCTAAGGAGCTCAATATCATTGGATTGTTTTCTATGTTCATTGTTTTGGTTTAGCCACTTAACTAGCGACCAAAATATTCCAAGAAAACAACCCTCAATGAGTGTAGTATCGAGTATCTACCAACTTTGGACTGCACCAAATCCGGTCATCTCACTACCCCTAATAAAAGGCCAAGATGGTCAAGTAAGGTTCTAAGTCATTAGTGCTTAGTGACATCACTCAGCGGCCCCGTACTCTCCTTGATTGAACTCAAGGGTTACCGGTACTCACAAATATGTCACACTAATATAGCTATTGCTTCAACCGTGTCGGTATACCCCGTACAGTTTCCACAACGTATTGCTATCTATGAATGTTTCCCAAATCCGGGTGTAGGATTTCAAGCCCAAACAAGAGAACCAAAATGTAAAGCAATCAAAGCAAACAATTAGTCATGCAAAAGGGTGATCTAGGCCCTAAGGTTACTCCACTTTTATTCATTTCCCTAGCAGAGTCGCCTGTTCTGTGATACGGTGGGAGAACTGACTTGAGGTTTTGCGTTTGTTTTCTCAAATGTTTCGGTTTAGCAAGAGTCGCCATTGACTTTTTATTTTATCCTAAGGAAAGGTTAAAAAGCACAGGAAAAACCTTTGAGATGTTTTCTTGGGTTCGGGGAGTAGATTATAGAAAGGGAAGGTATTAGCACCCTTTTTATCCATGGTTATCCATGGGCTCTTAGTTACTTGCTTAGATCACTTGGCTTTGCTTTTCAATTATTTGCAATGGTGCTTTGTGTGTATGGTTTTGAAAATGTTTTGAAAAAGATGCCTTTGTCTAGGCAACCCTTGTAACAATTCTTTACTCGAATGTTTTTGAAAAGATGTTTCAAGGTTTTTGAAAGTTGTTTTGAAAGTTGTATTGTGGAGTGTGTTTTGAAAAATGGCAAGTGTGTTTTGCAAGTTTGATCAAGTAACTAAGAGTTGTCTACCCCTAAATTTCTCAAAGATCATTCCTATGTTTTAACCCTTTTAACAGTATTGTTCCACCATTGTATTTGGTGGACAATCTTGTGTTAGGATGTTAACGGGACAGGCGCGGGTCATCGTTTAGACCATGAATGCAATGGTGTCAAGTATCTTTGGCATTTTTTCTTGAGGGACTTGACAATTTTTGTTTAGGCAACTTGATAGCGTCATCGAGGGACTATGATCATTTGATTTTTTGTTTTACCAAAGACACTTAACATGCAACATGGCCCGTTTTTGAAGGCAACAAGTGGAGTAACCCTAAGGGTGCAAGTGTGCATTGTGTTGTCCATTTTCATGCTTTTTTGTCTTGAATTAGGTCAAGCTATTTGTTATTTGATTTGCATACAAACCCTAGGTCTATCATGGCATAATTTGAAAGCTTTCAAATGCGGAAATTTAAAGTCCTAAATTATTACAACATGATTATGGGGATGGGGGTACAAATGTTTGAATGGGGATATTTGACAAGAAATTAAATTCTAAGCTATTACATCCATATTGAATATACAAATATCAAATTGTACAATATTTAAACAAATATGATAAATATGCAAAAATGTATTATGCACAAAATGATTTTTTATGTATGTGAAAATGTTTTTCAATGTATAATATAAACAAAAATAAAAAGGTCAATTTTTGAGTATTTTTGTCATTTAGGGCAAAACCCTAATTTTTGAATAAATATTATTATTTATTGATTATATACAACATTTATATATTAATTTATACAAAAAATAAGAAAATAAGTATATTGTGAAAAAAAATTATTTTTTAGTGTCATATATTAATAAAAATAAAAATGTATTATTTTTATATTTTATCCTAAGTATTCTAATAAATATATACAAGTATTTATATTATATATTAAATATATTAAATATATACAAGAGTAAAATATTAATTATTTACAAAAAAAAGTATATTTTTAGAAAATGTTTTCAAAACATAAACAAAAAATAATAATTGAAAAATATATATTTTTGTAGTATTTTCTAGGGTTTTAAATAAAAAGTATATATATTTATTTACATGTATATGCTAAATAAAAAAAATAAATGCCAAATAAATACAAAAAAGGGTGGAAAAATATTTTTAGTGTTTTTTCATGTTTGAATAAAAATATAAAATCAGAATCAAAAAGAAAAAATCAAAAATGATAAATATATCACACAATGGGCCAAGGGGGTGCAAAAATGGAAAAAAGTGTACAAAGAGCAAAAACCAACTCAGGCCCAGCCCAAGTCAGCCTTCTTCAACCTCCAGCTTCTGTTTCAAAAAACGCGCGCCCTCTATGCTTCATTCAAACTCCTGATTCTTTGACTTTTAACAAAAACTCATAACACCAATAATGTAGAGCATCAAGAGACGAATTCAGACATATAAAAATCTTGACCTAACTCTAAGAAACGAGGGAGAATTTCTTCATCCCCAATTTCTGACCTAATTTTTCTTCAATGTTCATGGCCAAAATTCTCACAGCATGCTTAATATAAATGAAAAGTAAATACATGGGTGGCTTCGGGGCTATGAGTAGAGCATGTTTCATTCATAAACCTAAGCATAACTCTTCCTAGATTGAGAGATAGAAGTCCATGGTTTACCTGTCTCAGCTTGATTCGAACAGAGAAACGTAGGCATCTTCAATGGAGTTTGAGCTTTGGTTGAGCTTGCTTGAAGTCCAAGGATGCTTCTCCTATGTTTGGCTTGCTCTGAAACTGCCTGTATCGTGCTATGGAAGTCCACCTGCACAACTTGAATGCAAAAATGGCAAACGTGGTTAGGGATGTTACAGTCTTCAGTTCAAGGCTTGGGATAGTTTGTGTGGATGATATGGAATGTGTTTGAAAGGTTTTTAGCCAAAACGCACGAGCAAACTGAGTTGTGCAACTCAATCTGCAGGGATGCCCTGTTTCTTGCAGAAAAATGGTGTTTTGGTGAATGAGGAGGTTTGGGAGGTGGTTCAGTCGTGCCTTAGGTCTGTTTTGATGTGTGTAAGATGTTCAAAAAGTTTGCTTGAACTTTTGGTTACAAGAATTGAGTGTTGGTATGAGTTTGCTAAGTTTCTTCTCTTTGAAGCAAGGATAGTGTAAGTTCCAATACAGGCCTCTACCACCCTCTATGTATGATGCGTCTCTTGTTCTTGATCAGAGGGATTTGTGTACAAATGCTAGCCTCAAAGATCTGGCCCATGCCTCTTGGATTTTGAATTTGACATAAAGCACTACTTTACAAAAATGGCAAAGTTGATTTTTCTAATTATGGATTAGTTCTTTGTGTAATGACTAAATGCACAAAAAAAAGCTTGAACACAAAGGTTAAGCATTTAATTATGGGGTGCAAACTTGGTTTAGAGGCCTGCAAACAAGTTCCAAGCATGCTAATTTGAAAATGAGACTTGTATGAACATGCCTTTGGTTATGAACAAAAGTGAATTTTGCCCAACTTTGCAAATTCGATTCTCCCTAACCACAAGGGTGTTTGAGAAGTTCTTGGACAATTTGGAAAGCTTGTAATGTGTACTAAAATCCATCTTTGTAATGCAAATTGAAACTCTAAGTGGAAGTATGTGAAAAATGGCCAAGAAGTTGGACAAAAATCCTGCCTAGAATAGGTCAAAAATTTTCTAAGTTTAAAATGTTTTGCACCCTTGTTCCAAAAATCATAACTTGAGCTACAAGCTTCCTTTGAGAAAACTTTGTGAATCAAAGTTGTAGATTTTGCAATGGACTACAACTTTAATGTTTTGAGTTTTGTTTGAATCCATTTGCATCTTAGTGAAAAAATGGGACAAAGTTAGGGAAAAATAAGGGAATTTCATAACTTAGAAAATTTCTAAGTTATGAAATTTCTTCATTTTAAACCCTAATTTGTAATTTTGGGTTTCTTGATGAACAAGTTTCATAATTTGACATGTCTTGATGAAAAATGAATCTTGGCACTTGATTTTGACCAAAAAGTCAAAGTTTGACTTTTCAGTATACAGTCAAATTTTGATCAGTTGACTGGAAAATTCATCTGTCAATCCTGTGCATTTGAGATTTTTTGAACTTGTTGAATAGATCAAGACAATTCCATTGATTTCTTGAGTCCATATGTGAGCTTGGTTTGCCATTGGTTAGGTTAAACAGTCAAAAATTGCCTTTGTGCAGTCAAAACCCTAAAAATGACCATTTTGCCCTTTTGGTGATCTGGTCAAATTTCTTGTGGAATTGTGATCCAAACTTGATCAAATGGTTCATATGAGTTAATTATGTTGATGTGGGTCAAATTTCATGAAGTTTGACTGTCAATTGGCCACAGTTCACTTTTTCCCCAATACAGTTGATTTATAGGTCAACTGTCCAATTGACTGGGCAAAGATTGGAATCAAGGCTTGAAACTTGGTATGGATAAACTTGTGAGTCCACCATGAAGCATGAAAGTCATTTTGGGAATTTTAGGTCAAAACATCTTTGTGAAAACTCAAACCCTAATTTGGGTCAACAGTGCAAGGAAGAGTCTTGAGCAGAGCAAACCCTAACTTGATCTTGAGCTCCAAGGGTCTTGTGATGAGAAAATGTTGATGAAATGAGAAGGTAAATTTTGGGGTACAACACACCTACTCATTTAAAGTTGTCCAAAGACACAAGTGGGGCAAATGTGTATCAAAGCTTGTACAGAAGCATGATAGGAAGTCTGCTATACTTAACAGCCAACAAACCTGACATTGCCTTTGCAGTTGGAGTATGTGCAAGATACCAGGCTGAACCTAAAGTAAGTCACATCAACCAGGTGAAAAGAATTCTGAAGTATGTAAGTGGAACTTACAATTATGGCATGTTGTACTCTCATTGATGTGAACCAATTCTGTCTGGTTATTGTGATGCTGATTGGGCTGGTAGTGCTGATGATAGAAAGAGCACCTCTGGAGGATGCTTCTTTTTGGGAAATAATCTTGTTTCTTGGTTCAGCAAGAAACAAAACTATGTGTCTCTATCTACTGCTGAAGTTGAATACATAGCAGCTGGTAGCAGCTGTTCGCAAATGATCTGGATGAAATAGATACTGACTGAGTATAATGTCACACAAGATGTCATGACATTGTACTGTGACAATTTGAGTACTATTAACATATCCAAGAATCCTATACAGCATAGCAGGACTAAGCATATTGACATTAGACATCACTTCATCAGAGATCTTGTGGAGGAGAAGGTGATTAAGCTGGAACATGTTGCCACTGAACTACAACTGGCTGATATTTTTACCAAGGCACTTGATGCTAGTCAGTTTGAGAATTTAAGGGGCAAGCTGGGTATTTTCCAATATGAAGAGATTGAAGTAGTGAAAAACACAAGAAGGGGGGGTTGAATTGTAAAACTGAAAATCAATTCAATGAACAAGATATTTTTATCCTGGTTCGTTTGATCTCAAACTACTCTAGTCCACCCGTCAAGGTGATTTCGCCTCTCTCCAACGAGGTCTTAATCCACTATATTCAACTGAATATTACAAGCTGCTTTAACAACTGCTAAAGCCTTCTTGATGCAAACCACACCCCGGTTTGTCAAGGAAACACTTTCTTACAAAGAAGATAAATCTAAGTGTGTGAATGTTTTCAACAAAACTGTATCACAACTGTGATGTATACACAACTTTAAGCTTATGAAACTAGATTGCTAAAACAAAGATTGAGTAAGAAGATATGTAGTGTTTAGCAAACTGGGAGAAGGAAGATTATGATTAGCTTTTAGGCGTGTAAGATGTTGGAGAGAATTAGCCAATTCAATCTTCATAGTCTTGTTTATATAGCACTGAGATTCTTGAACATTGGAGCAATATTCTTGATTCAATGCTAATAACAAACTTTCCTTATTGAGCAGATCTTGTCTGGAATGAGGCTATTGGTAATAATTTGCTTTCAATGCACAGTACCGTTTCTTACTTAATGCATGTTCTGGCTTGGCTCATTCTGACTCTGCTTAACTGCTGATGAACTGTTGTTTTCTTTATCAGAGTGTTGAGCGCAGTTCTGTTCATCAAGCTTCAGCATACACGTGAGTTGATCTTCTGATTCTGGTATTCTGATATAGCAACTTCTGATGCTGATGTCAAGAACCAAATTTCTGATGCTGATTAGTTGTGATCTTG
This sequence comes from Vicia faba, assembly GCA_948472305.1. Lineage (NCBI taxonomy): Eukaryota > Viridiplantae > Streptophyta > Magnoliopsida > Fabales > Fabaceae > Vicia > Vicia faba. Next base: position 1,408,707,013 of record OX451737.1, on the reverse strand, counting down.
CTTATACCTATCAGAGTTTCTGCAAATCAGAACGTCATAATTTAGGTAGCAAATAGTTCATACATGAATCATATAAATAATATATCTTTTCATTTTGTTATCATCAAAACTTAAACATAGGGTAGTAGATTCAAACTTTGTTCTAACAATCTCCCCCTTTTTGATGATGACAAAAACTGGATATTTTTAATTGAAAATAACGTGAAAAGGTATCAGAGAGATGTATCAGAGTAAGAGGTTATCAAAGATAAGGGATAAGAGTTGAGAGATACTCCCCCTGAGTTTATTACTTCCCTTTTTGATTCTAAGAGTTCTTCAGGATCAGATCTTTTTGCCTTTCTTTGAACATCAGAGTATCAGAGTCTTTGACTATCAGAAGCTTTAGATCAGCATATCAGAGCAGAGCTTCAGATCAGCGTATCAGAGCTTTTCTTGTCAGAGCTTTGCTTTGGGTCAGAGTATCAGAGCGGGTCAGCATATCAGAGCTTTAGTCTTCAGAGTATCATGGAGCTTTCTTGTACCTGTAGACTTAAGCAAAACAGAAAACATATTCCAGTATAACAGAGTTAGAATGTTCGAGAATTTCTGTCTTAGTAATCCGTTGTTGTTTAAAATATCATTCTTGTTCTCCCCCATTTTGTCAGCAATCAAAAAGTATAAGTGATGTGCTAAAACATTTAAGGCAGAAAAACTTGTCATATTAAGAGGTTCAGAATCAAACAAAACATATTAAAACAGTAAAATAGATAATCAACGAAAACATGAAAAAGACATGAATGAAAAACTAAGGTTGGGGAGGAAAGCGTGTGGACAGGTTCTCCAGCATGGCTTTGATCTGATCAGCAGTCTCATTCTGTTTGTGCACCATGCTAACAACTGTGTCAATCTTGCTATCCTGCACATCCATCCTTTCTTTCATCTTCTGGTCGTTTTCATCCATCCTTTGCTGCAGACGCATGTCATTCAGCTTCAGCTCTTCCAGAGTCTGCATGTCCAAGGCAGCTTGAGACACATCAGAAGCAGGGAGCTTCTGAGAGCTTTCTGCTTGACTTGCTTCAGCTTGAATGGTATTGTCTTCTTCTGGTTGCACCTTTGAAGCTAGCTGTTTCTCAGACCATTGCTCATTATCCAGAGGGAGCACGTCTTCCTGTGGCAGCTGACTGGCAACTTCCTTTAGTAGCTTGCTGAAGTTCTGTTGTGCCTGCTCATAGTTGATATCCTGCAACTTGAGGGCTTCAGCACGTACCCAAATTCTGAATTGTGACCAGAGCTGGTCAGAGGCAGTTGGGTCAATCATTCCAGGACAGACTTGCTTCAGAGAAGCAATCCACTGTTGCAAACCTGTTTCAAAATCCATAATACCAGAGCCAACATCTGGTTGTTTTGGTTTTGGGATGGCTATTTTATTTTTCATATCAGCAAGACGGTCAAGGTTGGTTAAGTCTATGAAGGTCCTGCTGGGGTTTTCGGTGGTTTGCTTGGCAGCTGTTTGTTTTGGAGATGGAGTGGGAGAATCAGAAATAATGATTGGACTATTTGGTGTTTTGGGAGTATTGGGTGGTGTAGATTCTGATGAGGATGGCAGCTGGGCCATTGTGACTGTTGTTCCACATGGCAGCTGGATTGCCACAGGTGATGGTTGAGGTGAATGAGGTTCAGAAGGTGGAGGAGAAGGAGTTTCAGAGTGATGAAACTCAGGTTGAGGTGATGGTGGATGAATTTCTGGTTGAGGAGAGGGAGACGGAATTGCTGGTTGAGGAGAAGTTGTTGGAATTTCTGGTTGTTCAGGGATGAGAGGTTCTTCTGGAATGGATGAGAGAGGTTGTTGTTGTTCTGGTTCCTCAGCAGATTGCTGTTGTTCTGGTTGTGGAGGAGGGACAATTTGTGGTTCAGAGTTTGGATTGGAGGAGTGATCAGAAGTGTGTTGATCAATGTCAGACAACACTTTGTCAATTGCTGATGTTGTTGATATTGTTGGTTTTGGGTGTTTGGTTCTGGGTCTTCTGAGTTGTAATGCCTCAAAAGGGTCATCTTCTGGTTCAGTTTCATCTATTGTTAGGATGGGGATTGAGATTCTATGAGAGGTTGGAGGTGGAATAGATGCTGGAATAGTAGAAGAATTTAAAACAGAAGCAGCAGATAAATTACCTCTTTTCTTGGGTGTCTGTTGGGATGATCCTTCTGAAGGTGCCTTCCTTTTCTTCGTCTTCTTCAGAGTCACTTCTGGTTGAGGTTGATGTAGATCTTTGATCTTCAGATTTGGATCTGTACCATCAGCTTTGCACGCGTCCATATATCTGAGAACTACCACTGGCTTGGATTCTATCTGAGAGAATAAAGGAAAGTCACTCAGTGGAACTCTTTTGCTGGTGATATCAGCAATAGGAGTAGCACTGGGTTCCTTTTTGATATTCTCTATCAACTTCATTTTCTTCAAGTTCTTCGCGTTCAGAGGCTTCCCAACTGTTGGTTCAATGGTGCTTAACTCTTGAGCTTCTATCAGATGCTCTATCAACCTATTCTCTGTCAGAATATCTGATATCAACCTTCCAAAGGGTATCCAATCCCTCTTTGTTCTTTCTTCTTCCCTGGTTTCCTTCACGCTTGTTCTGAGGTGGTTGAACAGAAGATGAGCCAAGTTGATTTTTACCTACTGATTGATAAAGTAGATCAGAAACTGCTGATCTACATTTATGTAATCAGGGGAACTAGTTGGCTTCCTATGGTTGAAGCACCCCAGAATTATCTTCGCCCAAACTCTGTGATGATCCTTCAGATCTTTGATCTTGCTGCTGGGCACCCCATGGGTGAAAATCCTTTCAGCTATGACGCCCACGTCAGCACATCTCTCAGCCATATCAATACAGCGGACGCCACCGCCACTGTAACCAATTAACCTTGCTATGTGATCCTCAGTGATCACAATCTTCTTCCCCATAATGTAGGAGGTGACTTGATGCGTTGAAGCCGTCGCATGAATCCAGAACTCCTTCACTAATATAGGGAATGTTGGTCCAACCAACCTGTCAAAATACCTTTCCCATTTCTGTGCCCTAACTTCTTCAGTTAAATCAAAATCGTTTTCCTTCAGACTTCCAAAATCAATGATCAATTCAGATAACACTTCAAGATTCTTCACAGGAGTGAGGAGTGTTCTGAATGGCACTTGATACTATTCAGATGATGCTTTCTTCTGAGAACCTGCAGAAGCAATGCTGGAGGTTTCCATGTTCACACTTAAAGATTTTTGAGAAGAAAAGCTGAGAAAATGGGTTTGAGAGAGATGAACACAGAAAAATGCAGAGAATGCTTGAGAAATAGTGAGAAACTGTAAAAGATTAAAATGAGAGGTTAACGTGATTAAATAGGGTTTAGAATATTTTGAAATTGTAAACGTTTTTAAGAAAGAGAAATAAAATCATGATTACGTTTTAAAATATGATTACTTTCATTTAATGCTTGCTGATTTTGGGGGATTTGAGAAAGATACTTAAAAACGGTTACCAGACATGTGTCTCAATGCACCCAATCAGCGTTTTGCCTTCTCAGAAGCGTGCACGCGTTCTGCTTCAGAGATTTGCTGATGATTGGATGACACTTGTTTGATGTAGTGATCAGCACGTCTGTCTTTGAGCTTAGACTCTCAGATCTTTACACTTGCATCTGATACAATCTGCATGTTCTATCTTTCTGAAAGAAGATTGATCAGAAGTTCACAGTAAAACAAATACATTCTGAAGATAAATATATGGAATTAAAACATTTTCACTCTGGGCAGATTTTCATGCTGAGATGTTTCAGAATGAAATTAAACCTATATTCAGAAAGGGGTTTAGTGAAGATATCAGCCCATTGATGGTCTGTATCTATAAATTTTAAATTCAAAATTCCTTCCTGAATATAGTCCCTAATGAAGTGATGTTTTATTTCTATATGCTTAGCTCTAGAATGTAAAATGGGATTCTTACTTAAGCAAATAGCAGAAGTATTATCACAGAGTATAGGAATGTTACTCTCAAAAATCTGGAAGTCTTCAAGCTGACTTTTCATCCAGAGCATTTGTGTGCTGCATCCTGCTGCTGCTATGTACTCAGCTTCTGCTGTTGATAGCGCAATTGTTGATTGCCTTTTGCTGGACCAAGAGATCAGATTTTCTCCCAGAAACTGGCAGCTTCCAGAAGTACTTTTACGCTCCACTCTGTCTCCAGCAAAGTCAGCATAGCAGTAGCCTACTAAACTGTAATCACTAGATTTTCTAAAAAACAAGCCCAGATTAGTAGTACCTTTCAGATACTTGAAAATTCGCTTAATAGCTGTTAAGTGAGATTCTCTAGGATCTGATTGGAATCTAGCACAAATACAAACACTGAATAATATATCAGGTCTTGAAGCAGTCAGATAGAGGAGAGAACCAATCATACCTCTGTAGACTTTCTATTCTACATTTTTTCTTACCTCTTCTCTTTCCAGAATGCACGTGGGATGCATTGGAATCTTTGATGGCTTACATTCTGAGAGGTCAAATTTCTTCAGAAGATCTCTGATGTATTTGCTCTGATGAATGTAAGTTCCCTCTGGAGTTTGATTGATCTGAATTCCTAGAAATAATTTCAGTTCCCCTATGAGGCTCATCTCAAATTCTGCCTGCATACACTTAGCAAATTTTCTTCCAAGAGAAGGATTAGTAGAACCAAAAATAATATCATCAACGTAAATTTGACAGACTAAGATGTCATTCTTAACTGACTTACAGAATAAGGTAGTGTCCACCTTCCCTCTGGTGAATTCATTTTCTAACAGAAAGTTACTTAGCCTTTCATACCAAGCTCTGGGAGCTTGTTTCAGACCATATAGTGACTTCTTTAGTTTGAAAACATGTTCTGGATGTTTTGTATTTTCAAAACCAGGGGGTTGGTGCACATAAACCTCTTCTTCTATATAACCATTTAAGAATGCACTTTTGACATCCATCTGATACAGAGTGATGCCTCTATTAACAACAACTGAAATTAAAAGTCTGATAGATTCTAACCTGGCGACTGGAGCAAAGGTTTATGTATAGTCTATCCCCTCTTGCTGACTATAACCTTTTGCAACCAGTCGTGCCTTGTTTCTGATGACTTCACCTTGTTCATTTAGCTTGTTTCTGAACACCCATCTTGTTCCAATGACATTGAATCCTTTTGGTCTGGGAACAAGATCCCATACGTTATTTACGTTATTTCTGGTGAATTGATTCAGCTCTTCTTGCATTTCCAGAATCCAGTCATTATCCAGAAGTGCTTCATCAATAGAAGAAGGTTCAATCAGAGACACAAGTCCCATGAGTGTTTCTTCAGAGTTTCTGAAGCTTGCTCTTGTTCTGATTGGATCTTCCTTTCTTCCTAAGATAGTCTCTTATGGGTGATCCAAGCTGCTTCTGGGTAATCTCTTCTGAGGTTGATCAACAGCTGTTGTAGGATTGCTAGCAGTGCTCCTTTCAGACGTTGAAGGAGTGTCTGTGTTGAGAGCTTCTGATGACTTGTCTTCAGAACCTGTAAATTCAATTTCCATACCTGCAAAAACTTCATTCTGCTTTGACTTTTCAGAGTCAAGCTTATCATCAAAACGAACACTGATTGATTCTTCCACAATCTGTGTTTCTGTATTGTATACTCTGTACCCTCTTGAGCGTTCAGAGTATCCTAACATGATACACTTCTGTGCTTTAGAGTCAAACTTGTTCAAATAATTCTTTGTATTTAACATAAAGCAAGTACATCCAAATGGATGAAAATATGAAATGTTGGGCATTTGGAGTCTTCCACAATTCATATGGAGTCTTTTCCAGAATAGGTCTTATTGAGATTCTATTCTGAATGTAGCACGCTGTGTTTATTGCCTCTGCCCAGAAGATCTTAGCAACGTTTGTCTCATTGATCATGGTTCTGGCCATTTCTTGCAATGTTCTGTTCTTTCATTCTACAACTCCATTTTGTTGGGGAGTTCTAAGACAAGAGAAATCATGCAGAATGCCTTTGTCATTAAACAATGACTCAAAATCTTTGTTTTCAAATTCTCCACCATGATCACTTCTGACTTTAACGATTCTAAGATCCTTTTCATTCTGAACTTGGTTACAGAAGGTAACAAACACAGAGTGTGACTCGTCCTTGTGTCTTAAGAACTTTACCCATGTCCATCTGCTATAGTCATCTACGATTACTAACCCATACTTCTTACCACTGACTGAAGCAGTTTTAACTGATCCAAATAAGTCAATGTGCAGATGTTCTAATGGCTTAGAGGTAGAAACAACATTTTTAGATTTAAAAGAAGGTTTTGCAAACTTGCCTTTCTGACATGCTTCACACAGAGCATCTGAATTGAACTTCAAATTAGGAAGTCCTCTGACCAGATTGAGTTTGTTAATCTGAGATATTCTTCTCATACTAACATGCCCCAATCTTCTGTGCCAGATCCACTGCTCGTTGTTAACAGACAGAAGGCACTTTACATTCTGACTCTTTAGTTCAGAAAGTTTGATTTTGTAAATGTTGTTTTTCCTCTTACCATTAAACAGGATAGTCCCATCTTTCTGACTAACAGCTTTACATGATTTTTGATTAAATATTATATCATAACCGTTATCACTTAATTGACTTATGGATAACAGATTATGCATTAATCCATCTACTAGCAGAACATTATTAATAGAGGGAAGATTTCCATTACCTACAGTTCCAGAGCCAATTATCTTTCCCCTCTGATTGCCTCCAAAGCCAACGTGGCCTCCAGGCTTAAGTTCCAGGATTTGGAACATATGCCTTCTTCCCGTCATGTGTCGCGAGCAGCCAGAGTCCAGGTACCATGACTGGTGTTTCTGACTTGCTGCTAAAGATATCTGCAACATGTATTATTTTATCTTTAGGTACCCAGATTTTCTTGGGTCCTGATTTGTTAGTTTTACCAAAACTCTGGTTGAATTTTGGTTTCACAGAGTGCTTATTGCTAGTGTATTTAATATCATGTGTGTGACCATACACAAAATGTGAATTCATAGGAGTGTGTTTAATGGTTAAGTCCATGACATTCTTTGGTGTAGGAACCTTACCTTGGTATCCTATTCCTTTCCTGCCGTTTCTGCTAACTCCATAGATCATTGAAGCCATTTTGCTTCTATCTATGCTTTTAGCAAGGAACTTCTGGAAATTGTGATCATACTCCTTGATGATCTCATCAGCGTTGCTGGGAGTTTCAGAAATTGGTTCCTTCTGAGAGTTTTGTAAAGTGTTTTCTAATTTTGAAATCTTATTTCTCAGCTCAGAATTCTCCAATTTGAGACTCTCAGTCTTATTAGAGTCAGATTCAAGATTCCTTTTCAGGTCTCTGAATTTAACTCTAATTTGCTGATACCTTTCCAGGATTTCATTAAGGCTTTCAGCAAGTTCAGCCTTGGTAAAATTAACAGCAAAGTTAGGAAATACCTCTTCAGTATCTGATTCTGAGTCTGATTCAGAAGCTTCACTATCTTCTGAGATGTTAGCCATGAGAGCTATGTTTGCCCTCTCATCATCTGATTCTGAGTCAGCTTCGGACGAGTCAGAGTCATCCCATGTAGCCATGAGACTTTTCTTCTTTTCTCTTCCAAACTTCTTTTTGGGCTTTTCCCTCTGAAGCTTTGGACAGTCACTCTTGTAGTGTTCTTGCTCATTGCACTCATAGCAGATGATGTCCTTGGTGTTTGGCTTTTTGCTACTTGAGGAGCCTTCAGATCTTCTGTATCCAGAGGAAGACTCTGTCCTTCTGTATCTGGAAGAGGACTCGTTCTGATCAGATCTTCTGGGATTCCTGAACTTCCTTTGCCTTTGCTTCCACAGTGGATTTACTCTTCTGGAGAGAAGGGAGAGTTCGTCTTCTTCTGATGAGGATCCATCAGATGTTTCTTCAACTGCCTACAAAACTTTAGACTCAGAATTTTTGTTTGATTTCAATGCTAAAGGCTTACCTTGCTTCTGAGGCTCGTCAGCTTCTAGCTCTATCTCATGACTTCTGAGGGAGCTGATAAGTTCCTCCAGAGTGATTTTGTTGAGATCTTTTGCTAGCTTCAGAGCTGTAACCATTGGTCTCCACTGCTTGGGTAAACTTCTGATGATTTTCTTGACATGGTCAGCAGTAGAGTATCCTTTGTCCAGAACCTTGAGACCAGCTACCAGAATCTGGAATCTTGAGAACATTGTTTCAATGGATTCAGATTCTTCCATTTTGAACGCCTCATACTTCTGAATGAGCGCCAGAGCTTTAGTTTCTTTGACCTGAACATTGCCCTCATGCGTTATTCTGAGTGAGTCAAAAATGTTCTTTGTTGTGTCTCTGTTGGAGATCTTTTCATATTCAGTATAGGAGATGGCGCTGAGGAGGATGGTTCTGGCCTTGTGGTGATTCTTGAAGTCACGCTTTTGTTGGTCAGACATTGTTTTTCTATCAATCTTCTGACCGCTTGCATTCACAGGGTACGTGTATCCATCTGTCACCATATCCCACAGATCAGCATCATGTGCCAGAAAGAAGCTTTCAATTCTGTCTTTCCAGTAATCAAAGTTTTCTCCATCAAAGACTGGAGGTTTGCCGCTGAATCTGTCTCTGTCCTCATGGTTTTCATTGCTGGTGTGAGAATAGTTTCCTGCCATTGTGTTTTTCTGACGCTGGATCTTGTACTGACACGGTTAAGTGTTTTAGCTCAGAACCAGGCGCTCTGATGCCAATTGAAGTAGTGAAAAACACAAGAAGGGGGGGTTGAATTGTAAAACTGAAAATCAATTCAATGAACAAGATATTTTTATCCTGGTTCGTTTGATCTCAAACTACTCCAGTCCACCCGTCAAGGTGATTTCGCCTCTCTCCAACGAGGTCTTAATCCACTATATTCAACTGAATATTACAAACTGCTTTAACAACTGCTAAAGCCTTCTTGATGCAAACCACACCCCGGTTTGTCAAGGAAACACTTTCTTACAAAGAAGATAAATCTAAGTGTGTGAATGTTTTCAACAAAACTGTATCACAACTGTGATGTATACACAACTTTAAGCTTATGAAACTAGATTGCTAAAACAAAGATTGAGTAAGAAGATATGTAGTGTTTAGAAAACTAGGAGAAGGAAGATTATGATTAGCTTTTAGGCGTGTAAGATGTTGGAGAGCATTAGCCAATTCAATCTTCATAGTCTTGTTTATATAGCACTGAGATTCTTGAACGTTGGAGCAATATTCTTGATTCAATGCTAATAACAAACTTTCCTTATTGAGCAGATCTTGTCTGGAATGAGGCCGTTGGTAATAATTTGCTTTCAATGCACAGTACCGTTGCTTACTTAATGCATGTTCTGGCTTGGCTCATTCTGACTCTGCTTAACTGCTGATGAACTGTTGTTTTCTTTATTAGAGTGTTGAGCACAGTTCTGTTCATCAAGCTTCATCATACACGTGAGTTGATCTTCTGATTCTGGTATTCTGATATAGCAACTTCTGATGCTGATGTCAAGAACCAAATTTCTGATGCTGATTAGGTGTGATCTTGCTTATACCTATCAGAGTTTCTGCAAATCAGAACGTCATAATTTAGGTAGCAAATAGTTCATACATGAATCATATAAATAATATATCTTTTCATTTTGTTATCATCAAAACTTAAACATAGGGTAGTAGATTCAAACTTTGTTCTAACAGAGATATAGCAATTAATTTTGCTTAATACAAGGTTTGAAAGAGATATTTTAATCATGTTTATTCTGATTGGGATAATCATTTTTTTTCCTCTTTCTTTCCAAAAGTTTAAGAAGAGGAATAGACATATTTATATCTCCCTCTTCTCAGTTTGCTGCATCACTCTCCATTCCCTCAAAAGAAAATTTCACACTCGCTGTCACTTGTATTCTCAATCTCTCAAGATGTCTCAACAATCTGTGTCATCATCTTCATCAAAGGCAACTGCATCTTCCTCACCCACTGACACCGAACCTAGGGCAAACGTAAACCCCATGGATGCTGATGTTCTTGAGGTAACTCCACTTCGTTCAATGGCAGCTGATCCTACTAAGGTCAAGAAGCTGTGAACCAGACATGCAAGAAGATCACAAGCTTCTCCCTCTGGTAAATCTTCTCAACCATCATCCTCTGTTCCTCCAGAGATAGCTAATAGGGAAGGTTCTGCTTATGTGCATCAAGCTATTGCCAGACTAGTCATGAGGATTCTTAATGAGAATCACTCTTGTCCTGGTGTATCTGTACCATTGAACCAAGAAACTGCTAGCCCTAATTTAGAAAGTGATCCCAATGTCACTCAGAATGTTGAGACACCTGATGACAACATTGAGAAATCTCCAGAGAGACCTGATGATCACCAGACCCCTACTGACAAGGCTGTTGAACCTCCTGTCATTGATGTTGATGAAGAATTTTCTGACAATGATTTAATTGCTAATGTCAACCCTAGCATAGCAAGAAGGATGATGAGTAGAAAAGAAAAGCAGAGTGCTGCCCAAAGCCCCTCCAAAGAGAAGGCTACTGAAGTTGTTCGTGAGAAAGCTAGGCCTGAGAACAAGGCTAGAGAAGAAGCTGAGAAGGATCAAAAGGCTGGAACTTCCAAAGGGAAGGGTAAGGTAAAAGCTAGGGTATCTGTTGGTAGTCTCTAAAAACCCTTGAGACAACCTATAGCCAAGAAAAGAAAGGCTCCTGAACCCTCTGAATCTGATGAGGAATCAGACTTTGATTTTGATGTTGAGAGCAATGTTCCATACATTCCTCTCAGGAAGAAACCCTCTTCTAGAAAACTTCCTAAGGTTCCTGAGGTTGCCATTGACAACATCTCCTTTCACCATCCAGAAAATACAAGCAGGTGGAAGTATGTGTTTCTGAAAAGGATTTCCTTAGACAGGGAGCTGAACAGAAGTGCTATTGAGTGTAAGGAAGTCATTGATCTCATCAAGGCTACTGGCCTGATGAAAACAGTGGTCAAGTTTTCCAACTGCTATGAGATTCTTGTCAAAGAATTCATAGTAAATTTGTCTGGTGGATGTGCTGATGGAAAGTCAGCTGATTTTAAGAGTGTTTATGTGAGAGGAAGGAAGGTAAATTTCTCTCCTACTGTGATAAACAAATACCTAGGGAGGCCTGATGATGCTCAGCCTGAGCTTGAAGTTATTGACAACCAGGTTTGTCAAACCATCACTGCCAAGCAAGTCAAGCACTGGCCCTTGAAAGGGAAGCTAACTGCAAGCAAGCTGAGTGTGAAGTTTTCCATACTGCACAAAATTGGTGCAGCTAACTGGGTTCCCACCAACCACAAATCCACCATCTCCACTGGTTTGGGAAGATTTATCTATGCTGTTGGAACCAGAACAAACTTTGATTATGGAAACTACATCTTTGATCAAACAATGAAACATGCTGAGAGTTGTGCTATTAAAGGCCCTATTGCTTTTTCCTCTCTCCTGTGTGGTATAATCATTGATCAGTATCCTGATATTCAAGTTGAAAAGGACTATGTGTGCAAAAGAGCCCCTGCACTTGGTTTTCACTATAAGCTGTTTCAGGGAACACATGTCCCTGACATTGTTATGACATCTGCTGAGACATCAAATGTCAAAGCTCATTCCAAGAAAGCTGATGTTATAGTTGTTCTAAAAGAAACCTGCAGAGAGCTTGGTGCAAGAAAAAGGACTCTTGAAGAGCTGATTACTAGTCTGGAACAGGAGGAGAATGAAGAACAAATGAGGGAAGAGGATGCTGATGAAGAACAGCATGATGGTTCTGCAAGAAGCTCACCAGAAGATGCTGCTGAAAATAGTGCTTCCTCAGGGGATGACAGTACCTGAAGGTCTGTGTTTGCTGAGTTGTAAAGATTGATGCTGGAACTTGCTGCTGCTATTTGATACCTTCTCTCTGTTTCTGTGTATTTTGGATTTCCTCTTGATGACTGTATAACTTGAAGTACTAGATCCTTTGGCCTCTTTATGGATAAAAAGGGGGAGAAGTAATTGTGGTAATTTTGGTAGAATTGGATATTGGTAGTTAGATTAGCTGTTATTAAAAATTCTGCTGCATTTTAATCTCTGATTGTTTAAGGGTTTTAGCCAAAAATTTGCCAAAGGGGGAGTTTGTAAGTGTTTTCTTGTTGGCATTAATTTTTGGTAAAACCAGATTTGTGAATGTCATGACTGTTGTCATAACATTCTGGGATAAAGACAAATTCTGCAGAAGGAATGTTCTACAGGAACAAATCAGTATGAGCGAATATCATGATGATTAAGCTATGATCATGTGTACTGAATTCTACTAAAATCAATGAGCAGGATACATGATGTCATAACCAATGTTAAGACATCCTGTGCTGATCAAGTTATTGTGCAGATTTATTGTTCCTGAGAATTTTCAGGAATCTGGTGTGCTATTCTGAGTTGAAGTATATTGACTAGATCAGATGCTCACGTGGATATTAGGTTAACCTTGATTAACCCTAATTTGTTATGATGAAAGCCCAAGACCAAGTCTTTAGGTTAACTTTGGTTAACCCTAGCTATTTTTATGGAAGCCCAAAATGAAGAATAGACTGCATATATATTTCTCACGAATCCTAATGGTGTGCAGCACTTTTTAGAGAAGATCAATAAGGCATTTCGTAGTTGTGGTAGTTTTAGTAATTACTGTGATCCAAGCAATTATCACTTGATAAGTGACTTGGAGTAGGATTTGGTTGTAAGGGTTGTTTATCACTCAAAGCTTTGAAGCACGAGTGTTGTGTCTCTTGATTAAAGCTTTAAAGCAAAATCAAGCGTGTGTATTGAAGAATGTCTTCATAATCTTATTAATCAGTAGATTAGTATCACTGCTGTGATTGAGGGGGAGTGAGTAGGAACTCAGGTTTAAGTAGGACTTAGATTGAAGTTGCATTGGGTAGGTCTTAAGTGAAGGAGATAAACTGGTTGGTTTATTCCTAAATTAATACCTCTTATAGTGAATTTCCTCCCTGGCTTGGTAGCCCCCAGATGTAGGTGTTGTTATACACTGAACTGGGTTAACAATTGATTGTGTTCTTTACTGTCTTTTAAATTACTGTTTGGTTTGTGTACAATTTTTCAGATACGGTGTCATAACATTCACTGTGACATTAAGTATCTGTTTCCAGAATTTCAATTAACATTTTCAGATTTCAGGTTCCATGCACACAAGCCACGCGCGTGTATCATGTACGCTCATCACATCACCATCTGATCATTATGCAAGTGGATCTAATGCACCACATGTATAACTCATGATACACCTCAAGAAGTCAGCAACACTTGATCAAAAACAGGGCGCCTGGGCCTCCTGACTTGGGCCCTTTTTTGTTTCTACTAATTCTTACCCCCTTTTTGCTCATACACACGCAGGATCATATAACTTTATTTATTTATTTTCTGATTCCAAACAAATTCATTTTTGGGCCTAACCCTATTTGCTAACTTTAGACCACCTTTTTACTTTTCCAACCCCAACCCAATTATTCTTATTTTCTTTTATATTTTATATTTTTCATTTATTTATTTATTTTTATTTAACTCAAAAATATAAAAATGTATTTTCTTAAATAATTAAATTAAAAATATTTTAATTTAAAACACTTATTTTATTTTTGTTAATATTTTAGGATTTTATTTTATTTATTTTTTTTCCACACTTTAAAATATATTTTTTCTAAATTAATATTAAATTTTAAATTATTTTCTAAACAAATTAAAATTAGACTTAGGATTTATTTCAATTAACTTAGATTTTAGGTTTTGATTTAAATAATTAATTAACTTCTTTTTGTAATTAAAATTAATTAGTTTAATTAGATTAAATTATCAAACTTTTCATCAAAAACCCTAAAAGAAATTTCTCCTTCATTTTTACATTTTGTGCATAATTATTATTGTAATAGTTTGTAATAGAAATTAGGGCTTTATTGCTTTCCTCCCCCTATTCACAAACTTGTACCCCCATTCCCAAAGCGTTGTAATAGCATAGGATATTTAAATTTCAGAATTTATCGCTTTCCTTATTACTGCTAGTAATTAGGGTTTGTATGGCAAGACTAAAATCAAACATTGGAAAACCCTAATTCAAGATAATATAATTGAAATAAACACACCTTGCACACTTGCATCTCTAGGGTAACCCATACTTGTTGCCTCGGATATAAACAGTCATGTCCCTCAAACGTGAGATGATTTTAGCAAAGACCCTCAATTAAAAGATCATTGTCCCTTGATGACCCTTCAACGCTGCCTTCGGTAAATGATCTTAGTCCCTTACGACAATTGCTAAAACATCTCTCAAGTTACCTCCTATGATTATAAGGCGAACCACGCTCGTCCCTCATATCCAATGATATGGCTCCTTACTAACCTATGGTAAAATAATACTATCTAGAGGAGGAGGAAAAGAACAAAGACTTTTTTGAGTAGGTAGATTGCTCATAATTTCTTACTCACAAACAAAACCATTTACACCTCACACTTTCAAAACATCTTTCAAAACAAATATTTTGTATACATTCTCCACGATACGAGAATCATTACAAAAACGACCTTACATTGGCATTTTCAAACATCTTTCCAAACACTTCCTTTCAACAAATTTTTTCAAAAACTAACACTTTGTATACATTCTCAACGATACGAGAATCATTGCAAAGTTTGCCAAACTTATGCGTTTTCAAAATATTTTCAAACTTACACAAAGGCAAAGCATTTAAAAGTGATCAAGAAATTAAGAGCCCGTAGATAACTACGAATGAAATGAGTTCTAACACCTTCCCTTTTCATAACCTACCCCCCCGAACTCAAGAAAATATCTCAAAAGGTATTTTTTATTTCTTTTCACGCTTTCCTTTATTGGATAAAAGAAAAGTCGGTGGCGACTCTTTCTATCCACAATGTGATCGGTGGATCTGGAACTGACTGTTTAACGCTGGTTCGCGAAATGTCGCGGAAGCAAGAGTCGCCACCGTCTTTTATTTTCTCCAAATGGAAAGGACAAAAGCACAGAAAAATTCCTTAAAGAGATTGCTCTCGATTCGGGAGGTAGGTTATAGAAAGGGAAGGTGTTAGCACCCTTTCTATCCATGGTTATCCATGGGCTCTTAGATACTTGCTCATTTGTGTTTTCAAAAATGGTTTGTTTGCTTTTCAACTGTGGGTTTTAAAAAGTTTCTTTGAAAATTTCAGTTCGACTCTTGTATCGGTCCTCAAGAGTGTTTGAAAAGTTGCTTTCGAAAGCTTTTTGAAAAGGTGTCGGTGTGAAAAGTATTTTTGATTTTTGTTTTCGAAATTAGAGCAAGTATCTACGAGAACCTACCTACCCTAAGGAATTCGTCTGTGTAAATGTCCTTTAAAGTAGTGCCATCCCACCATTGAGAGGTAGGTAGCACCACTGTTGGAGGTGTTCGGGTCAATTCGAGGTTCGGGACATGGTGATCACCAGAGCAATGGGAAGACACCTTAGAAGCTACCCTCATGCCAGGTTCCCGGATCATGAGGACTTACTAAGACATCCTCTACTCGACGATCACCTTTCGAGGCAAGGCAACAGTGAGGCGTACCCTAGGGGTGGTGTGTGATTTGTATGTCATGTTCATTTGCATTTATCTTGTTCATGTCAAAGTGATCTATGCGTTTGTTTTTATTTAATCATTCATTCTTGCATGCATTTATTTAACAGTTAAGAAAGCGCGGAAAGGTAAAATTCTAAACTATTACAAAGGCGCGGGTCCACATCGCCAAAATTTCCAGGACCCGATTTGACAGAAAATAAAGAATTAAAAATGCGAAAGATAAATATTACATGGCCTTTGGAGATATACATAAATATTAAAAGAAAAAGAAATAAATATGCTAATTGAATAAGAATTAAAAACGAGGGCGTTGGACCCTTTTTGCAAAATTAAATTAGATGATTAAATTAATTAAAAAAAGAAAAGAAATTGGTTTTGGTATTTTTTGGTATTTAGGAGAATTTAATGCAATTAAACCTAATTCTACAATTTTTATTTTATTATGAAAACATATTAAAGTTTAACCTAAAATTAACCCTAATTAATTAATGCGATTTAATTCATAAAAATAAATATTTAATTACTAGTGGAAAGAAAAGAAAAAAGAAGGATAAAAATCAATTAAAACTAATTCTACCAATTTTAGATTTTTATTAAGAAAATATTAAGATTTTATTCCTAAATTAAAACTAATTAATTAATAAGGCTTTATTTACATTAAATAAAAATATTAATTTTTTGTCTCTTTTCTGATTTTTATTGTTTTTGTGTTTTTATGAAAAAAAAATAATTAAATTAAGAGGAATTAATAAATAAAAGAAAACAAATTGAATCAAAATGAAATTAAAAAAAATAGTGAGAAGAACATTGCAAACCTAGGGGGTCTGCCCCTAATGTGGAGGTTTTTGTTAACATTTGCTGGCCCATTAAGCTAAGGCCCTTTTGACCTTTTTGAAAGCGTATGGATGCATTGACTGAGGCACACCCTATTCCTCAAATCTCCACCTTTTGATTGGAGCCATAAGATACGTGGCATAGCTGGATCAGGAGTGTATGATGGGGGTCTTGGGAATGAGCTACACACAAGCAACGTTAGAAAAATAATAATATGGAAAGGGAGGGGACCTGGGGCTCGAACCCAGGTCCTGAACATTACCAATGCTTATGCCTGCCAGTTGATCCAAACGCTCACTTTGTTTATGTAATAATAATCAATTAATATAAAATAAAACAAAGCGCTAATGTCTTTTTCGCGCGAAACTTTAAACGAACCAATCACCAGTGGCCACCTAGTCTTCTTCTTCGTGGCTTTATTTTTTTTCTGAAACAAAACACAATCAGCAACGGTTTTCTAAACGTCCCCATAGACACCCTATTGGAAAATAGCGATTAGCCCCTGTGGCCTCATAAATTAGGCGCGAGGGTTCCCTTTTGATCGTCCAAGCACGCTCGTTTCGTTCATGGCATTATGGTGTGCTAATTTTACCATATCCAAAAAGCCCTAATTCGAAAGCTGAAGAACCCTAAAAAACAATAATGGTAGATTCGCATACAGTGTATAAAAACGCAATTAATCCATGTGGTTAGCTTCAGAATACATCATTTAGTATGAATACATAAACAAAATGCCATGAAAATGCCTCAAAATTAAAACACGAATATGCATTTTATGAGAAAAAATTTGATTTCTGTACAATGATTTAAGGCGTTAAGGTTGGTGTTCTTGATCCAGGTACGTTGCTTGATGTCCCAGGGATGCAATGGAATGAATTTCTTGGCTTGAATCGACCTCTATCCCTGTTTTCAGTTTTCAATTTTTCAACCAAAAACTCAAGTTTTGTTTTCTATGTATGGCGCAGCCTTTTTTGGTTATGGACATTAGGTCTTGATCCAGCTTATGTACGGAATGAATTAGGTCAAAGAAAACAACCAAAAACCTTGGCATTCATGACTTGCAAGATTGGATTTTCAAAAATCTTTTCAAATATTTTTCATGCCTATTTGGTACAAATCATGGCCAATTATCTTCAATTCTTTCCAAATCTAGCTATGCACGAAATATTGAGTATATATTATGCATAAAAAGATTTAAAAACCTAGGTTTAGTATTTTTCATGTATTTATTTTAATTTAAATGAATTATTAATAATAAAAATCCAAATAAATAAATAAAAAATGAAGAAAAACTTCCCTTTGGGCCAAATGGTCGTGCACATGCCTTGGATAATGAATTGTGGAAGAAAAAGAGGCCCATTAGCAATTTTAGGTCATTTGAATCAATGTTGACTTTTCAAAATATCCAAAAATTTCCCAACTTCTACAAGGCATAACTTGCTCAATTTTTAAGCTTTGCTCATGTTCCTGGACATTTTGGAAAGGTCTTTTAGTCCTCTAACCAATGCCTTTGGTTCCATGTCATTTTGATTTACCAATCTCAAGTTATGGCCTTTGACTTAAAGTCCCTTTTTGTTGACTTTTGAAAATGACCTATAATGTTGAAATTGATAACTTTTTGTGAGAGCATTTCTTGGACTTGAAGTATGAAGATGGGTTGTAGGAAATGTCTTTCTCTTCAAAAGGAGCTTTGGATGGAATTTTTCTGATAATCCATGTGAAAGTTATGCCCTGGTCAATTTACAGTTGACTTTTTCAATTGTCCAAATAAGGAAACTTTTGCATCTTGATGATTTTTGAGCCAAGCTTTGAGAATCATGATCAAGCATTGATCAAATGATGTTTGTGGCTTCAAAATGATATGTTGACCAAAAATTTGAACTTTTGACTGTCAAATGACCATTTTGCCCCTACAGTTGACTGTAGTGCAATTAGGGTTTTTGACTGTGCAATTTTGTGCTGAAAGTCTTGAAACTTGGTATGAGGATGCTTGGCCATATTTATAGGCATGTGGGACTTGGTTGGACCCTTGGAAACTTCATTTTCTTGATCAGAACCAAAACCCTAATTTTGACTGTTTAGGAGGCTCTTACACTGTGCAACCCTTGGGGAATTTTGAAGCTTTGACTTTGCCATTCTTGAAGAATATGGGAGGGCAAATTTTAGGGTACAACAGTTGCCCCTGTTCAATCTTCTTAGACCTGAGGATGCAGATTGGCTGACGTGCCTTTCGTAATCCGAGGGTGGAAGATGATTGAACACTAGAGTGCCCAGAAATTTGCGCTCACATAGTAGTATGATGGTGGGAATGGGCTTATAGATTCCATTTAGAGATTGCTGGATAGGATGATGGGCTCATAGATTCCATCTGGGTGTCACTCGCATAAGAGATTCCTTAGCGAGAACTTGCGTACCTGCATAAGAAAAATGAGTACCTGACATGTTGCAGGAGCTGGTCTTCAGATGCTTTGTATAGATATGTCCTGACTGGTTACAGGAGCTAAATCTGGAGCTTCAAATGGTGATGAATGAACCAGGGATGGTTACTACCTCAACAGGAACGGTGAGAGAACCTTGGACGACTTCAGCTTCAACAGCAATCGTTGAGCGAATCTTGGTGGGAATTATCATCTCCGCGGCATTGGGGAGAGAACCATAGGCGATTACAACCTCAATAGCAAACATTGAGAATCTTGGATGGAATTATCGTCTCCGCAGAATCGGGGAGAGAACCATAGGCGATTACAACTCAATAGCAATCATTGAGAAAACCTTGGATGGAATTATCGTCTCCGCAGGATCGGGGAGAGAACCATAGGCAATTACAATCTCAATAGCAATCATTGAGAAAACCTGGGATGGAATTATCATCTCCGCAGCATTGGGGAGAGAACCATAGGCGATTACAATCTCAATAGCAATCATTGATAAAAAAACCTGGGATGGAATTATCATCTCCGCAGCATTAGGGAGAGAACCATAGGCGATTACAATCTCAATAGCAATCATTGAGAAAACTTGGGATGGAATGATCATCTCCGCAGAATTGGGGAGAGAACCATAGGCGATTACAATCTCAATAGCAATCATTGAGAAAACCTGGGATGGAATTATCATCTCCACAACATTGGGGAGAGAACCATAGGCGATTACAATCTCAATAGCAATCATTGAGAAAACCTGGGATGGAATTATCATCTCCGCAGCATTGGAGAGAGAACCATAGGCGATTACAATCTCAATAGCAATCATTGAGAAAACCTTGGATAACTTCTACTGAGTCTTCATCAGAAAAATCTGTTTGGGGTCGATTTAACTAGACTAGAGAAGGCCTTGGACTGGATAAGAAATCTTTGGAGTCGATTAACTGAACCGGTCTAGGTCTTGGAATGTCTTCAACTGGGTCTTTATCAGAAAAATCTGTTTGGGGTCGATTTAACTGGACCAGAGAAGGCCTTTGACTGGATAAGAAATCTTTGGAGTCGATTACTTGAACCGGTCTAGGTCTTGAAATATGATTGATTATTTAACTGAATCTTTCCTGAAATGTAAAGGTCAGTCATATGCAATGCATGATATGGACCAAGCAATGATGTTCTCAACATAAATGAGATTTGTAAGATATGATGCGTCTATGCATGCTATAATGGTGTATGGAAGTGCGATGTTTATGAATGTATTTTTCGTCTAGGAAAGTAAATCCTTGACGGGTGCCGGGAAGTCACTCCTGGGCTGATGTTGGAGAATAGATTTTGCTTCCGGTGGGGATGATGATTGCAAGAATACCGGTAGGAGAAGATAACTCCGTTGGGGAATAATCTTGGCGAATGGAATATTCTGCGGGGAGAAAAGTACTCTGACGATCTTGCTAGGGAGCAATACTCTGTGGAGAGAGGTACTTTGTTGAGCTGTTGATAATAACTTGTTGGGGGATACCCTTGTCGTATTGGAAGTGTTAATAGAATTCGCTGGGGATAAGAAGACTTCGTCGAGGAAGCTCTTTCCGTGGCTTTTGGCTGAGGATAACCCAGTTATATCCTGGTAAGGAAATAACTCTTTGAATAAAGCCGGGGGACGCGTTCGTGCTCTGCGAGGATAAGCTTCCAGAATCTACTGGGGATAAGCTTACTGCTTGGGGAGATGGATTCCAACTTTCCTGGGGAACCGGATTGGACTTTCTTGGGGAAGTTTTGAACCGCGTCGGGGAAGTGACTCCTTTGAATGTCTGGTATACCACCGGGGAATAATCTTTAGACCAAGACTACCGGGGATGCTTGTTTAAGAATGATGTGCTGGGGAATGTTGAGATCTGCTGGAGGATACCCAACTTCCTTAAGTTTGATACTATAGCTTCGCTTGGGGAGAGTGCACTGACTTGCTGGCTCACTCTCTGGGGGATTGAGATACCTGGTTATGTTTTCCAGCTGAACCTACCTTGGTACATTAGTGGATAGAACAATTAGATTGTTTAGACAACTCTTTATTGCCCCTGTTTCTAATGTTACCTGTAATTGACCCTTTGTTTCGTATGCAAATATTCATGAGTTAGCAAATTATTGTCAATGCATATATCACAAGTTGAACCTTGGACGTTCTTCGCAAAACAAAACAGAAAAAAGGAAAAACAATTGGCAATTTTAACTGAAGAGCGTATTTGTATTGATTTTTGAATGGCCTGTAAATAGGCGTTTTGTGTACAAGAGGCTGACGTCCTAGTAAGAGAACGCCGCCGGACAAGAGAGTTTATACAAATTTTGTACAAAAGAAAATAAAACAGCTGTGTGAAATGATTGATCCCACTGGGTTTCAACTCTGCTATTGCCTTTATATCTCCGAGCGTCTCATCACTTGATGACCTTGGTTGAAGATGAAGCTGACTGATCGATGCCGTCTGAACTTGATGTAGATACCAGATTCCGGATGCAAGGTGATCCAATGAGACATAATATTACGCTTTTATCCCTAACTTTTGCCTGGACCGCCCTTTCGGGTTTTCGGTCCACCGGGATACCCATTTTTGCCCAAGCCGCCTTTTCAGGTTTTCGACTTGCCGGGTGTACAGATTTTTTTCATTTCATCCCTTCATTTTGCCCGAACCCTTTTGGTTCGCCGGGAAGCCCTAATTTTTGCCTAGACATGTCAGCCTAGCGGGTCTTTTTTATGCGTAGTATCTTTTTACTATGTCTGCATTGGCGGGGTGAGGAAGGTCGTCACCATCCATATTGGTTAGAATCATGGCTCCTCCTGAGAACACATGTTTAACCACAAGTGGCCCTTCGTACGTAGGGGTCCATTTGCCCCTTGGATCACTCTGAGGAAGGATGATTCGCTTGATTACCAGATCCCCAACTTGATATTCCTGTGGTCTGACCTTTTTGTTAAATGCCCTGATCATCCGTTTCTGATACGTCTGACCATGACAGATAGCAGCGAGTCTCTTTTCATCAATAAGGTTTAATTGATCAAGTCGTGTCTGGATCCAATCATCTTCGTTCAGATTTGCATCCTTCATTATCCGGAGAGAGGGTATTTGTACTTCGATTGGTAAGACTGCCTCCATACCATAAACCAAAGAGAAAGGAGTTGCCCCGGTTGACGTCCTGGCTGAGGTACGGTACCTATGTAAAGCGAACGGTAACATCTCGTGCCAATCTTTATAAGTCACTGTCATCTTCTGCACGATTTTCTTAATGTTCTTATTTGCTGCTTCTACAACCCCATTCATCTTCGGTCTGTAAGGAGAAGAATTGTGGTGCTGTATCTTGAACTGCTCGCAGAGCTCAGTGATCATCTTATTATTCAGATTGGTACCGTTATTTGTAATAATTCTTTCTGGGACGCCGTACCGACAGATCAGGTTATGCCGAATGAACCGTGCCACAACAGTCTTGGTTACCGTAGCGTAGGAAGCTGCCTCGACCCACTTCGTAAAATAATCAATCGCCACTAGGATGAAGCGATGCCCATTAGATGCCGTAGGTTTAATTTCACCGATCATTTCTATGCCCCACATTGCAAACGGCCAAGGCGCAGTCAGAACATTCAGGGGAACTGGAGGAACATGCACCTTGTCTGCATAAATCTGGCACTTATAGCATGTCCTGGAATGCTGGTAGCAGTCAGCTTCCATGATGGACCAGTAGTATCCTGCCCGAAGGATCTTCTTTGCCATAGTATGTCCACTGGAATGTGTACCAAAGGTCCCTTCATGTAGCTCTTCCTTGATCCTTTCTGCTTCAGTTTTATCCACACAACGCAGTAGGGTTGAATCATGGTTTCGCTTGTACAATATGCCGTTGCTGAGGAAGAACTTAGCCGCGAACCTCCTCAGGAACTTCTTATCGTTGACAGATGCACCTTCAGGGTATTCCTGAGCTTCCAAATATCTCTTCACCTCATGGTACCAAGGCTTCTCAGTCACCAATTCAGTCTCGAGATCACAACAGTATGCCGGTTCGTCCAGTTTCCAGATGATGATCCGGGGAGCCTCATTATCCCATTTAACTTTGAACATAGAAGATATTGTAGCTAACGCGTCCGCCAGCTGATTCTCCTCTCTTGGAAAGTGTTCAAAGGTTATCTTCGTGAAGTGGGGGATCAAGGTCAACACACATTCTCTGTAAGGAATAAGGTTCGGATGTTTCGTATCCCACTCTCCTTTGATCTGATTGATCACAAGAGCTGAATCTCCGAAGACACTCATAAACTTGATCCTTAGATCGATCGCAGCTTGAAGACCCATGATGCACGCCTCATACTCTGCCATGTTGTTGGTACAATTGAAACATAGCCGGGCAGTTAGTGGAGTATGAGTGCCTTGCGGTGATATGATTATAGCGCCGATACCGTTTCCCAAAGAGTCGGAGGCTCCGTCCAAGTGCATAGACCATCGGGATCCTTCCTCGGGTCCTTCATCCGGTCCAGGTACTTCACAATCAGTCACTATCATGATGCTTTCGTCCAGAAACTCGAAGTTCATTGACTGATAGTCATCTATGGCCTGATGTGCCAAGTGGTCTGCCAATACACTTCCTTTGATGGCTTTCTGGGTTGTGTACTGAATGTCGTATTCCGTCAAGATCATTTGCCATCTTGCTATTCTCCCAGACAGAGCAGGCTTTTCGAATATGTACTTTATAGGATCCATCTTTGAGATCAACAAGGTGGTATGAGTCAGCATATACTGTCTCAGCTGACGAGCAGCCCATACCAAAGCGCGGCAAGTTTTATCGAGCAATGAGTATCGGGTCTCACAGTCGGTAAACTTTTTGCTAAGGTAATAAATGGCATGCTCTTTTCGGCCAGACTCGTCATGCTGCCCCGGCACACACCCCATTGAGTTGTCAAGTACTGTCAGGTATAATATTAGAGGTCTCCCTTCGACCGATGGCATAAGGATGGGTGGTTCTTGGAGATACTCTTTGATTTTGTCAAAAGCAGTCTGACATTCATCATTCCAACGTACTACCTGATCTTTCTTCAGCAGCTTGAAGATTGGCTCACAGGTAGCAGTTAGGTGTGAGATGAAGCGAGCAATGTAATTCAGGCGTCCTAAAAAGCCTCTGACTTCCTTCTCTGTCTTAGGAACTAGCATCTCTTGAATAGCTTTAACCTTAGCAGGGTCCACTTGGATACCCTTCTCACTTACTACGAAGCCCAACAACTTCCTAGATCTTACCCCGAAGGTGCACTTGTTCGGGTTCAATCTCAGTTTATATAGTTTCAACCGGTCAAACAATTTCTGCAGATGATCTAGATGCTCTTCCTCAGTCTGGGACCTTGCGATCATGTCGTCAACATAAACTTCTATCTCATGATGGATCATATCATGAAATAAAGCGACCATGGCACGTTGGTAGGTTGCCCCAGCGTTCTTCAGTCCAAACGACATGACCTTGTAGCAGAAGGTGCCCCACTGAGTAACAAATGTAGTCTTCTCCATGTCTTCAGGTGCCATCTTGATCTGATTGTAACCTGAAAATCCATCCATGAAAGAGAACACCTTATGCTGAGCAGTATTATCCACCAGGACGTCAATGTGAGGTAGAGGGATGTCATCTTTGGGGCTGGCCCTATTCAGATCCCTGTAATCGACACACATTCTGACCTTTCCATCCTTCTTTGGTACCGGCACCACAATAGCAACCCACTGAGGGTAAGAAGTCACTGCAAGGAACCCAGCATCAAACTGTTTCATAACCTCGGCTTTGATCTTCTCAGACATCTCTGGACGCATACGACGTACCTTTTGCTTAACCGGAGGGCAGTCTTCCTTAGTAGGCAAATGATGTACCACAATGTCAGTATCCAAACCGGGCATGTCTTCGTAGGACCAGGCAAAGATCTCCATATAATCATGTAGCATCTTAGTTAACCGTTGTTTCACGCTGAGCTCTAGGTTGGCACCAATCTTTACCTCTTTCCTATCTGCTTCAGTACCCAAGTTTATTACTTCCACTGGCTCCTCATGTGGTTGAATTTCCCTCTCTTCCTGAAGTAACAGTCTTGCAAGCTCGCCAGGCACTTCGCAATCATCTTCACCTTCGTCTTCGGCTAAGTTGATCGGATTTTCGAAGTCATAATTGGCAGTAGCAGATTCGTTATCAGTGAGATCCAGAGTGGATTGAAACCTGTATGAGTGAGTGTGTGTAAATACAGCTGTTTTGAAAAATATGTAAAGGAAGGAAAGACAGAAAAGGAGCATAAGATTTGAAATGCGAGAAAACGTCCAAGATTTTCATTTATGATATATGAAATGACAATTTATATGCCCTCACAAATAAAACCACGGTGCCTCGGGTAATACACCGGGCCATATAGTTCAATTTATTGTTTATTACAAATGCCAAAAACATAGGAATTCATTACTCAGTAACAAGAGAAACAGGTAGGTTGTCCTTCGCACTCCAATTGCTAGGTCCACTGTCGGTTGCCGGGTAAATCCAGCTATCGAACTCAGCTTCATCCACTTCCTCTTCGTCCCCAATAGCATTCACTCCATGAGCAGGCAGGGGGTTGTCACTACATTAGGCTTCTCCGATGCCTCAAACTGTACCTCATTGGCGTCAATAAGATCCTGCAGCTTGCTCCTTAATGCCCAACAGTCATCAGTGGAATGCCCCGGGCTATCAGAATGGTAAGCACAACGAGCATTTGGATTGTACTTAGGAGATGTAGTATTTGCAAACTTCGGAGCCTCTCTGACGGTTACTAAGTTGGTTGAGAGCAGCTGTGGCAAGATCTGTGATAAGGTCATGCTCAAACGGGTAAACTCTCTCCGGGGTCTTTCAGCCCTTTGAGGATTGGTTGGCCGAGGAGCGGCAGCAGGCTTGGCAATCATTACCGCACTGACAGATTGGCGGCGCTCAAATTTCTCTGGTCTCCTAGAGCCATACACAGCACTAGCCTCCTTCTTGAAGGGTTTCTTCTCAGAACTAGACGATGCACCCTTCGGAATCTTTCCAGACTTCAACCCAGCCTCAATTCTCTCTCCAGTCAGAATCAGATCAGTGAACCCTGCAGACGAATTCCCGATAAGATGGTTGAAAAATGGCCCAGATAGGGTCCCCAAGAACATGTCTACCAACTCCCGATCAGTCAACGGAGGCTGCACCCTGCCATCCAGATCCCTCCACTTCTGAGCATACTCCTTAAAACCTTCACTTGATCCTAACGACATACCCTGGAGTTGGGTACGTGTAGGGGCAAGGTCGGCATTATATTGATACTGCTTATAGAAATCAGTAGCCAACTCCTCCCAGTTACGAACCTTGGTCCCATCCAGCTGATAGAACCATTCGAGATGAGTCCCTAAAAGACTCTCCTGGAAGAAGTGGATCCACAAATTCTTATCCGCTGAGTAAGGTTGAATCTTCCGAACATAGGACCTGAGATGTAGCTTGGGACAAGACGCCCCGTCGTACTTAGTGAAAGATGGTGCTTTGAATTTACGAGGAATGATCACACCAGTAGACAAACCCAAATCTCCGAAATCCAGTCCAGGTACCTGTTGTATCTCCATAGCATTCAACCTGTCTTCCAACTGCTTGTAACGGTCTTCTGCCGGAGGATATTGCTCTTCATCAAAATCAGTCTCGTTGTCGGAGACTACCGGACTAGGACCTTTTTCCGCTTGAGGAGTACTCTTGCCAATAGAAGAACCAGTCTCTTCATTCTGCAGAGTATTGCCAAACCTTCGGCCCGAGTTGAACAGAACAGTTCTTCTCTTCTTCTTCTTTTCTTTCTTCTTGAGCGGAGCCTTCAGCTCCTCTTGGCCCTGAGCCAAACCCATGATTAATTCCTGAAATTGCGCGTTCTGCGCCTGAAGAGCCTTGATGGATATTTCAGTTGATGATGAGTCAGGATTCATGATGCTGAAATAAACAGCGAAGAACGGTAAGCAACCTGAAAAGAAGAAAACCTGCTATGCACATGATGAATGGAATGCGTATGATTTATGTTTTCAAAGACAATCGGGAATCAACTTTGTAAACAAAAAGGAACACACTTCATTAGATTCAACTTTGAAACTGAAATTATTCAACAGGTTGCCCTTAGGCATTACATGAAAGGAAATACTGAAAAGGGAAATAAAACTGTAAAAGAACATCCGGAGCTCCTTATTGATCCCATGGTCTCCTCTTCTCAGTACGGATGTATGCATTCAGAGCTCGCTCATTTTCCAACTGCTTTGTCAGCTTCTGGATCTTTAATTCCTGCTCGTTGAACTTTTCCCGGTAAGAATCCCGTTCTTCTCGCAGTTGCGACCAAGATCTCTTCAATGTCTCATAATCAGTAGGTATCTGAGGAGGAAGGACAGTTGGAGGAACACCATCTTTGTCAGGAGACTCAAGAATGATGGGTCTGACGGCTTCGTATGGCATACCTAACTTCTGAGCACAGATGCGAACCCATTGGTAGTAGGCTTCCATAGGTAGAGAAGTCTTTGACCCCAACTCTTGTGGGTCAGCTTTATGAACTTTGTCCCACGCCTTGATGAACCTACGACGCAGCTCGTCACTATCCACCTAAAACTCAAAACTGATGTGAGGCACCAACATCTCATGGGGGCCTGCTCTTCTGGCTCTTCCAAACTGACGGAGTGCTAGACATGGATTGTAAGAGATTCCTACTTGGGTACCAATCAGAGGAACATTAGGGTATTCCCCGCATCGATCAATAACAGCTATCTCATCCAAACCTCTGCAAGTCCAAATGATGTCTTTATCGGTGAGAGACATTAACCTGTGAGCCCAACCTTTTCCTTCTTGATTCTTCAGTACGAACTTAGGGAGGTGCGAAATAAACCACCTCACCAACAAAGGGATACAACACCATAGGGTTCCTTGTCTTCGGGTAGTACGGGCATGAAGTTGTTGCAGGATGTCACCCAAGAGAGTGGCCACAGGATTCTGAGACATAAAGATCCTTGTGGCAGTGACATTGATGAAGTTGTCAGGATTAGGAAACAAGACTAACCCATAGATTAAGAGAGCCAAGATGTCTTCATATGCCCTAAAGTCTAGTTCATTCCAGAAACTGTTAGCTTTACCAATCAGAAACTTGGCCAAGAAACCCTTAACTCCGCTTCTAGTCACCCAGTTGTCCATTACCTCTTGATGTGTCAGGGGAAGAGCTGCAGCAACATCCTCAAGCCTGAGGGTATTTTCCCAACCAGTAAAGGGAGTCTGATCCAAGATAGGGATACCAAGAAAATCAGAGAACTCTTCCAGGGTAGGGACCAGCTGGAAGTCTTGAAAGGTGAAGCACTGGTACAGAGGGTCATAGAACTGGGTCAGAACACTCATCAACTATTGATCCCGCTTTGTAGTGACTAAACTGAGAAGAGAACCATGCCTCTGAATGAAGGAAGTGGTATTTGGAATTCTGCTAACCAACTCTTCAAGCAACTCAGGTGAATGAACAAAGTTGAACCGGATAGTATTCCTTCGCACAGGCATCATGATGTCCTACAAAACAGAGCAAAGGTGAAACCCTCTTGTCTTTGAAATGGTCAGCCCTTATGCAGGATGCATGCAATGCTCATGATGTTATGATGTTATGATAAAGCACACCACAAACAGATACAAAGGCAAACATGGTAAGGCACACAAGTCACACAAGGCAAGCCCCTAAAGTTTAGGCCAGCATGAGGTCTAGGTACTACCCTCTTTCAGTTTGTTGGTTCATACCTGTCCTATCAAAGTAACCGGGTTCTTAGAGGATCCCAATATCATTGACCACCCTCAATCGGTCATAACTCCAGCATCGCAATCTTTTCTTGCAGCCAGAACCATCACGAGAGTTTAGCCTCAATGGGCGTAGCATACTGCTACTGTTCTAATGGCCAAGTTGTGTCAATTAAGGTTCTAAGGTTGTTGGTGCTTAATGACTCCTGGGAAGACCCATATTCTCCTCGTTGCGACACAAGGGATATCGGTACAGACCAAGGTGCCACACCAACGTAGCCACTATTTCACCTGTGTCGGTCTACGCCGGACAGGTCCCTCACAGCTTATGCTACCTAAACAGGGTATCCCCAGATCCGGGTTAGGATCTATGTAACTCCCATGCAACCCACAAATTTAAAGCAGACAAGTCAATACAATTAAAAACACAGTTATGAACTAACCCTAAGGTACACCTCACTTTAAGTTTAAGTCCCCAGCAGAGTCGCCAGTTCTGTGATCGGTGGATCTGGAACTGACTGTTTAACGCTGGTTCGTGAAATGTCGCGGAAGCAAGAGTCGCCACCGTCTTTTATTTTCTCCAAATGGAAAGGACAAAAGCACAGAAAAATTCCTTAAAGAGATTGCTCTCGATTCGGGAGGTAGGTTATAGAAAGGGAAGGTGTTAGCACCCTTTCTATCCATGGTTATCCATGGGCTCTTAGATACTTGCTCATTTGTGTTTTCAAAAATGGTTTGTTTGCTTTTCAACTGTGGGTTTTAAAAAGTTTCTTTGAAAATTTCAGTTCGACTCTTGTATCGGTCCTCAAGAGTGTTTGAAAAGTTGCTTTCGAAAGCTTTTTGAAAAGGTGTCGGTGTGAAAAGTATTTTTGATTTTTGTTTTCGAAATTAGAGCAAGTATCTACGAGAACCTACCTACCCTAAGGAATTCGTCTGTGTAAATGTCCTTTAAAGTAGTGCCATCCCACCATTGAGAGGTAGGTAGCACCACCGTTGGAGGTGTTCGGGTCAATTCGAGGTTCGGAACATGGTGATCACCAGAGCAATGGGAAGACACCTTAGAAGCTACCCTCATGCCAGGTTCCCGGATCATGAGGACTTACTAAGACATCCTCTACTCGACGATCACCTTTCGAGGCAAGGCAACAGTGAGGCGTACCCTAGGGGTGGTGTGTGATTTGTGTGTCATGTTCATTTGCATTTATCTTGTTCATGTGAAAGTGATCTATGCGTTTGTTTTTATTTAATCATTCATTCTTGCATGCATTTATTTAACAGTTAAGAAAGCACGGAAAGGTAAAATTCTAAACTATTACAAAGGCGTGGGTCCACATTGCCAAAATTTCCAGGACCCGATTTGACAGAAAATAAAGAATTAAAAATGCGAAAGATAAATATTACATGGCCTTGTGAGAGATACATAAATATTAAAAGAAAAAAAATAAATATGCGAATTGAATAAGAATTAAAAACGAGGGCGTTGGACCCTTTTTGCAAAATTAAATTAGATGATTAAATTAATTAAAAAAAGAAAAGAAATTGTTTTTGGTATTTTTTGGTATTTAGGAGAATTTAATGCAATTAAACCTAATTCTACAATTTTTATTTTATTATGAAAACATATTAAAGTTTAACCTAAAATTAACCCTAATTAATTAATGCGATTTAATTCATAAAAATAAATATTTAATTACTAGTGGAAAGAAAAGAAAAAAGAAGGATAAAAATCAATTAAAACTAATTCTACCAATTTTAGATTTTTATTAAGAAAATATTAAGATTTTATTCCTAAATTAAAACTAATTAATTAATAAGGCTTTATTTACATTAAATAAAAATATTAATTTTTTGTCTCTTTTCTGATTTTTATTGTTTTTATGTTTTTATGAAAAAAAAATAATTAAATTAAGAGGAATTAATAAATAAAAGAAAACAAATTGAATCAAAATGAAATAAAAAAAAATAGTGAGAAGAACATTGCAAACCTAGGGGGTCTGCCCCTAATGTGGAGGTTTTTGTTAACATTTGCTGGCCCATTAAGCTAAGGCCCTTTTGACCTTTTTGAAAGCGTATGGATGCATTGACTGAGGCACACCCTATTCCTCAAATCTCCACCTTTTGATTGGAGCCATAAGATACGTGGCATAGCTGGATCAGGAGTGTATGATGGGGGTCCTGGGAATGAGCTACACACAAGCAACGTTAGAAAAATAATAATATGGAAAGGGAGGGGACCTGGGGTTCGAACCCAGGTCCTGAACATTACCAATGCTTATGCCTGCCAGTTGATCCAAACGCTCACTTTGTTTATGTAATAATAATCAATTAATATAAAATAAAACAAAGCGCTGATGTCTTTTTCGCGCGAAACTTTAAACGAACCAATCACCAGTGGCCACCTAGTCTTCTTCTTCGTGGCTTTATTTTTTTTCTGAAACAAAACACAATCAGCAACGGTTTTCTAAACGTCCCCATAGACACCCTATTGGAAAATAGCAATTAGCCCCTGGGGCCTCATAAATTAGGCGCGAGGGTTCCCTTTTGATCGTCCAAGCACGCTTGTTTCGTTCATGGCATTATGGTGTGCTAATTTTACCATATCCAAAAAGCCCTAATTCGAAAGCTGAAGAACCCTAAAAAACAATAATGGTAGATTCGCATACAATGTATAAAAACGCAATTAATCCATGTGGTTAGCTTCAGAATACATCATTTAGTATGAATACATAAACAAAATGCCATGAAAATGCCTCAAAATTAAAACATGAATATGCATTTTTATGAGAAAAAATTCGATTTATGTACAATGATTTAAGGCGTTAAGGTTGGTGTTCTTGATCCAGGTACGTTGCTTGATGTCCCAGGGATGCAATGGAATGAATTTCTTGGCTTGAATCGACCTCTATCCCTGTTTTCAGTTTTCAATTTTTCAACCAAAAACTCAAGTTTTGTTTTCTATGTATGGCGCAGCCTTTTTTGGTTATGGGCATTAGGTCTTGATCCAGCTTATGTATGGAATGAATTAGGTCAAAGAAAACAACCAAAAACCTTGGCATTCATGACTTGCAAGATTTGATTTTCAAAAATCTTTTCAAATATTTTTCATGCCTATTTGGTACAAATCATGGCCAATTATCTTCAATTCTTTCCAAATCTAGCTATGCACGAAATATTGAGTATATATTATGCATAAAAAGATTTAAAAACCTAGGTTTAGTATTTTTCATGTATTTATTTTAATTTAAATGAATTATTAATAATAAAAATCCAAATAAATAAATAAAAAATGAAGAAAAACTTCCCTTTGGGCCAAATGGTCGTGCACATGCCTTGGATAATGAATTGTGGAAGAAAAAGAGGCCCATTAGCAATTTTAGGTCATTTGAATCAATGTTGACTTTTCAAAATATCCAAAAATTTCCCAACTTCTACAAGGCATAACTTGCTCAATTTTTAAGCTTTGCTCATTTTCTTGGACATTTTGGAAAGGTCTTTGAGTCCTCTAACCAATGCCTTTTGTCCCATGTAATTTTGATTTACCAATCTCAAGTTATGGCCTTTGACTTAAAGTCCCTTTTTGTTGACTTTTTAAAATGACCTATAATGTTGAAATTGATAACTTTTTGTGATAGCATTTCTTGGACTTGAAGTATGAAGATGGGTTGTAGGAAATGTCTTTCTCTTCAAAATGAGATTTGGATGGAATTTTTTTGATAATCCATGTGAAAGTTATGCCCTGGTCAATTTACAGTTGACTTTTTCAACTGTCCAAATAAGGAAACTTTTGCATCTTGATGATTTTTGAGCCAAGCTTTGAGAATCATGATCAAGCATTGATCAAATGATGTTTGTGGCTTAAAAATGATATGTTGACCAAAAATTTGAACTTTTGACTGTCAAATGACCATTTTGCCCCTACAGTTGACTGTAGTGCAATTAGGGTTTTTGACTGTGCAATTTTGTGCTGAAAGTCTTGAAACTTGGTATGAGGATGCTTGACCATATTTATAGGCATGTGGGACTTGATTGGACCCTTGGAAACTTCATTTTCTTGATCAGAACCAAAACCCTAATTTTGACTGTTTAGGAGGCTCTTACACTGTGCAACCCTTGGGGAATTTTGAAGCTTTGACTTTGCAATTCTTGAAGAATATGGGAGGGCAAATTTTGGGGTACAACACAAAACAATTGCAATAAAACACAAAACACCCAAGTTGGTTCTACTACCGTATTACAGAACTGGCAACTCTGCTGGGGAAATATAAACTAAAAGTGGGGTTACCTTAAGAGTTAGATCACCTTTATTTGCTTTATTTGCTTTGCCTTGTGTGGTTTACATTTATGGGTAATGCTTGGGTTTATTACTTGTAAAGATCCTATACCCGGATCGGGGGCATATTAGGTAAGTAGCAATAGATCGTGGAAACTGTACGACATAGACCGATATAGTTGAATCGATAGCTACGTTAATGTGACACATTTGTGGGTACCAGTGTGCCTTGAGTTAAATCAAGGAGAATACGGGGCCGCTGAGTGGTGCCATGAAGCACTAACTAACCATAGAACCTTAGTTGAAGAACTTATCCATTAGAAATTAGTGAGATAGACGGCTTTGGTGCAAGACAGAAGTTGGTTGATACTCGATACTACACTCATTGAGATCGGACTTTCGGGATATTTTGGACTCAATAAAAGATTGATTGTGCTGAAACAATGCCTGATGAAGAAAGATCAATGATATTGAGATTCCTTAGAACCCGATTACTTTCTTTTTAGGACAGGTTGAACCAACTTAAACTTCAAGAGGGTACTTACCCATAAACCTCATGCAAGCCTAAACCTAAGGCCTTGTGTGTTTTGTGTGTATATGATTATTTGTTCATAACATCATAAACATAATAACATCATGACATAACATTTTTTACTAACCATTTCAAGGACCTATGGATTTATCTTTGTCCTGTTTTGTAGGGTATGGCTTCCACTTGCAGGAATACCATCCAAATCAACTTTGTAAAAGTTCCTCCTCAACTCCAAGAGTTAGCATCAAGGGTTCCTGAGAATTCTCCGTTCACCAAAAGACATGGTCAACTCCTCAATCTGGTTACCTCAAGCTTTAAAGAAGAAATGATGTGTGTACTCTTTCAATTCTTTGATCCCAAGCATCATTGTTTCACCTTTCCCGATTATCAATTGGTGCCCATAATGGAAGAGTTCTCTCAACTATTAGGACTACCTATTCTTGATCAAGTGCCCTTCACCAGTTTAGAAAAGAATCCACAACCTGAGGAGATTGCATCAGCCCTACACTTGAAAAGGTCTAATATTGTAGCCAATTGGGAAACAAGGAGCGGGGTCGAGGGTTTCCTAGCCAATTTCCTATTAGAGAAGGCTCGCTATTTTGAGAGGATATCAATTTGCAAGCCTTTAAAGAAGTATTGGCTCTTCTAATCTATGGGTTAGTACTGTTCCCAAATCCAGACCAACTCATAGATGTGAATGATGTCAAGATATTCCTTTCTCGTAACCCTATGCCTACTTTACTCAAAGACATTTTGCATACTCTTCACACTCGCACCATGAGGAAGAGAGGGGCTCTTATGTGTTGCATTCTGTTGTGGTCAAGGTGATTTATTTCGCACCTTCCCCGGTTAGTTCTAAAGAATGGACAAGGTCTGAATTAGTCGCAAAGGATAATGTCGCCTTCTCATACAGATATCCATTGGTGCTCTCAATCTCAAGAGAATATTACTATCATTGACCATTGTGGGGAGTTCCCTAATGTACCACTATCGGGCGTTACGGGTATTACTTATAACCCGTCAATGGCTCTACGACAATTTGGCTATGCTCGAAGAGATGGTCCTCATGATGCACTTATCCAAGGTATTGTATTCGACTACGAGAATGATGTCCAAGGTTATCGTCAAAGGTTTGTACGAGCTTAGGGCATGGTGAACAAGGTTGATAGCAAGACTTTAGGGCATAATAACTATGTTCCTTTAGAGACTTATCTCAAATGGGTGCGAGCTTACGCTCAGAATCTCATGATGCCATATCCTACTATTCTACCAATAGTTATGGAGCCTGTTGCCGAAAGGGATGTTCCTTATATCATTCTTCATCCTGACATGCCTACCGACCTCGAAGAATTGCAGAGATAGTGGATTCAACTCAAGGGGGAACGAGACACCTTTGAAGCTGGATTCTACGTAAACGAGAAGAAAGTGTTGGAGCTTACAAGGCAACTTCACGAGGAGAAAGCACTGTAGGAGCACTGTGGGAGACTTGAGTATTTTGTTTTAGGAGTTTATTCTGTTGTCTCTTTGAGACCTTTTTGCTTTTTTTCATTGTAAGCCCAAGGGGCATTTGTAATCTTTCAACTCATTAATACAATTGTTGTATTTATTTCCTTTTTGGCTAGAAAATTTAAATTCCTTAAGGTCCTTGAAAACACCGCATCCGCATAGCATGCATCATATCATAAGCAGGTTTTCCGATACAGGTTTCCTCATCTTTTTACTATTTATTTCAGTATAAGATGGCTCTAGAGAAAACTGTCAAAGATCTGCAAACTCAACACACACACTTCCAAGAGACTCTCCTCAACCTTGCCAAAGGTCAGCAAGAAATGATGGCACTCCTTGCCACCAAAAAGAAGACTAAGAAGAGGGATGTCATCCTCAACACAGGAAGAAGGTTCAAGGGGCCTTCCCAATTAGCTCAAATATAATAGGCTTCTTTTGAGGAAGAAGACAATCAAGTAGAGGAAGCTAGAAGCACTAGAACTGAGGGAGAAAATGACCAAGCTAAAGAGGACGAAGAATATTTCGAGGAGCAATACCCACCGGCAGATGATAAGTACAAATAGCTCAAAGTCCGACTCAAGGCTGTGGAGATCTAAACGGTGCCTGGTTTGGACTTTAGAGACTTAGGTCTTATCCCTGGGGTGGTCATTCCCCACAAATTCAAGGTCCCTGTCTTCGCCAAATACGATGGGGTCTCTTGTCCAAAGATGCATCTGAGGTCTTATGTCCGTAAGATTTAACCACACACTACCGGTAGGAAGTTATGGGTGCACTTATTCCAAGAAATATTATCTAGGACACAATTGGAATGGTTCTATCAACTCGAGGGGACTAATATCCACATCTGGGAGGATCTAGCTGCTTCCTTCTACAAGAAATACCAATACAACGCTGATCTTGCACCAACTCGCGTGCAATTGTAGAATATGACTATGGATTCAAATGAAGGTTTCAAAGAGTATGCTCAAAAGTGGAGAGGCCTGGCTGGAAGAGTGCAACCCCCGTTGACTGACAGAGAATTAGTGGACATGTTTATGGGCACCTTGACTAGTCCATTCTTTAATTTTCTAATTGGGAGTTCTTCGTCAGGATTTACTGAGTTGATTATGATTGGTGAACATGTTGAAAGTGGAATCAAAAGCGGGAAGATCCACATGGCCTCAACCTCTAATGCTATAAAGAGACCATTTATTGGAAATAAAGAGACTAATTCTGTTTATGGAAAAAGGAGCCGTGTCAAGAATGATCATCATCAGTTAGTAGGAGCTGTATTAATTTCAAACCCGACCCCAGTTCAACGACTACAACAATTAAACAATCAACAAAGTTCTAATGCCCCAAGAAGGAAATTATCTAGAATCAACATGACATTGTCTCAAGCTTTACAACATCTGTTAAAGGTAGATTTTGTAACACTGATGAGTCCTCCTTAAAACCCAAATACTTCATCTCCGAAATACAACCCGAATGCAAAGTGTGCCTATCATTCCAATAGCTCTGGGCACGATACCAATGATTGTTGGGCCTTAAAAAGAAATATACAAGATTTAATTGATAACAAAGTGATTGCGTTTTACCCCCCACAAACCCCTAATGTCATTACTTCTCCCATGCCCAATCATGGTAAAGGTGTCAATGCTATTGACGATGCCTCTTTTGTGTCCACCATTACTGATTTGACTACTCCCTTATTGACTATTAAGAAGAATTTTATAAGCCATTTTATATCCTTAATACCTTGAAAATTGTTACCACTATGCTTCCCAAACCAATGGTTGTATGTGGTTGAAGAAAGGTATTCAACGCCTGATTGATAGCCATGAAATTCTGTTCGAGAAAACTCTGTCCGTAAAAAGCTTACCTCAAGATGTTTCCATAATCACCATTTCAAATACTCCTATTAGGATCACCTCTAAAGGCCCTATAAGGATTTCTACTGAGCCAATAGTAGCTTCATTGATCATTACTACACCAGGGCCAGTCCCCTATTCCTCCGACAAAGTCGTGCCTTTGAAATATGGGGCAGAAGTTTATTATCATGGTGTCAGGCAAGAGCCATGGATTAATGAAAATGAAGAGTCTGAAGTTACAAACATTTCTAGAACTAGTAAGGTCACTAGGACATGAAAGGTCTTCTCTCCGGAAATCTCTCCTCCAACAACTACTAGAACACATGTTCGCATTCCTGCTGCTAGACCAACTATCAACAATCGAGGTAAAGAGAAAGTTACTGAGCCTTCCCTGACGGAGGCACCACCAAATGAAGTAACAATTGAAGACCCATCTAGACAAGAGATGGAAGAAATTCTGAAGATCATCCAAAAAAGTGATTACAAAATAGTGGAACAACTGGGGCAGACACCCTCAAAGATATCCATGATGTCTTTGTTGTTATTCTCCAACACACATGCCTAAGATTTGCTGAAGTTTCTGAAGAATACCCATGTACCACAAGAGACCATTGCTGATAAATTTGAGAATTGTGTTGCAAGCCTAATTGCTAATAATGGCTTGGGATTTTTCGATGAAGATTTAACTCCAGCGAGGAAGAATCATAATAAAGCTCTACACATTTCTATTGAATGAAAAGGAATCACTCTAGCACATGTTTTAGTATATACTGGGTCCTCCCTCAATGTTTTACCCAAAGGTGCTTTAGACAGATTAGACTGTGAAGGGCTGGTGCTGAAACCCAATGATATTGTGATAAGAGCCTTCGATGGTTCGAAAAGAATGGCCCACGGAGAGGTTAACCTACCGATCAAAGTGGGATCTCGAGTTTTTAGTTCAACCTTTTAAGTAATGGATATTCACCCGACCTATTCTTGCTTGCTCGGACGCCCATAGATTCATGGGGCAGGTGCAGTTACCTCTAAATTACATCAAATGCTGAAATACCCAGTGAAAGGGAAGGTTGTCATAGTCCGTGGAGAGGAAGAATATATGGCCAGTCATTTGAATTCTTTCAAATACGTTGAAACGGATGGAGAATTCATTGAAACCACATGTCAAGCGTTTGAAGTGATCCATCCAACGACTGTTGTTTCTAGAGCTATGTTTGCTACCCCCAAGACTGCCAAGGACACACCAAGAATGGCCTCTCTGAAGGATGCTAGGGTTGTTGTAGAAGATGGAGGTTGCACTATCTGGGGACAACTTCCTGACATCCCCTACAAATTTGACAAATTTGGGTTGGGTTTTACTTTAAAGGCTCAGAAATAGGTTCAATGTGATTCTGTTGGTGGACCACCTCTCTGTATTAGCAACAATGAAGTCAATGCTCTGGAGGACACTTATAGTGATGGTGGCTTGGACGACTGGAAATTCCCAACTGCTGATGGCAGACTCAACAACTAGAAGGCCAAAGACTTCATCTCAATCTCCTTCAACCAGGAGTAATTTCTATTTCCTGTTTTTATTGCTTTAAGAACTTTGTATATATAATTTATTTCAAAACAATGACTTTAAACCATGTGCCTTCCCCGGGGAACAATGGTCCATTTGTTAAGGGTTTTTGATTTCATATATCATATGCTCATTTAATGAAAACATTGGACGACTTTGAATTCAAATTTTGTGCTCCTTGTCTTTCTTTTACTTTACCGAATTTTCAAATATCCATGTGACCTTACATGCACACACACACATTTGCAGATCCACATCCACTCAGAGTCTCATTGACAACAATTCTGCTATTGCCATATATGACTTCGAGAATCCAATATGTCAAGCCGAAGATGAAGGTGAAGAAGATTATGAGATACCTGGAGAAATCTCCAGACTCCTGATACAAGAGGAAAAGGCTATCCAACCGCACGAAGAACCGGTCGAAGTGATAAACTTGGGAACTGAGGAAAATATGAAAGAAGTCAAGATCGACACCAACTTGGAAGACA
The DNA here is from genome assembly GCA_948472305.1 of Vicia faba. Classification (NCBI taxonomy): domain Eukaryota; kingdom Viridiplantae; phylum Streptophyta; class Magnoliopsida; order Fabales; family Fabaceae; genus Vicia; species Vicia faba. Next base: position 1,408,668,171 of record OX451737.1, on the reverse strand, counting down.
ATGTCAATATCATATTGCTTCAGATGTTGCATGACTACGTTGAGGTTATTTCTTGGTCATACAAAGACATTCTGAGGCTCGATACTGACATCGTGGTTCATCGCCTACCAATGAAAGAAGGTTGCTCTCCGATCAAACAAAAGGTTCGTCGCATGCGCCCAGATATGCCTGAGAGGATCAAAGTTGAGGTAATGAAACTATTCAATGCAGGTTTCTTGGCAGTGACGTCGTATCCCCAATGGGTTGCAAATGTTGTTCCAGTATTGAAGAAAGACGGTAAGGTCCATATGTGTGTAGAATATACGGATTTAAATAGGGAAAGCCCCAAAGACGACTTCCCACTACCGCATATTGATGTATTAGTTGACAACACTGCTTAACACAAGGTGTTTTCCTTCATGGATGGCTTCTCGGGTTACAACCAAATCAAAATGGCACCCGAAGACATGGAGAAGACCACTTCTGTCACACAGTGGGGCAGCTTCTATTATAAATTCATGCCTTTTGGGCTAAAGAATGCAGACGCAACTTATCAACGGGCTATGGTGGCTTTATTTCATGACATGATTCATCATGAAATAGAAGTCTATGTGGATGACATGATAGAAAGATCCCAAACTGAAGAAGAGCACCTTGATCATCTGCACAAGATGTTTGAAAGGTTGAAGAAATATAAGCTGAGGTTGAATCCCAACAAATGCATCTTTGGGGTAAGGTCTTGTAAACTCCTAGGATTTGCCGTCAGTGGAAAAGGTATTGAAGTTGATCCCGCAAAGGTCAAATCCATCCAAGAAATGCCATCTCCTCGTACTGAGAAGGAGGTTAAAGGTTTTCTAGGATGACTCAATTACATTTCCAGATTAATCTCTCACCTGACTACTACTTGTGAACCACTATTCAAGATACTGAAAAAGATCAAGTGGTAAGCTGGAATGACGAATGTCAAATAGCTTTTGGAAAAATCAAGGAGTACTTGCAAGAACCTCCAATCTTGATGCCACCAATTGAAGGAAGACCTATGATCATGTACTTAACCGTGTTAGAGAATTCAATGGTGGTGTGTGTTGGGGCAGCATGACGAGTCTGCTCGAAAAGAGCATGCAATATACTACCTTAGGAAAAAGTTTACCGACTGTGAAACAAGATATTCACTACTCGAGAAAACTTGATGCACTTTGGCATGGGCTGCTCACCGACTAAGACAGTATATGTTAACTCATACCACTCTACTGATCTCTAAGATGGATCCCATCAAGTATATCTTTGAGAATCCAGCTCTCTCCGGAAGGATAGCCCGATGGAAAATGATCTTAACTGAATACGATATCCAATACACTACTCAAAAAGAAATAAAAAGAATTATACTGGAAGATCATTTAGCACGTCAAGCTGTAGATGACTACCAATCTATGAACTTTGAATTCTCGGACAAGAATATCATGCTGATTGCGGATTGTGAAAAGCCTGGACCGTATGAAGGACCTGAACAAGGATCCTGATGGACTATGGTTTTTGATGGAGCTTCCAACACACTGGGTAACAAAAATTAGGGTCGTGATCATTTCTCCCGAAGGTTGCCACACTCCTTTCACTTCCAGACTCTGCTTTGACTGTACTAACAATATGGCCGAGTATGAAGCGTGTATCTAGGGTCTTAAGGCTGCTATTGGCCTAAGAATCAAATTCTTAAGTGTATATGGAGACTTAGCTTTGGTCATCAGTCAAGTTAAAGGATAGTGGGATACAAAACATCCAAACATTATCCCTTATGAAGAACTTGTGCTAACCTTTATCCCATACTTTGAAGAGGTTACCTTTGAGCATATTCTGAGGGAAGAGAATCAGTTGGAAGATGCTTTGGCTACCATGTCTTCTATGTTCAAGGTCAGATAGGACAACGAATCTCCCCGAATTACTATCAAAAGATTTGACGAACCAAGGCATTGCTATGAGATTGACACTGATGGTGTAGAGGAGAAGCCCTGGTTTCATGAGGTGAAAAGATATCTCCAAGCTCAAGAGTATCCTGAAGGGGCGTCAGTAAAAAACAAGAAATTCCTGTAAAGGTTCTCAGCCAAGTTCTTCCTAAGGTATGGAATCTTATACAAGCGCAACCATTATTCAATTCTGCTCTGTTGTATGGACAAGAAGGAAGCAGAGAAGATACTGGAGGATATGCATGAAAGTATCTTTGGAACTCATTCTAGTGGACATACTATTGACAAGAAGATTCTGCGAGTTGGTTACTATTGATCGACCATGGAAACTGATTATCATCACCACTCAAGGACTTGCCATAAGTTCCAAATTTATGCTGACAGGGTTCACGTGCCTCTGATTCCTTTGAATGTCATGACAAATCCTTGGCCATTTGCAATGTGGGGAATCGATATGATCGGATAAATAAAACCTACTGCCTCTAATGGACACCATTTCATTCTTGTCGCCATTGACTACTTTACCAAGTGGGTTGAAGCAGCTTCATTTACCCCAGTTACCAAGAATGTCGTGCCCCGTTTCATCAAGCACAACCTCATCTACCGGTATGGTATCCCTGAGAGAAACATCACTGACAATGGCACCAACCTTAACAATGCCATGATCACTAAGCTCTGCATGCAGTTCAAGATCAAGCATCACAACTCTTCTCCATATAGGCCTAAGATGAATGGTGCAGTGGAAACTGCTAACAAGAATATAAAGAAGATTGTGTAAAAGATGGTGGTGACCTATAAAGACTGGCATGAGATGCTACCATTTTCTCTTCATGGCTACCGTACTTTGGCACGGACATCAACTGGGGAAACCCCTTTCTCTTTGGTCTATAGCATGGAAGTTGTCATGCCTGTTGAAGTTCAAATACCTTCTCTAAGGATTATGAAATAAGAAGACTTAGAAGAAGACGGATGGATTCAGACGAGATTAGATATGTTGAATTTAATTAATGAAAAGAGGTTGGTTGTTGTTTGTCATGGTCAGATGTACCAGAAACATATGATCAAAGCTTTCAACAAAAAGATTAAGCATCAGGTATATCAGGCTGGTGACTTGGTAATAAAGCGCATCATTCTGCCACAAGGCGATCCCAGGGGAAAATAGACTCCCACTTATGAAGGGCCATTTATAGTTAAAAAGTATTCTCAGGAAGTGCTATGATGCTAACCACTATGGATGGCGAAGATTTCCTGCACCCTGTGAATGCGAACATAGTCAAAAAATACCATGCATAAGAATGACCCGCTAGGTTCACATACCTAGACAAAAATAAGGGCATCCCGAAGAACCAAAAGGGTTTTCGAAAAAATAATGGATATATACAAAAGATTGTACACCTGGAAAGTCGAAAACCTGAAAGGGCGGCTTGGGAAAAAAGGGTATCCTGGTGGACTGAAAACTTGAAAGGGCAGTCCAGGCAAAAATTAGGGATTAAAAGCGTACGACTATGTCCCGTTGGATCACTTACAACTAACTTTATTACCAAAGTCGGAAGTTCAAATGGTTCAATCAACTTTTTCTAGTAGTGAGGGACGAGATGCTCGAAGACATAGGGGAAATAGCGGAGTTGGAACCCAATGAGATCACTTTCATATGGTTATATACATTATTTTTCACTTTGTACTCTTTCATTTTATGATGACTTCCTCTTACTAGGATTTCCGTCTCTTTGTACAAAATCGTCTGTTTATAGGCAAATTATCAATACAAATATACTTTGAAGTTCAAACTTTTTGTTTTTCTGTTTTGTTTGCAAAAACGCCCAATGACTAAAATCCAATGAACATATGTATATGAACATGATTAACTGTTAACAAATATATACATAAGAAAAGGAATACACATTTATTCAAAATTCTAGGAGTTGGGATGACACTCAAGCTGCCTGTAAATCCCTAGAGAGTCCCTTTCATAAGATTATCCCCAGTGAAGTCGCCAGATCCACTTCTATGAAATTATCCCCCATGGAGTAGTCTTCACAAATAAAAGCACATTCCCTACAATCTCCTCGGTAAATCACTTTAACAAATAAAGGAGCTTAAATCTCTTCAAATCTCCCCACAGAGTCTCAATCAGTACAATTTATGGAAATTATCTTTCCCAGACAAGTCAGAAGTTTAACCATCTATTTTATCCCTAATCAAGGTAACTAAGAAATAAATTCCCCAATAGAGAAACGGACGACCAATGTTCCTGAACTCTATTCCCTAAGAAGAGAGCAACATCCCCAACAAAGTTTCCTTAAACAAGTAAGCAGGAATCCCCAGCAGAATCCTTCTAGACAAGATAGAAGATACACACACTCTTCATTCCCCAACAATAAGTCAGGGATTTATTGTCTTCGACAAAGATACACTTCAACCACATTACACATTCATACATCGTATCATATGCATACAAAACACATATAGCATAATCTCATTTATTTTGAGAACATCATTACGCAATGCATCATTACATTGCATATAACTAATTCTTTACCTTTTCAGGAAAGATCAATCAACATGCCGATATCATTAAAACAGATTGTAGGCTAAGATAAGGAAAATACCTGCATGATGAACACTCCCTGTAGACCTTTTTCTGGCTCAAATTAGATCGACCAAAGATCTATTTTGATACTTCTCTCAATTAAATAGTTTCAAATATCTGTTGGCTCAAATTAAATCAACCAAAGATTTATTCTAATAATTCTCTCAGTAGACCTTTTTCTGGCTCAGATTAGATCGACCAAAGATCTATTCTGATACTTCTCTAAGTTAAAGATTTTCAAACATCTGCTAACTCAGATTAAATCGACCAAAGATTTATTGTGATACTTCTCTTAGTGGACCTTTTTCTGGCTCAGATTAGATCGACCAAAGATATATTCTGATACTTCTCTCAGTTAAAGATTTTTAAACATCTGCCGACTCGGTTTAAATCGACCAAAGATTTATTCTTATACTTCTTTCAGTTAAATATTTTCAAACATCTGTTCGCTCATATTAAATTGACCAAAGATTTATTCTGATACTTCTCTCAGTAGACCTTTTTTATGGTTCTGATTAGATCAACCAAAGATCTATTCTGATACTTCTCTCAGTTAAAGATTTTCAAACATCGGCTGGCTCAGATTCAATCAACCAAAGATTTATTCTGATACTTCTCTTAGTAGACCATTTTCTAGCTCAGATTAGATCGACCAAAGATCTATTCTGATACTTCTCTCAGTTAAAGATTTTCAAACATCTACTGGCTCAGTTTAAATCGACCAAAGATTTATTCTGATACTTCTCTCAGTAGACCTTTTTTTTAGCTCAGATTAAATCGACCAAAGATTTATTCTGATACTTCTTTCAGTTAAGGATTTTCAGAGACATCTACTGGTGTAGATTAAATCGACTAAATATTTAATCTGATACTTCTCTCATTAGACCTTTTCTAGTTCATATTAAATTGACCAAAGATTTATTCTGATATTTCTTCAGATACAGTCGAGCGTAGACTCATTCTGATACTTCTAAATGGCATCTTTAAGCCCATTCTCGACATAATCAACAAATAGTCTTACTTCGTGCACAAGCGAGTGCAAATTTCTGGGCACTTAAGTGTTCAATAATCTTCTACCCTCAAGTCACGAATGGTGAAAAAACTAGTCTAACTCTTCAGGTTTAAGAAGATTAAATAGGGGCAGCTGTAGCACCCCAAAATTTTCCCTCTCTATTCTCAATACATTTCTCACAAAAGATCTCAAATGCTCAAGAAGTCTCAAGAGTTTGTTCAGATAAGCTCACCTCCTAAGCACTGAGCCTCCAAATTATGGTTTTGTTTTTCTCAAGGAAAATTGGACTTTTGATGCTTCAAATGACTTTCATGGTTCATTATATGTCTCTAAGATTTCTCATACCAAGTTTCAAGTCTTGCACTACAAATTTTCTCAATCAATTTCTCAAATGACCGAAAATCAACTGTATTGGGTAAAAAGTCAATTGTGGTCAATATACAATCAAGCTTCATAATTTTTGGCCAACATCAACATTTTGAAGTCATATCCGTAAATTTATCAAGTGTTTATCACAACTCCTTAAGAAAAGCCCTCAAATCATCAAAGGGACAAACTTGTCAAAATTAGGGTTTTGATTGAGAGTGTCTGATCATTGAATTTTGAACTAGTACATGACCTAATGGCTTGAGTAAAAATCTCAAGGACTCAAACATAACATGATTACCTAATTTCATGGCTCAAATAATTTCTCAAGATCATTGGATTGATAGTTGAAATTTGATCAACTGATGAAAAGTCAACTGATACACAAAAAAGTCAAACTTTGACCTTTTTGATCAACATTGAATTTCAAAAATCAAGATTCATCAAGACATTAAAAAATATCAAACTTGATCATCAAGAATCAAGAAAGTCAACAAGTCAATAAAAAAGTCAAGATTTCTAATACTTAGAAAATTTCCAAGTGCTTTTATACTTGATAAATTCATTACTTCATGACAAATTATCACCAAGATGCAAGATGGTTCAAGGAAAACTTTCAACATGAAAGTTATAGATCTTGGTGAACTCTACAAGTTTGAATTAGATGGTTGATGTCCAAAAAATTCTTAGATTTGAAGATATAAGCCCATGAAGTCATGACATTTTTCATAAAGCACTTAGTGAAATTTTCAACTAGTTTAGGCAGATTTTTGACCTAACTTCTTGACTAATTTTCACGTAGTTCCAATTTGATTTTGTCAAAATGGTCAGCATGAAGGTTGTAGAGAATGTTTCAAGCTTTCCAAAATGTCCAAGAACTTGAAGATATAATTTTTTAGCTAGGATAATCTAAGAGAAGAAGTTGAGCATCTATTTTTGCATTTCAAGCCATTTTCATGAAGAACACTTGATCAAATCTCAAACCTATGTTGCATAATCTTGCTTTGCAGGCTTCTAACTTGTAAATCACTTCATAATTGATTTTTCACACAATTGATTAAGGTATGATCCAAGTGATTAAGCCATTGTCCATATGATTTTCTATTTATGACACAAAGGCACCATTGCCATTCTTGAAAAGTTGCTTTAATCACAAAGTCAACTTGTTTTCAGCCTCTAACTTGCTCCCTATGCACACACTCATCACAAAGGACATAGGCAACATGTTTAAAGTGCCTAACCACTTTATATAGCCTTGTCATGTGCATTGAAACAATGTTTGTCAAGATTGCTTCAAAAAAATGTCAAAAAACCATAACATGTGATCTTTGTTTTCTGATCACTTCAAGCCCTCAAACCTTTCACTATAAATAGAGGCATGTATTTGAAACTTAGTACACAAATTCACAAGCCTAAAAACTCTCTCAAATTCCATGAAATCAGAATTTGCACACAAACTCTATTTTTGTGCCATTTCTGACTTTGAATACCCATATCACAATCCACTCGTGCGTTTTCACTTTTAATCAATCACCAAACTTCTATAACTCATATAGAAGCTATCTAAACACCTGCAACACAACTGTAATATCATCTTACTCATCTTTCATAACCAAAACAGAGCTCTGCACACTGACTTCCCCAGAATAATACAGCCACTCTCAATCCAAAGTAAGCATTACATTAGCTTCCTGGAGGTTCAGTGAAGCTATCCAGATCATCACAACATCTCAAAGAGTGCTCAATCATCAAACACGATTTTCATTTTTGAGGTAAGTTTTTTAAACTTTGAACTCTCTCTATAAGCACCATTAATGGTTACTTTGTGAATAAAAAATATAGACGTCATAGCCTTGAAGCTAACCATGTCCTTAGATTTCATTTATGTTTCCCGAGTGATGCGAAAATTGAAGATGAACTTTTTGAAAAATTAGGTCAGAATTTGGTACCAACAAAAATTCATGCTCATCTTTGATTTTTAGCTTAAGTAATTTACATGGTTGAAATTGTGGTTAAATTTAGAGCAACTTTCATGTTGACATTTTTGCAAATGGTTGAGAAATGAGCAAGATCAAATTTCATGGCAATGGTGTTGTTGCTCTGCGCGTGCAAGGTTGAAGATGAAGCAATTTCAAAAATTTAGGACCAAGTTTATTTTAAGTTTATTGCATGTTATATTATGATCGAATGAAATATCCACCCTTGTGGCAGGAGAAGCGCGCGTAAGGCATTGAACTATAGGGACCTGGGTTCGAGCCCAATGGTACCCTTTTGTTTGTTAACATTTTATGATATCAAGTTCGATGCACACAAGCCACGTGCGTGTATCATGTACCCTCATCACATCAACATCTGATCATTGTGCAAGTGGATCCAACACACCACATGTATAGCCTATGATACACCTCAAGAAGTCAGCTACATTGGATCAAAAACAGGGGGCATGGGCCTCCTGACTTGGGCCCTTTCTTTTTTCTTTCTACTAATTCTTACCCCTTTTTTACTCATACACACACAGGCCCATATAACTTATTTATTTATTTTCTGATTCCAAACAAATTCATTTTTGGGCCTATCCCTTTTTGCTAACTTTATACCACCTTTTTACTTTTCAACCCCAACCCAATTATTCTTATTTTCTTTTATATTTTCTATATTTTATTTATTTATTTATTTTTATTTAACCCAAAAATATAAGAATGTATTTTCTTAAATAATTAAATTAAAAATATTTTAATTTAAAACACTTATTTTATTTTTGTTAATATTTTAGGACTAGATTTTGTCTATTGTTTTCCACACTTTAAAAATATATTTTTTCTAAATTAATATTAACTTTCAAATTATTTTCTAAACAAATTAAAATTATACTTAGGATTTATTTCAATTAACTTAGATTTTAGGTTTTGATTTAAATAATTAATTAACTTCTTTTTGTAATTAAAATTAATTAGTTTAATTAGATTAAATTATCAACCCTTTTCATCAAAAACCCTAAAAGCAATTTCTCCTCCACTTTTACATTTTGTACAAAATTATTTTTGTAATAGTTTGTAATAGTAATTATGGCTTTATTTCTTTCCTACCCCTATTCACAAACTTGTACCCCCCATTCCCAAAGCGTTGTAATATCATAGGACATTTAAACTTCGCAATTTATCATTTTCCTTATTATTGCTAGTAATTAGGGTTTGTATGGCAAGACTAAAATCAAACATTGGAAAACCCTAATTCAAGATAATATACTTGAAATAAACACACCTTACATACTTGCATCTCTAGGGTAACCCACATTTGTTGCCTCGGATATAAACAGTCATGTCCCTCGAACGTGAGATGATTTTAGCAAAGACCCTCAATTAAAAGATCATAGTCCCTTGATGACCCTTCAACATTGCATTTGGTAAATAATCTTAGTCCCTTACGACAATTTTTAAAACATCTCGCAAGTTACCTCCTATGACTATACGGTGATCCACGCCCGTCCCTCATATCCAATGATATGGCTCCTTACCAACCAATGGTAAAATAGCACTCTCTAGAGAGGAGAAAAATAACAAAGACTTTTTTTATTACGTAGATTGCTCGTAATTGCTTTCTCACAAACAAAACCATATCACACTTTCAAAACATCTTTCAAAATAAACATTTTGTATACATTCTCCACGATACGAGAATCATTACAAAAATGGCCTTACATTGGCATTTTCAAACATCTTTCCAAAGACTTCCTTTCAAAAAATATTTTCAAAAACCAACACTTTTTATACATTTTCAACGATACGAGAATCATTGCAAAGTTTTTCAAACTTTAACAAACACAAAGCATTTTAAAGTGACCAAGCAATTAAGATCCCGTAGATAACTACAGATGAAAAGGGTGCTAACACCTTCCCTTTTCATAACCTACCCCCCGAACTCAAGAAAATATCTCAAAAGGTCTTTCCTATTCTTTTCACCCTTTCCTTTATTGGATAAAAGAAAAGTCGGCGAAGACTCTTGCTATCCGCAATAATTGCGATAAAACACAAAACACCAAAGTCAATTCTCCCGTCGTATTACACCATACACCCTTCACCGCTAGACTGTGCTTTAAATGTACCAACAATATGGACGAATATAAAGCGTGTATCATGGGTATCAAAGCTGCCATTGACCTAAGAATCAAGTTCTTGAATGCATTTGGGGACTCATCGCTTGTAATCAGTAAAATTAAAGGAGAATGGGATACAAAGCATCCAAATCTCATTCCTTATCGGGAGCATGTGTTAACCTTAATCCCGTATTTCTAGGAAATCAATTTTGAGAATATCCCAAGAGAAGAGAATCAATTTGCAGATACATTGGCTACCATGTCATCTATCTCAAAGTAAGATGGGATAATGAAGCTCCTTGGATTACCATTGAAAGACTAGATGAACCAGAACATTGCTACGAAGTTGACACTGATAGAGTAGAAGAGAAGCCTTGGTTTTATGAAGTGAAGAGATATCTCGAGGCTCAAGAGTACCCTGAGGGAGCATCTATCAATGACAAAAAGTTCCTACGGAGGTTCTCTTCTAAGTTCTTTTTTAGCAACAAAATTTTGTATAAGAGCAACCATAATTCGACTTTTCTTTGTTGTGTGGACAAGAAGGAAGCTGAGAAAATTATGGAGGACATACACGGAGGTGTCTTTGGTACTCACTCCATTGGACATATAATGGCTAAAAAGATTCCTCGAGTGGATTACTATTAGTCGACTGACCGATAAAATAGCAAGTGTACTATTTTTCTTATTGTAATAATAGGGAAAATTCCCTGAATGTCGATCTTAAGGACTGTGTAGAATTACCGAGTTTAATGCGAGGTTCAATTAAACAAAACTCAATTTGGGGTTTGGTTTGCTTATTGTTCTTAACAGTAATTAAAAATATGCGAAGGTAAATTATGACCTTTTTATTAGTCTGAATATTATGCTAGGGTGAGTGTGTGGTTTACCCTGTAATGACCTTCACTGTTTATCTCTTCAACAAGTTCGTTACCTTCAACTATCGGCCCTTTAGATTATTTTCCCCTAAGTCCTTAGTGAGAAACCATTTGACCATCCATCCTAAATCCTAAGTCCTTAGAAATATTTGATGGAGTCAAGCCTTTATCTTATCAAGGGTAAAATCTGGGGACTATAGGGTTTCCATAGTCCTAGATGATATCTACTATAGCCTAATATTACAAAACCTTAACAATCACGGTCCATCTGGTTGTTAACCGTAACTCAATCCTAATTGGTCTGATCAAGAAAGCATTAGAACCCTTGATTGATTAAATTGAAAGGAAACTACTGTATTAAAAATAAATAATTCATAGTCAATACATTCATAAATCAGAGACACCCCCTAGCATTGGGGGTTTAGCCGCACATAATATTTAAAGAGATTTCAATAATAAAAATGATAGACATTACACAAATTAATGGTGAACTCTGATCTTCAATTGCTTCCTCTCATGAAAGGTCTTCGTTCTCTGAAAACTTGCATAAACGACAGTCTTTTATCGTCAAATTCTCCTAGTCGTCTAAAGTCCTCCTTTTCTTCTCCAAATCAGGAATTTATAGTGTTAGGTCATCCTCTGTGATGCCAAGTGTTCACAGTACCCTGAATTATCCAAGAATACAGGAAAACCTCAAAATTGGACTTTCACACGCCTAAGCTGACACGGACCGTGCCACCGGATATGGAAACCTGTGTCAGAATCTGTGCTTTGCTTTGTTCCATTATTTGGCCCATCTGAATTGACACGAGCTGTGTCAGTGGACACGGACACCCGTGTCAGCTCTTGTGATTCTTCCTCCCAACGTTATACTTCAGCTTACTTGACATGGGACATGTCCGATGACACGGGCGCCCGTGTCTCCTTCTGTCTTTCTCTCAATATTCACTTTACCAAGTCCTTCCCCTGACACGGCCCGTTTCAGGCGACATGGCCACCCGTGTCAGGGCTCCTGAAACACTTTTACCAGAACTCTGACTTCTACATCTTTCTGCCCCGATTTGTCCTGTTTTATTCTTTTGAACCTGAAAATACTAAAATACAAAACCAAAGCATAAAACACGGTAAAATGAAATAAAACACCAATCAATTAAACAAACGATAACTAAAATAAATGCTAAATTCATGTGTAAAAACCACTGGTCAAAATCCCCCAAACTTAAACTGTTAATTGACCTTAAGAGACCATTACAAGACTTCATGAAAATCACATTAGCCCAATACTCATACGTGATACATCTGTTCAAATTAATCAAAAAGTAGTTTGTCCGATGTACAGATGACACGAAGAGTTTGCTTAAGAATCTTTAAATTTAGAGTTTCTTCTTCAGATGCCTCTCTAACTATGCTTTGTACTTAAGTCTCTTTCCGATTTTACTCCTTTTTCATTTGGACAGTCAAATTAAGGCAATGATAATTATTGATGATCATCATATGCACAAGACTGATTAAGAGATATTTTTTCTCAAGCACCAAATAAGAGCTTTTGCTCCTTTATAAATTCAGATGAAATTTTCAAAACTTTTCAGTTTATATATTGTCCTTTATGGACGAAGTTTGGGATCAACCCCCTTTGGGATGAATAACCTAGTGAGGGCTACCCAACTTTGCGAGCCAATTGCCTTTTACCGCCTTTTCATCATTTGGTTCCAAATTTATTTCTTTCTCCTTCAATTGTACATGCATGTGAATCTATGTTATGCCAGACTGTGAGGATAAACTACTTTTAGGAGTGCTTATCAGGATTAAAGCACTATGGTACAAATCTACATGTTAGACTCGTATCATGTCACGTTATTCCAAACTTCCTACCCTCGAATAACTATCCCTTTGTCTCTATATACTATTCCCGAACTATATGAGGCTCAAGTTCTTGATCAAAACAAAAAAAATTCTGCCCACTTGAAAGACTTCAACTCGTGGATTTACACAACAATTCTCAGAGTACTAACAAATAATTCCGAAAGTATAAAAGCAATAAAACCCCCCCAAACCTGAACTGAACATTAACCCCAATGTTTCGGAACAAGATCGAGAAGGTGACTTACAAAGGGTAATGCAACACATGCTGCAGCCTCCTATCTCTCACCAGTAAGACTCCCTTTTTATTACCTGGAAATAAAATAAAAAGAAAAATTAAGTTACTAAAAGTGTGGGTTTCCTCCCACAAAGCGTTGCGCTTAACGTCACATGGCTTGACGAGTCATCTCCTTATGGGGGTACTTCCTCTTCCACACCTTGTTGCATGTTTCTTATACAACCCAGAACTCATTCAGATCAAAAGTGTCAACCCATTTGTGCTTTTATCCACTTCTAACTTCCATCTTTTCAGCCCGGTGTTCCTTCTTCTTTTTCTTCTTTCTTTGTTGACTGCGCTTAGGAATTTTTATTGATGTCACTTGAGAAATTTTTCCTGAGACCTCTTCTGGGAGTGACTGTAAATTATTGTCTTCTTCTTCAATTCTAATCATTCTGATTGAAGATTTATCCTTTCCACCTGCAACCTGCTTCTTGATTTCCAACACCTTTAAGGTTATTACCTCATCAAATGATTTCAATGTCAGATTACCTGTCTCGATATCAAAATTGGTCGACCCAGAATGATAGGATTCTCTTCATCTTTCGGTATGTCCATGATTTGAAAATCAATTGGGAAAACAAAATTGTTATTTTCCACTAGGACATCGTCAACTATCCCATATGCCTTCTTGATGGTGTCATCAACAAATTTCAATTTTGTTCCACTCCCGCTTATTTTCTCAACACCGAGCTTCTTGAAAATCGATAATGGCATTAAATTATCACTCGAGCCAGAATCAACCAGAACTCTCTTGAAAGCTCTGTCTTTTATTGTGCATGGTATTACAACTGACCCCGGATCCCTCTGCTTGACATGTATTTTTCTCCCAAGCACAATTGTACATAATTTCTCATCAACGCGTACTGATCCCTCTCCCGTTGATTTCTTCTTTGATAATACCTCTATCACGAATTTCTGATACAAAGGCATTTTATCGAGCGCTTCAAAGAATGGTATATGGATCTCTAGATTTTTGAAAATTTTGACAAATTTCTCAAAATATTTTTCTTTTGTGTCCTTCTTTGCTACTCGAGATGAATATGAAAACTTGATTGCAGGTTTAGTCTTCTCTTCAACAGGATTTACAGGTGATATCACTTCTTCCTGTTTTTTCATGTTCTCTCTCACTTCCAGCTCTACTTCTATGATATTGTTTTCAAACTTTAGCTTATCTGGTTTTTCTCTATCCACTCTCTCACTCCTTGTTTTGACAACGTTCACATTCTCATGACTTTTATGTCTTTCTTGTGCTTGCAGAGCTACCTGTTGAGCAATCTGTCCAATTTGAACTTCCAAATTTTTTATTGCAATTATGGTATTTCTGTAATTACTCCTTGTCTCTTCTTGAAATTGAGAGGTTTGGGCAGCCATCTTTTCTATTGCTACCTCCCACTCTGCCTTTTAAGGAGTTTGTTGTTGCTGGTCTTTCTAGGAGAAATTAGGATGATTCTTCAACCCAGGATTATAGGTGTTAGAATATGGGTTTTCTTGCCTCAAGAATTTTATCTCCTTAATTTTTTGTGGTGTTGCCAGACATTGCACACTACTGTGCAGTCCATTACAAATTTCACAAGCTACTTGATGAACCTGAGCTACCTGTTGAGTACCCATATTCATTGCTTTCTCCTTATTCTCTACTTCTGCATCAATGAATTCTTCAATTTTTAATTGCTTATTAATTTCCAGCTTTAAATCAATCACTCCCTCTAGTTTGCTTACAACTCTGTCATATAGCTCCAGGTGCTCATTTGCAATAATTGCTTCAATGATCTTATTCATAGAAGTGGTTGTTGCGAAGTTGGTTGAGCCCTCAGCTGCTGTATCGATAAGCTGCTTTATCTTTATCCGGAGGCCATTTACAAACATCTTTATTTACTTAGTTTGACTCATGTTATGCATGGGACAGACTACTAGTAGCCTCTTGAACCTCTTATAAGCTTCACCTAGTGATTCTCCTTCTTTTTTCTTAAAATTCACAATTTCACATCTTTTACAAATGTAAACTGAATCAGGAAAGTATTCATCAAGAAAAGTCCTCTCCATTTGTTCCCAAGTGGTGATACTTTCAGCAGGCAATGAGTAGAACCACTCTTCAACATCTTCAGACAGCGTGAACGGGAACATCCTTAATTTCTTGGCTTCTTCATAGTTCCCCTCAATCTTCAAAGTAGTGCTCATGGTGAGAAATCTCTACAAATGCTTATTAGAATCTTCATTGATCTTTCCAGTGAAATATCTGTTCTTGAGCTGGAAGATGGTTGAAGGATGCAGTTGAAACTTGGCAACATTGATCGGTTGATTCACAATAGTCAACTGACTTGCTGGAGCATTTCCTCCTCCATAGTCCCTAAGGAGTCTCTCTGGTGGCTGATTTTCAACCATTAGTTTTACCTCTTCAGACTGAATCTGAAGGATCTGAAGAACCTGTCGACTCCTGTCTATCTAACCGAGCTCATTTGCGCCTCGCGTGAAAAGAACTTTCTATTTTTGCTTCGAACAGAAATACAGCTGAGGACTTTCCTCGCATGCAAAGGTTAGGAAAAATCAGTAAAACAAAAATATGGAAATTACAGAAAATAAATTTTAGTTATAGAGCAACAAAATTTTAATTGAAACTAAATGATTAGGAAGTCCCCAGAAACAGCGCCAAAAACTTGATCGGTAAAATAGAAGTGTACTATTTTTCTTCTTGTAATAACTGGGAAAATTCCCCAAATGTCGATCTCAGGGACTGCACAGAATTACCGAGTTTAATACGAGGTTCAATTAAACAAAACTCAATTTGGGGTTTGGTTTGGTTATTGTTCTTAATAGTAATTAAAAATATGCGAAGGTAAATTATGACCTTTTTAATAGTGTGAATACTATTTTACGGGTGAGTGTGTGGTTTTCCCTGTAATGACCTTCACTATTGATCTATTCTACAAGTTCATTACCTTCCACTACCGGCCCTTTAGATTATTTTCCCCTAAGTCCTTAGTAAGAAAACCTTTAACCATCCATCCTAAACCATAAGTCCTTAGAAATATATGATGGAGTCAAGCCTTTATCTTATCAAGGGTTAAATCCGGTGACTATAGGGTATCCCTAGTCCTAGGTGATATCTATTATAGCATAATCTTACAAAAACCTTAACAACCGCGGTCCAGCTTGTTGTTAACTTAACTCAATCCTAATTGGTTTGATCAGGAAAACATTAGAAACCTTGAACGATTAAATTGAAAGGAAACTACTGTATTAAAAATCAATAATTCATAGTTAATACATTCACAAATCAGGGACACCCCCTTAGCATTGGGGGGGTTAGCCACACATAATATTCAAAGAGATTTTAATAATAACACCGATAGACATTAAATCGATTAATGGTGAACTCTGATCTTCAATTGCTTCCGCTCATGAAAGGTCCTCGTTCTCCCAAAAATTCCATAGACTTCAGTCTTTTATCGTCAAATTATCCTAGTCTTCCAAAGTACTCCTTTTCTTCTCCAAATCAGGTATTTATAGTGTCAGGTCATCCCTCTGTAATGCCAAAATTCCATGGTACCCTTAATGATCTAAGAATACAGGAAAACCTCAAAATTAGACTATCACATGCCTAAGCTGACATGGGCCGTGTCACCGAACACGGGAACCCGTGTCAGAATCTATGCTTTGCTTTGTTACATCATTTGGCTCATCTGAATTGACACGGGCTGTTTCAGTGGACACGGGCACTCGTGTCAGCTCCTGTGATTCTTCCTCCCAACATTCATACTTCAGCTGACTTGACATGGGTCGTGTCCTGTGACACGGGCACCCGTGTCGCCTTCTGTCTTTCTCTGAATCTTCACTTTACCAAGTCCCCCCCCCCCATTGACACGGCCCGTGTCAGGAGACACGACCACCAGTGTCATGGATCTTGAAACCCTTTTTCCTGAAACTCTGACTTCTGCATCTTTCTGCCCCAATTTATCCTGTTTTATTCTTTTGAACCTGAAAATACTAAAATACAAAACCAAAGCATAAAACATGGTAAAATGAAATAAAAAAACAATCAATTAAACGAAACGATAACCAAAATAAATGCTAAATTCCAGTGTAAAAACCTCTGGTCAAACTCTCCCAAAAAGTAGTTCATCCAATGTTCACATGAGGCAAAGATTTTGCTTAAGAATATTTAAATTTAGAGTTTCTTCTTCAGATACCTCTCTAACTATGCTTAGTACTTAAGTCTCTTTCTGATTTTTCTCCTTTTTCATTCGGACGGTCAAACTAAGGCAATGATAATTATTGATGATCATCACACGCACCCGACTGATTAAGAAAGATTTTTGCTCAGGCACCAAATAAGAGTTTTTTCTCCTTTATAAATTCATGCGACGCAGCCACCTGTGTGAGGGCTCCTGAAACACTTTTTCCTAGAACTCTGACCTCTGCATCTTTCTTCCCTTATTTGTCCTGTTTTACTCTTTTGAACATGAAAATACTAAAATACAAAACCAAAGCATAAAACAAGGTAAAATAAAATAAAACACCAATCAATTAAACAAATGATAACTAAAATAAATGCTAAATTCCTGTGTAAAAACCACTGGTCATCGACCATGGAAACTGGTTACCATCATCACTCAAGAACTTGTCACAAATGCTAGATCTATGCTGACAAAGTACATGTGCCTCCGGTTCCTGTTGAACGTCTTGACTGCTTCGTGGCTGTTTGCAATGTGGGGCATTGATATGATTGGAGAGATTATGCCTACAACCTCTAATGGATATCGTTTCATCCTCGTCTTGATTACTTCACGAAGTGGGTTGAAGCAGCCTCATTTGCCTCCATTACCAAGAATGTTGTTACCCGATTCATTAAACACAACCCTATCTATCGGTATGGTATCCCCGAAAGGATTATCACAGACAATGGTACTAATTTGAACAATAATATGATCATGAAACTCTACACGCAGTTCAAGATCAAGCACCATAACTCTTCTCCGTATTGACCGAAGATGAATGGTGCAATGGAATCCGCAAATAAGAACATTAAGAAGATTATACAGAAGATGACGGTGACATATAAATATTGGCATGAGATGTTTCCATTTGCTATTCATGGCTGTCGTACCTCAGTTCGTACGTCAATTGAGGCAACTCCATTCTCTCTAGTCTACGGTATGAAAGTTATGCTACCTATCGAAGTTCAGATTCCTTCTCTAAGGACTATGAAAGACGCGGATTTAGATGAAGATGAATGGATTCATACTAGGCTAGACCAGATACATTTTACTGACGAGAAAAGGCTTGCGACTATTTTCCATGGTCAGATGTACGAAAAGCGCATGATCAAAGCCTTCAACAAAAAGGTCAAGCATCGAGTATATCAGGATGGTGACTTGGTAAGAAAGCACATAATCCTACTGTAAGGTGATCCCAGGGGAAAATGGACTCCCACCTACGAAGGGCCATTTATAGTAAAGAAGATATTTTCTGGCAGTGCTATGATACTTACCGCCAGGGATGGTGAAAACTTTCCGCACCCAGTGAACGCGGACAAAGTCAAAAGATACTACTCATGAAAGAGACCCTCTAGGTTGACTGGCCTAGGCAAAAATAAGGGAATACAGATGAAACAAAAGTGTTCGGGAAAAATTAGGGATATATAAATATTGTACACCCAGCATGTCGAAAACTTGAAAAGGCGGCTTGGGCAAAAAAGGGTATCCCGGTGGACTGAAAACATGAAAGGGCGTGTGATACGGTGGCCAGAACCGGGACTATTTTTTAGGATTTGCTGGTTTGCGTTTTGCGTTTGTGTTTGCAAAATGTCGCGGTAAGCAAGAGTCGTCAGCGTCTTTTATTTTATCCAACAAGGAAAGGAAAAAAGAACACAAAAATTCCTTTTTCGAGATATTTCTGAGTACGGGGGGTAGATTATATAAAGGGAAGGTATTAGCACCCTTTCTATCCATAGTTATCTAGGGGCTCTTAGGTACTTGCTCATCATTTTCAAAATTTATTCTTTGTGTGCTTGTGTGGTTTGAAAACTTTTTGTTTTGACTTTGATTTAACTCTTGCTTCTGTCTTCAAGAGTGTTACGAAGTGTTTTTGAAAACTTTGTTGAAAAGGAGTGTAAGTGTGTGCAAGTTTGTTTAGATTGAGAAAATACTTAAGAGTTAATCTACCTATTCGAAAAAAGAATCATTCTATGTTCGTTTCCTTTAAACAACGCTATCCCACTATTAATGAGTAGGTAGCACCGTCGTTGGAGTATTGAGGGTCAATTCGAAAGGGAGGTACGGTCACTAAAGCAATGTTAGGACGTCTTAGTAATAACCCTAATGTCTTAGATCAATTATCAGAGGCAACAATATCCGAGGCAACCTTTCTGAGGCAACTTTGATCTTTGGACAAAAGGACGACCACTAAAGCATCCTATACTCAATGACCGTTTACTGAAGGCAACCAAGTGAGAGTGTACCCTAGGAGTGCGCATGTGCGAGTGATTCAATTTGAGATTATTTATCTTTGCACATTTTAGGGTTATCTAATTGTTTTAAAGTTTTACATACATTCTTGTCATGCATCCTAATATCATACATCTAACAGTTTAATATTTTGCGGAATTTAAAGTGCGGAAATTAAACTACGCTATTACAAGGCTTCAGGTATTTACATAGCCAAAAACAAACCCTTTGAAATAAAGCGATAAAAGTAAAGACCTAATTAACTATTACAACTTGTGAGCAGTTACAATAATATGGTAAATATAATAATAAAGTGTGCGATGAAATTAGGATCGAGAGAGAACTAGGATTTTGACACTTTCTAACGTAATTAAAAGAAAAATGTTTTTTTATTTTTTATATTTTTTAAGAAAGGAATTAGGTTTTAAAATTAAGTGTACAATTAATTAGCTGATTTAAATTAATTAATAAAAAATATTACATGGCCTATTTTTTATGTTTTTGTTATTTTTAGGAAAAAGAAAATATAATTAAATTAGAAACAAAACCCTAATTATTCTAATTGATTTTAAATTATTTGCAAAAAGAAATTAAAGTTTGCCTAAAATTAAAGTCTAATTAAATTAATTAATTTTTTTGATAAAAAATAGAATCTAAACCTAATTTGTGAAAAGTATTATTTTTATGATTTTTTTGATAAAAGAAAATAATTGATTTTTGTGTTAGTAAATAAAATAAATTAATTAATAAAGTAAAATATAAAAGAGAAAAGGAATAAGAAATTGGGCCTGAGAAGAGCAGCTTGGGGGGGTGCAAAAATCAGATTTTTGGGCCCAAAAGAGAAGCCCCACGTTGACTACTTGTAATCCCATGCCATGCGTTTGACTAGGCATTTGGTGCTCCCTCATGGATGGCCTTTGGATCTGGCCACTTGGCAGACTGGATCTTGAGGGAGTATGATAGGCCTTGGACTTGTAAGCGCGCTGGATTACCTGAAAGAAAAAAATATGAAGAAATTTGGGGGGACCTGGGATTCGAACCCAGGTCCTGATGCGTTTTGCAACCACTCCACTACCACTGTGCCATTTTCTTTAGTTGTTATAATAATACAAAACAATAATTATATCATAAACAAGCGTAATATGGAAAAACTTGTGCGAAAATTCAAACGATCCAATGGGAAGTTGCCAGCAAATCGCCTTCTTCCCTTCCCCGTGGGTAAAAGTCCCATACTTTTACCTACAGACGTTTGTCCATAGCTATAGCCCCTGTAAACCTTAAAACTCAACACAAGCGTGATAAATAAAAACGAAGGCCATGTATGGCTTCGTCTGGCCTTGCTGAACATAATGGTGGCCCTTTCTTGGCCCAATTTCATATGTACATCAAGATCCCAACTTGAAACTACAAACCCTAATGATGGTGAAATCCAATATAGTCCATATAAATGCAATTAAACAATATAGAAAGCTTGCAGATGTTCCAAGGAGTAAGAATTTATAACTATTTCATGCTACAAGTACAAGAATGATGTAATTCGAATTCAAGAAAATAGCAATACTGTGACTGACTTACAACGCGTTATAAGGCCTGGAAATGCTTGGTCTTGATTGGTTTTGCTTGCCTACAATCCCAGGAAGCAATTGGAATGGTCAAAGAGTCTTGAATTGGCCTGGAACAATGAAATCGTGTTTTCACTTTTTTGGTGTTTTTTCAAGCTTTGTTCTTGATCAAACGCCTCTCTCTCTCTCTCTCACCTCTTTTGGTCTGCACACCATCTATATGTATTGAGGAATAGATTAGGATTGAAAGAATGATCATAATCTTCCTCAATTATTGAACTTGATTGTGATTTGATACACTTGAAAACCATTCCAAAAATAGTCCAAATCTAATCTTTTTGTGCACCTCATGCCTTTACATGAATTTGATCTGATGCTAGCTGGACACTAAGACCTGAATCATGTAAAAAATCTTTGAATTTCAATGTTTTGGATTTTATATGATTTGTTTTGATTTGAAATGATTTAATTTAAATAAAAATCAAAATAAATAATAAAAACAAGATAATGACAAGTGGAAAAGTCTAGGGCTCGTGGACCATGTTGCCAACTCAAAACAAGTGAAAAAGATTGGGCCCAATTGGCAAAATTTGATGTTTTAGGCATAGTTGACTTTTGACAATTTTGCAAAAAAGGTCAACTTCACCAATGCATAACTTCCTCAATTTTGACTATTTGGAGGTGTTATATGACTTTTTAGAAAGCTTGAGTTGTCCTCTAAGCAACCCTTTTGGTATCATCTCAATTTGATATCCCATGCTCATGTATGAAGCTTTGACAAAAAAGGTGTTTTTGTTGACTTTTCAAAATGACCTATAATGTCCAAATTCAAAACTTTTTGTGAGTGCATATTTTGAACTTGGGAGCTGAAGATTGATTATAGAGCATGGCATCCTCTTCAAAATGATCTTTGGATGAGTCATTTCTCATAAAGTATGAGAATGTTATGCTTCGTCAAAGTTGAGTTGACTTTTCCTACAAAACCCTAATTTAGCAACTTTTGGTTCTTGATGAATTATGAGAAATCCTTGATGAATCATGATGAACCCTTGATCAAATGATGAAATATACTTCAAAATGAGGATTTTGACCAAAAATCTTGAAGTTTGACTGTATGTGGGCCACAGTTGACTTTTGCCCTATCATGGTCGATTTTTAGGCCTTTGAGCAATTGACTGAGCAAACTTTCTCTGCAAGGCTTGAAACTTGACGTGAATGATCTTGAGAACATATTAGGACATTGGTGAGAATTTGGGATCCCTTGGGCTCAAGTGTCTTGATGCAATATGAAACCCTAATTTGAGGTAGACTGTCTTAGGAGGGAGCTTGTCTGGTCAACCCTTGGACTATCTTAAGCAACTTGAGGATCTTTCTTGAAATATTTTGCGAAATATGGGAGGGAAAATTTTGGGGTACAACAGCTTCCCCTGTTAAATCTTCTTAAACCTGAGGATGTAGATTGGCTTGTGTGCCTTTCGTTATCCGAGGGTGGAAGATGATTGAACACTAGAGTGCCCAGAAATTTGCACTCGCATGAAGTGGTGTTCGTCTTGAGATATTGGGAATGGGATTATAGATGTCATTTGTAAATTGTTGACGGGGGATGGGCTTAAAGATGCCATCCAAGGGAGTGTCGATGGCATAAGAGATTTCTTAGTGAGAGCTTGTATACCTGTTGTTGAGGAAGATTCCTCTAGGGAATGTTGATCTCTGTCTTGAGAGAAATAAAATTTTTAGGAGCTTCGGTCGTCCGTTATTCTACTGGGGAATCATCTCTGTTGAATTTTAGGAACTTCTGTCGTCCATCATTATACTGAGGAATCGTCTCTGTTGAAGAGGTGAGAGTGAACTACTATCTGTTCGTGGTCCAGGCTTCATAGTGATAAGATCGACTGCTATCTGGTCGTAATCCAGGCTTTACAGTGACATACTAGGGAGATGAGATTAAAATTTCTATCCGATCGTAATCCAGGCTTCACAATTTCTCAATTCTTATCTGGTCGTAATCCAGGCTTCATAAGGAATTAAATTGTTATACGGTCGCATCCGGGCTTCAACTTGAATTCGGGGCACACTAATATCTGGTCGGCTCCGGGCTTCTTAGTAATTGTCCAGGTAAACTGCTATTTGGTCGAAATCCAAGCTTCACAATGTCTTGTACCGTTATCTGGTCGTAATCCATGCTTCACGATGTATTATACCATTATCTGGTCGAATCCAGGCTTCATGGTGTTCTATACTGCTATCTGGTCGTAATCCAAGCTTCACAATACCTTACTTCTTATCTGGTTGAAATCCAGGCTTCAGAAGAAATCAAGTGGTTATCCGGTCGCCTCCGAGCTTCCCTTTGACTGTTGGGCCTACTAATATCTGGTCGAATCCGGGCTTTATAGTAATTGGCTTGGTGAACTGCTATTTGGTCGAAATCCAGGCTTCATAGTGTTCCTCACTGTTATCTGGTCGTAATCCAGGCTTCACGATGTCTTATACCATTATCTGGTTGAATCCAGGCTTCATGGTGATTGGAGGAATCAAGATACTATCCGGTCGAAATTCGGGCTTCATAACTTATGTTAAAGATATACCACTATCTGGTCGTAATCCAGGCTTCGTAGTACTCTTGGCTGCTGTCTGGTCGTAATCCAGGCTTCACAATGTCTTCTACCATTATCTGGTCATAATCCAGGCTTCATGGTCTTGTATTGCTATCTGGTCGCAATCCAGGCTTCACAATAACTTGCTGAGTTGTTATCCGGTCGTAATCCGGGCTTCACGGCTTGTTGAGGATTAAAATATTATCTGGTCAAATCCGGGCTTCATAGCTTGCTTTTAAGAGATACCACTATCTGGTTGTAAACTAGGCTTCACGGTAGTCTGATACTGTTATTCGGTCGTAATCCGGGCTTCATAATATGCTGTAGAAATCATGATACTATCCGTCGTACCCGGTCTTCATAGCTTGAGAATTTGATTGTATCTTTCCTGAAAGGTAAAGGTTAGTTGTATGTAATGCATGATATGTATCAAGCAATGATGCTCTCAAAATAAATGAGATTGTGTCGTATGATGTTTATGCGTATGTCCTGATGTATGGATATTGAATGTTTTTATGATGTTCTCTAACTGGGGAAAATAAATCCCAGATTGCTGCTGGAGAGTGCAAGAAGTTGAATTCTTCGTTTTTGCTGGGGATAGTGAATGAAGATGATTATGAGCATATTCTTGCAGGATAGAACAACTCCACTGGGGAATAAACTGACGAGGAAATGACTCTGTGGGGAGAACATACTTTGTCGGAGGATCTGCTGATTTGGAAGAAATAAACTCAGCTGGGGATGAACTACCATTGCTGGTGATGATGAACCATGTTGGGGATTGAGTTTCTGTTTGTGAAAGGAATGAACTCCGCTGGGGATGATTCTCCAGTTGCGACTCCATTGGGGATAATCTTTTAGACTCTACTGGGGACAATCCTCCAGACTCTACTGGGAATAATTCTCCAAACTCCACTAGGGATGATTTTCTAGTGCTGATGACAGATAAACTCTGCTTGGGGAGAATATTTCCGTTTTATTCGCGGTTGCGAGCCTCAGTTGGGGAGCGTTAACACCACTGTCCTTTTCTTACTCTACGGGGAGTAAATATACCTTTAATTGTTTTCTCCAACTAGGTCTATCCCTATACCTGGTAGACAGAGCAACTTTAAGGTCTGGACATTTCTTGTTTTCCCCTGTTTCTGATATTACGAGTAATCATCTTTTGTTTCGCATGTAAATATTTATGAGCAGCAATCAATGTCAACTGCATATATCAAAAATGAACATTTTACGTTCTTTGCAAAACAAAACAGAAAAAAGGAAAACAATTTGAAATTTCTTTGTGAAAATGAATTGTATTAACTTTGAAGTTAGCCTGTAAATAGGCGTTTTTGTACAATAGGCTGACGTCCTAGTAAAAGAACGCCTCCGAATAATAGAATTTATACAGTTTATGTAAAACAAAAAAAAACAGCTATGTGAACAATCCCACTGGGTTCCAACTCTGCTATTGCCTTTATATCCTCGAGCATATCATCACTTTGCTACTTGGTTGAAGGTAGATCAGATTGATTAGTGTCGTCCGAGCTTGATAGTCGATACAGAAGTATGGTTGCAAGATGATCCAATGAGACATAGTGTTACGCTTTGATCCCTAATTTTTGTCGGGACCGCCCTTTCGGGTTTTCAGTCCATCGGGATACCCTTTTTTTCCCAAGCCGCCTTTTCAGGTTTTCGACTTGCCGGGTGTACAGTTTTTTTCACTTTCATCCCTTGTTTTTGCCCGAACCCTTTTGGTTCGCCGGGAAGCCCTTATTTTTTCCTAGGCCAGTCAACCTAGCGGGTCTTTGATTATGCGTAGTATTTTTTCACTAAGTCTGCATTGACGGGGTGAGAAAGGTCGTCACCAGCCATGGTGGTTAGAATCACAGCTCCTCCTGAGAAGATGTTCTTAACCACAATGGCCCTTCGTAAGTAGGGGTCCATTTGCCCATGGGATCACCTTGAGGTAGTATGATGTGTTTGATCACCAGATCCCCAACTTGATACTATTGTCGTCTAACTTTCTTGTTAAATGCCTTAATCATCATCTTTTGATACGTCTGACCATGACAAATAGTAGTAAGTCTCTTTTCATCTATTAAGTTCAGTTGATCAAGCTGGGTCTGAATCCAAATATCCACGCTCAAACCTGTATCCTTCATAATCCGAAGAGAGGGTATCTGAACTTCAATGGGCAAGAATGCCTCCATGCCATATACCAAGGAATATGGTGTTTCCCCTGTTGAAGTCCGCGCTGAGGTTCGATACCCATGAAGAGCAAATGGTAACATCTCATGCCTGTCTTTGTATGTCACCGCCATCTTCTGCACAATCTTCTTGATGTTCTTATTAGCCGCTTCAACAACCCCATTCATCTTGGGCCGGTAGGGAGAAGAGTTATGATGTTGTATCTTGAACTGTTTGCAGAGCTCGGTGATCATTGTATTGTTGAGATTTGTACCATTGTCTGTAATGATCCTCTCAGGTACACCATATCAACAAATAAAATTGTGCCGAATAAACCGTACCACGACATTCTTGGTTACTGTAGCAAAGGAAGCTGCTTTAACCCACTTCGTAAAATAGTCAATTGCTACCAGGATGAAATGATGCACGTTGGACGCAGTAGGTCTGATCTCACCAATCATGTCGATACCCCACATTGCAAAAGGCCAAGGAGCTATCAAGATGTTTAGAGGAACTGGAGGTATGTGCACCTTATCAGCATAGACTTGGCACTTATGACAAGTCTGAGAATGTTGATAACAGTCAACTTCCATAGTAGACCAATAATATCTTGTCCAAAGGATTTTCTTTGCCATGGTGTGTCCACTGGAATGAGTTCTGAAAGTACCTTCATGTAACTCTGCCATAATCCTTTCTGCCTCGTTCTTATCCACACACCGCAGTAAGGTTGAATCATGGTTACGTTTGTAAAGGATACCATTGCTAATGAAGAACTTCGCCGCGAACCTCCTCAAGAACTTCTTATCATTAACAGATGCACCCTCGGGGTATTCTTGAGCCTCAAGATACCTCTTTACCTCATAAAACCAGGGTTTATCTGTTACCTCTTCAGTCTCAATATCACAGCAATGTGCGGGTTCGTCCAACCTCTCAATGGTAATCCGGGGAGCCTCATTGTCCCACCTGACCTTGAACATAGAAGACATCGTAGCTAGCGCATCCGCTAACTGCTTCTCCTCTCTTGGGAAGTGTTCAAAGGTTATCTCCTCAAAATGTGGGATAAATGTTAATACATACTCCTTGTAAGGAATAAGATCTGGGTGCTTCGTATCCCACTCGCCTTTGATCTGGCTGATCACGAGAGCAGAATCTCCGAACACACTCAAGAACTTAATCCTTAGGTCAATAGCTGCTCGAAGACCCATGATGCACGCTTCATACTCCGCCACGTTGTTGGTGCAGTTAAAACATAGTCGAGCGGTGAACGGAGTATGACAGCCTTAAGGAGATATGTTCACGGCACCAATGCCATTACCCAAAGCGTTTGAAGCTCCATCAAAGTACATAGACCATCGGGATCCTTCCTCAGGTCCTTCATCCGGTCCAGGTATTTCACAGTCAGTCACCAACATGATGCTCTCATCCGGGAACTTGAAATTCATAGACTGGTAATCATCCACGGCCTGATGCACCAAATGATCTGCCAACACACTCCCCATGATTGACTTTTGGGTTGTGTATTGGATGTCATACTCAGTCAAGATCATTTGCCATCTTGCTATTCTTCCGGATAAGGCAGGATTTTCAAAGATATACTTGATTGGATCCATCTTTGATATCAATAGAGTAGTGTGATCAGCATATACTGTCTCAGCTCGCGAGCAGCCCATGCCAAAGCGCAGCAAGTTTTCTCAAGCAGTGAGTATCGGGTCTCACAGTCGGTAAACGTTTTACTAAGGTAGTAAATAGCATGCTCTTTTCGGCCAGACTCGTCATGCTGCCCTAGCACGCACCCCATTGAATTGCCGAGTACTGTCAAGTATAAGATCAAAGGTCTCCCTTCATCTGGAGGCATCAAAATAGGTGGCTCTTGGAGATATTATTTGATCCTTTCGAAGGCAGCCTGACACTCATCATTCCACTTTACCACTTGATCTTTCTTCAGCAGCTTGAAGATTGGTTCACAAGTAGCGGTCAAATGTGAAATGAATCAGGCAATGTAATTCAGACGTCCCAAAAAGCCTCTGACTTCTTTTTCAGTTCGAGGAGCGGGCATTTCCTGTATAGCCTTCACTTTTGCAGGATCCACTTGAATACCTTTATCACTAACGACGAAACCCAACAGCTTACCAGACCTCACCCCGAAGGTGCACTTGTTCGGATTTAACCTCAGATTGTACAACTTCAACCTGTCAAACAGCTTCTAAAGATGGTCAAGGTGTTCTTCCTCAGTCTGGGACCTTGCAATCATATCATCAACGTAAACCTCAATCTCATGGTGAATCTGTTGGTGTAAGCCCTAGAGGCCAATACTTTTGGTACTTGTATCGAATTATTTATTAATAATAAAAGGCATTTCTTTATTATGTTTGCTTTCCAAAATAATAAAGTCCCTAGAATGGTTTATTTGTTTAATGAAATGTTAAGTGTGACTTAATCATGAGATCCCATTAAACATAAGACACTATTCTTAAAGTATCCGTAGTCAAGCTTTAATGTGAAGTGGGATAGCATTAAAGCATTAAGATTATTATGAAGATAGATTGATGATCACATCTCATGGATCATAGATAAGGAGTTATCAAGTCTTGACATAGGTATGAATATTAGGAGTAATATTTATACTGGATTGACCCGCTATGAGAATACTACATAGAATGTTATGCAAAGTGTCATAAGTTATTCTCATGATGATAATGGTGTATACCACCCTTCGACCTGAAACCACTATGGACCCTAGATGTAGAGTCAAGTACTTTATTGCTGATCAAACGTCATTCGTAACTGGATGACTGTAAAGACGGTTGATGGGTACTTCACAAAGCATGCTAAGGGACATGAGTGACCTAGATGGAATTTGCTCATCCTGCATAACAGGATAAATGTCTAAGGGCCCAATATTGAACTGGACAAGGGTGAGACAGTGTATGCCTTGTGTTCAATATAGACATGAGGGCAAAAGGGTAATTGTACAACACAAATATTATCATGGAAAAGGTTTGGTCAGATCACATGACATTTTCGTGACTTGGGTAACAGTGATGTGTTTCTAGATACCGCTCACTGTTTATTATATTTAAATGTGTGATTTAATATAATTGCCAACGTCGCGAAAACCTACAGGGTCACACACATAAGGACAGGTTGATGAGAGATAGAATAAATAAGGAACACCGTAAGGTACAGTGCACTTAAGTGTAATACGGAAAGTGGTAAGGTACCACGTGGATAAGTTATATATGGTACGTCATAAGGTATGATGTCCATAAGCTTAATTGGGCTTTTAGCTTATAGCCTTAATTGGGCTTTTAGCTTATAGCCCACACGAGTGATTCTATAAATAAATCCCTTGTGATGAAGCAATTTCACTTTGATGCAATTTCGTTATTGATTCTCTCTCTCACTCAAAGTTTCCGTTCGTGATCAGCTAGCACTGTGACCGAAAGCGATCTGTTCGTGTGGGCTGAGTAGAGGCGTTGTTCTTCATCAACGCTCGTGATCACAACATCAAAGGTCTGAATCGCCACAAGAGGTAAATGTTTCTATCACTGACCATGCTCATTCGTAAGGATCGCTAAAGGAAATTTTTATATTCCGCTGCGCTTTTGATCGCATTTTCCTTCAGAATCATGTCGTGGAACAAAGTGACCATGGTGCGCTGATACGTTTCCCCATCATTCTTCAATCCGAAAGGCATGACTTTGTAGCAAAAGGTACCCCATTGAGTAACAAACATTGTCTTCTCCATGTCTTTGGGAGCCATCTTAATCTGATTGTAACCGGAGAAACCATCCATAAAGGAGAAGACCTTATGATGTGCGGTGTTGTCAACCAGAACGTTGATATGAGGCAGAGGGAAATCATCCTTTGGGCTCGCCCTGTTCAGATCCCTATAGTCCACACACATCCGAACCTTACCATCTTTCTTCGGCACTGGAACCACGTTGGCAACCCACTGCGAGTAAGAAGTAACTGCTAGAAAACAGGCATCAAACTATTTCATAACCTCAGCCTTGATTTTCTCAGACATCTCTGGGCGCATGCGGTGAACTTTATGTTTTACTGGAGGACAGTCTTCCTTAGTTGGAAAGCGGCGAACCACAATATCGGTATCTAACCCAGGCATATCTTCATAAGACCAGGCAAAGATCTCAACATAGTCACGCATTATATGTATCAACCGTTGCTTGACACTAGATTCTAGATTTGCGCCGATCTTGACCTCTTTCTTATCTTCCTCTGTACCCAGATTTACTGTTTCCACTAGCTCTCTGTGCATCTATATGGCCCTCTCTTCCTGAAGTAGCACTCTAGCAAGTTCCCCAGGCACTTCACAATCATCCTCACCTTCGTCCTCGGCTTGGTTGATCGGACTTTCAAAGTCATAACTGGCAGTAGCAGAGTCGTTATCAGTGGGATCTAGAGTGGATATGGACCTGTATATGTGAGTGTGTGTAAGACAAATAGCTATTTTGATAAAGTGCAAGATAGAAAAGAAAAACAAGGAGCACAAAATTTGTAATGCAAGAAAACGTCCAATGCTTTATTGATGATATATGGAAATGACACATAATAAGCCCTCACACAAAGCCACTGTGTCTCGGGCAAGGCACCGGGCCGTAAAGTTTTAAACTGTATGTTACAAATCTCAAAAACAAAAGTCTATTACTGTGTAATAAAAGAAATGGGCACGAAGTCCTTTGTTGTCCAATTGCTTAATCCACCGTCGGTAGTCGGGTAAATCCAGTTGTCGAAATCTGACTCTTCTTCATCAACCTCAATTGCATTCACTCCTGGATTACTGATACGCAGGGGAGGTCTTCCAGTCTGTGCATGCCGAACAGCTCTCTGAGCTTCTGCAGTAAAACCCAAACCAAACTTGTCAGTCTTGTGTGCAAAGTCAGGGAGTTGGCCCCAATTCGCACACCCGCCTTTTTCAATAACAGCCCGGGCATCCTTGAGGGAAGCCATCTTCATTGGAGGATCTTCAGCAACAGTTTCAGTCGACGCTAGAGTCTGGGGAACTTCTTCAAAGTTCTGACACGGGGTTTCAATGAAATCCCCATCCATCTCCATATACCGAAAAGAGTTAAGGTGGCTAACCATGTACTCCTCTTCCCCTCGTACTGTAACAATTTTCCCTTTCACTGGATATTTTAACATCTGATGGAGCGTAGAAGTTACTTCCCCAACCTTATGAATCCATGGGCGACCCAACAAACAGGAATAAGATGGTCGGATATCCATCACATAGAACATAGACTCAAAAGTCTGGGAACTAACCTTAACAGGGACATCCAACTCTCCATGTACCATCCTTTTGGACCCATCAAAGGCCCTAACCACAATATTACTTGGCTTCAGAAACAACCCTTCACAACCCAGCCGATCTAATGCTTTCTTGGGTAAAACATTTAACGAGGACCCAGTATCCACCAGCACGTGAGCCAGATTAGTTCCCATGCACTCGATTGAAATATGTAGAGCGTCATTGTAATTCTTTCCTTTGGTAGTTAGATCTGCGTCGAAGAAACCCAACCCGTTGTCAGCGGTCAAACTAGCCACACAGTCTTTGAATTGATCAGCAGATGTTTCCTGTGACACATGCGCAGTTTTCAGGAAAGCAATTAAAGCCTTGGCATGGACTTCTGAGCACAATAATAAAGATACCATGGAGATCTTCGACGGGGTTTACCCCAACTGTTCGACTACGTTGTAGTTGCTTTTCTTGATAATCTTCATAATTTCCTCTATTTCCTGCCTAGTGGTTTCAACAATGAATTTTTTAGGTGCCTCCATTCGGGAAGGCTCACCGATGATCCCTTTGCCCCGAGCGTCAGATGACTCGGTGACAGGAGTAATGATTGGAACATGAACAGGGACATTAGCAGATGTATTGGCAGGTGGAGTAGCAACAGGTTTTCGAACAGTTGGTGGGGAAATCTCAGGAGAGAAAAGTCTTTCGCTTCGAGTGACCTTGCTAGACCCAATAATATTGCTGACGTCAATATCAGCCTCTTCAACCTTCAAGTCTTGTTTAATCCCATGATAATACACATCGGCCTCATAGTGCCACGGGACGACCTTATCCGAAGGGTAAGGGATAGGTCCATGAATAGTAATGATCAATGGAGCAATTCTATGAACAGATGTAATCCTAACAAGCTTTCTCGAGGAAGCCTTGGAAGAATTGGCGGAAATGGTTATTATGGAAACATCTTCAATAGGAATCAATGGAACCAAAGTTTTCTCGAACAAGATCTCTTTGTTATCCATCAGGCGTTGAACACCTGATTTCAACAAATGACAACCAACAGGTAGGATGGAACACAGGTGGCAACCTTCGCCACAACATGGAAATAAACCGGACAACAAAAGGTTCTTCTTTACAGTCATCAATGGAGTAGAAATGTCTTCCACAGAGGTCACGAACGAATCATCATCCACAGCATTTACTCAATGCTTGGGCATAGGAGCAGTCATGACATTAGGTTTTTCTGGTGCGTCAAATTCAATCTCTTTAGCTTCAATTAAATCTTGCACCTTAATCCTCAAGGCCCACCAATTGTTCGTATCATGCCCCGGGCTATCAGAGTGATAAGCACAACGGGAGTTTGGATTATACAGTGGAGATGTGGTGCTAGGATTCTTCGGGGCTTCCCTCAGAGTCACCAAGTTGGTCTTCAACAATTGCGGCAGAATTTGAGACAAGGTCATACTGAGCCGAGTAAACTGTCTCTGCGGCCTCTCTACTCTCTGCTGATTGTTGCGTTGTGGGGAAACAACATGTCTTGATATTACTACCGCATTAACTGCTTGGCGGCATTCAGGACGGTTTTGGCTCCTCGAGCTGTAAACTGCACTAGATTCCTTCTTGAAAGGCTTCTTCTTTGTACTTAACGAAGCACCTTTCTATATCTTTCCACTTATGATACCAGCTTCTACTCTCTCCCCAGTTATAATCAATTTAGTGAACCCAGACGATGAACTACCGATCAGATGATTGAAGTACGGACTAGACAAAGTCCCAAGAAACATATCTACCAACTCCCTATCAGACAGAGGGGGTTGTACTCTTCCGGCCAGATCTCTCCACTTCTGAGCGTAGTCCTTAAAACCTTCGCTCGCACCCATAGACATACCCTGAAGTTGAGCACGCGTGGGAGCAAGGTCAGCATTATACTGGTATTGCTTGTAAAAAGCAGTAGCAAGGTCCTCCCAGTTGCGGACATTACCTCCTTCCAGTTGATAGAACCATTCAAGTTGAGTCCCTGACAGACTATCTTGAAAGAAATGAACCCACAGGTTCCTATCAACAGTATAGGGTTGAATCTTTCTAACATACGAGCGGAGGTGTAACTTTGGGCAGGAGACCCCATCGTACTTAGCAAAGACAAGAGCTTTAAACTTGTGCGGGATCACCACCCAGATACCAAACCCAAATCTCCGAAGTCCATCCCAGGTATCTTCTGGATCTCCATCGCGCTCAACCGGTCTTCGAGTTGCTTATACCTATCCTCGACAGGAGGATACTGGTCTTCATCAAAATCAGTGTCATTATCAGAAACCACAGGCCCCTTTCTTTCCTCTTGATTCTCTCCCCCTCCAGATGAATGGGACAAATCAGCTTCCTGTCACAAATTGTTCCCGAATCTGTGACCCATATTCAGCAGAACCACCCTCTTCTTCTTTTTCTTCTTGTCCTTCAAGATAAGAGTCTTCAAATCTTGCTGCCCTTTAGCCAGGTTCAGGAACATTTCCTAGAACTAAGCATTCTGAGCTTGAAGAGCCTTAATTGCTTGATCATTAGGTGTTTCAGAAGACATGATTGCTGAAATAAACAGTGAAGAAGATGAGAAACCTGTAATGGTACCTGTAATGAGGTGCATGGGAATGGAATGCGTATGAAATGATTTCAAAGACTTAGGGAGATTCAAATTTGTAAACCAAAATAAAACACACTTTATTAGATTAAAAATTGAAACAATGTTTTAACAGATGCCTTTAAGGCGTTACAAAAGAAATGAACTGAAAAGAAAATCTAAACTAGAAACAAGAAAAAACATCAGAAATCCCATGGTCGTTTTCCCTTCGTGCTGACATAATCGTTGATTGTCCTCTCATTCTCAAGCTGCCTTGTAAGCTTCAGGATCTTCCTCTCTTGCTCATGATACTTCTCTCTGTAAGTATCCCTTTCTTCCTTCAACTGGATCCAAGTCTCTTCAATGCCCCCAGATCAGTAGGCTTATAGGGATGGAGGACTGTATAAGGAACCCCTTCTTCATCAGTATGCTCTACAATAACCGGCAAAACAGCTTCATATGGAATCCCTAGCTTTTGAGCACGGGCTCGAACCCACTGGAGATACGGTTGCATCGGGAGAGAAGTCTTCATTCCTAGCTCATGTGGGTCAGACTTGTTCACCCTGTCCCAGGCTCATATAAATCTGCGGCGATGTCCCTCAACATCCCCCTTGAAGTTAAAGACAATTCCTGTAAGCAGCAGCTCATGTGGGTCGTCTCTCCGAGCGCGTCCAAACTGTCGTAAAGCCAAACAAGGGTTGTAGGTTATACCCCCTCGAATTCCAAGCAATGGAACATTAGGGTATTCCCCACGTCGGTCAATGACAACTACTTTTTCCATATCTTTAATACTTCAAAGGATATCCGTATGAGCAAGGGACATGATTCTGTAAGCCCAACCTACACCTTCCTCATTCTTCAATACAGACTTGGGGAGGTGCGAAATAAACCACCTCACCAGCAGCGGTGTACAACACATGAGAGTTCCCCTTCTTCTCACAGTACAGGTATAGAGAGCATGCAGAATGCCACCTAGAAGAGTAGGTACTGGGTTACGAGACATGAAAATCTTGACCGCATTCACATCTATGAAGGCATCCAGATTCGGGAAAAGAACCAGGCCGTAGATGAGGAGAGCCAGGATGTCTTCAAATTCTTGAAAGTCCAAACTATCCCAGAACTGTTGAGCTTGATCGATCAAAAACTTAGCCAAGAAACCTTTAACCCCGCTCCGAGTCTCCCAGTTAGATACTACATCAGCCATTTTCAGATGTAGGACTGAAGCAATATCCTCTGGCCTAGGAGCTATCTCCAAACCTGTAAAAGGTGTCTGCTCTAGAATAGATATGCCCAGTAAATCAGAAAACTCCTCCAAAGTAGGGACTAACTGATAGTCCGGGAAGGTGAAACAGTGATGCAATGGATCAAAGAACTGGAACAACACACTCATCATTTTCTCATCCAACTTTGAAGTGACCAGGCTAAGGAGATGACCATGTCTTCTAACAAAGGAAGAAGTATCGGTATCTTTTGAAACCAACTCTCTAAGTTGAGCAGGTATTTGCACGAAGTTGACTCGAATGGTATTTCTGCGCATAGAAGCCATGATCTGCAAAACAGAACAAAGATGAATCCCCTCGGTCTTTGAAATGGTTAGTCTAACGAAATATGCATGCGATGTCATGATGTATGATGTCATGATAAAAACACACCACAGGTATCACAGATAGCAAACATGGTAAGGGCAAACAAATCACACAATAGCCCTTAAATTTCAGGCTGGCATGGAGTCTAGGTACCACCCTCTTGCAGTTTAGTTGGTTCAACCTGTCCTAATAATAGTAATCGGGTTCTAGAGGTTCTAAATATCACTGACCATCCTCCATCGGTCATAATTCCAGTCATGCAATCTTTTCTTGCGGCCGGAACCATCTCGAGAGTATGATCTCAATGAGTGTAGCATCTTGCTACTTTCTATGGCCAAGTTGGTTGATTATAGGTTCTAAGGTCAGTTGATGCTTAATGACCCATATAGCAGCCCCATACTCTCCTTGTTCCTCCACAAGGGATACAGGTACCAACTAATGTGCCACATCAACGTAGCTACTGCTTCAACCGTATCGGTCTACACCGTACAGTTCCCTCACAGTCTATTGCTACTTACCTAAAAGGTATCCCCAGATCCGGGTTAGGATCTATAGTAACTCCGATACAAAGCCCACAAAGATAAAGCGAACAAAAAAAACAATTGAAAATAATATGATGAACTAACCCTAAGGTACACCCCACTTATTAATTCCCCAGCAGAGTTGCCAGTTCTGTGATACGGTGGCCAGAACCGGGACTGTTTTTTAGGATTTGTTGGTTTGTGTTTTGCGTTTGTGTTTGCAAAATATCGCGGTAAGCAAGAGTCTCCACCGTCTTTTATTTTATCCAATAAGGAAAGGAAAAAAGCATATAAAAATTCCTTTTTTGAGATATTTCTGAGTACGGGGGTAGATTATAGAAAGGGAAGTTATTAACACCCTTTCTATCCGTAGTTATCTACGGGCTCTTAGGTACTTGCTCATCATTTTCAAAATTTCTTCTTTGTGTACTTGTGTGGTTTGAAAAGTTTTTGTTTTGACTTTGATATAACTCTTGCTTGTCTTCAAGAGTGTTACGAAGTGTTTTTGAAAACTTTGTTGAAAAGGAGTGTAAGTGTGAAAAAGTTTGTTTGGATTGAGCAAATACTTAAGAGTTAATCTACCTACTCAAAAAAAGAATCGTTCTATGTTTGTTTCCTTTAGAGAATGTTATCCCACTATTAATGAGTAGGCAGCACCGTCGTTGGAGTTTTGAGGGTCAATTCGAAAGGGACGTACGGTCACTAAAGCAATGTTAGGACGTCTTAGTAATAACCCTAATGTCTTAGATCAATTATCCGAGGCAACAATATCTGAGGCAACCTTTCCGAGGCAACTTTGATCTTTGGACAAAAGGACGACCACTAAAGCATCCTATACTCAATGACCGTTTACCGAAGGCAACCAAGTGAGAGTGTACCCTAGGAGTGCGCATGTCCGAGTGATTCAATTTTAGATTATTTATCTTTGCATATTTTAGGGTTATCTAATTGTTTTAAAGTTTTACATACATTCTTGTCATGCATCCTAATATCATACATCTAACAGTTTAATATTTTGCGGAATTTAAAGTGCCGAAATTAAACTACACTATTACAAGGCTTCGGGTATTTACATAGCCAAAAACAAACCCTTTGAAAATAAAGCGATGAAAGTAAAGACCTAATTAACTATTACAACTTGTGAGCAGTTACAATAATATGGTAAATATAATAATAAAGCGCGCGATGAAATTAAGATCGAGAGAGAACTAGGGTTTTGATCCTTTCTAACCTAATTAAAAGAAAAAATGTTTTTGTTGTCTTTAATATTTTTTAAGAAAGGAATTAGGTTTTAAAATTAAGTGTACAATTAATTAGCTAATTTAAATTAATTAATAAAAATAATTACATGGCCTATTTTTTATGTTTTGGTTATTTTTAGGAAAAAGAAAATATAATTAAATTAGAAACAAAACCCTAATTATTCTAATTGATTTTAAATTATTTGCAAAAAGAAATTAAAGTTTGCCTAAAATTAAAGTCTAATTAAATTAAATAATTTTTTTGATAAAAAATAGAATCTAAACCTAATTTGTGAAAAGTATTATTTTTATGATTTTTTTGATAAAAGAAAATAATTGATTTTTGTGTTAGTAAATAAAATAAATAAATAAATTAAGTAAAATATAAAAGAGAAAAGGAATAAGAAATTGAGCCTGAGAAGAGCAGCTTGGGGGTGCAAAAATCAGATTTCTGGGCCCAAAAGAGAAGCCCCGCATTGAATCCTTGTAATCCCATGCCATGCGTTTGACTAGGCATTTGGTGCTCCCTCATGGATGGCCTTTGGATCTGGCCATCTGGCCACTTGGCAGACTGGATCTTGAGGGAGTATGATAGGCCTTGGACTTGTAAGCGCGCTGGATTACCTGAAAGTAAAAAATATGAAGAAATTTGGGGGGACCTGGGATTCGAACCCAGGTCCTGATGCATTTTGCAACCACTCCACTACCACTGCGCCATTTGCTTTAGTTGTTATAATAATACAAAACAATAATTGTATTATAAACAAGCGTAATATGGAAAAACTCGCGCGAAAATTCAAACGATCCAATGGGAAGGTGCCAGCAAATCGTCTTCTTCCCTTCTCTATGGGTAAAAGTCCCAGACTTTTACCTACGGACGTTTGTCCATAGCTATAGCCCCTGTAAACCTCAAAACTCAACACAAGCGTGATAAATAAAAATGAAGGCCATAGATGGCTTCGTCTGTCCTTGATGAACACAATGGTGGCCCTTTCATGGCCCAATTTCATCTGTACATCAAGATCCCAATTTTAAACTACAAATCCTAATAATGGTGAAATCCAATATAGTCCATATAAATGCAATTAAACAATATAGAAAGCTTGCAAATGTTCCAAGGAGTAAGAATATATAACTATTTCATGCTACAAGTACAAGAATGATGCAATTCGAATTCAAGAAAATAGAAATATCGTGACTGACTTACAACGCGTTATAGGGCCTTGAAATGCTTGGTCTTGATTGGTTTTGCTTGCCTACAATCCTAGGAAGCAATTGGAATGGTCAAAGAGTCTTGGATTGGCCTGGAACAATGAAATTGTGTTGGCACTTTTTTGGTGTTTTTTCAAGTTTTGTTCTTGATCATACGCCTCTCTCTCTCACCTCTTTTGGTCTGCACACCTTCTATATGTATTGAGGAATAGATTAGGGTTGAAAGAATGATCATAATCTTCCTCCATTATTGAATTTGATTGTGATTTGATACACTTGAAAACCATTCCAAAAATAGTCCAAATCCAATATTTATGTGCACCTTATGCCGTTACACGAATTTGATCTGATGCTAGCTGGACACTAAGACCCGAATCATGTAAAAAATCTTTGAATTTCAATGTTTTGGATTTTATATGATTTGCTTTTATTTAAAATGATTTAATTCAAATAAAAATCAAAATAAATAATAAAAACAAGATAATGACAAGTGGCAAAGGCTAGGGCTCTTGGACCATGTTGCCAACTCAAAACAAGTGAAAAAGATTGGGCCCAATTGGCAAAATTTGAAGTTTTAGGCATAGTTGACTTTTGACAATTTTGCAAAAAAGGTCAACTTCACCAATGCATAACTTCCTCAATTTTGACTCTTTGGAGGTGGTCTTGTACTTTTTAGAAAGCTTGAGATGTCCTCTAAGCAACCCTTTCGGTATCATATCAATTTGATATTCCATGCTCATGTATGAAGCTTTGACAAAAAAGGTGTTTTGTTGACTTTTCAAAATGACCTATAATGTCCAAATTCATAACTTTTTTTGAGTGCATATTTTGAACTTGGGAGCTGAATATGGATTGTAGAGCATGGAATCCTCTTCAAAATGAGCTTTGGATGAGTCATTTCTCATAAAGTATGAGAAAGTTATGCTTGGTCAAAGTTGAGTTGACTTTTCCTACAAAACCCTAATTTAGCAACTTTTGGTTCTTGATGATTTATGAGCAATCCTTGATGAATCATGATCAACCCTTGATAAAATGATGAAATATACTTCAAAATGAGGATGTTTACCAAAAATATTGAAGTTTGACTGTATGTGGTCCACAGTTGACTTTTGCCATAGCATAGTCGATTTTCAGGCCTTTGAGCAATTGACTGAGCAAACTTTCTCTGCAAGGCTTGAAACTTGACATGAATGATCTTGAGAACATATTAGGACATTGGTGAGAATTTTGGATCCCTTGGACTTAAGTATCTTGATGCAATATGAAACCCTAATTTGAGGTAGACTGTCTTAGGAGGGAGCTTGTCTGGTCAACCCTTGGACTACCTTGAGCAACTTGAGGATCTTTCTTGAAATGTTTTGAGAAATATGGGAGGGCAAATTTTTGGGTACAACAGGGAGGTCCAGTCAAAAGTTAGGGATTAAAGCGTACGACTACGTCCCATTGAATCATCTACTTACAACAAGCTTTGTTACCGATGTCAAGTTCAAACGGTACAGATCAATTCAGTCAACTTTTTCGGACATCGAGGGATGAGATACTTGAAGACATAAAGGCAATAGCAGAGATGAAACTCGATGGGGTCGTGTACACATAGCTATATGTTTTGTTTTTACTCTTTTCATTTCATGAAGATTTCCTCTCACTAGGATTTTTGTTTCTATGTACAACAATGCTTGTTCATAGGCAAATTATCAATACAAGAGGATTCAGAATTCATAGTTTATTTTACCTTCTTCTATTTTGTTTGCAAAAACGTCCAATGACTAAATTTAATGATCATATGCATATGAATATGATTACTGTTAACAAATATATGCATAAAAACAGGAATAAGCATTTGCTAAAGACTCTAGGAATTGGGATAACGTTCAAGTAATCCACAAATCCCCACAGAATAACCTCCATGGGATTATCCCCATAGAGTTACCTTCACAATCCCATCCCCGGCGGAGATACATCCCCCCAAAAGTCTAATATGCTTCCAGAAAGGAATTGGGGCATCTTCCAGCTATTAATATAACCATATTCCTCAGCAAATACCTCTAGCGGATAAAGGAATATGATCATTGCTCCAGCATATAGTGAAAACTTCCTCAACATAGTTCACAAGAATTCAATTCCCCAACTGAGTTTATTTCTCCAACATTTCAAAATCCCCTACAGAATTCTCTTCTTCCCCAACAAGGTTCATTTCCCCAGCAAAATTTAATTTCCCAAGCAAAGTTCATTTCTCCGACTACTGCAAGTCACCGGTAAAATTCCCCTCTCCAGCAAAGTGTAGTCCAGGCTTCTATCCCCAGCGAGTTGCCACGGAATCTGAAACTGAGCCAGATATGATTTAACTTTGTCTTACCCATAAGAATTGGCATCCATACCAGAAACTCGGTCATACGACACCTCTGGAGGTTATTTATCTCTTTTATCCCTATTCAGGGTATATAAGAACTAAATTCCCTAGTAGAGCGATGAACGACCAATGTTCATAAACTCTTCTATCCCCAAGCAGAAGTTAACATTCCCAGCAACATTCAGGGATTTATTTTCCCCAACAAAGATGTTATACGAAGCTTCCGATACACTTCCACGACATCTTGCATCTATACATCATTTACAAGTATCATAGCATATACATACGAAATGCATATAACACACTATTATTTACTTTGAGAACATAATTACGCAATGCATTACATACATCATGACATTGCATAAAGATTAACTTTGTTTTTCAGGTAAAAGTCTACAAACAGACGAATATCATCAACAATTCTCAAACATGTCATAGATTAATTCCCGAAACAGGATGGGGGAAACTATCTATATGACTAGATCCAAGATTAATTCCCGAAACAAGATATGGCAACTATCTGTACGACCAGGCGGTATGAATTCCCGAAGCAAGACGGGTTCGCCAACAAAAAAATAGTAGGTCCTAGATTAACTCCCGAAATAGGACGGAGAAACTATCTATATGACCGGGCAAAGATTAACTCCTGAAATAGGATGGGGAAACTATTTATATGTACAGACAAATATTAACTCTCGAAACAGGATGGGGAAACTATCTTTATCACCAGGAAAAGATTAACTCGTGAAACAGGACAAGAAAACTATCTTTATGACCAGGCAAAGATTAACTCCCGAAATAGGACGGGGAAACTATCTATATGACCAGGCAAAGATTAACTCCCGAAATAGGACGGGGAAAATATCTTTATAAACAGGCAAAGATCAACTCCCGAAACAGGACAGGGAAACTATATTTATAACCAGGAAAAGATTAATTCCCGAAACAGGACAGGGAAACTATCGACATGACCAGGTGGTATGAATTCCCGAAACAAGACGAATTTACCAACAAAAGCAAACTATAAATCAATTTATGAAACAGGATGAGGCGACTATCTACATTACAAGAACTTCCCTCAAAGACAAAATCTAAGAAGCAACTACTTAAGCACCTTTCCCAGATGTTCATTCTGGAAAGCATTTTTCAGATATAGTCAAGTGTGGACTCATTTTGGTACTCTTATCAATAGTTACTTTGATGGAATCTTCAATCCCATCTCTAATAACATTATATCACCTCTCTTAATGGAATATTTAATATCATTCAAGCAATACAATCAACCAATAAGTGTTACTTCCTGCACATGCGAGTGCAAATTTCTGGGCACTTAAGTGTTCAATCATCTTCTACCTTCAAGTCACGAATGGCGAACATGCCAGTCTAACTCCTCGGGTTTAAGAATATTGAACAGAGGAAATTGTTGTACCCTAAAATTTTCCCTCTCATTTATTCAAGACATCCTCCTAGGGTTTTCATTTGCTCAAGGTTGCTCAAGAATTGATCATACAAATTCTCCTCCTAAGCAACGAACTTACAACTAGGGTTTCACTTTTATCAAGGAAGATTGGGTTTCTAAGGCCTCAAGTGGATTTCATGGTCTCTTATATGTCTTCAAGAATTCTCATACCAAGTTTCATGTCTTGCATCACAAGTTTTCCCAGTCAATGGCTTAGATGATTGAAAAGCAATTGTGTTGGACAAAAGTCAATTGTGGTCAACATACAGTCAAACTTCAAGATTTTTGGTTAACATCAAGATTTTGAATTCATATTCATCACTTTATCAAGGGTTGATCATTATTCTTCAAAGAAGACTCTCGAACCATCAAAAGTCAAAAGTTGCCAAATTAGGGTTTTCCTTAGGAGAAGTCAACTGAACTTTGAACAGGCATAACTTTCACATGCTTCATCAGACCTTCCCCAACCAAATCTCATTTTGAAGAAAACTTAATTCTCTTCAACTTTTCCTCTCTAAGATCAAGTCCAAAAAATGCTTCATTTGAAAGATATGAGCCAATACATTATAGGTCATTTCAAAACTAAACAAAAAGACACTCTTTGTCAAGGAAACTTACATCATGATAAATTCTTAAAATGAAAAAATTATCAACATAGAGATTGTATAGGACATCTTAGGGTTTCTAAAAAGTCCAAGATCACCTTCAAAAGATGAAAATTGAAGGAGTTATGACCAATCCAAGTTGGGAAATTTTGAGCAAATTCATGAAGTTCAAATTGAGAAAACTTGAAATTTTGGGCTATTGGGCTATTTTGTTAAATACCAAACATGTTCTACACTACATATACACCTAATATCTTACTCATGTACCCCTTTCTCTTTTTATTTTAACTATTTTGATTTTTTCATTATTAATTCAAAATAAATAAGATAAAATACAAGGCTTATGAACAAGAGTCCAAGCCCATGTTATGTTGACCTAATTCCATGCTATATATTCCCCTCAAATCATACATGAAGGACCACGAACCCTTATATAAAGAAGCTTGCCCAAAATCTCAAAATTCACAAGAAACCTAGGGCAACTCAAAACCCTGTCTACAATACATTTCACTAAAAACTAGTCGTCCCATTGGCTTCCAGGAACACCATACGGTAAGGATGGATCGATTGCAATGATCAAAAGGGCATGAAAACTCATATACACATCACAGGTTTCTTACATTGCATTAGTTTTTCATTCTTGTTTTTCACTGCATTTTAATATCTACTAACATCCTTTATGTGTCTCTGAGGTTCAAAAGGGAAGGAAAAACCCATCATGGAAGTCCCATGCTGATCAAATCATGAACCACCATATTCGTACAAATCCATGTTTTTTTTGCCATAGCTCAAAATCTAGCGCGATTCACTCCAAAAATCCCGTCCATTGAATTCGTAGGGTTGGATTTAGGGTGTAGGGTATTCCTGGAATGATAATATCCATTGTTTTGCAGGTTTGAAGAAAGGAGGCAACCAGAGCTAGGGATCTGACGCCTCTCCAATTCAGGCATCAGTTTTATATTATATACATTTGTTTGATTAAAGATAACGGATGTATTACCGCCTCAGCGGTTCAAGCGTGCACGATAAGATGTTACTATGCCAAGGCGTGGGTTCGATCCCAGCCTTTTGGCATTTTGTTATTTTTTATGATTTTACTTGTTTTGCAGGTCACAAAATGCACTAGCTCCCATTCCTTATCACCAAGGCGCGTTTGGCCTAGCGGTGAACATGCTAGTTGGATTTGCTGAGGGCGTGGGTCCAACAGCCACCCCTACCAATTTTTGTTTTTTTTCCATAATTATCTATTCTTTTACTCTTTTCTTTTTATTTTCCTCTAAACTTTCACACAAATAACTTTAACAAAAATCCTTTTCTTGTATAAACCCCAATTAGTTTTAGATTTTTATTTAATTAAAATCAAATTAGTTTTTTAGGTTTTTCACTAATTAATCATTTTTCCAATTAAAATCAATTTAGGTTTTTTAGGGTTTTAACTTAATTAATCAATTCCTTTTTCAATTAAAATTAATTAGGTTCTTTAGGTTAATCATCAA
This sequence comes from Vicia faba, assembly GCA_948472305.1. Lineage (NCBI taxonomy): Eukaryota > Viridiplantae > Streptophyta > Magnoliopsida > Fabales > Fabaceae > Vicia > Vicia faba. Next base: position 1,408,624,055 of record OX451737.1, on the reverse strand, counting down.
ACCTTTTTATCAAGAAAATCTCCAAAAAACAATCTCATTCTCCTTTCGCTTTCCTATCTTATATGTTTGCATAGTTTATTTTTCTCGCGTTTTTGTCCAATTATAGTAACTACTTACAGTTTGTAATAGTAATTAGGTTTATTTTTCTGCATTTTCCTACTATTTTATATTTCCCCCAAAGCCATGTAATAGTTTAGGGTTTTTATTTTCTGCCTTTATTTTACGTACTTTACCACTTTCCTATGTTATTGTTACTATTAGTAATTAGGTCATGTAGGGCACGATAAAAATAAAACGGTAGAGAACTCTAATGCAAGATAAGCAATACTTGAATCACAACATACTTTGCACAGTCGCACCTCTAGGGTAGCCTCTCTTGTTGCCTTTCGATTAAACAGTCATGTCCCTCGAAAGTGGGGATGCTTTAGCATTGTCCCTCGAAATCAAAGATCGTAGTCCCTCGATGACCCTTTCGATGTTTCCTTCAGTAAACAATCTAGTCCCTTAATGATAAATTGCTAAAGTTTCCTTATAAGTTGCCTGCAATGACTATACGATGACCCACGCCTGTCCCTTCACATCCAACGATAGGGCTTCCTACTAACTAATGGTAGGATATCACTATCTAAAGGTGGAGGAAAAGAATAATAAAGACCTTGAGTAGTAGATCGCTCGTAATCGCTTGCTCACAAGCCTTTTTAAAACAAAAAAATATTTCACAAACACTTTCTCAAAAATATTTTCAAACAAGAAACACTTTGTACGCATTCTCGAGAACATAAGCGAGAATCATTACAAAGTCTTGCATTACAATTGGCATTTTCCAAATATTTCTCAAACACACATTCACAAAGAAATTTTCAAAAAGTGAGCTAAGCGATTAAGAGCCCGTAGATAACTACGGATGAAAAGCGTGCTAACATCTTCCCTTTTCATAACCTACCCCCCGAACTCAAGAAATCTCAAAGGTCTTTCCTATTTTTTTCACCCTTTCCTTATTGGATAAAAGAAAAGTCAGTGGCGACTCTTTTTGTCCACATCATTTGCGATAAAATGCAAAAAAAAGTCACTTCTCCCACCGTATTACACATACCATTTCAACAAGTCCGCAATTCAAAAATTCCAAAAATTAACAATTCAACAAATGCAGTGCAACTGACTTTGACGCAAGATGCATGTGGTACCATCAAGGTATAAGCCCTTAACAATGTGTCATATAGGCCAGGGCATAATCCCTCAACAATTGCCATAAAGTCTAGGGCATGAGCCCTCAACAATTGCCAATACAGGCCAGGGCATGAGCCCTCAATGATTGCTAATACAGGCCAGGACATAAGCCCTTAATGATGTATGAAACTTGATATGCTACAACCATAATTATGCAATTCCAAGCATACCATTAAAATTAAGCCAATTTTCAGAACAACATCACCTTTTTAGTACTACAACATCACCTGTAAATTCTTCGCACATCATTGGTATGACAAACACAACCTATCACGATACTTTTGGTGTAACTACTCACCCAACATACACATTCATCATAATCGTTTATATAAATTATTAGACCACTGTTATTAAAGTTAATTTCATATTATAGAAAATATTTTTAACTTTTCAATGATTTAAACGGTGCATCAAACGGACACCCGAGGCGAAAGTTATGATTTTTCAAAGTTTCCAAAAATTCTGTCAACTTCAGCGGTAACCGGTTACCCAGTTACGGTAACCGGTTACTGCAAGACAATAACCGTGCTTTTATTCAAAATTCCTCCTAGTAACTGGTTACCAAGTTACGGTAACCGGTGTCCTACCCCAAATTTGTCGTACTAGCTCCTAATATTTTTATTTCAATTCTTAAAATTATTATTCAAATTCATGGGGGTTTAGTTCATGAAAGGGGGTTTAACAGATTCTTTTTTCTAAATTAGAAAAAATGGCCCAAAGTTCATCGCTTTTTTGAATATGATATTTGTTTTGGTTTCAGCCAATTTTCAAGCCTTAAAGGAGGTTCACACTATTTAAGAAACTCTTGGGACTTTCTAAATCAGAAAGGGCCATGTAAAGTTTAGTTCATGTTGTTGAATAAATAGAAGGGGTATTGTTTAAGAGGGTGTAGTAATTAATTTTTACTGGCCCACTAAGAGTGCTGAGGCCTACTCCTATTTAGGCTGAGGAGTGTATAAAACAAATTATTTTGTTTAAATCCCAATATTTAAATCAGGAAGGCCCATTTAGGGTCACGTTTTTGTTAAAACCCAATTATAAAAAAACACCATGGTCCAATTCATTTTTGGATTTGTTTTGGAAAAAAATATTTTGTTTTAATTATAACATTATTATTAACATTACTATTATAATTACTATTATTTATTGTACTAATATTAATTATAATTAAAACATTATATTATAAACTTAATTAAAAAATATTTTTGTTTTATTAATTAAAAGAAAAGTGTTAATGAAGAAGTTTTTTCTTCCACGGTCCATTTCCAAACCCTTTCAAGGCCCAAGTCCAAGCCCAAAACAAAAAAGAATGTTGGCCTAATTTCTAAGAGAAAAACAATCATTGTTCAAATTATGAGAAATAATACATTTTTTATTACAAAAACGCGCATTGTACAAATCTTCAAGAGCTAGAAACGCATGTGTTGGGACTAACAAACACTGTTTGAATCAAATAATAAAAACATAAGCAAACATGTGCATTAACTTTCCAAAAACAATATAGTACCAAAACAGAAACTAGGTTAATGCACATAATCAAAACCTATTAAAATGTTCAGACAATATTAATATTAATATAGAAACTAATCAAGGATATGACAGATTTACAGACAAAATCAAGTTCATAATCAATACAAAATTAAAATCATATACAACATTACAGACACATTAAAATATTTCCTAAATCTATACTAACCTAAAAACACTACAAAACCTAAGAACTAATACATAAAAAAGGACCAACAAAAAATTCAGAGAGGAAAGAATTATAGAGAGAAAAATTATTAGAAGGAGGAAAATTCGTAACTGAAGAAGAATATAGAAGCCTCGCCATTGTAATCCCCATTCACAGTCACCTAGGGTTTCTGAAACCCTAGATCTAGTCGTTGCACCACCGCTTCCATAAAATCGCCGCCTTAATAATCATCACCGACTTCCACCCGCGAATCGAAAAGAGAGAGCTTAGAAAGGGAACCGAAAAAGAGAAATTTAAGACGTCGGAAGATAATCTCTAACTTAGTTTGATGGTTAATTGATGCTTTACACGCCCCTCAATTTTACTAACTGTGATACGGTGGGAGAACTGACTATGGTTTTGCGTTTGTTTTCGCAAATGTTTCGGTTGAGCAAGAGTCACCACCGACTTTTTATTTTATCCTAAGGAAAGGTTTAAAAAGCACAGCAAAAACCTTTGAGATATTTTCTTGGGTTCGGGGAGTAGATTATAGAAAGGGAAGGTATTAGCACCCTTTCTATCCATGGTTATCCATGGGCTCTTAGGTACTTGCTTAGATCAACTTGCCTTGGTTTTCAATTGTTTGAAATGGTGCTTTGTGTGTGGCTTTGAAAAATGTTTTGAAAAAGATGCCTTGTCTAGGCTACCCTTGTAACAATTCTTTACTCGAATGTTTTACGAAAGGTGTTTGTCTTTTTGAAAAGATGTTTCAAGGTTTTTTGAAAGTTTGTTTTGAAAGGTGTTTGTGAAGTGTGGTTTGAAAAATAGGCAAGTGTTTTTGCTTTGCAAGTTGACAAGTACTTAAGAGCTATCTACCCTAAAGTTCTCAAAGATTTATGCTATGTTTTAACCCTTTTAACAATTTTGTTCCACCATTGTATTTGGTGGACAATCTTGTGTTAGGATGTGAAAGGGATGGGCGCAGGTCATCGTGTAGACCATAATTGCAACGGTGCCAAGTGTCTTTGGGCAATTTTCCTTTAAGGGACTTGATCATTTTTAGGCAACCTTTCGAAAGCGTCATCGAGGGACTATGATCATTTGATTTGTGCTTGTTTTTTCCCAAAGAGAGCTAACATGCAATATGGCCCATTTATTGAATGCAACAAGTGGAATACCCTAGGGGTGCAAGTGTGATATGTGTTGTCCATTTTCATGCTTGTTTATCTTGAAATTAGGTCAAACTATTTTTGTTCTTTTTCTTTGCATACAAACCCTAATTCTAACATGGTATATTTAGAAAGCATTAAAGTGCGAAAAATAAAGTTCTAAACTATTACAACACAATATGGGAAGGGGGGTACAAATGTTCAAATGGGGGTTTTTGACAAAAAATTTAAACCTAGCTATTACATCAATTTGGAATTATTTACAAGATAATCAATTGCACAAATTAAATAGAAATAAGATAAATATGCAAGATGCCAAAAAATATTTTTATGTATATGAAAAAAGTATTTTTACATGTCAAAATAAAATAAAATGAAAAGTATTATTTTTTTGAGTATTTTCCATGCTTTTAGGGCAAAACCCTAATTTATTAGGTAATTATATGAATTATTTAATATGTACAAATATTTATCAATTATATAAAAAAATAAATTAAAAATGAAGTATATTTGTCAAAAGGGTATTTTTTATATTAAATATAAATAAAAAAATAAAAGTGTGTATAATTTGTATTTTAACCTAAATATACTAATATATATATAAATATTTGTATTATTTACTAAATATATATTATATATACAAAAATAATAATATTCAATATTTATAAAAAAGTATATTTTATATCAAATATTTTCAGAAGATAAAATAAAATAAAAATGGAATAAAAATGTGTTTGCACTATTTTTAGTATTTTTAATAAAAAGTGAATCTATTTATTTATTTATGCACAAATACTAAATCAAACAAATAAATGTCTAATAAATTAAAAAAGGTTTTAAAAAAAAATATTTTTATATTTTTAATATTATAAGAAAAAATAAATAAGCCAGAATAAAAAAAGAAAAGTCAAAAAATCATTAAAATAAACAAAATGGGCTCAGGGGGTGCAGAAGTAATAACATGGTGTGAAGAGAAATAATGGAACAAGCCCAGTCCAATAGATCCTTCTTCAACCTCTGGCCAGAATTGTGACAAAAAACGCGCGCTTGTACCATGATTCAAACATCCTGATTCCTTGACTTTTTGCACAAACTTACAACATAAGAAACGTTAAGCATTGAATCACGATTCTGAATATGTAAAGAACTCCTCCTAACTCTCAGAAATGAGAGAGAATTTTATCATTCCCAAATCCTAACCTAACTTTTTATCAACATTCAGACCTCAAATTCTCATAGCTCAGGCAAAATAAATGGAAAGTAAAGGTATGTACAGTTTCAGGGGCATGAGTAGAACACTTCTTATTCACAAACCTAGAGCTAACAATGCCTACATTAAGAGTTAGAAGTTCATGAATATACCTTCTCAGTTGGAATCGTGTCTGGCAATGAAGGAGTTTTCAGGGCAAGGTGATGATCGGTACAGCTTCCTTGATGTCCAGGGATGCTATTCCAAGCTTTACTTTGTCTTGAAACCTTTTGAATCGAGCTATGGAACTTCAGCTGCAAAACAAGAAAATGAAAATGGTGGTGATGCTTGGGAGTGTTACAGGTCATGTTTGAGGTTTGGATTAGCTTCAAGGGATGTTGTGGGATGTGTTTGACAAGTTTTTAGCAAGAATGCATGGAAGGTTTGAGTTATGGGACTCAAACTGCAGCAGACCCTGTTTTTGTGCAGTTCAATGGTGATTTTGTGAATGAGAGTGTTTGGGACTTGGTTAGCTCGTGTTCTAGCTTAGGATGGATGTTTAGAAAGTGCACAAAGTATTTTCTTAAGCTTGCCTGTGCTGAGATGAAAGTTGTGTTGTGTTATGCTAGCTTTCTTCACACTTAAGCAAACAAATGTCCACTTGAGTTTTAGACAGCTAGAGGCCCCCCTAATGTGCTGCTAACCTTCCCCTTGATCAGTGTGTTTTATTCATAAACTTGTGCCAAAGAGATTTGATCTGTACTTGCTGATTTGCAACTTTGACATAAAGTTTAACTTTTCAAAAATGGATATTATGCTTTATCTAAAAATGGCTTAATCTTGCAAATAATGTTTGGACACACAAAATAAGGCTTTGGCACAATGAGTATGCATTAAATTATTGAGTGCAAATGGGATTAGAGGCCTGTAATGTAGCATAAACCAAGCTGACTTGAAAATGGCAATGTGTATGAACATGTCTTGGTCAAGAACAAAAGTGATTTTTGCCCAACTTGGCAAATTCGATTCTCCCTAACCATGAGGTTGTTTGATGAGTTCTTAGACATTTTGGAAAGCTTGTAATGTGTACTACAATCCATATTTGAAATGAAAATTGAAATTCCAAGTGGAAGTATGTGGAAAATGGTCTTGAAGTTAGGTAAAAACCTTGCCTAAAATAGGTCAAATTTTCTCTAAGTTAAGAATGGTTTGGTACCCTTGTTCCAAAAATTGTAACTTGAGATACAAGCTTCTTTTGGGAAATCTTTGTGAATCAAAGTTGTAGATTATGCAATAGGCTACAACTTTCATGTTTTGACTTTTTCTTGAATCCAAATGAATCTTGGTGAGAAAGTGGGGAAAAGTTAGGAAAAAATTAGGGTTTTTCATAACTTAGAAAAATTCTAAGTTATGAAAAATCTTCATTTCAAACCCTAATTTGCAATTCTTGATTTCTTGATGAACAAGTTTCATGATTTGGCATGTTTTGATGAAAAATGAATCTTGACTCTTGATTTTGACCAAAAAGTCAAAGTTTGACTTTTCAGTATACAGTCAAAATTGATCAATTGACTGGGAAATTCAACTGTCAATCTTGTGCATTTGGGATCTTTTGAGCTTGTTGAGCATGTCAAGATAATTCCATGGGGTCCTTGAGTCCATATGTGAGCTTGGTTTGCCATTGGCTAGGTCAAACAGTCAAAAATTGCCTTTGTGCAGTCAAAACCCTAAAAATGACCATTTTGCCCTTTTGGTGATCTGATCAAATTTCTTGTGGAATTGTGATCCAAACTTGATCAAATGGTTCATGTGAGTTCATAATGTTGATGTGGGTCAATTTTCATGAGATTTGACTGTCAATTGGCCACAGTTGACTTTTTCCCCAATATAGTTGATTTTTAGGTCAACTGTCCAATTGACTGGGCAAAACTTGGAATCAAGGCTTGAAACTTGATGTGGATAAACTTGGGAGTACAATATGAAGCATGAAAGTCATCTTAGGCATTTTAGGTCAAAACATCTTTGTGCAAACACAAACCCTAATTTGGGTCAACAACGCAAGGAGAAGTCTTGAGCAGATGAAACCCTAACTGGATCTTGAGCTCCAAGGGCTTAGTGATGAGAAATTAATGAGAAATGGGAGGGCAAATTTTTGGGTACAACAGTTGCCCCTATTCAATCTTCTTGAACCTGAAGAGTTAGATTGGCAAGTTTGCCTTTCGCGACTTGAGGGTAAAAGGAGATTGGACACTAGAGTTCCCTTAAATTTGCACTCGTCAAAGCAATGGATGCGGGAATGGGCTTAGAGATGCCATTTGGAGATGGGCTTAACGATGCCATCGGAAGGAGTGACAGAAACTTGTCAGGGATGGGCTTAAAGATGCCATCTGGAATGAGTATCAGAAAGGTGTCCGTGTTTAGGACCAACTCTGAACTGGGGTCTAAATAAGCAATAGATTGACATCCGTATCTGGAGGCATCCGTAAACTGTTTTCAGAGGTTGAGAAGAGTCTGAACAAGCGATAGATTAACATCCGTTGTTGGGAAGAATCCGTAAACTGTTTTCAGAAGTCTTGAAGTTGAATAAGCAATAGAGCAGCATCTGTTGTTGGGAAGCGTCCGTAAACTGTTTTCAAAAGTTGCATCTGAACAAGCGATAGATTAACATCCGTTGTTGGGAAGAATCCATAAACTGTTTTCAAAAGTCTTGAGAAGAATGTGAACAAGTGATAGGTTAACATCCGTTACTTGGAGAACCCGTGAACTGTTTTCAGAAATCTTGAAGTTGAATAAGCAATAGAGCAGCATCCGTTGTTGGGAAGCGTCTGTAAACTGTTTTCAAATGTTGCATATGAACAAGCGATAGATTAACATCGTTTGTTGGGAAGAATCCATAAACTGTTTTCAGAAGTCTTGAGAAGAATCTGAACAAGTGATAGGTTAACATCCGTTACTTGGAGAACCCGTGAACTGTTTTAAGAAATCTTGAAGTTAGGGGAGGAACCGGTGTAGGGTTTCCTGATGATGAGCTTGCGTAGAACTGCATCTGGATGAATCTGGAATAAGAATTAGAATGCCGCCGTGTCTGGGTCACATCTGAACTATTCCTGGAAAGAATCTCGGGAGATAATGATTTTAGTCTGTCGATTGTTCTTACCTGAAAAGGTAAAGAGTTAGTTGTATGCAATGTCATGATGCGTGATACAATGTATGTTATATGATATGAATGTAAATGGATGTGCATGTAAGCCGGAGAGCTGTCTTGCAAAGGATAGATGAATCCGAGATGGCTGAAGATAAAAGTATCTTGACTACTGCCGGGAAGAATAATTCCTGGTTGTTGCTGGGGAATAAGGAACTTGGGTTGTATACCAATCTTCTGGGGAATTCCTGTCTTGAGGAGATCTTGAGTATACAATGAGGAACTGAGAACTGAGAGTCTTCAGATTTGCTTGGGAGATACCAGACCTTCAAACGTCGAGGGGCCTTAGAACCATTTGCAGGGACTTGGACTTTCCTTGGTAACTTGCAGGGTAAAAGAATTTCTTATTATTTCTACTGGGGTTTTAGAACCTGGTAGACCCATGCTGGGGAAGTATGATCTGAGAATCCTCAGCTTGGTGGGAAGCATCTTAGTGGGGAGAAGGTTCACTAGTCTGGCTCCGCTGGGGATAGATAGTTTGAAGTTTTAGCTCTGCTGGGGATACTGGAATTTAGTTCTGAGGGGAATTGAGTTCTGGAGGATTCTCCGGCTGGAGATATCAAAGATAAACTCCTCTGATTGCATTGATAGGTTATGTTGGGGAACTTTGATGAACTCTGCTGAGGATAGGAAAATTTTTGCCGAGTGCGATCTTCCGTGGCAATTAGCTGAGGATAACCCAGTTATAATCCCTTGTGAGGAGTAACTTTGAATAAAGCTCGGGAGGGACGTCCGCACTCTGCAGGGGATAAGCTTCCAGAATCTACTGGGGATAAGCTTCAAGACTTGCTGGGGATATGGATTCCAAATCTCCTGGGGACTTCCTTTGAAAGGGTATCAAGATATCCAACTGCACCTTTAACCTATCAGTAATCCTCTTTCTGGATTTATAAGGAAATGATTATGTTCAAATGCATATGCCTATTTAACAAAACATTGGACGTTTCTCAAAATAAAATAAATAGTGCAAGAGACAAGAAGAAGGAAATGACACAAATTTCTGGGAAAAGTATTTGTATCGACTTTCTATGAGTATATTTGTACAACGGAGACAAACATCCTAGTAAGAGGATTTTGTCGTAAAATATTGAAAGATTTATACAAAATAAAGATGGCTATGTGAAATAATTCCATGGGATTCCATTCCGCTATAGCCCTCACAACTCTGAATATATATCCATTCAATGCTTCGTTTGCCGATGACTGGATTGATCAGAAACCTGGAACTGGTTGATGAAGAGATTGTCTTTGAAGTGATCCGACGAGACATAGTCATACGCTTTAATTCCCTAACTTTTGCCTGAACCGCCCTTTCGGGTTTTCGACTTGTCGGGTTATTTTTATGCGTAGTATCTTTTGACTATGTCTGCGTTCGTAGGGTGCGGCAAATCGTCGTCGTCCATGGTGGTCAGAATCATTGCACCACCAGAAAACATGCTCTTGATCACAAATGGTCCTTCATATGTAGGAGTCCATTTGCCCCTGGGATCACTTTGCGGCAAGATAATCTGCTTGATTACGAGATCTCCGACTTGATACACTTGACGTCTGACCTTCTTATTGAAGGCCTTGATCATTTGTTTTTGATACGTCTGACCATGGCAGATAGCAGCGAGTCGCTTCTCGTCGATCAAATTGAGTTGATCAAGTCGGGTCTGCATCCAATCATCTTCATTCAAACCTGTGTCCTTCATAATCCTTAGAGAAGGAATCTAAACCTCCATAGGCAAGACAGCTTCCATGCCATATACCAAAGAAAATGGGGTTGCCCCAGTTGAAGTGCGTGCCGTCGTACGGTATCCATGTAGAGCAAACGGTAACATCTCATGCCAGTCTTTGTAAGTGACTGTCATTTTCTGAATGATCTTCTTAATGTTTTTGTTCGCAGCTTCAACAACACCGTTCATCTTCGGCCGATAGGGAGATGGATTGTGATGATAAATCTTGAACTGTTCGCACAATGCGGTGATCATCGTGTTATTCAGATTTGTACCGTTGTCTGTGATGATCCTGTCTGGAACACCATACCGACATATGAGATTTTGCTTGATGAAGCGGGCAACCACATTTTTAGTAACAGAGGCGAAGGAAGCTGCTTTGACCCATTTGGTGAAATAGTCAATGGCAACCAGGATGAAGCGATGTCCGTTGGAAGCCGTGGGCTTGATCTCTCCAATCATGTCAATGCCCCACATTGCAAATGGCCAAGGAGCGGTCAGAACGTTGAGAGGAACCGGAGGGATATGAACTTTGTCAGCGTAGACTTGACATTTGTGGCAAGTACGGGAATGTTGATGGCAGTCAGCTTCCATGGTAGACCAGTGATAGCCTGCCCTTAGGATCTTCTTAGCCATTGTATGCCCGCTCAAGTGAGTGCCAAATGTGCTGCTGTGTATCTCAGTCATGATCATCTCCGCTTCAGCTTTGTCTATGCATCGGAGTAATACACAATCATGGCTTCGTTTATAAAGGATGTCGTTGCTCAGGAAGAACTTAGCCGCGAATTTCCTTAAGAACTTCTTGTCATTTACGGAAACTCCTTCGGGATAATCTCTAGACTCGAGATACCTTTTGATTTCATGGAACCAAGGTTGTTCCACTACTTCTTCGGTATTAATCTCGTGACAATGTGCAGGTTCATCCATTCGCTCGATGGTGATTTGGGGAGCCTCGTTATCCCAATTGAGTTTAAACATGGAGGACATTGTAGCTAGAGCATCAGCTAGCTGATTCTCTTCTCGCGGGAAATGCTCGAAGGTAATTTGCTCGAAATGAGGCAACAACGTCAAGACATGTTCTTTGTATGGGATAAGATTAGGACGCTTGGTATCCCACTCTCCTTTGATTTGACTGATAACCAAAGCCGAGTCCCCAAATACGATCAAAGATTTGATCCCCAAGTCTATAGCAGCCTTGAGACCAAAGATGCAAGCTTCATATTCAGCCATGTTGTTTGTGCAGCTGAAGCAAAGTCGGGCCGTGAAAGGTGTGTGACAACCTTCCGGGGAGATGAGTACCGCACTGATACCATTTCCAAGTGCGTTTGAAGCACCATCAAAGTACAGGGTCCATCGGGATCCCTTTTCGGGTCCGTCATACGGTCCGTTACCTTCAATGCTGTCCAAATTCATGATGTCCTCGTCTGGGAAGTCAAATCTCATGGGTTGATAATCTTCGATAGCTTGATGAGCCAGATGGTCAGCTAGTACACTCCCTTTTATAGCTTTTTGAGTGATGTACTGGATGTCATACTCAGTCAGGATCATCTGCCATCTGGCTATTCTTCCAGATAAAACGGGCTTTTCGAAGATATACTTGATAGGATCCATTTTGGAAATCAACAAGGTAGTATGAGTCAACATATACTGTCTTAGTCGGCGAGCAGCCCATACCAAAGCGCAGCAAGTTTTCTCGAGCAGTGAGTATCGGGTCTCACAGTCGGTAAACTTTTTGCTAAGGTAATAAATAGCATGCTCTTTTCGACCAGACTCGTCATGCTGGCCCAAAACACACCCCATTGAGTTATCCAAGACGGTCAGATACATGATTATGATACGGTGGGAGAACTGACTATGGTTTTGCGTTTGTTTTCGCAAATGTTTCGGTTGAGCAAGAGTCGCCACCGACTTTTTATTTTATCCTGAGGAAAGGTTTAAAAAGCACAGTAAAAACCTTTGAGATATTTTCTTGGGTTCGGGGAGTAGATTATAGAAAGGGAAGGTATTAGCACCCTTTCTATCCATGGTTATCCATGGGCTCTTAGGTACTTGCATAGATCAACTTGCCTTGGTTTTCAATTGCTTGAAATGGTGCTTTGTGTGTGGCTTTGAAAAATGTTTTGAAAAAGATGCCTTGTCTAGGCTACCCTTGTAACAATTCTTTACTCGAATGTTTTACGAAAGGTGTTTGTCTTTTTGAAAATATGTTTCAAGGTTTTTTGAAAGTTTGTTTTGAAAGGTGTTTGTGAAGTGTGGCTTGAAAAATAGGCAAGTGTTTTTGTTTTGCAAGTTGACAAGTACTTAAGAGCTATCTACCCTAAAGTTCTCAAAGATTTATGCTATGTTTTAAACCTTTTAACAATTTTGTTCCACCATTGTATTTGGTGGACAATCTTGTGTTAGGATGTGAAAGGGACGGGCGCGGGTCATCGTTTAGACCATAATTGCAATGGTGTTAAGTATCTTTGGGCAATTTTTCCTCGAAAGGGACTTGATCATTTTAGGCAACTTTTCGAAAGCGTCATCGAGGGACTATGATCATTTGAATTGTGTTTGTTTTTCCCAAAGAGACCTAACATGCAATATGGCCCATTTATTGAAGGCAAGAAGTGGAATACCCTAGGGGTGCAAGTGTGATTAGTGTTGTCCATTTTCATGCTTGATTATCTTGAAATTAGGTCAAACTATTTTGTTGTTTTTATTCGCATACAAACCCTAATTCTAACATGGTATATTTAGAAAGCATTAAAGTGCGAAAATTAAAGTTCCTAAGCTATTACAACACCATATGGGAATGGGGGTACAAATGTTCAAATGGGGGGTATTTGACAAGAAATTTAAACCTAGCTATTACATCAATTTGGAATTTATTTACAAGATAATTGATTGCCCAAATTAAATGGAAATAAAATAAATATGCACAATGTAAAAAAAGGTTTTTATATGTATGGAAGAAAGGTATTTTTTTTATGTCAAATAAACAAAATAAAAAAGTATTAATTTTGGGTATTTTTATGTATTTAGGGCAAAAACCCTAATTTCTTAAATAAAAGTATTAATTATTTAATATATACAAATATTCATCAATTATATATGAAATAAAAATAAAAATGAAGTATATTTGTCAAAATGTATTTTTACTATCAAATATTAAATAAAAAATAAAATGTATATATTCTTGTATTATTTACTAAATATTCTAATAAGTATATATATATATATATATATATATATATATATATATATATATATATATATATATATATATATATGTGTTAATTTATAAATATGTATTATATATATAAAAATAATAATATTTAATATTCATAAAAAAAAGTGTCTTTTATATAAAATATTTTCAGAAAATAAAATAAAATAAAAATCAAAAAATGAATGTATTTACATTATTTTTTCTATTTATTCTAAATAATATTATATACTTATTTACATACAAATATTAAGATAAACAAATAAATGCCTAAAAAATATAAAAATGATGTAAAAAATGTTTTTTATGTTTTTAATATTATTAGGAAAAATAAATAAGTCAGGAATGAAAAATAAAAATCAAAAAATCATAAAAATAAGTCAAATGGGCCTAGGGGGTGTCAAAGTAACAAAAGGGTGTAAAAAGAAATGAGAAACAAAGCCCAGCCCACGTGGGGCTTCTTCAACCTCCAGACTTCTGTTTGAACAAAAACACGCGCCTCTTTTCTTCCATTGCAAGGTCCTGATTCTTTGAGTTTTAGCAAAAACTTACAACACCAAAAATGTTAAGCATCTTCTCACGAATTCACACATATAAAGAACATGATTTAACTCTCAGAAATGAGAGAGAATTTCTTCTCCCCCAATTCTTAACCTAATATTTATTCCAAGTTCAGACATCAAATTCTCTAAGCATACATAATATAAATGAAAAGTAAAGGTATGTACAGTTTCAGGGGCATGAGTAGAACACTTCTTATTCACAAACTTAGAGCTAATGATGCCTACATTGAGAGATAGAAGTTCAAGAATATACCTGTTCAGTTGAAGTTGTATCTGATGATGGAGGTACTTTCAGAGCAAGGTGATGATTGGTACAGCTTCATTGATGTCCAGGGATGCTATTCCAAGCTTTACTTTGTCTTGAAACCTTTTGAATCGAGCTATAGAACTTCAACTGCAAAACAAGAAAATGAAAATGGTGATGATGCCTGGGAGTGTTACAGGTCGTGTTTGAGGTTTTGATTAGCTTCAAGGGATGTTATGGGATGTGTTTGACAAGTTTTTAGCAAGAATGCATGGAAGGGATGAGAGTTGGAACTCAAACTGCAGCAGGCCCTGTTTTTGTGCAGTTCAATGGTGATTTTGTGAGTGGGGAGGTATTGGAGATGTTAGGGTCGTGTTCTAGCTCAGTTAGGATGTTTGGGATATGTTTGATAAGTTTGCTTAAGGGTTTTCTTGCTGAGATCAAAGTTGTGTTGTGATATGCTATATTTCTTCACACTTAAGCAAGAAAAGGTCAAGTTGGTTTTTAGACAGGTAGAGGCCCCCCTAATGTGCTGCAAACCTTGGCATTGATCAGTGTAATTAGTTCCTAAACTTGTGCCAAGGGGATTTGAACTGTACTTCTTGGATTTGCATTTTGACATAAAGCATACTTTTGCAAAAATGGTTAAAGTGCTTTATCTACTTTGGGATTAATCCATTATGCAATGCTTGAACACATAGAACATGGTCTTAGCACAAAGAGTTTGCATTAAATTTATGAGTGTAAATGGGATTAGAGGCCTGTAATGTAGCATAAACCAAGCTGACTTGAAAATGGCAATGTGTATGAACATGTCTTGGTCAAGAACAAAAGTGATTTTTTCCCAACTTGCCAAATTCGATTCTCCCTAACCATGAGGTTGTTTGATGAGTTATTGGACATTTTGGAAAGCTTGGAATGTGTACTACAATCCAACTTTGAAATGAAAATTGAAATTCCAAGTGGAAGTATGTGAAAAATGGTCTTCAAGTTAGGTAAAAACCTTGCCTAAAATAGGTCAAATTTTCACTAAGTTAAGAATGGTTTGGTACCCTTGTTCCAAAAATTGTAACTTGAGATACAAGCCTCTTTTGGGAAAACTTTGTGAATCAAAGTTGTAGATTATGCAATAGGCTACAACTTTCATGTTTTGAATTTTGCTTGAATCCAAATGAATCTTGGTGAGATAGTGGGGCAAAGTTAGGAAAAAATTAGGTTTTTTTTTCATAACTTAGAAAAATTCTAAGTTATGAAAAATCTTCATTTCAAACCCTAATTTGCAATTTTGGATTTCTTGATGAACAAGTTTCAAGATTTGGCATGTTTTGATGAAAAATGAATCTTGACACTTGATTTTGACCAAAAAGTCAAAGTTTGACTTTTCAGTATACAGTCAAAATTGATCAATTGACTAGGAAATTCAACTGTCAATCTTGGGCATTTGGGATCTTTTGAACTTGTTGAGCATGTCAAGACAATTCCATGGGGTCCTTGAGTCCATATGTTAGCTTGGTTTGCCATTGGCTAGGTCAAACAGTCAAAAAGTGCCTTTGTGCAGTCAAAACCCTAAAAATGACCATTTTGCCCTTTTGGTGATCTGATCAAATTTCTTGTGGAATTGTGATCCAAACTTGATCAAATGGTTCATGTTAGTTCATAATGTTGATGTGGGTCAATTTTCATGAGATTTGACTGTCAATTGGCCACAGTTGACTTTTTCCCCAATACAGTTGATTTTTAGGTCAACTGTCCAATTGACTGGGCAAAACTTGGAATCAAGGCTTGAAACTTGATGTGGATAAATTTGGGAGTCCAATATGAAGCATGAAAGTCATCTTAGGCATTTTAGGTCAAAACATCTTTGTGCAATCACAAACCCTAATTTGGGTCAATAGTGCAAGGAGAAGTCTTGAGCAGATGAAACCCTAACTGGATCTTGAGCTCCAATGGCTTAGTGATGAGAAATTAATGAGAAATGGGAGGGAAAATTTTGGGGTACAACAGTTGCCCCTGTTCAATCTTCTTGAACCTGAAGAGTTAGATTGGCAAGTTTGCCTTTCGCGACTTGAGGGTAAAAGGAGATTGGACACTAGAGTGCCCTTAAATTTGCACTCGTCAAAGAAATGGATGCGGGAATGGGCTTAGAGATGCCATTTGGAGATGGGCTTAACGATGCCATCGGGAGGAGTGATAGAAACTTGTCGGGGATGGGCTTAAAGATGCCATTTGGAATGAGTATCAGAAAGGTGTCCGTGTTTAGGACCAACTCTGAACTGGGGTCTGAATAAGCAATAGATTGACATCCGTATCTGGAGGCATCCGTAAACTGTTTTCAGAGGTTGAGAAGAGTCTGAACAAGCGATAGATTAACATCCGTTGTTGGGAAGAATCCGTAAATTGTTTTCAGAAGTCTTGAAGTTGAATAAGCAATAGAGCAGCAGTATCTTGACTGCTGCCGGGAAGAATAATTCCTGGTTGTTGCTGGAGAATAAGGAGCTTGGGTTGTATACCAATCTTATGGGGAATTCCTGATGACTTCTACTGGGGAGGTAAGACTGAGAATCTTCAGCTTGGTGGGAAGAATCTTTGTGGGGAGAAGGTTCACTAGTCTGGCTCCGCTGGGGATACTGAAACTTAAACTCTGAGGGGAATTGAGTTCTGGAGGATTCTCTGGCTGGGGATAACAAAGATAAACTCCTCTGGGGATTGTATTGATAAGTTATGCTGGGGAAACTTTGACGAACTCCGCCGGGGATAGGAAGAATTTTGCCGAGTGCGATCTTCCGTGGCAATTAGCTGAGGATAACCCAGTTATAAACCCTTGTGAGGAATAACTTTGAATAAAGCTCGGGAGATACGTCCGTACTCTGCAGGGGATAAGCTTCAAGGCTTGCTGGGGGATATGGATTCCAAATCTCCTGGGGATTTCCTTTGAAAGGGTGTCAAGATATCCAACTGTACTTTCAACTTATCAGTAATCCTCTTTCTGGATTCATAAGGAAATGATTATGTTCAAATGCATATATGCCTATTTAACAAAACATTGGACGTTTCTCAAAATAAAACAATTAGTGCAAGAGAAAAAAGAGAAAGGAAATGACACAAATTTCTGGGAAAAGTATTTGTATTAACTTTCTCTGAGTATATTTGTACAAAGGAGACAATCATCATAGTAAGAGGATTTTATCGTGAATATTTGAAATATTTATACAAAATAAAGATGGCTATGTGAGATAATTCCATGGGATTCCATTCTGCTATAGCCTTCACAACTCTGAATATCTGTCCATCCAATGCTTCGTTTGCCGATGATTGGATTGATCAGAAACCTGGAATTGGTTGATGAAGAGATTGTCTTCGAAGTAATCCGACGAGACATAGTCATACGCTTTAATTCCCTAACTTTTGCCTAAATCGCCCTTTCGGGTTTTCGATCCACCGGGAAACCCCTTTTTGCCCAAGCCACCCTTTCGGGTATTCAACTTGCCGGGTGTACAGATTTTTTTGTTTTTATCCCTAATTTTTGCCTGAACCGCCCTTTCGGGTTTTCGGTTCACCGGGATGCCCATTTTTGCCCAAGCCGCCCTTTCGGGTTTTCGACTTGCCGGGTTATTTTATACGTAGTATCTTTTGACTATGTCTGCGTTCGCAGGGTGCGGCAAATCGTCGCCGTCCATGGTGGTTAGAATCATCGCACCACCAGAAAATATGCTTTTGATCACAAATGGTCCTTCATATGTAGGAGTCCATTTGCCCCTGGGATCACTTTGCGGCAAGATAATCCGCTTGATTACGAGATCTCCGACTTGATACACTTGACGTCTGAGTTTCTTATTGAAGGCCTTGATCATCCGCTTTTGATACGTCTGACCATGACATATAGCAGCGAGTCGCTTCTCGTCGATCAGATTGAGTTGATCAAGTCGGGTCTGCATCCAATCATCTTCATTCAAACCTCTGTCCTTCATAATCCTTAGAGAAGGAATCTGAACCTCCATAGGCAGGACAGCTTCCATGCCATATACCAACAAAAATGGGGTTGCCCCGGTTGAAGTACGAGCCGTCGTACGGTATCCATGTAGGGCAAACGGTAACATCTCATGCCAGTCTTTGTAAGTGACTGTCATTTTCTGAATGATCTTCTTAATGTTTTTGTTCGCAGCTTCGACAGCACCGTTCATCTTCGGCCGATAGGGAGATGAATTGTGATGATAAATCTTGAACTGTTCGCACAATGCGGTGATCATCGTGTTATTCAGATTTGTACCGTTGTCTGTGATGATCCTGTCGGGAACACCATACCGGCATATGAGATTTTGCTTGATAAAGCGGGCAACCACATTTTTAGTAACAGAGGCGAAGGAAGCTGCTTCGACCCATTTGGTGAAGTAGTCAATGGCGACCAGGATGAAACGATGTCCGTTGGAAGCCGTGGGCTTGATCTCTCCAATCATGTCAATGCCCCACAATGCAAATGGCCACGGAGCAGTCAGAACATTGAGAGAAACTGGAGGGATATGAACTTTGTCATCGTAGACTTGACATTTGTGGCAAGTACGGGAATGTTGATGGCAGTCAGCTTCCATGGTAGACCAGTAATAGCCTGCCCTTAGGATCTTCTTAGCCATTGTATGCCCGCTCAAGTGAGTGCCAAATGTACCGCTATGTATCTCAGTCATGATCAACTCTGCTTCAGCTTTGTCTACGCATCGAAGTAATACACAATCATGGCTTCGTTTGTAAAGGATGTCATTGCTCAGGAAGAATTTGGCAGAAAATTTCCTTAAGAACTTCTTGTCATTTACGGAAGCTCCTTCGGGATAATCTCTAGTCTCGAGATACCTTTTGATTTCATGGAACCAGGGTTGTTCCACTACTTCTTCGGTATTAATCTCGTGACAATGCGCAGGTTCATCCATTCGCTGATGGTGATTTGGGGAGCCTCGTTATCCCAATTGAGTTTAAACATGGAGGACATTGTAGCTAGAGCATCTGCTAGCTGATTCTCCTCTCGCGGGAAATGCTCGAAGGTAATTTTCTCTAAATGAGGCAACAACGTCAAGACATGTTCTTTGTATGGGATAAGATTAGGATTCTTGGTATCCCACTCTCCTTTGATTTGACTGATAACCAAAGCCGAGTCCCTAAATACGATCAAAGATTTGATCCCCAAGTCTATAGCAGCCTTGAGACCAAAGATGCAAGCTTCATATTCAGCCATGTTGTTTGTGCAGCTGAAGCAAAGTCGGGCCGTGAAAGGTGTGTGACAACCTTCCGGGGAGATGAGTATTGCGCCGATACCGTTTCCAAGTGCGTTTGAAGCACCATCAAAGTACAGGGTCCATCGGGATCCCTTTTCGGGTCCGTCATACGGTCCGTTACCTTCAATGCTGTCCAAATTCATGATGTCCTCGTCTGGGAAGTCAAATCTCATGGGTGGATAATCTTCGATAGCTTGATGAGCCAGATGGTCAGCTAGTACACTCCCTTTTATAGCTTTTTGAGTGGTGTACTGGATGTCATACTCAGTCAGGATCATCTGCCATCTGGCTATTCTTCCAGATAAAGCGGGCTTTTCGAAGATATACTTGATAGGATCCATTTTGGAAATCAACAAGGTAGTATGAGTCAACATATACTGTCTTAGTCGGCGAGCAGCCCATACCAAAGCACAGCAAGTTTTCTCGAGCAGTGAGTAGCGAGTCTCACAGTCGGTAAACTTTTTTCTAAGGTAATAAATAGCATGCTCTTTTCGACCAGACTCGTCATGCTGGCCCAAAACACACCCCATTGAGTTATCCAAGACGGTCAGATACATGATCAATGGTCTTCCTTCGACGGGTGACATCAAAATAGGAGGTTCTAGCAAATACTCCTTGATCTTATCAAAAGCAGCTTGGCAATCGTCGTTCCATTCGACTACCTGATCTTTCTTCAAGAGTTTGAAAATTGGCTCACAGGTAGAAGTCAGATGAGAGATGAATCTGGCAATATAGTTCAAGCGCCCCAAGAACCCTCTAACCTCTTTTTCAGTACGGGGAGCAGGCATCTCTTGTATTGCTTTCACTTTTGCTGGATCGACTTCAATGCCTTTGTTGCTTACAATGAATCCTAGAAGTTTACCAGACCTAACTCCAAAAGTGCACTTACTTGGATTCAGCCTGAGTTTGTATTCTTTCAATCTGGCAAATAGCTTTTCTAGATGTTCAAGGTGCTCCTCCTCTGTTTGTGACCGAGCTATCATATTGTCTACGTAAACTTCGATCTCATGATGTATCATATTATGAAACAAAGCTACCATGGTGCGTTGATAAGTTGCCCCAGCGTTCTTCAGTCCGAACGGCATCACCTTGTAACAGAAAGTGCCCCATTGTGTGACAAAAGTTGTTTTCTCCATATCCTCGGGGGCCATTTTGATTTGATTGTAGCCCGAGAATCCATCCATGAAGGAAAACACATTGTGCTGAGCTGTATTGTCGATTAAAATGTCAATGTGTGGTAGCGGAAAATCATCTTTGGGGCTGGCCCTATTCAAATCCCGGTAGTCCAGACACATCCTGACTTTGCCATCTTTTTTAGGTACTGGAACGATGTTAGCGACCCATTGAGGATAGGACGTAACAGCCAGAAATCCAGCGTCGAATTGCTTCATCACTTCTGCTTTGATCTTTTCAGACATGTCAGGCCTCATTCGGCAGACTTTTTGCTTGATCGGTGGACAGTCCTCTCTTGTGGGGAGACGGTGAACCACGATGTCTGCGTCTAAACCCGGCATGTCTTCATAAGACCAAGCGAAGATTTCAACATACTCATTCAACAACTGTATCAAGCGTTCCTTGACACTTGGTTCCAGATTGGCACCCACTTTCACCTCCTTCCGGTCTTCCTCGGTTCCCAAATTGACAGTTTCCAATGACTCTTCGTGAGGTAAGATAGCTCTTTCCTCTTGCTGTAGAAGTCTGGCTAGTTCCCCTGGTACTTCACAACCTTCGTCATCTTCATACTCGGCTTGATTGACCAGATCTTCAGAGTTATTGAAGGATATAGCATAATAGTCACCCATGAAATCCGGAGTGGATGGGTACCTGCATTTGTGAGTGTGGGTGTGTGTAAGGGATAGCCATCCTTAAACAAAAAATGCAAAAGGAAAGAAAATGAACACAAGCAGTTTATCAAATGAAAAACTTCCAATGAATCATTAAACATGGCATATGGATATGAAAAATAATCAAAACCCTTACAAGTGGACCTACATGCCCCGGGCAAGGCATGAGGTAAAAAGATAGTGTACGGATTGTTTGAAAATAAATATTACAGACCAAGTAGGAAATGTTTGACAGATAAATTACTGATGAATAAAAGTGATGGGGACAAAGTCTTTTGCCTCCCAGTTGCACAATCCTCCTTTGACAGTTGGGTAAATCCACTCTTCGATGTTGCTCTCTTTGTCTTCATCCTCCAAAGCGTTGATTCCGTAGGGAGAAAATTTGACTGGCGCTCTTTCAATCTTCAAACGGCGCATAGCCTTCTGGCCCGCGGTAGTGAACCCTAATCCAAATTTGTCCGTCTAATGTGGAATATCAGGCAACTGTCCCCATGCTGAATTCTTCCCCTCCTTTATTGCGGCCCTTGCGTCTTCCAGAGATGCCATCCTGGCCATCTGCCTCGGTACTTCAGCTGCCAACTTTGCTACTGTTATTTCAGGAAGGACTTCTTCGAAATGTTGAAAAGGCGTTTCAATGAACTCCCCTTCTACTTCCACATACCAGAAAGAGTTCAAGTGGCTAATCATGTACTCCTCTTCGCCATGGACAGTAATTATCTTTCCCTTGACAGGATACTTCAACATCTGATGTAAGGAGGAGGTGATTGCCCCTGCATGGTGTATCCAAGGCCTACCCAACAAGCAAGAGTATGACGGACGGATGTCCATCACATAGAAAGTAGATTTAAACACCTCAGTGCCTATCTTGACGGGAATCTCAACCTCCCCATGGACCATTCTCTTCGAACCATCGAAAGCTCTGAAAACAATATCACTCGGCTTCAACTCCAACCCTTCACAATCTAGTCGGTCCAAGGCCTTCTTAGGCAATACATTCAGCGACGATCCAGTGTCGACCAAGACATGTGCGAGAGTAGTTCCTCGGCACTCGACTGAAATGTGCAAAGCATCATCGTGGTTTCTACCTTTAGGAGTTAGGTCGGCATCAGAGAAACCTAATCCATTGTCCGCAGTAAGGCTGGCCACGCAATTTTGAAATTGATCTGCAGAGGTTTCCTGGGGCACATGGGCTGCCTTCAGGAATTTTATCAGAGCTTTAGCGTGCGCTTCCGAGCAAAGTAGTAGTGCCAGCATGTAGATCTTTGAGGGGGTTTGCCCCAGCTTTTCTACCACATCGTAATCACTCCTTTTGATTATCTTCAAGATCTCATCCATTTCCTTCTTGGAGGTTTCCGGAATGACCAAGGGTTGAGCCCTCGTCCTGACGAGCTCATCTTGGATTCCCTTACCTTTTTCAGCAGTGGTAGGAGGGACAATACTTGGAACAACAACATCTTCAATCAATGGGGTTCTAGCGGAGAGCTTTATTGGTGCAGGGACGACCTTGTCGGCAGATGAGGGTCCAAAGATTGCTCTTGGAGGGGCAATCTCTGGAGAAAATATTCTCCCGCTCCGGGTGATTTTGCTCATGCCCGCAATGTTTCCAATGTCGACTTCTTCATCATCCGAACTTTCTTCAGTTATTTCGATTTGTTTAATACCATGGTAGTAGACGTCACCGCCATAGTTCCATGGTATTGACTTCTCAGAAACATAGGGGACTTGCCCTAGAATTGTTATCTTCAGAGGAACAGATTTCGTAGCTGGTGTAATCTTAACAGGCTTTTTGATGGCCTTGGAAAGATTGGCGTGAATGGTTATGATTGAGACATCTTCAGTATGGGTTGGAGTAGCAGAAACTTTTTCAAACAAAATTTGTCGACTGTCCATTAGGCCTTGGATGCCTTTCTTCAGTAACGGACAGTCAAACGGCAGAGAGTAACAACAATAGCAGTCTTCTTTACATCCCGGGAAGATCCCGGCCTTTAACAGATTCAACTTGATTGTTAACAATGGAGTTATCAGATCATTGACATCAGCAACATACAAATCTTCTTCAATGGCATTGACATTTCGGCCGTGCCTCGGCATGGGAGCAGATATCACATTAGGCTTCTCCGGAGCGTCGAACTCCACTTCTTTCGCCTCTATCAGGTCTTGGATTTTATGCTTGAGTGCCCAACAATCATTGATGTCGTGCCCGACACTGTCAGAATGGTAGGCGCATTTAGCATTAGGATGATAATGCGGAGAGGACGTATTCACATTTTTTGGTGCCTCTTTGATAGTGGCGAGATTCAATTTCAACAGATGGGGAAGCACTTGCGCTGGAGTCATATTAATGCGGGTGAACTGTCGTTGCGGCTGTTCCACCCGTTGCTGATTTGGTCTGGATTGGTTATAGCGAGGTTGTTCACTTGAAGGGTTTTGGATCATTACGGCCCCCACAGTTGGCCGGCGCTCAGTCTTCCCTGCTCTTCTTTGGGAGTATACCACAGTTGTTTCCTTCTTAAAAGGCTTCTTCTCAACACTTGCAGCAACACCCTTCTGAATCTTTTATGACTTGATGCCAGCTTCTATTCTTTCGCCTGTTAAGATCAAATCGATGAACCCCGCGGAAGAGTTACCAATCAGATGATTGAAAAATGGCCCAGATAGGGTCCCTAGAAACATATCAACAAGTTCACGGTCGGTTAAAGGAGGCTGCACCCTGCCAGCCAAATCCCTCCATTTTTGTGCATATTCTTTGAATCCTTCGCCTGTTCCCAGTGACATACCCTGAAGTTGGGTACGCGTAGGAGCAAGGTCAGAATTGTACTGATATTGTTTGTAGAAGGCGGTGGCCAAGTCTTCCCAGTTGCGGACGCTGGTTCCCTCTAGCTGATAAAACCACTCCAATTGAGCCCCAGAAAGGCTGTCTTGAAAGAAATGAATCCAAAGGTTTTTATCTGCCGTATAGGGTTGGATCTTTCTTACGTAGGACCTGAGATGCATTTTTGGACAGGAAAGCCCGTCATATCTCACAAAAACTGGTACTTTGAACTTTGGGGGAATCACAATCCCGGAAACCAAACCCAAGTCTTCAAAATCCAAACCCGGTACTCTCTGTAGCTCCATGGAGGCCAACCTGTCTTCTAAACCCTTGTATTTATCATCAGTTGGAGGGTATTGCTGATCAGAGTAGTCTTCATCCTCTTCGACCTCTTCTTCTTCCACATCGGACTCGGAAGGTACCGTAGCCCCACCTCCTTTACTGGTCCCTTCATCAGAAGTAGGAGGAAATTCAAGCACTCTCCTGGCCTCTCCGTCAAATCTTCTCCCTAAAGTAGCCACCCCGAGTCTCTTTTTCTTCTTTTTCACTGGGTCTTTATTCCCCAGCAAGGTCTTGAGATCCTCCTGACCCTTAGCCATGGTCGTCAGGAGTTGCTGGAACTGTGCATTTTGAGCTTGCAGGTCTTTGACTGTTTGCTCAAGATCCATCCTACTGAAATAAACAGCAGACAGATAAGGAAACCTGGAGTGAGACCTGCTTATGCACATGATGAATGGTATGCTTATGTATGCAATGCATTCAAGGATTTAGAATATTCAAACTTGTTGCAGACAAAAAGAACGAACGTCATATTAATAAGAAGAAATTTGTTAGTACATAAATGCCCCATGGGCCAAATATTACAAAAACAACTTCTCAAGGTAAAAAGACATTGCACATCCTCTTTGGTGCGATGTAGGTGTTGAGGGCCTCTTTCTTTTGGAGTCGGCGGGTGAGCTCTAAAACCTTCTTCTCACTGGCGTAGAAGCTGGCTTCAAAAGTGTTCCGTTCCTCCTTGAGCTGAATCCAACTTTTCTGCATTTCCTCCCATGATGTAGGCATGTTAGGATGTAGGATGGTGTAGGGAACCTCTCCTTCCTTGACGGGCTCTTTAATCACAGGGAGAACATGAGGATAAGGTATCATTAGACTCTGGGCTCAGGCTCGTACCCACTTGAGATAAGGCTCAAGAGGGATGGAGTTCTTGTGTCCCAGTGTCTTGCTATCAACCTTGTTGGGCATCCTCCAAGCTCTGATGAATCTTTGGCGAAGTCCTTGTGCATCGTTGTCGAAGTTAAAAACTAGGTCAGGAATCAACATGTCGTGAGGGCCATCCCTCTGTGCATATCCAAATTGCCTCAAAGCTAGGCAAGGGTTGTAGGTGATACCTCCTCTGATTCCAAGTAAAGGAACATTAGGAAACTCTCCGCAACGATCGACGATGATGACATTTTCTCTGGACCGAGAACACCAATGTACATCAGAGTGAGTAAGAGTCATCAACCGTTGGGACCACCTTGAGCCTTGGTCATTCTTCAAGACAGATTGTGGAAGGTGCGAAATAAACCACCTTGCGAGGAGAGGAGTACAGCACATGAGAACACCCCTCTTTCTCATTGTTCGTGTGTAAAATGAGTGAAGGATGTCCCCAAGCAATGTTGGTATTGGATTCCTGGACAAGAAGATTTTGACGGTGTTGACATCTACCAATTGGTCAGAATTTGGGAACAAGACCAATCCATAGATAAGGAGTGCCACAATTTCTTCAAAGGCCAGCAGGTCCAATGAATTCCAACATTCTTGTGCCTTCTCAAACAAGAATTTTGCTAAGAATCCTTTGGCGCCACTTCTGGTTTCCCAATGCCCCTTGATGTCGGATGGTTGTAGATGTAATGCTCGAGCAACATCCTCCGGCTTTGGTTCCTTTTCCGTACCGTTGAAGGGTAGTTGATTAAGGATAGGAATTCTCAGGAGTTGAGAAAACTCCTCCAAAGTGGGCACCAACTGGTAATCAGGGAAAGTGAAACAGTGGTGAAGGGGGTCAAAGAACTGGAATAGCACTTTCATCATGTCTTCTTCAATGTTGGTGTTGACTAAGCTGAGCAGTCTACCATGTCTTTCACTGAAGGATGAGCTTTCCGGAATTCTTGAGGTGAGCTCCTTGAGTTGAGGAGTGATTCTCACAAGGTTGACTTGGATGGTTTTTCTGCGAGGAATTTCCATGACCTACAAAACAAGAACAAAGATGAAAATCCAAACCCTTGAAATGGTTAGTGAATGCATATGATGCTTTATGATGTTTATGATGTATGCACAAAACATATGTACAAGCAAATCACACCAAACCCTAGTTTCAGGCTTGCATGGGGTTTCATAGGTAAGTACCCTCTTGAGTGTAGTTGGCTTAAAAACCTGTCCTATAAATAGTAACCGGGTTCTAAGGAGCTCAATATCACTGGATTGTTTTCATCGTTCATTGTTTTGGTTTAGCCACTTAACTAGCGACCAAAATATTCCAAGAAAACAACCCTCAATGAGTATAGTATCGAGTATCTACCAACTTCAGACTGCACCAAAGCCGGTCATCTCACTACCCCTAATAAAAGGCCAAGATGGTCAAGTAAGGTTCTATGTCATTAGTGCTTAGTGACATCACTCAGCGGCCCCGTACTCTCCTTGATTGAACTCAAGGGTTACCGGTACTCACAAATATGTCGCAGTAATATAGCTATTGCTTCGACCGTGTCGGTATACCCCGCACAGTTTCCACAACGTATTGCTATCTATGAATGTTTCCCAAAATTCGGGTGTAGGATTGCAAACCCAAACAATAGAGCCAAGATATAAAGCAATCAATTCAAACAATTAGTCATGCAAGAGGGTGATCTAAGCCCTAAGGTTACTCCACTTTTAAAATTCTCCCCAGCAGAGTCGCCAGTTCTGTGATACGGTGGGAGAACTGACTATGGTTTTGCGTTTGTTTTTGCAAATGTTTCGGTTGAGCAAGAGTCGCCACCGACTTTTTATTTTATCCTGAGGAAAGGTTTAAAAAGCACAGCAAAAACCTTTGAGATATTTTCTTGGGTTCGGGGAGTAGATTATAGAAAGGGAAGGTATTAGCACCCTTTTTATCCATGGTTATCCATGGGCTCTTAGGTACTTGCTTAGATCAACTTGCCTTGGTTTTCAATTGCTTGAAATGGTGCTTTGTGTGTGGCTTTGAAAAATGTTTTGAAAAAAATGCCTTGTCTAGGCTACCCTTGTAACAATTCTTTACTCGAATGTTTTACGAAAGGTGTTTGTCTTTTTGAAAAGATGTTTCAAGGTTTTTTGAAATTTTGTTTTGAAAGGTGTTTGTGAAGTGTGGCTTGAAAAATAGGCAAGTGTTTTTGTTTTGCAAGTTGACAAGTACTTAAGAGCTATCTACCCTAAAGTTCTCAAAGATTTATGCTATGTTTTAAACCTTTTAACAATTTTGTTCCACCATTGTATTTGGTGGACAATCTTGTGTTAGGATGTGAAAGGGACGGGCGCGGGTCATCGTTTAGACCATAATTGCAATGATGTTAAGTATCTTTGGGAAATTTTTCCTTGAAAGGGACTTGATCATTTTAGGCAACTTTTCGAAAGCGTCATCGAGGGACTATGATCATTTGAATTGTGTTTGTTTTTCCCAAAGAGACCTAACATGCAATATGGCCCATTTATTGAAGGCAACAAGTGGAATACCCTAGGGGTGCAAGTGTGATTAGTGTTGTCCATTTTCATGCTTGATTATCTTGAAATTAGGTCAAACTATTTTGTTGTTTTTATTCGCATACAAACCCTAATTCTAACATGGTATATTTAGAAAGCATTAAGGTGCGAAAATTAAAGTTCCTAAGCTATTACAACACCATATGGGAAGGGGGATACAAATGTTCAAATGGGGGGTATTTGACAAGAAATTTAAACCTAGCTATTACATCAATTTGGAATTTATTTACAAGATAATTGATTGCCCAAATTAAATGGAAATAAAATAAATATGCACAATGTAAAAAAAGGTTTTTATATGTATGGAAAAAAGGTATTTTTTTTTATGTCAAATAAACAAAATAAAAAAAGTATTAATTTTGGGTATTTTTATGTATTTAGGGCAAAAACCCTAATTTCTTAAATAAAAGTATTAATTATTTAATATATACAAATATTCATCAATTATATATGAAATAAAAATAAAAATGAAGTATATTTGTCAAAATGTATTTTTACTATCAAATATTAAATAAAAAATAAAATGTATATATTCTTGTATTATTTACTAAATATTCTAATAAGTATATATATATATATGTGTTAATTTCTAAATATGTATTATATATATAAAAATAATAATATTTAATATTCATAAAAAAAAAGTGTCTTTTATATAAAATATTTTCAGAAAATAAAATAAAATAAAAATCAAAAAATGAATGTATTTACATTATTTTTTCTATTTATTCTAAATAATATTATATACTTATTTACATACAAATATTAAGATAAACAAATAAATGCCTAAAAAATATAAAAATGATGTAAAAAATGTTTTTTATGTTTTTAATATTATTAGGAAAAATAAATAAGTCAGGAATGAAAAATAAAAATCAAAAAATCATAAAAATAAGTCAAATGGGCCTAGGGGGTGTCAAAGTAACAAAAGGGTGTAAAAAGAAATGAGAAACAAAGCCCAGCCCACGTGGGGCTTCTTCAACCTCCAGACTTCTGTTTGAACAAAAACACGCGCCTCTTTTCTTCCATTGCAAGGTCCTGATTCTTTGAGTTTTAGCAAAAACTTACAACACCAAAAATGTTAAGCATCTTCTCACGAATTCACACATATAAAGAACATGATTTAACTCTCAGAAATGAGAGAGAATTTCTTCTCCCCTAATTCTTAACCTAATATTTATTCCAAGTTCAGACATCAAATTCTCTAAGCATACATAATATAAATGAAAAGTAAAGGTATGTACAGTTTCAGGGGCATGAGTAGAACACTTCTTATTCACAAACTTAGAGCTAATGATGCCTACATTGAGAGATAGAAGTTCAAGAATATACCTGTTCAGTTGAAGTTGTATCTGATGATGGAGGTACTTTCAGAGCAAGGTGATGATTGGTACAGCTTCCTTGATGTCCAGGGATGCTATTCCAAGCTTTACTTTGTCTTGAAACCTTTTGAATCGAGCTATAGAACTTCAACTGCAAAACAAGAAAATGAAAATGGTGATGATGCCTGGGAGTGTTACAGGTCGTGTTTGAGGTTTTGATTAGCTTCAAGGGATGTTATGGGATGTGTTTGACAAGTTTTTAGCAAGAATGCATGGAAGGGATGAGAGTTGGAACTCAAACTGCAGCAGGCCTTGTTTTTGTGCAGTTCAATGGTGATTTTGTGAGTGGGGAGGTATTGGAGATGTTAGGGTCGTGTTCTAGCTCAGTTAGGATGTTTAGTATATGTTTGATAAGTTTGCTTAAGGGTTTTCTTGCTGAGATCAAAGTTGTGTTGTGATATGTTATATTTCTTCACACTTAAGCAAGAAAAGGTCAAGTTGGTTTTTAGACAGGTAGAGGCCCCCCTAATATGCTGCAAACCTTGGCATTGATCAGTGTAATTAGTTCCTAAACTTGTGCCAAGGGGATTTGAATTGTACTTCTTGGATTTGCATTTTGACATAAAGCTTACTTTTGCAAAAATGGTTAAAGTGCTTTATCTACTTTGGGATTAATCCATTATGCAATGCTTGAACACATAAAACATGGTCTTAGCACAAAGAGTTTGCATTAAATTTATGAGTGTAAATGGGATTAGAGGCCTGTAATGTAGCATAAACCAAGCTGACTTAAAAATGGCAATGTGTATGAACATGTCTTGGTCAAGAACAAAAGTGATTTTTGCCCAACTTGCCAAATTCGATTCTCCCTAACCATGAGGTTGTTTGATGAGTTCTTGGACATTTTGGAAAGCATGGAATGTGTACTACAATCCATCTTTGAAATGAAAATTGAAATTCCAAGTGGAAGTATGTGAAAAATGGTCTTGAAGTTAGGTAAAAACCTTGCCTAAAATAGGTCAAATTTTTACTAAGTTAAGAATGGTTTGGTACCCTTGTTCTAAAAATTGTAACTTGAGATACAAGCCTCTTTTGGGAAAACTTTGTGAATCAAAGTTGTAGATTATGCAATAGGCTACAACTTTCATGTTTTGACTTTTGCTTGAATCCAAATGAATCTTGGTGAGATAGTGGGGCAAAGTTAGGAAAAAATTAGGTTTTTTTTTCATAACTTAGAAAAATTCTAAGTTATGAAAAATCTTCATTTCAAACCCTAATTTGCAATTTTGGATTTCTTGATGAACAAGTTTCAAGATTTGGCATGTTTTGATGAAAAATGAATCTTGACACTTGATTTTGACCAAAAAGTCAAAGTTTGACTTTTCAGTATACAGTCAAAATTGATCAATTGACTAGGAAATTCAACTGTCAATCTTGGGCATTTGGGATCTTTTGAAATTGTTGAGCATGTCAAGACAATTCCATGGGGTCCTTGAGTCCATATGTGAGCTTGGTTTGCCATTGGCTAGGTCAAACAGTCAAAAATTGCCTTTGTGCAGTCAAAACCCTAAAAATGACCATTTTGCCCTTTTGGTGATCTGATCAAATTTCTTGTGGAATTGTGATCCAAACATGATCAAATGGTTCATGTGAGTTCATAATGTTGATGTGGGTCAATTTTCATGAGATTTGACTGTCAATTGGCCACAGTTGACTTTTTCCCCAATGCAGTTGATTTCTAGGTCAACTGTACAATTGACTGGGCAAAACTTGGAATCAAGGCTTGAAACTTGATGTGGATAAACTTGGGAGTCCAATATGAAGGATGAAAGTCATCTTAGGCATTTTAGGTCAAAACATCTTTGTGCAAACACAAACCCTAATTTGGGTCAACAGTGCAAGGAGAAGTCTTGAGCAGATGAAACCCTAACTGGATCTTGAGCTCCAAGGGCTTAGTGATGAGAAATTAATGAGAAATGGGAGGGCATATTTTGGGGTACAACAATGATCAATGGTCTTCCTTCGACGGTTGGCATCAGAATAGGAGGTTCTAACAAATACTCCTTGATCTTATCAAAAGCAGCTTGGCAATCGTCGTTCCATTCGACTACCTGATCTTTCTTCAAGAGTTTGAAAATTGGCTCACAGGTAGAAGTCAGATGAGAGATGATTCTGGCAATATAGTTCAAGCGCCCCAAGAACCCTCAAACCTCCTTTTCAGTACGGGGAGCAGGCATCTCTTGTATTGCTTTCACTTTTGCTGGATCGACTTCAATGCCTTTGTTACTTACAATGAATCCTAGAAGTTTACCAGACCTAACTCCAAAAGTGCACTTACTTGGATTCAGCCTGAGTTTGTATTCTTTCAATCTGGAAAACAGATTTTCTAGATGTTCAAGGTGCTCCTCCTCTGTTTGTGACCGAGCTATCATATCGTCTACGTAAACTTCGATCTCATGATGTATCATATCATGAAACAAAGCTACCATGGCGCGTTGATAAGTTGCCCCTGCATTCTTCAGCCCGAACGACATCACCTTGTAACAGAAAGTGCCCCACTGTGTGACAAAAGTTGTTTTCTCCATATCCTCGGGGGCCATTTTGATTTGATTGTAGCCCGAGAATCCATCCATGAAGGAAAACACTTTGTGCTGAGCTGTATTGTCAATCAAAATGTCAATGTGTGGAAGTGGAAAATCATCTTTGGGGCTGGCCCTATTCAAATCCAGGTAGTCCACACACATCCTGACTTTGCCATCTTTCTTAGGTACTGGCACGATGTTAGCAACCCATTGAGGATAGGATGTAACAGCCAGAAAGCCAGCGTCGAATTGCTTCATCACTTCTGCTTTGATCTTTTCAGACATGTAAGGCCTCATTCGGCAGACTTTTTGCTTGATCGGTGGAAAATCCTCTCTTGTGGGGAGACGGTGAACCACGATGTCTGTGTCTAAACCTGGCATGTCTTCATAAGACCAAGCGAAGATTTCAACATACTCATTCAACAACTGTATCAGGCGTTCCTTGACTCTTGGTTCCAGATTGGCCCCCACTTGCACCTCTTTTCGGTTTTCCTCGGTTCCCAAGTTGATAGTCTCCAACAACTCTTCATGAGGTAAGATGGCCCTTTCCTCTTGCTGTAGAAGTCTGGCTAGTTCCCCTGGTACTTCACAACCTTCGTCATCTTCATACTCGGCTTGATTGACCAGATCTTCAGAGTTATTGAAGGATATAGCAGAATGGTCACCCATGGAATCCGGAGTGGATGGGTACCTGCATTTGTGAGTGTGGGTGTGTCTAAGGGATAGCCATCCTTAAACAAAAAATGAAAAAGGAAAGAAAATGAACACAAGCAGTTTATCAAATGAAAAACGTCCAATGAATCATTAAACATGGCATATGGATATGAAAAATAATCAAAACCCTTACAATTGGACCTACATGCCCCGGGCAAGGCATGAGGTAAAAAGATAGTGTACGGATTGTTTGAAAATAAATATTACAGACCAAATAGGAAATGTTTGACAGATAAATTACTGATGAATAAAAATGATGGGGACAAAGTCTTTTGCCTCCCAGTTGCACAATCCTCCTTTGACAGTTGGGTAAATCCACTCTTCGATGTTGCTCTCTTTGTCTTCATCCTCCAAAGCGTTGATTCCGTAGGGAGAAATTTTGACTGGCGCTCTTTCAATCTTCGAACGGCGCATAGCCTTCTGGCCCGCGGTAGTGAACCCTAATCCAAATTTGTCTGTCTTATGTGGAATATCAGGCAACTGTCCCCATGCTGAATTCTTCCCCTCCTTTATTGCGGCCCTTGCGTCTTCCAGAGATGCCATCCTGGCCATCTGCCTCGGTACTTCAGCTGCCAACTTTGCTACTGTTATTTTAGGAAGGACTTCTTCGAAATGCTGGAAAGGCGTCTCAATGAACTCCCCTTCTACCTCCACGTACCGGAATGAGTTCATGTGGCTGATCATGTACTCCTCTTCACCATGGACGGTAATGATCTTCCCCTTGACAGGATACTTCAACATCTGATGTAAGGAGGAGGTGACTGCCCCAGCATGGTGTATCCAAGGCCTACCCAACAAGCAAGAGTATGACGGACGGATGTCCATCACATAGAAAGTAGATTTAAACACCTCGGTGCCTATCTTGATGGGAATTTCAACCTCCCCATGGACCATTCTCTTCGAACCATCGAAAGCTCTGACAATAATATCACTCGGTTTCAACTCCAATCCTTCACAATCTAGTCGGTCCAAGGCCTTCTTAGGCAATACATTCAGCGACGATCCAGTGTCGACCAAGACATGTGCGAGAGTAGTTCCTCGGCACTCGACTGAAATGTGCAAAGCATCATTGTGGTTTCTACCTTTAGGAGTTAGGTCGACATCAGAGAAACCTAATCCATTGTCCGCAGTAAGGCTAGCCACGCAATTTTGAAATTGATCTGCAGAGGTTTCCTGGGGCACATGGGCTGCCTTCAGGAATTTTATCAGAGCTTTAGCGTGCGCTTCCGAGCAAATTAGCAGTGCCAGCATGGAGATCTTTGAGGGGGTTTTCCCCAGTTGTTCTACCACATCGTAATCACTCCTTTTGATTATCTTCAAGATCTCATCCATTTCCTTCTTGGAGGTTTCCGGAATGACCAAGGGTTGAGCCCTCGTCCTGAGGAGCTCATCTTGGATTCCCTTACCTTTGTCAGCAGCGGTAGGAGGGACAATACTTGGAACAAGTACATCTTCAATCAATGGGGTTCTAGCGGAGAGTTTTATTGGTGCAGGGACGACTTTGTCAACAGATGAGGGTCCAAAGATTGCTCTTGGAGGGGCAATCTCTGGAGAAAATATTCTCCCGCTCCGAGTGATTTTGCTCGTGCCTGCAATGTTTCCAATGTTGGCTTCTTCATCATCCGAACTTTCTTCAGTTATTTCGATTTGTTTAATACCATGGTAGTAGACGTCACCGCCATAGTTCCATGGTATTGACTTCTCAGAAACATAGGGGACAGGCCCTGGCATTGTTATCTTCAAGGGAACAGATTTTGTAGCTGGTGTAATCTTAACAGGCTTTTTGACGGCCTTGGAAAGATTGGCGTGAATGGTTATGATTGAGACATCTTCAGTATGAGTTGGAGTAGCAGAAACTTTTTCAAACAAAATTTGTCGACTATCCATTAGGCCTTGGATGCCTTTCTTCAGTAACGGACAATCAAACGGCAGAGAGTAACAACAAAAGCAGTCTTCTTTACATCCTGGGAAGATCCCGGCCTTTAACAGATTCAACTTGATGGTTAACAAAGGAGTTATCAGATCATTGACATCAACAACATACAAATCTTCTTCAATGGCATTGACATTTCGGTCGTGCTTCGGCATGGGAGCAGATATCACATTAGGTTTCTCCGGAGCGTCAAACTCCACCTCCTTCGCCTCTATCAGGTCTTGGATTTTATGCTTGAGTGCCCAGCAATCATTGGTGTCGTGCCCGACACTGTCAAAATGGTAGGCGCATTTAGCATTAGGATGATAATGCGGAGAGGACGTATTCACATTTTTTGGTGCCTCTTTGATAGTGGCGAGATTCAACTTCAACAGATGGGGAAGCACTTGCGCTGGCGTCATATTAATGCGGGTGAACTGCCGTTGTGGCCGTTCCACCCGTTGTTGATTTGGTCTGGACTGGTTATAGCGAGGCTGCTCACTTGAAGGGTTTTGAATCATTACGGCCCCCACAGTCGGCCGGCGCTCAGTCTTCCCTGCTCTTTTCTGAGAATATACCATAGTTGTTTCCTTCTTAAAAGGCTTCTTCTCAACAATTGCAGCAACGCCCTTTTGAATTTTTCCTGACTTGATGCCAACTTCTATTCTTTCGCCTGTTAAGATCAAATCGGTAAACCCCGCGGAAGAGTTACCAATTAGATGATTGAAAAATGGCCCAGATAGGGTCCCTAGAAACATATCAACAAGTTCACGGTCGGTTAAAGGAGGATGCACCCTGCTAGCCAAATCCCTCCATTTTTGTGCATATTCTTTGAATCCTTCGCCTGTTCCCAATGACATACCCTGAAGTTGGGTACGAGTAGGAGCAAGGTCAGAATTGTACTGATATTGTTTGTAAAAGGCGGTGGCCAAGTCTTCCCAATTTCGGACGCTGGTTCCCTCTAGCTGATAAAACCACTCCAATTGAGCCCCAGAAAGGCTGTCTTGAAAGAAATGGATCCAAAGGTTTTTATCTGCCGTATAGGGTTGGATCTTTCTCACGTAGGACCTGAGATGCATTTTTGGACAGGACAGCCCATCATACCTCACAAACACTGGCACTTTGAACTTTGGGGGAATCACAATCCCGGCAACCAAACCCAAGTCTTCAAAATCCAAACCCGGTACTCTTTGTAGCTCCATGGCGGCCAACTTGTCATCTAAACCTTTGTATTTATCATCAGCTGGAGGGTATTGTTGATCAGAGTAGTCTTCATCCTCTTCGGCCTCCTCTTCTTCCACATCGGACTCGGAAGGTACCGCAGCCCCACCTCCTTTACTGGTCCCTTCATCAGAAGTAGGAGGAAATTCAAGCACTCTCCGGGCCTCCCCGTCAAATCTTCTCCCTAAAGTAGCCACCCCGAGTCTCTTTTTCTTCTTTTTCACTGGGTCTTTATTCCCTAGCAAGGTCTTGAGATCCTCCTGACCCTTAGCCAAGGTCGTCAGGAGTTGCTGGAACTGTGCATTTTGAGCTTGTAGGTCTTTGACTGTTTGCTCGAGATCCATCCTACTGAAATAAACAGTAGATAGATAAGGAAACCTGGAGTGAGACCTACTTATGCACATTATGAATGGTATGCTTATGTATGCAATGCATTCAAGGATTTAGAACATTCAAAATTGTTGCAGACAAAGAAGAACGCACGTCATATTAATAAGAAGAAATTTGTTAGTACATAAATGCCCCATGGGCCAAATATTACAAAAACAACTTCTCAAGGTAAAAAGACATTGCGCATCCTCTTTGGTGCGATGTAGGTGTTAAAGGCCTCTTACTCATGGAGTCGGCGGGTGAGCTCTAAAACCTTCTTCTCACTGGCGTAGAAGCTGGCTTCAAAAGTGTTCCGTTCCTCCTTGAGCTGAATCCAACTTTTCTGCATTTCCTCCCACGATGTAGGCATGTCAGGATGTAGGATGGTGTAGGGAACCTCTCCTTCCTTGACGGGCTCTTTAATCACAGGGAGAACATGAGGATAAGGCATCATTAGACTCTGGGCTCGGGCTCGTACCCACTTGAAATAATGCTCAAGAGGGATGGAGTTCTTATGTCCCAGTGTCTTGCTATCAACCTTGTTGGGCATCCTCCAAGCTCGGATGAATCTTTGGCGAAGTCCTTGTGCATCGTTGCCGAAGTCAAAAACTAGGTCAGGAATCAACATGTCGTGAGGGCCATCCCTCCGTGCATATCCAAATTGCCTCAAAGCTAGGCAAGGGTTGTAGGTGATACCTCCTCTGATTCCAAGTAAAGGAACATTAGGAAACTCTCCGCAACGATCGACGATGATGACATTTTCTCTGGACCGAGAACACCAATGTACATCAGAGTGAGTAAGAGTCATCAACGGTTGGGACCACCTTGAGCCTTGGTCATTCTTCAAGACAGATTGTGGAAGGTGCGAAATAAACCACCTTGCGAGGAGAGGAGTACAACACATGAGAACACCCCTCTTTCTCATTGTTCGTGTGTAAAATGAGTGAAGGATGTCCCCAAGCAATGTTGGTATTGGATTTCTGAACAAGAAGATTTTGACGGCGTTGACATCTACCAATTGGTCAGAATTTGGGAACAAGACCAATCCATAGATAAGGAGTGCCACAATTTCTTCAAAGGCTTGCAGGTCCAATGAATTCCAACATTCTTGTGCCTTCTCAAACAAGAATTTTGCTAAGAATCCTTTGACGCCGCTTCTGGTTTCCCAATGCCCCTTGATGTCGGATGGTTGTAGATGTAATGCTCGAGCAACATCTTCCGGCTTTGGTTCATTTTCCGTACCGTTGAAGGGTAGTTGATTAAGGATAGGGATTCTTAGGAGTTGGGAAAACTCCTCCAAAGTGGGCACCAACTGGTAATCAGGGAAAGTGAAACAGTGGTGAAGAGGGTCAAAGAACTGGAATAGCACTTCCATCATGTCTTCTTCAATGTTGGTGTTGACTAAGCTGAGCAGTCTACCATGTCTTTCACTGAAGGATGAGCTTTCCGGAATTCTTGAGGTGAGCTCCTTGAGTTGAGGAGAGATTCTCACAAGGTTGACTTGAATGGTTTTTCTGCGAGGAATTTCCATGACCTTCAAAACAAGAACAAAGATGAAAATCCAAACCCTTGAAATGGTTAGTGAATGCATATGATGCTTTATGATGTTTATGATGTATGCACAAAACATATGTACAAGCAAATCACACCAAACCCTAGTTTCAGGCTTGTATGGGGTTTCATAGGTAAGTACCCTCTTGAGTGTAGTTGGCTTAAAAACCTGTCCTATAAATAGTAACCGGGTTCTAAGGAGATCAATATCACTGGATTGTTTTCATCGTTCATTGTT
Source organism: Vicia faba (assembly GCA_948472305.1). NCBI lineage: Eukaryota > Viridiplantae > Streptophyta > Magnoliopsida > Fabales > Fabaceae > Vicia > Vicia faba. The sequence goes on along the minus strand of OX451737.1, from coordinate 1,408,586,278 downwards.
TTGGTTTAGCCACTTAACTAGCGACCAAAATATTCCAAGAAAACAACCCTCAATGAGTGTAGTATCGAGTATCTACCAACTTCGGACTGCACCAAAGCCGGTCATCTCACTACCCCTAATAAAAGGCCAAGATGGTCAAGTAAGGTTCTAGGTCATTAGCGCTTAGTGACATCACTCAGCGGCCCCGTACTCTGCTTGATTGAACTCAAGGGTTACCAGTACTCACAAATATGTCGCACTAATATAGCTATTGCTTCGACCGTGTCGGTATACCCCGCACAGTTTCCACAACGTATTGCTATCTATGAATGTTTCCCAAAATCCGGGTGTAGGATTGCAAACCCAAACAATAGAGCCAAGATATAAAGCAATCAATTCAAACAATTAGTCATGCAAGAGGGTGATCTAAGCCCTAAGGTTACTCCACTTTTAAACTTTTCCCCAGCAGAGTCGCCAGTTCTGTGATACGGTGGGAGAACTGACTATGGTTTTGCGTTTGTTTTCGCAAATGTTTCAGTTGAGCAAGAGTCGCCACCGACTTTTTATTTTATCCTAAGGAAAGGTTTAAAAAGCACAGCAAAAACCTTTGAGATATTTTCTTGGGTTCGGGGAGTAGATTATAGAAAGGGAAGGTATTAGCACCCTTTCTATCCATGGTTATCCATGGGCTCTTAGGTACTTGCTTAGATCAACTTGCCTTGGTTTTCAATTGTTTGAAATGGTGCTTTGTGTGTGGCTTTGAAAAATGTTTTGAAAAAGATGCCTTGTCTAGGCTACCCTTGTAACAATTCTTTACTCGAATGTTTTACGAAAGGTGTTTGTCTTTTTGAAAAGATGTTTCAAGGTTTTTTGAAAGTTTGTTTTGAAAGGTGTTTGTGAAGTGTGGTTTGAAAAATAGGCAAGTGTTTTTGCTTTGCAAGTTGACAAGTACTTAAGAGCTATCTACCCTAAAGTTCTCAAAGATTTATGCTATGTTTTAACCCTTTTAACAATTTTGTTCCACCATTGTATTTGGTGGACAATCTTGTGTTAGGATGTGAAAGGGACGGGCGCGGGTCATCGTTTAGACCATAATTGCAACGGTGCAAAGTGTCTTTGGGCAATTTTCCTTTAAGGGACTTGATCATTTTTAGGCAACCTTTCGAAAGCGTCATTGAGGGACTATGATCATTTGATTTGTGCTTGTTTTTGCCCAAAGAGACCTAACATGCAATATGGCCCATTTATTGAAGGCAACAAGTGGAATACCCTAGGGGTGCAAGTGTGATATGTGTTGTCCATTTTCATGCTTGTTTATCTTGAAATTAGGTCAAACTATTTTTGTTCTTTTTCTTTGCATACAAACCCTAATTCTAACATGGTATATTTAGAAAGCATTAAAGTGCGAAAAATAAAGTTCTAAACTATTACAACACAATATGGGAAGGGGGGTACAAATGTTCAAATGGGGGTTTTTGACAAAAAAATTTAAACCTAGCTATTACATCAATTTGGAATTATTTACAAGATAATCAATTGCACAAATTAAATAGAAATAAGATAAATATGCAAGATGCCAAAAAATATTTTTATGTATATGAAAAAAGTATTTTTACATGTCAAAATAAAATAAAATGAAAAGTATTATTTTTTTGAGTATTTTCCTTGCTTTTAGGGCAAAACCCTAATTTATTAGGTAATTATATGAATTATTTAATATGTACAAATATTTATCAATTATATAAAAAATAAAATAAAAATGAAGTATATTTGTCAAAAGGGTATTTTTTATATTAAATATAAATAAAAAAATAAAAGTGTGTATAATTTGTATTTTAACCTAAATATACTAATATATATATATATATATATATATATATATATATATATATATATATATATATATATATATATATATATATATATATATATATATATATATATATATATATATATAAATATTTGTATTATTTACTAAATATATATTATATATACAAAAATAATAATATTCAATATTTATAAAAAAGTATATTTTATATCAAATATTTTCAGAAGATAAAATAAAATAAAATGGAATAAAAATGTGTTTGCACTATTTTTAGTATTTTTAATAAAAAGTGAATCTATTTATTTATTTATGCACAAATACTAATTCAAACAAATAAATGTCTAATAAATAAAAAAAGGTTTTAAAAAAAATTATTTTTATATTTTTAATATTATAAGAAAAATAAATAAGCCATAATAAAAAAAGAAAAGTCAAAAAATCATTAAAATAAACAAATAGGGCTCAGGGGGTGCAGAAGTAATAACATGGTGTAAAGAGAAATAATGGAACAAGCTCAGCCCAATAGATCCTTCTTCAACCTCTGGCCAGAATTGTGACAAAAAACGCGCGCTTGTACCATGATTCAAACATCCTGATTCCTTGACTTTTTGCACAAACTTACAACATAAGAAACGTTAAGCATTGAATCACGATTCTGAATATGTAAAGAACTCCTCCTAACTCTCAGAAATGAGAGAGAATTTTATCATTCCCAAATCCTAACCTAACTTTTTATCAACATTCAGACCTCAAATTCTCATAGCTCAGGCAAAATAAATGGAAAGTAAAGGTATGTACAGTTTCAGGGGCATGAGTAGAACACTTCTTATTCACAAACCTAGAGCTAACAATGCCTACATTAAGAGTTAGAAGTTCATGAATATACCTTCTCAGTTGGAATCGTGTCTGGCAATGGAGGAGTTTTCAGGGCAAGGTGATGATTGGTACAGCTTCCTTGATGTCCAGGGATGCTATTCCAAGCTTTACTTTGTCTTGAAACCTTTTGAATCGAGCTATGGAACTTCAGCTGCAAAACAAGAAAATGAAAATGGTGGTGATGCTTGGGAGTGTTACAGGTCGTGTTTGAGGTTTGGATTAGCTTCAAGGGATGTTGTGGGATGTGTTTGACAAGTTTTTAGCAAGAATGCATGGAAGGTTTGAGTTATGGGACTCAAACTGCAGCAGACCCTGTTTTTGTGCAGTTCAATGGTGATTTTATGAATGAGAGTGTTTGGGACTTGGTTAGCTCGTGTTCTATCTTAGGATGGATGTTTAGAAAGTGCACAAAGTATTTTCTTAAGCTTGCCTGTGCTGAGATGAAAGTTGTGTTGTGTTATGCTAGCTTTCTTCACACTTAAGCAAACAAATGTCCACTTGAGTTTTAGACAGCTAGAGGCCCCCCTAATGTGCTTCTAACCTTCCCCTTGATCAGTGTGTTTTGTTCATAAACTTGTGCCAAAGAGATTTGATATGTACTTGCTGATTTGCAACTTTGACATAAAGTTTAACTTTTCAAAAATGGATATTATGCTTTATCTAAAAATGGCTTAATCTTGCAAATAATGTTTGGACACACAAAATAAGGCTTTGGCACAATGAGTATGCATTAAATTATTGAGTGCAAATGGGATTAGAGGCCTGTAATGTAGCATAAACCAAGCTGACTTGAAAATGGCAATGTGTATGAACATGTCTTGGTCAAGAACAAAAGTGATTTTTGCCCAACTTTCCAAATTCGATTCTCCCTAACCATGAGGTTGTTTGATGAGTTCTTGGACATTTTGGAAAGCTTGGAATGTGTACTACAATCCATATTTGAAATCAAAATTGAAATTCCAAGTGGAAGTATGTGTAAAATGGTCTTGAAGTTAGGTAAAAACCTTGCCTAAAATAGGTCAAATTTTCTCTAAGTTAAGAATGGTTTGGTACCCTTGTTCCAAAAATTGTAACTTGAGATACAAGCTTCATTTTGGAAAACTTTGTGAATCAAAGTTGTAGATTATGCAATAGGCTACAACTTTCATGTTTTGACTTTTGCTTGAATCCAAATGAATCTTGGTGAGAAAGTGGGGCAAAGTTAGGAAAAAATTAGGGTTTTTCATAACTTAGAAAAATTCTAAGTTATGAAAAATCTTCATTTCAAACCCTAATTTGCAATTTTGATTTCTTGATGAACAAGTTTCATGATTTGGCATGTTTTGATGAAAAATGAATCTTGACTCTTGATTTTGACCAAAAAGTTAAAGTTTGACTTTCAGTATACAGTCAAAATTGATCAATTGACTGGGAAATTCAACTGTCAATCTTGTGCATTTGGGATCTTTTGAGCTTGTTGAGCATGTCAAGATAATTCCATGGGTTCCTTGAGTCCATATGTGAGCTTGGTTTGCCATTGGCTAGGTCAAACAGTCAAAAATTGCCTTTGTGCAGTCAAAACCCTAAAAATGACCATTTTGCCCTTTTGGTGATCTGATCAAATTTCTTGTGGAATTGTGATCCAAACTTGATCAAATGGTTCATGTGAGTTCATAATGTTGATGTGGGTCAATTTTCATGAGATTTGACTGTCAATTGGCCACAATTGACTTTTTCCCCAATACAGTTGATTTCTAGGTCAACTGTCCAATTGATTGGGCAAAACTCGGAATCAAGGCTTGAAACTTGATGTGGATAAACTTGGGAGTCCAATATGAAGCATGAAAGTCATCTTAGGCATTTTAGGTCAAAACATCTTTGTGCAAACACAAACCCTAATTTGGGTCAACAGTGCAAGGAGAAGTCTTGAGCAGATGAAACCCTAACTGGATCTTGAGCTCCAAGGGCTTAGTGATGAGAAATTAATGAGAAATGGAAGGGCAAATTTTGGGGTACAATACTAACGCACTCAAAAATGTATCCCCTTGTCTTATTGGGCCTCAATTCAATATCTGAATTCAAGACCCTAATATCTGCCCCCCCCCCCCCCCCCCCTTTTTACTAGCCTAGTATTATTTACATTCCCCTTGCGTTTTATTTAATTTTCTCTATTATTTTTATATTTTATATTTTATATTTTATTTTTATAATAATAATATTATATTAATTATTATTATTATTAAATCACATGAATATTATTTTCTAAATTTATCCAAAATATTATTTATTTTCATTGCATAAAAATATTTTTAATCATGCATTTAAATTAAGATGTTTTCTACGATTAACACATAAAAAATATTCAACCAACGACAAATTATTTATCATAACTAAATTAATTCAACAATTAATTTTCGAAAAGGATTACGAAGCATATTTTAATTAACTGCGCGCTTTGTCTAAATATCTCTGCTATTCACACACTTAGACTAAGTATGTGGGACATTCAAATATCTTTCTAATCCATAAAAAACACAAACCAACTACGAACTACGAATTGGGACTCTGATTCCTCATAACAGAATACATAGGCATACGACTTAAAATCGTGGCGAGTTCCCCTAATAAAAATTAAAACCCTATTTCCTAAAATCGCGCTTCTAGCCCTAGTATCCTTATGAACAAGGTAGATGAGGAGTGCCTAACACCTTCCCTTTGTCTAGAACTGAGTCCAAAAAACCTAGAATCTATAACTTTTAGGGTTATCCTTTATATTTCCTTCCTTAGGATAAAAATTAAGGGTGGTGACTCTCAAATTTAAAACTAGTTAAAACAGCTGACGACTCCGCTGGGGACTCAACCCTGGGTTTAGAAGCCTTTCCTTTAGGTTTTAGGGTTTTTCTTATTTTTTTGGTTTTTCTTTATTTGTATTCATTTATTTTGCTTATTATATTTTATCATATTATATCTATGGTAGGATTTAAATTTGCATAAAAATATTTTCAAAAAACCCTTAGAAAGAAGGTTCGTCTATTAACAAAGGGGATACATAATCCATATGAGTTTATGTGACGACTTCATCTAGAGTCGATGGAATTCCACAAAAGGAATAACTCTCAAGAGACATCCTATTGGGAAGTAGGACTTTGGAATAACACCTATGACTCTTTATACAACCTTTAAACCAAAATCTCATGATGAGAAAGAGACTCCATTTAAGGGAGGCTCTTGTGCCTTTCCCTCTAGCGTCATTCATGATACCCTTAAAGAAACCCCCTTATGGGGAGGTTAGACTATCTGTAGGGAAAAATAGGAGCCTACCTTCTAAGGATACCTTTTACAAATCCCACTACAATCCCTAAACCCGCAAGGGTTGTCTTTTCTTCCACTACTATCTTTAGTCTGTAGGGCTTCCGTATATGTCATAATCCCTATCCTGTAGGGATTCCTCATTGTCTTTCATTGTCCATAATCCTTAAGGAGTTCCGGCATGTCTCAATCTTTGATACAATGTAGGATATCATCACATTTATGTCTATTATTATCTTTATTCTTAAGGAATGCATGCTTGTCTCAAATCTCTGAGACAATGTAGGATATCATCGCATCTATGTCTATTATTATCTCCGTCCTTAAGGAGTTCATGCCTGGCTAAATCTCTGAGTCAGTGTAGGACATCATCATTTTCATATCTACCACTAAACTTGTATAGGGTACCACTACGTCTACCTTCATACCACGTCTACATCGCATTACACATCCATGAAACTTTTTTTCTGCGTACCTAAAAGCAGAAAAATATTTTTGCATACCCAAGAATTTTCATACATTTTCATGTTCAACCATTTGCATAAAGCTCATATCTCTTCCACTCACAGAAAACTTCCAACCATAATCCAACAAGGTGATTCTCGGATACTCAAAACGAACTCGAAACAGCTCACGAAGCAAGCATAAAATTAGCTATGGCAATAGGAGAAGGTCAACAATCCCTTACTGAGGACGTCATTACACTTCAAGAAAAAAATCAGGCTCGGCCTCGGCCTATACAAGCTCCAGTTAAGAACCTTGATGTGCAGGAACATACCATTTTCCAAGATGGGTATACTCCATCCCATGAATTTATTGAGTATCATCAATTCGCATTCCCAATTCCAAAACCTAAGGGGGTAACCCAACCATGAATGAAGAGCCACATGATGCTGAGGACAACAAAAGATACCGCATGTTGGAAAAGAGGCTTAACGCCATAGAAGGACACAACACTCATAGATTTGATGCTTCTGCTTTATGTTTGGTTAAGGACGTCGTACTTCCTCTGAAGTTTAAGATTCCAAATTTCAAAAAGTACAAAGGAGCTAGTTATCCTAAGACCCATCTGAAGATGTATGTTAGGAAAATGGCAGCATACCCACGCGGTGACAAATTGCTTATCCACTATTTTCAAGAGAGTCTTAGTGGAGTATCATTGGAATGATATACACAATTAGAGAGAAACCACATTCCCACCTTGAATGACTTGGATTTGGCATTTCAAAAGCATTATCAATACAACACGGACATGGCCCCAAGTCGCATGCAACTGCAAGATTTATCTCAGAGGAGTAACAAATCCTTTAAAGAATACGCACAAATATGGAGGGAGTTGGATGGATAAGGAGTTGGTAGACCTGTTCATGAGCACCCTACAAGGTTAATACTATGAAAAAATGTTGGGAAGTCTATCGTCACACTTCTCTAACCTTGTAATAGTTGGGGAACATATTGAGAGCGACATCAAAAATGGAAAAATCCAAAGCATCTCGAGTAACCCGACTAGTGAATCCCTTAGAGATTTCCAAGAGGAAGAAGAAAATGAAACAAATGCAATATGGGAAACTTACCAAGCTCCAAAAACTCTGCCTCCTATTCCATATCATCAATATTTGTATGCAGTAGATGCTCAATTCCAACAACCACCCTCTAGTCTTCAACACCAGCGGTCATGTCTTATACCACAGAACCAGCAGGCTAAGATTTCACCTCAACATCGACGTCATATCAATAGGTTCGGAATCGAATCAAATACAATTAATGCCCGAATCAGCATAGACGTCCAAACCACCAAGAAGGGGAAACTCGCCAGTTTGACCCGATCCCTATGACATACAGTCAATTATGGTTATATTTGGTCCAAAATTCATCAGTGACCCCTAGACAAACTAGACCCATGAATTCTTCATTTCCTCCTTGGTACAACTCAGATGTCCAATGTGAGTTTCATGATGGAGTAGCAAGGTATTCGATTGAAGAATGCAATTTATTCAAAGAAGTGGTACAAGAGCTGATTGACAATAAGCAATTAACTTTTAAAGAAGATGGTCCGCATATGGTGGAAGATACCTTGCCCTGATTGGTGGATCACTAAAGAAGCTCATCCCTAGGATAGTTAGGCTTTATCATGTGTAATTTCTTTCTTGCTAAGTGTTATTTGTTATAAACTTTGTACTCTGTGATCAATAATTCGAATAAATAATCATGCATGCTTTTGAATCGATCCATTCCACAAATAATCAACGACTTTTTATTCTTCTTTTCTATCTTCCATTGCACAACTTTAACAAACTTTGAGGGAGAATGATGAAAATACAAAATAATTGAATTTTGCTGACATATGCTTTTTAATAGTAAGACTTAGCTGCCGATGTATGGCATTGTTTCACTTCCTAAACAATGGAGAAATAATGAGTTCATCCGTAGTCAACCCCCTCGAGCCAAGAGTTGGAGTTTTGTTCTATTTATCTAAAAAACCATAATTTCAATCAGGGGCAGGGTAGATTTCAATTAATTCAACAATGCATTCAAATCACGGAAGAATCGGGCCATCTAAGGAAAAGTTCAAGCATATCTCCTTCCTTGATAGACCATTGAGGAGACGATATAAGCAAAGATTTGAGAACATCATCTTCCTCGTACACATAAACAAAGATTGAGGAAGCAATCAATAAAGACGAAGTCCGCGACATCTTCTTCCTCAGTACATCAATCAAGACTGAGGAAACGATGAAGGCAGAGCTTACAATACCAACATAGGCAGTCACAAATTTTCAAAATTAAAAATATTAAAAAAAAAAGAAAAAGAAAAGCCTCCTAAGTCGAGTTACAATAAAAAAACTTGACTTAAGCAAAAGTTATCATCTCGATGGACCGAAAATTCAAAAGAATTGGTCTATGCAAAATAAGGGATTAAAAACGAACAAATCAGAGAACAATCTTGTGACTGCCACCTCAAGAATCATCAAGGCTTTTCATCAACGCTTGGATCTTATCAAAGCTTAGATCTCATCAACACTTGGATCTTATCAATGTTTTTCATTGGCGCCTGGATCTTTATCTATGCTTCTCATCATATGCACGACTACGAAATTTCTCTTGGGGATTAAATGAATTTGTTGATTAATTGAAATTAGGACTAGAGAACATCTAGGAGAATGGGGTGGGATAAAAAAAATTTGAGCCTTATATATTTTGTTTCTTAAACCACGAACCATGGCCACGTTACAACCTTCAAAAGTCCTAATTGAAGCTAGGTTCACTATGAAAGCATACTCAGCAAGATTTATGTTAAACTGTCTCTTAATGTTTGTTAAATTATCACTAAACCATGTTTCCGCTTCTTCATCTCTAATCATCCATTTCTTTTCAAATAATCAATTACGATTTCAAGAACTTGCATGTGCATCACATTAGATTACTTTTCAAAGAGGACAATTTTACTTACAAGTCAATACTTAGCATCAAGGAGATTTCAAAAAGGTCTGTTCAAAGGCTGTATTTCCAAGAAGCTTCTAACTAGGGGAAAAGCATTTAAGAGGATCCCTATACACAAGGGAAAATACTATTAATCGTAGAGGTATATAACATGAAGATACTATTGACAAGGGGTGATCATTCCAAGATTAAATCAACTTCTATCAAAATTCAAAGCACTGTTCAATCAGGGGCATACCTTTTGAAGGAGAATTCCTTAATCAGGTCATATCACAACAGGGTATGACTCGGTTTCCTCGTTTTAACAAACCTCTCAAGGCCTTGATAATCAGGGGCAACCTACCAAGATTCAAATGTTGGGGCAGTACGTACCAAATTTATCCTACTGCACGTAGGGTCCAAATTCCCCTCCAAGCAACTTCAAGTACAAACTTTTCAAGCTTCAAATACTTGGGGCAATCTATGGTAAGTTCATGGTGAGGTATGAGTTATTTCAGAGGGTACTTCCTCTAGATCCTTGAGATTTAAGAGAATATCTTTCAAAATTAGAATGTTGGGGTAGACCACTGCAAGACTCAGAAGCTGGTTCTAAATTGTTTATCAAGGAAAATCATTCCAAGGGTCAGTTAATCAGGGGCACGATGTTTCAAAATTCAAATGTTGGGGCAAGACAGGCCACAAAAGGCACTCTCTTTTCATACTTTCACAATCCCCATGGGACCTCTCTTCTACATCTTCATTCTTCGAGTTCAAAAAGAATATTGGGAAGTCATGTCAGTATAATACCCTACTACTTTTTCAATAATCATTCTTGTTGCACTAATAACCTCCCTGGGTCTTAATCACTTCTTTGCCCACAACAGGGCCACCATTAGAAAAAGGATTTGAGTCATAATCATAAAGTATAAGGCTGAATAAATCATGCATTAGGGCTCTTCGATCCAGAATCAAGCTATACCTATCATCTCATCCATCTGATAAAATCTGACAGCATGGGTCGAGCATATCTCAAGAAAAAGACCCAATTACGCATTCAAATTTTAGAATCCAGCATCCATTCACGCATATCTAAGTCACTCACTACATACATCAGTCAACCATTACGTTTCATGCATAATCATAAAGCATAATGCATAGCATAAAACCATGTTTCATGTGAAGATAATCATCATTGTCAAATCAAGTTATAATTCTACATTGAATCTCGGTTGTAGATTCCCTTGGTTAATCTCGGCAGTTGATTATCCAAAAGACCTCGACAGAAGGTAATTCTATGTTAAATCACGTCAGTAGATTCCCCTGGCTAATCTCGGTAGTTGATTATCCAGAAGACCTCGGCAGAAGGTAGTTCTCAATTGAATCTCGGCAATAGATTCCCCTGGTTAATATCGGCAATTGATTATCCAGAAGACCCCGATAGACGGTAATTATACATTGAATCTCGGAAGTAGATTCCCTGGTTAATCCCGGTAGTTGATTATCCAGAAGACCTCAGAAGAAGGTAATTTTACATGGAATCTTGGAAATAGATTCCCCTGGTTAATCTCGATAGTTAATTATCCAGAAGACCTCGATATAAGGTAATTATACGTTGAATATTGAAAGTATATTCCCCTGGTTAATCTCGACAGACGATTTTCCAGAAGACCTCAGAAAAGGTAGTTCTCAATCGAATCTCGGCAGTAGATTCTCTTGGTTGATCTCGGAAGATGATTATCCAGAAGACCTCGGCAGAAGGTAGTTCACAATCGAATCTCGGCAGTAGATTCCTTGGAAATCCCAGAAATAAATTTCCCACTAAGAGCCTCACATCAAGAATGACATACAAATAACCATATCAAAGTATCGAGGTCATTCATAACATTCAGTGTATGTACCTATAAGGAAAATTTGGGGTTTATTTCTTCATGATTATAGTCTTAGTTAAGGACAGACACAACCAGCATCATCAGTAAAACTTTAGTTTCAACCTTCAAACCTTACATTTTTATGTTAAACAATTACCTTGGTTGAGAATAGACACAACCGATAAAAGAATCTGATCTCATCTCTGATTTAGTTATCTAAGATTCGATCATCAAAAATAGCTTTTTCTGCAAAATAGCTCATTGCATCAGGCTCCATGCAACAATGTGTGAAAACTGCGATATATCTCATTGCATTAGTCTCTATCCAGTAATGTGTTTTCTCCTCTGTGATATAGCTCCTTATGTCAGTCTCATTGCAACAATGTATGAAATCTGTAAAATAACTCATTGCGTCAGTCTCCATGCAGTAATGTTGTTATCAAGCTTTATCAAATACCTATCCTCCAGGTTGCGATAGATGTGTGAATAAATCTGTGTAATCCATTGCATCGATCTCCATGCAACAATGTGTTATCAAACTTTGTTTTATTCATCCCCTAGGTTGCGATGAATAGACAAAATCAAATCAAATTAAAACATGCTATATTAGTCTCCAAGCATTAGTAAGTCAGCTTTTCAAACTTGTATCATTTACCTCCTAGGTTACGGTAAATATGCAAACGATCTCTTCTTAGATACTGACGAGTTATCTGCATTGTCATGTCTAAGTCAAATCAACTTTGGTTCAAACGCAGATTAGATGATACATCATCATCTATGCTTACTCTTCATACCCATGGGAACGTTGTATAGCGTATCCTTATAATCTTTCAGACAAATTTTGGGGTCTTCCAATATTTAATAAAATTTCGATCATGTGATACGGTGGCAGAACCGACTGTTTTGGAAAATGTTGGTTTTCATTTTGCGTTTGTGTTCGCAAAATGTCGCGGTAAGCAAGAGTCGCCACCGAATTTTATTTTATCCAACTGGAAAGGACAAAAGCACAGAAAAATTCCTTTTTCGAGATCTTGAGTACGGGGGGCAGATTATAGAAAGGGAAGGTATTAGCACCCTTTCTATCTGTGGTTTTCCACGGGCTCTTAGGTACTTGCTCATCTTTTAAAAATTGCTTGTGTGTGTTTGTTTTGAAAAGTTTTTGTTTTACTTCGTTTTAACCCTTGTTTCTGTCTTCAAGAGTCTTACGAAGTGTTTTTGAAACTTTGTTTTGAAAAATGTTTGGTGTGAAAAGTTTGATTATGAGCAAGTACCTACTAGCATCTACCTACTCGAAAAAGGATCGTTTCCATTCTCGTTTCCTTTAGAAAATGCTATCCTACTATTGAGAAATAGGAAGCACCGTCGTTGGAGTTGTAAGGGTCAATTCGAAAGGGACATACGATCATTAAAGCAATGTTAGGACGTCTTAGTAATAACCCTAATGTCTTAAGATCATATTCGAGGCAACATTTCTGAACGGGACTTTTGATCTTTGTTTAGACAGAAGGGCGACCACTAAAACACCATATACTTAATGATCGTTTACCGAAGGCAACTGAAGTGAGAGTATACCCTAGGAGTGCGCATGTGTGAGTGATTTGATTTCAGTTATTATCTTTGCACATTTAGGGTTTTCCAGCCATTTTTAATTGTCATACAATCCTATTAACACACATCTAACAGTTAATATTTTCGCGAATTAAAATGCGAGAAATAAAAACTACGCTATTACAAGGCTTCGGGGAGGGGGATTAATTACATAGCCAAAAACCAGTAAAAACGATAAATAAAAGAAAATCCTAATTAAACTATTACATACTGTGAGCAGTTACATTAATATCGCAAAAATAATAAATGCGCTCGATGAATCGAGAACAAGAGAAATTAGGGTTTTAACCCCGCCTAAACCTAATTGAAAGAAAAATCATTTTTTGAGGTTTTTGTGTTATTTTGAGAAAAAATAGAGTTTAATTGAATAAATAAAGAAACCTAATTACTGATTAATTTAAATTAAGAAAAATAATTAAGTTAACCTATTTTTGTATTTTTTATTTTGAGAAAAGAAATAAAAATTAAATCAAGTTAACCCTAATTTTCCTAATTTGATTTTAATTATTTACAAAGAGTTAGAATTACCCTAAAATTAAATTGAAACTAATATTAAATTAAATTTGGTAAAATAATTAAAAAAACTAATTCTAAATGTGTGAAAAATTAATTTTATGATTTTTTTTATGAAAAAAGAAATTAATTTGTGTTAGAAAATAATTAAATAAAAGAAATTAAATAAAAAGAAAAATTAGAAAAGAAAATAGAATGGGCCTAGTTTTGCTAGCAAAGGAGGGAGTGTGACTTGCAATTCTGGGCCCAAAAGCGCCTGGCCCTGTTGACTTTCCAGATCCCGTGTTGCTAGCTTGACTGGGCGTATGATGGACCTTCATTGGGAAGCTTTGGATTTGGCACTTGATGATCAGATTGGTTGGATATTTAGGGCGTATGGTGGATGCCATGATTATGCAAAGAAAATAAACATAAGGCAAATATGGGGACCTGGGGATCGAACCCAGGCCCTTTGGCATTTTACCCTACATGATGACCATCTGAGCTAGCTTGCTTATTTGTATGGTTAATGACAAAGAAATATAATATGGTAAAACAAAAAGCATAATCTTAAAACGCGCGCAAATTTGAATGGACCATCCATGGGGCGCCACGTTATCATCTTCCTCATCATCTCCGTCGTTTTAGACCCAGGACTTTTACCTACGTACAAAGGGGCGTAGGTACAGCCCTGTACCTTGCCAAAATCATGTACAAGCGTGACAAATGCAAAACGATGGTACCAATCAACTCGTGGCAACCTCACGAGCATCATGGTGCCCTGATCCATGGCCAATTGTACCTGTACATAAAAACCCCAAAAGCGAACCAAGAACCCTAACTATGGCATCTTGATGTATAGTCAGCAAAAACGAAATTAAATGTAACCAGTAGTTTTTAAATGACTCAAGGATTAAGAATATATCAATAAAACATGCTAACTATGCCAGAATCATGATATACGATTTCAAGAAAATATGAAAACTGTGGGGTACTTACAGTGTAATTCTGGATGTTAGGAGGCATGTTAATGATTGCAACACGTTCCTGGGTTGTCCAGCAAACGTTTGGGATGCTTGGAATGGCTTGAGGAAGCCCGAAACTGGGAAATCAGTTTGCAACTTTTCCTTGAAATTTTGATATTTGTTCTCTTCTTTTCACGCCTTCAATCCCTCTGTTTATGGTCTGCACACGTTCCTTATGTATCCAAGAATGAAATAGGGTTGCAATTTGGTTTCAAATCTTCTCCAATAATGATCATTGATTCATGATTTGATTCTTAGTGCAAATCTTTCTAAATTGAGAAAATCCAATCTTTTTGTGTCCAAATGAAGCTTGCATGATTTGATTCCATCTCCAGCTGTATAATAACCCTAAACATGTACAAAATCTCAAGCTTTGATTAGTTTTTGATATTTTCATGATTTTATTTTGATTTTATTTGATTTAATTGAAATAAAATAAAAATTAATGACAAAAATAAAATAATGACAAATGGGAAGGATCATGGGTCGTGGGTCATGTTACAAACTCAATGCAAGCATAAAAAGTTGGGCCCATTTGACAAAAATTGCAATTTGAGACACATTTGACTTTTGGCAAATTTGCAAAAAGGGTAAACTTTTCCAATGCATAACTCCCTCAATTTTGGCCCTAGAGAAGTATTCCTTGACTTTTTAGAAAGCTTAAGATGTCCTATAAGCAACCCTTTTGGTCTCATATCAATTGAGTCTTCCATGTTCATGTATGAAGCTTTGACAAAAAAGGTGTTTTTGTTGACTTTCCAAAATGACCTATAATGTCCAAATTCATATATTCTTGTGAGTGCATATTTTGAACTTGGGAGATGAATATGGATTGTAGGTAATTACATCCTCTTAAAAATGAGCTTTGGATGGGTCATTTTTTATAAAGTATGAGAAAGTTATGCTTGGTCAAAGTTGAGTTGACTTTTCCTACAAAACCCTAATTTAGCAACTTTTAGGCTTTGATGAATTGTGAGCAATCCTTGAGGAATCATGATCAACCCTTGATCAAATGATGAATAATACTTCAAAATGAGAATGTTGACCAAAAATATTGAAGTTTTACTGTATGTGAGACACAATTGACTTATGCCCTAGCACAGTCGATTTTCAGGCCTTTGAGCAATTGATTGAGCAAACTTCCTCTGCAAGGCTTGAAACTTGACATGGATGATCTTGAGAATATATTAGGACAATGGTGAGCATTTGGGATCCTTTGTACTCAAACACCTTGATGCAAACTGAAACCCTAATTTGAGGTGGACTGCCTTAGGAGAGAGTTTGTCTGGTCAACCCTTGGACTTCCTTGAGCAACTTGAGGACCTCACTTGAGATGTATTGAGAAATATGGGAGGGAAAATTTTGGGGTACAACAGATCAGAACATGTGAGACCTACGTATTCTCGCATTATTCAATCGAAAGCAATTAAATAGGGATAGATTTCATCCCCAAAATCCGTCCTACTAGCTCCTAATATTTTTATTTTTATTTTTAAAATTATTATTCAAATTCATGGGGGTTTAGTTCATGAAAGGGGTTTAACAGTTTCTTTTTCTGAATCAGAAAAAAAAGGCCCAAAGCCTATCGCTTTTTTAAATAGGATCTTTGTTTTGGTTTTAGCCCATTTTCAAACCTTGAAGGAGGTTCACACTATTTAAGAAACACTTGGGCCTTTATAAATCAGAAAGGCCCATGTAAAATTAAGCCCATTTTGTTGAATAAATAGAAGGGGTATTATTTAAAGGGGTGTAGTAATTAATTTTTACCGGCCCACTAAAAGTGCTGAGGCCTGCTCCCGTTTAGGCTGAAGGGTGTATAAAACAAATTATTTTGTTTAAAGCCCAATATTTAAACCAGGAAGGCCTATTTAGGTTCATATTTTTGTTAAAGCCCAATATTAAAAAAACAGTATGGCCCAATTCATCTTTTGGGTTTGTTTTGGAAAACATGTTTTGTTTTAATTATAACATTATTATTATTATTAGCATTACTATTATAGTTACTATTATTTATTATACTAATATTAATTATAATTAAAACATTATATTATAAACTTAATTAAAAAATATTTTTGTTTTATCAATTAAAAGAAAAGTGTTAATGAAGAAGTTTTTTCTTCCACGGTCCATTTCCAAATCCTTTCAAGGCCCAAGTCCAAGCCCAAAACAAAAAAGAATGTTGGCCTAATTTCTAAGAGAAAAACAATCATTGTTCCAATTATGAGAAATAATACATTTTTTATTACAAAAACGTGCATTGTACAAATCGTCAAGAGCTAGAAACGCATGTGTTGGGACTAACAAACACTGTTTGAATCAAATAATAAAAACATAAGCAAACATGTGCATTAACTTTCCAAAAACAACATAGTACCAAAACAGAAACTAGGTTAATGCACATAATCAAAACCTATTAAAATGTTCAGACAAGATTAATATTAATATAGAAACTAATCAAGGATATCACAGATTTACAGACAAAATCAAGTTCATAATCAATACAAAATTAAAATCATATACAACATTACAGACACATTAAAATATTTCCTAAATCTATACTAACCTAAAAACACTACAAAACCTAAGTACTAATACATAAAAGAGGACCAACAAAAAATTCGGAGAGGAAAGAGTTATATAGAGAAAAATTATTAGAAAGAGGAAAATTCGTAACATAACAAATACAGAGAAGCCTAGCCGTTGTAATCCTCGTTCACCACCACCTAGGGTTTCAACATATAAAACCCTAGATCCACTCGTCACGCCGCCGCCGACATCAAATCTCCTCCTTAATCATCATCATCGGATTCCACCTGCGAATCGAAAAGAGAGAGCTTAGAAAGGGAACCCAAACAAAGAAATTTAAGACGGCGGAAGGTAATCTCTAACTTAGCTTGATGTTTAATTGATTCTTTACACGCCTCCCAGTTTTACTAACACACTAAAAAATGTACCCCTTTGTCTTATTGAGCCTTAATTCTATATCTGAATTCAAGTCCCTAATATCCGCACCCCCCATTTTTACTAGCCTAGTATTATTTGCAACCCCCTTGCGTTTTATTTAATTTTCTTTATTATTTTTATATTTTATATTTTCTTTTTTATAATTATAATATTAGATTAATTAGTATTATTATTAAATCACATGAATATTATTTTTAAATTCAACCCAAATATTATTTATTTTCATTGCATAAAAATATTTTTAATCATGCATTTAAATAAAGATGTTTTCTACGATTAACACATAAAAATATTTAACCAACGATAAATTATTTTTCATAATTAAATTAATTCAACAATTAATTTTCAAAAAGGTTTACGAAGCACATTTTAATTAACTGTGTGCTTTGTCTAAATATCTCTGCTATTCACACACCTAGACAAAGTATACGGGAAATTAAAATATCTTCATAATCCATAAAAAACACAAACCAACTACGAACTACGAATTGAGACTCTGATTCCTCATAAGAGGATACGTAGGCATACGACTTAAAATCGTGGCGAGTTCACCAAAGAAAAATTAAAACCCTATTGCCTAAAATCGCGCTTCTAATCCTAGATCATTGTGAACAAGGTAGTTGAGGGGGTGTCTAACACCTTCCCTTCGCCTATAACCGAATCCAAAAAAAACCTAGAATCTCTAACTTTTAGGGTTATCCTTTATATTCCCTTCCTTAGGATAAAAGTTAAGGGTGATGACTCTCAAATTTAAAACCAGTTACAACAATCGGTTCCTGCAAGTAAGTAGCCAAATATTCAAAAACACAGATAACGGTAACCATTTACGCATATATGGTAACCATTACCCATTGCGGATGGACCCAAAAACTTAAATTTTCTTCTACGAAATCTCATCCTCTTCATCCAAAAACCACTTTTTTTGAAAGATCAAACACATCAATTATTTTAAATCATCAACACACATCATATACTATAAACCCAACACAATCAACACATCAATTTCATCATTTACAAGCAATTACACAACCAATTTCACAATAATTTATCCCAAAAACCTAACACTCAATATCCTTAGTTACCCACAATTAAACCACCTATTAGAGAGTCAGAACTCCGCCCTTACCTTTGGTTTTGATGATTCTAAGCTCTCTACCAAAGATTCCTCGACCTAGCTTGTATGATCTTCTCTTCATTCTTCTCTTCTCACTTCTACGATCTATTCCTCGTGTTATTTCCTTTGTTGTTCTAACTACACACTTTAGACCCCTAAATCTATATACCAACTTTGCACCTCCTCTTGTTACTAGGTTTATTTCAAATATTAGTTATAAATTATATAAATTACCATTTTTCTCTCATAATAATAATATTAATTATAACAATAATAATAATAATACTAATGTTGCTAATATTCTTTATTCACCCCCGCGTCTCTACATTATTAGCCATACACCCCTAACTTCTTCAATTATCACTACTTCTAACCTTCCAACAATTTCATCCAAAATGCATCATAAGATCATCAACACATACAAGCATATCATATCATCTATTTTATTCTAATAAAATAATTCCAATTAAAATCGGGGTGTTACAACTCTCCTCACTTAGAATATTTTTGTCCTCAAAAATTACCTGAGGCAATAACTCTGGATAAGCCTCCCGCATCTTGCTCTATAATTCACACATCGCATTCTCTTTAGAAGTTCCTCCCCAAACCACTTTTGCAAGCGATATCTCTTTGCCTTTCAGCTTCTTTACCTCTCGATTCTCAATCCTTACAGGTACAGTTTTAATAGTAAGATCATCCTGCACTTATATATCATCCATTGGAATTACATGCGATGGATCAGAAATATACTTTCAGAATTGTGACACATGGACTACATCATGCAAATTCGACAGATTGGGTGGCAAGGCCACTCTATACATAATCGTGCCAACCTTTTCTGAAATTTGATACAGACCAATAAATCGAGGAGTTAACTTCCTTGACTTCAAAGCACGTCCTATACCGGTCACCGACGATACTCTCAAGAATACATGATCTTCTTCTTGAAACTCGAGGTCTTTTCTTCTCTTATCATGGTAACTTTTCTGCCTACTCTACGAGGCTCTCATCTTCTCTTGGATCATCTTCACTTTCTCCTTAGTTTCTCATATGATTTTCGGTCCAAGTACTGCATTTTCACCGGATTCATGCCAACATAATGGCGTCCTACAACTCCAACCATATAACGCCTCAAAAGGTGCCATACCAATGCTATAATGGAAACTATTGTTGTAAGTGAACTCAATCAATGGAAGGCAACTATCCCATGTACCTCCTTGTTCAAGAACACTAGCTCTCAACAAATCTTCTAGCGACTGAATAGTCCTCTCCGTCTGACCATCTGTCTGTGGATGATATGCAGAACTCAATCTCAGCTTCGAACCCAACGCATCCTGCAAACTCTTCCAAAAATCAGAAGTAAATCTCGGATCTCTATCTCACACCACACTGGATGAAACACCGTACAACTTCACAATTATTCGAATATAAATCTCTGCCAACTTTGATATAGGAAAATTAATACCAATAGGAATAAAGTAAGTTGTTTTTGTTAATCTATCGACAATCGCCCAAATCGTATTGTTCCCTATTGGAGTACTTGGAAGCCCCATCACAAAGTCCATATATATATTATCCCATTTCCACTCCGGAACGTCTAAAGGCTCTAACAGCCCTGTAGGTTTCTGATGTTCAACTTTCGACTTCTGACAAGTCAAACATGCATACACGAACCGTGTCACATCTCTCTTCAACCCAGACCACCAAAATAACTTCTTTAAGTCGTGATACAACTTGGTAGCTCCCAGATGAATACTCAAAATGATTTTATGGTTCTCTTCCAGAATTATCCTTCTCATTCTAGCATTCTCAGAAATACAAATCATGTCTCAGAATCTTAACACACCTTGGGCATCTACCTTAAATTCACTACCTCCAGATTTGTTATTTTCGACCATCAAATCTACCAACTTCACGTCTAACTTTTGAGCTTCTTTAATATCATCTAAGAAGTGATTGTTAATTTTCAACATCCCTAACATCACACTTTGCGGTGTCACTTCACATACCAAACTCAGATCTCTGAATTGTTTGATCAACACTATTTCTCTAACCATAATAGCAGACATATGCAAAGCCTTTCAACTCAAAGCGTCAGCTACAACTTTAGCTTTACCTGGATGATAATTTAAGCCAAAGTCGTAGTCCTTCAATAATTCCAACCATCTCCTCTGCCTCATGTTCAATTCCTTCTAATCAAATAGATACTGTAAGCTCTTATGATCACTAAACACTTCAAACCTAGAACCATAGAGATAATGTCTCTAAATATTCATTACAAACACTTCTGCAGTTAATTCTAGATCATGAGTAGAATAGTTTCTTTCATGAATCCTTAATTGTCTCGACGCATAAGCGACCACTTTATCATTTTGTATAAGCACACCACCTAAACCTAATTTAGAAGCATCACAATATACAACAAATTGTTCTTCAGGATTAGGTAATATCAAAATCGGAGCCATTGCCAACATCTTCTTTAACTCAACAAAACTCTCTTCACATTGGATGTCCCACACAAATGCTTTGCCTTTACAAGCTAGCTGAGTCAATGGAAGTTCCAACTTAGAAAACCTTCAATAAATCTCCTATAATAGTCGGCCAATCCCAAAAATCTTCTAATCTCCGTAACTGATTTTGGAGCTTCCCATTGCAACACCGCATCTACTTTAGATGGATCTACTGCAATACCATCACCTGAAAAAACATGACCAAGAAAACTGACTTATGTCAACCAGAAGTCACACTTTGACAACTTTGCATATAACTTCTTCTCTTTCAACACTTGTAATACAATCCATAAATGTTCAACATGTTCCTCTTTGGATTTAGAATAAATCAAAATATCATCGATGAATACTACAACAAACCGATCCAGATAAGTGTTAAAGATGCGGTTCATATATTCCATAAACACTCTCGGCGCATTGATAACACTGAAAGGCATCACTGAATATTCGTAATGTCTATACTGAGTTCTGAAATCCGTCTTCTGAATGTCTTCATCCTTTACTCGAATCTGGTGATAACCCGATCTCAAATCAATCTTGATGAAAACCCATGCACCCATCAATTGATCCATTAAGTCGTATCTTCTTGGAAGTGGGTAGATATTTTTTATTGTCACTTTATTCATATGTCGGTAATCAACACATGGTCTCATACTCCCATCTTTCTTCTTCACAAGTAATACCGAAGCTTCCCAAGGAGATACACTTGGTCTCACAAACTTCCTTTCAAGTAACTCTTCTAATTGCTTCTTAAATTCTGACAATTCAGATGCTGACATCTTGTATGGTGCCATAGAAATAGGCTTGGTACCAGGTAGAAGATCAATCGAAAATTCCACTTCTCCTTCGAGCATAACGTCTAAAATATCATCAAGAAAAACTTCGGGAAAGTCATGCACAACTTGCCACTCACCAATTAGAGCCTGATTCTTAATGGATAAAGATGCCATCAAAGAGAACAACTGAGCTTCATCCTGTAATAACTCTTTCAAATGTCTAGCAGATAAGAAACCATCTCCCTCTTCCTCTTCAAGAGTAGAAAACTACATCGACTTGTTATAACAGTTAATATGAACATAGTTATATCCTCACCAGTTCATAGCCAAAATTATATCCAGACCACTCAACAGTAAACAAACTAGATCAACACAGAAGTCTTTGTCATAGATGGATAAAGGACACTTCAAGCATACTAGAGAAGTAGTCACCGACCCCTTAGTTGGAGTTTCGAAAATCATCTCCACATTCATAGAAGACAAGGCAAGACCCAACTTTTTAGCATAATCAGCAGCAATAAAACAATGAGTAACACAAGTATCAATAATTGTAATTAAAGGAACACCATTAATGAGACATATACCTCTAATCAAGTGGTCACCACCAGATGTATGAGTCCCAGCTAAAGCAAACACCCTTCCACCGGTCTGAGCTCGCTTAGGTTTCTGACATTGAGTGCTAATATGTGCTTCCTCACCACAGTTGAAACATATTTCCGCTTTGTGTTGACACTCCGCCACCTCATATCCAGTCTTACCACAGCAAAAACACCTCTTCACCTCACTGGTACATGCATTACTTTGATGACCAGGTCTTCCACATTAGTGACATGCGATACCAGTAGGGGCACCTCCCCCAATAATCCTCTTCCCATCAGCCATCCTCTGCTTACCCCTGTCTGCCAGAACATTGTAAGGCTTCCCACAATACTGTTGTTGCATACCTCTCTTCTTAGTGACAATCTTGTAGTGAGCCTCACTATCTTCTTCATAATTCTTGTAGTTGTTCACTAATTCTGGAAATTTACGGATCTGTTGATACCAAATTTCCTTCTTGATTTCTAAATGCACCCCATTTTCAAACTTCGCGCACTTTGAGAATTCAGCAGTCTCTTCACTGTAATGAGGATACTAGTTTGCCAACTCCATAAATTTTGCAGTATAATCAGTTACCGATAAATTCCCTTATTTCAGTTCCAGATATTCAATCTCCTTCTTCCCATTGACATCCTATGGGTAACACTTCACCAGGAATTCTCTATGAAACACAACCCAAGTAATACCCTCTCCCGTGCCTTCTAGTCTTTGGCGGGTAGCAAGCCACCAGTCATCAGCCTCTCGTTCCAGCATATCCATACCAAAGCGCACTTTCTGTGCATCAGAACAGTCTATAGCTCAAAAGACCCTCTCAATATCTTTGAACCACTCTTGTGCTCTTTCAGGATCATGCTTTCCCTTGAACATAGGTAGATGGTTCCTCTGGAAAGTTTCTAAAGCACGAGCCCCATTGTTCCTACTAGCATTAGGATGATTCTACATTGCCTGAGCTAATTCCTACAACACATTAGCAAGCACACCATTGCCTCTTCCAGCTATTTCTCTGCTTCACATCACAACATCACACAAACGTTAGAAATAAAAATATCAATAATATTCCACCATCACACTACACTAACGACTCAACAACCTGGCCTAACGGACCGACCTGCTCTGATACCAATTGTAACACCCTATTTCCCCAACAGTAAATATTAATAAAAAATCAGAGTAAAATAAAACTCCAAAATAGGATGTCACATCATTCAACATATTCAAATTTGCCCAGTTAAGATAAGACAAATACGTAACACACATTTCGGATGAACCGACAACATTTCAACATAATCTTCAAACTTCAACTTTATTAATGGAGCAGAAAGAATTTCATAATTATTCTAAAATCTTCAACCATTATAAAATCAACAATTTAATCAATTAAAAGAGAGTCTACAACACTCCCAAAATCTTCAAAAAGAAATAAATTAAATAAAACAATCGAGTGTCCATCCCGTCGGTGTTACATATCAGAGCAATGACACCCAATCAGTAAGAGAAAACAACCTCTTTTAGACTTCGCGAGTTCGCACTACTCCTGGCTATCTGCATGTTACCCACATGGAGGCAACATTCAAATAGTAAGGGTGAGATATCATAACAATATAATAGGTTATATAATCATAAGTAAACAACAGATATATCATGTCTAGTTTTATAATTATTAGTCATACCATTTCAACAAGTTTGCAATTCAATAATTCCATAAATTAACAATTCAATAAATGCAGTGCAACTGACTCCGATGCAAGATGCATGTGGTACCATCAGGGTATAAGCCCTCAAAAAATTGCCATATAGGCCAGGGAATAAGCCCTCAATAATTTTCATAAAGGCTAGGGCATGAGCCCTCAATGATTGCCAATATAGGCCAGGGCATGAGCCCTCAATGATTTCCAATACAGGCCATGGCATAAGCCCTCAATGATGCATGAATGCGACATGCTACAATCATAATTATGAAATTCCAAGCATACCATCAACATTAAGCCAATTTTCAAGCCAACATCACCTTCTTATTACTGTAACATCGCCTGTAAATTATTTGTACATCATGGGTACGACAAACATAACTTATCACGACACTTTTCGTGTCACGACTCATCCAACATACACATTCATCATAACCATTCCGATAAATTATTAGAACACTGTTATAAAAGTTAATTTCATATTATAGAAAATATTTTTAGATTTTCAATGGTTCAAACGGTGTGTCAAATGGACACACGAGGCGAAAGTTATGATTTTTCAAAGTTTCCAAAAATTATGTCAGCTTCACTAGTAACCGGTTACCCAGTTACGGTAATCGGTTACTACAAGACAGTAACCCTACTTTTATTCAAAATTCCTTGTGGTAACCGGTTACCCAGTTACGGTAACCGATTACTACAAGTCAGTAACCAAATTTTCAAAAACACAAACAGCGGTAACCGGTTACCCATATATGGTAACCAATTACCCATCTGGACAGACTCAAAATCTTGAATTATTTGCTACGAAATCCCATCCTCTTCATCCAAAAACCAATTTTTATGAAAGATCAAACACATCAATTATTTTAAATCATTAACACACATCATATACCATAAACCCAACACAATCAACATATCAATTTCATCATTTGCAAGCAATTACACAACCAATTTCCCAATAATTTACCCCAAAAACCTAACATTCAATATCCTTATTTACCCACAATTATACCACCTATTAGAGAGTCAGAATCCTACCCTTACCTTAGTTTTTGATGATTCTAAGCTCTCTACTGAAGATTCCTCATCCTAGCTTGTATGCTCTTCTCTTCGTTCTTCTCTTCTCACTTCTACGATTTATTCCTCATGTTATTTCCTCTGTTATTATAACTACATACTTTAGACCCCTCAATCTATATACCAACTTTGCCATCCTCTTATTACTAGGTGTGATACGGTGGGAGAACTGACTTGAGGTTTACGTTTGTGTTTGCAAATGTTTCGGTTTAGCAAGAGTCGCCACCGACTTTTTATTTTATCCAAAGGAAAGGTCAAAAAGCACAGGAAAGACCTTTGAGATGTTTTCTTGGGTTCGGGGGGTAGATTATGAAAAGGGAAGGTGCAAGCACCCTTTTCATCCATGGTTATCCATGGGCTCTTAGTTACTTATTTATATCACTTGTTTTTTCTTTTCAATTGTTTGAAATGGTGCTTTGTGTGTTTGGTTTTGAAAATGTTTTGAAAAGAGGCCTTGTCTAGGCAACCTTTGTAATGATTCTTGTTTGAATATATACAAAGGTGTTTGTCTTTTGAAAAGATATTTCAATGTTTGAAAGTTTGTTTTGAATTTGTGTTGTGATGTGTTTTTGAAAATAGCAAGGATGTTTTTTGCAAATGATCAAGTAACTAGGAGTTGTCTACCCTAACTCAAAGATCTTTCCTACACATTGTTAACCTTTTGACATTGTTGCTTTACCATTGTATTTGGTAAACAAACTTGTGTTTGGATGTTAAACGGGACAGGCGCGGGTCATCGTATTGACCATGATACCAATTGTGTCAAGTATCTTAGAAATTTTTTGAGGGACTAGATCATTTTGTATAGGAAACCAAGATAGCATCATTGAGGGACTATGATCTTTTGTTTTGTTTTTGTTTTTCCAAGATACTCAACATGTATACCATGGCCGTTTTAAAGGCAACAAGTGGATGAAAACCCTAGAGGTGTATGTGTGCATTGTGTTGTCAATTTACATGCTTTTATGTCTTGTATTAGGTCTAGCTATTTGTTTTGATTTTTGGATATTGCATACAAACCCTAATCTCTATCATGGCATATTTGAAAGCAATAAATGCGAAAAATAAATCTACGACTATTACAACATTGATATGGGGAGGGGGATACAATTTTGAATGGGGGTATTTGCAAGAAAATAAAGCCCTAAGATTAACTATTACATCCAAATTGAATTCTTTGTTCAAATGATAAATAAGAAAATATTTAAATGGACAATTAAATAAATATGCAATATATTATAAATATGCAAAAAATGTTTTTTGTATTGTTTTTATATATGTAAAAATAAACTATTTAATGCATTAAAAATAAGAAAAAGAATTATTTTTATTAAGGATAAAAAACCCTAAATTTTTAGTTTAAGAATATGTATATATTATAATATTTATTTATGTTCAATAAAATAAAAATATATTCAAATGTCAAAAAATAAAAATATGTTAGAAAAAATATTATTTAAGTATATAAATAATAAAAATAAAAGTATAATATTTTTTTGTAATATTTACAAGTTTATTTAGAAAAATAAAAGTATATTATTTAAGAAACTATTTTTTATGTTAGAAAAAATAATTAAAAAAATACAAAATAAAATATGAAAATTTATGAAAATATTTTTGGCAATTTTTTATGCTTAGAGAAATAAAATAAAATCAGAAATGTAAATAAAAATAGAAAAAATATAAATAAAAATAATGAAATGGGCCAGGGGGTGCAATCAGCAAGCTGGGGGCGCCAAAAGTGAGAAGTAGCCAGGCCCAGCCCAGCTACTTCATCTTCAACTTCAGATTCAAACAAAAACGCACGTTTCTTGTACAAACTCGTATCTCCTGCATTTGTGCTTAAAAACAAAAACTAGCAACATGAAAGTTATAGAGCATGATCATACGATTCTAACCATATAAAAAACTTAATCTAACTCTCAAAGACCAGAGAGAATTTCTCTGGCCCTAATTTCTAACCTAACTTTTTTAGAATGTTCATCAATCAAATTCTCTCAACACAATTAACTTAAATGAAATATATGCATATGTACAGCTTAAGGGCTATGAGTACTACATTTTTTATTCACAAGCCTAAGCCTAATGATTCCTAAATAGAGAGACAGGAAGTTGGAAAATACCTGCTTCAGTTGAACACGAGTATGGCAAAGTGGAGGTTTTCAGTGAGGCCTGAGATGTTTGTGAGCTTGCCTGAACTTCCTCTGACCTTCCCCAATGCTTTGTTTTCTTTGAGCTTGCTTAAATAAGTCTCTAGAAGTCAACCTGCACAAGCTAAAATCAGAAATGGTGAAGCTTGCAAATGGAGTTATATTCAATGGCCAATGGTTTGGATAGCTTAGGTGGGTTATATGGAAGGTATTGGAACTGGTTTGGGACAAAACGCACGAATGGTTTGTGAGATAGAAGTGAAACTGCAGAGAGTGCCCTGTTTTGCAAGAAGATGGTGTTTTTGTGTTTTGGAAGGTTTGAGGGTTGGATAACTCGTGCTTCTGGCTCAAGGCAATGTGCAAAACTTGTTTGGAATGGTTGCCAAGCTTGGTTATATCAGATACTCAAGTTTTCACTTTTGCAAGCTTTCTTGTTTTGAAGCAAAAGTTGAGAAGTGACAAAGGCCAGGCCTATACAGGCTAGCTCTAATCCTGCATACATTTGGTGAGCTTGGCCCCAAGTTTGTGGATTTTGTTTGTTGTCCAAGATTGGGTTCAAGGCTCAAGGGATGCAATTTGACATAAAGCAAGTTTTGACAAAAATGGCAATGTTGCCTTTTTGCTATTTTTGGATTAATCCCTTGTGTAAACCCTATTGATCAGAAAAAAGCTTCAATCCATTGAGTTTGAATTTAATTCTTGAGTGTCGAAGGGTTTAGATACCTGTAAGCAAGTATAAACAATGCTGGATGGAAATTGCAACTTGTAGTAACATGAAAAATGCCATGGATCAAAGTGACTTTTTGCCAAATTCAAACCTTCGATTCTCCCTAACCACAAATGATTTTGGAGAGTTCTTGGCCATTTTGGAAATCTTGTAGCATGATCTACAATCCATATTTGAAATGCATTTTGAGATTCCAAGTGGAACTATGTGAAAAATTTCCATGAAGATAGGTCAAAATCCTGCCTAAACTAGGGCAAAATTTCACTAAGTTAAAAGTTTCATGGACCCTTGTTCCAAAATTCATAACTTGAGATCCAAGATTATTTTGGGAAACTTTGTGAATCAAAGTTGTAGATTTTGTGAAGGACTACAACTTTCATGTTGGAAGTTTTGTTTGAACCTAATTGCATCATGGTGAAAAAGTTGGGCAAAGTTGGGAAAAAATAAGAAAATTTCATAACTTAGAAAAATTCTAAGTTATGAAATTTTTCAATCTTAAACCCTAATTTGAAAAATTAGGTTTCTTGATGAAAAAGTTTCATGTTTTGACACATCTTGATGAAAAATGACCCTTGGCATTTGATTTTGACCAAAAAGTCAAAGTTTGACTTTTCAGTGTACAGTTGATTTTTGATCAGTTGACTGGAAAATTCATTTGTCAATCCAATGCAATTGAGATCTTTTGAACCTTGTGAATAGGTCAAGATGATTCCATTGAGTCATTGAATCCATGCTTGAACCCAATTTTCCATTGGCTAGGTTAAAAGTCAGAAATTGCCTTTCTGCAGTCAAAACCCTAAAAATGACCACTTTACCCTTTTGATGATCTGATCAAATTTCTTGAGGAGTTGTGGTCCAAACTTGATCAAATGGTTCATATGAGTCTATAATGTTGATGTGGATCAAAAATTATGAGGTTTGACTGTAAATTGGCCACAGTTGACTTTTTCCCCAATACAGTTGATTTCTAGATCAACTGTCCAATTGACTGGACAAAAATTTGATTCAAGGCTTGAAACTTGGTATGAGCAATCTTATAAGTCCAACATGAAGTATGAAAGTCACATGGGGCATTATAAGTCCAAAATTCCTTGTGAAATTCAAACCCTAATTTAGGTCATCAGTGCAAGGAGATGTCTTGAGCAGAGCAAAACCCTAATTTGGTCTTGAGCTCAAAGAGTCTTGTGGGGAGAAATCTTGATAAAATGAGAGGGAAAATTTTGGGGTACAACACTAGGTTTATTTCAAATATTAATTTTTAATTTTATAAATTACCATTTATCTCTCATGATAATAATAGTAATTATAACAACAATAATAATAATAGTAATGTTGCTAATATTATTCATTTACCCCCACATCTCTACATTATTAGCCATACACCCCTAACTTCTTCAATTATCACTATTTCTAACCTTCCAACAATTTCATCCAAAATGCATCATAAGATCATCAACACATATGTTGCAACTGGATTTTTAATCAGAGCCGCCACTATTAGTTTTTATCCTAGGGAAGGGAATCTAACATAAAACCCTAATTCGCAGATAGATATTCTAAGTTTCATACTTCTTTAGACGAAATGAATGTGTTAGGCACCTTTCATCTACCTTGTTCACAAGGATACTAGGTTTTAGGTTTGAGTTGGAGAAACAGGATTTAAATTTTATTAGGGGAAAGGGTTTAATTTTTTTATAGGAGAACTCGCTAGGATTTTTGATCGTATGCCAACGTATCCTCTTATGAGGAATCAGAGTCCCAATTCATAGTTCGTATGGGGATATGTTTTTTAAGGGTTGCAAAAGTATTTTGAATCGCCTCGCATTTTGACCGGTAGTAGAAATTTCAGAATTTTGGACTAAATGCGCGATTAGTCAAAATAGATTTCGAACCCTTTAACAAAAAATGGTTTGTTTAAATTAGTTTATTGCGAAAAATAGGTTTGAGGCTTGTTCAATATTTTTTTATAATATTAATTGCAAAATTTCTTAATTAATTCATGATATAAAAATATTTTAATGCAATAATATAGAAAATAATACATGAGTTTTTTATATAAAATAATTATTTAAATGATAATATAAAGAATATATGATAATAATATTTTATAAAAATTAAATATTAAAATAATAATTATTATCATAAAAGAAGAAAAGAATAAAGTAAAAAAGAAAATATAATAAATGAAAAAATAGAAAATATAAGAATTAAAAAAGGAAATATTTAATTAGTTTCAGGGGGGTGCAGTTTTAGTTATAGAAGTAAAAGATGGGGGTGTTAAAAGAGTCAGACCTGAATTAAGATATTGAATTCAGGCCAAGCAAGCTTGGGGGTGCAAATTGTTTGGGGGTTTAGTAAGACTAGCAGAAGGGGGGTGTGGAACCAAACGGGCTTGGCCCAAACCTAAATTTTGAAGGGGTGGGGGGGGGGGGGGGGTCTTGTGGATTGTGTGCCTGAGGGAGTATGAGTGTTATGGTGAGACTTGGCCTATCGGTCGTCTGATGATGATCACACAGATATAATTGAGGGTGTATTTTTATTACTATGGGAGTGTAGGTATTGTATCGTTACAGCTCATAAAAACTAATATTTACATTTTATTCCTTTTTCATTATCTCGTTTTACAGTACCCACCGTATCTCTTCTCTTACACCCTTCACCTTCTTCTTCTCTAAACCCTAGAACCCATCCACCACCGCGGCAGCATAAACCCAATCCTTCTCCGCTGTAACCCTATCCCTTAAAGCCCAAATACAAGAACAGTAAACAAAGAGCTAATATTTTTATCCCTTTGTGATTTTGTGTTCTATCATGTGATATCCTCTCCTGGTCTAATTTCGTCTTCTGATTTATAGGTTTTCGGCGATAGTTTGAAGATGGTGACGGCGGCTTATCAACGGCGATTAGGGTTTCAGATATTGAAACCCTAATCTCTATCCTCTCTATTCCTCAGCAAATTGAGCTTTAGGTATTTTGTTTCCCCTGTGTTCTTCTTCAACTTCTTCTTCTGTTCTTCAAGCCTCGTGATTCTGTCCCCTCGATTTCAAGTTCTTCTTTTGTTTATTTTTTCCGTCTTTGTATCCAAGCCCCCTTCTGTACTTTTTATTTTTTCTATTTATAGGATTAGTTTTAGGGTTTTGTAAATTTTTAGAATTAGATTAGAGAAGAATTAGGGATAGAAATTAGGGATGTAATTGATTGAGATTATATTCTGATTGATTTAATGTAAATTTCAGATTTGTATAATCGATTTTTATGGATTTATTTTAGTGAAAGATTTGATTTGATTTGACTATAATTTCTACAGTGCTTGTTTATGCCACAAGATGTGCGTTAATTTAGGTTAGATCTGTACAGTACACGTTATTTGGAATTGGGCCAGCACATGCGGTCTATGTTTCTATGGGCCTGCGCTTTCTATTAGCCTAGCACATTTTCTTTAGCAGCAAAAACTTCTTTTTTAATTTAATTGGTCCTAAATGTCTTTTAAAACAAACAAATTTTAGAACCCAAATTTACCAGTAAAACGTTTTAGTTTTCTTAAAAAATAGATATTGTTTATTTATTTACTTAAAAATAATAAACAGTTTTATTTAATATAAAAAATTAAACTTGTTATCAATTATATTTTTCTTCATAATATGTATTTATAATAAGACCAAAGAGTCTTGCTAATAAACCCCTTTTCAAAATCCTTTATTACATAATAAAAATGATTTAAAACTCTTACTAAAAATCAAAATAATAATTTTGCTCACAAATGCCAAATGGGCTAACTTAGCGACTGTTTAATTTCCCCTTTCTCTTCTTAATAAAAATTGTTCAATAATTAAGAACTTAATAGTTACTCGAATAATTGATTTAGAATTACATGGGCCATTGGCCAACATGCCTCGCAAACGGATTTATGAGTCTTTCCGATTTAGAAAGCCCCACTCTCCTGGATTAAAATACACCCCCTAGTCTTGGATAAAGATGGACCATCAGATATTGCTGTACCATCTTCAATTAAATATCTCTTCTATTTTAATCATAATCGTCGAGGTAGGACAAATTTTGGGTACGACAGCTTCCCCTATTCAATTATCTTCCACAGGAATAGTGTGACAATACACGAATCTTGCGCATTTTGATTGGGAGTTTAGTGAATACTCGGGATACCCCAAAATTTGTCCGACAAACATAAGGTTATGTTGATATAGCATACCCCTACGGGTTTTGAGGAAGTAGGAAAAGCTGATGATATATCGCTTACCAGGGTTTTATGATGAGGAGGATGGTCTTGAGCTCGAGAGAGCGATCTTGTATGTCTTTGTTTGCTTTTTCTTATTCATCTATTTGGAGGGATGAATAAATCAATTGATGATGCATGTCTTCTTGAAGACTGAGCCCATGGGTTATGCTTGCGAGTCGCTGCATGACGTCTTAGGCGATAATCTAGGTTTTGGTTTTCGAGCATTGCTGCATGAAGTTTGAGGCAATGGTCTATGTTGCAGAATAAAGAAACACATTGTTGCATGAAGTTTTAGGCAACGAGTTAGGTTTTCAAATCGCTGCGTGAAGTCTGAGGCAATAAGCTAAATTTAGTTTTCGAACATCATTGCATTAAGTCTGAGGCGATGGGCTAGATTTTGTTTTTGAGCATCGCTGCGTGAAGTCTGAGGCGATGGTCTGTATCGCAGAATAAGGGAACACACTAGTGCACGATGTCTTAGGTAGTGGGTTGAATGAGGATATTACATTGAGGCTCAGAGGCAATGTACCGAGTTTTGTTTTTTTCGAACATTGTTGCATGTCAACTTGTTCGATGTCTGGGTTGCGGAATAAAGAAGCACATTGCTGCCCGAGGTCTTAGGAAATGATCTATATTACATCCCGAGGAGAGTACATTGAGGCTTATGCAGTGGGCTGGATGAGGAAAGTACATTGAGGCTTAGAGGCAATGTACCGAGTTTTGAGAATACATTGAGGCTTAGAGGAAATGTATCGATTTTGGAGAGTACATTGAGGCTTAGGGGCAACGTACCGAGCTAGGAGAATACATTAAGGCTTAGAGGCAATGTATCGATTTTTGTGAATACATCGAGGCTTAGAGGCAATGTATCGAGTTTGGAGAGTACATTGAGGCTTAGAGGCAATGTACCGAGTTTTGTGAATACACTGAGGCTTAGAGGCAGTGTACTGAGATAGGAGAATACATTGAGGCTTAGGGGAAATATGTCGAGTTAGGAGAATACATTGAGGCTTAGAGGCAATGTATCAAGTTAGGAAAATACACTGAGGCTTTGAGGCAGTGTACCGAGATAGGAGAATACATTGAGGCTTAGGGTAAATGTATTAAGTTAGGAGAATACATTGAGGCTTAGAAGAAATGTATCGAGTTAGGAGAATACACTAAGGCTTAGAGGAAGTGTACCGAGATAGGAGAATACATTGAGGCTTAGGGGAAATGTATCGAGTTAGGAGAATACATTGAGGCTTAGAGTCAATGTATCGAGTTAGGAGAATATACTAAGGCTTAGAGGCAATGTATCGAGTTAGGAGAATACATTGAGGTTTAGAGGCAATGTATCGAGTTAGGATAATACACAGAGGCTCAGAGGAAATGTACCGAGATAGGAGAATACACTGAGGCTCAGAGGCAGTGTATCGAGATAGGATAATACATTGAGGCTTAGAGGCAATGTATCGAACTTCGTATATTACTGCATGGAGACTTAGGTAATGGACAAATTTATTAGGAACTCATTAATGAATGGAGACTTAGGTGATGGGTTGAATGCGTCACGACATGGAGACTTAGGTGACGGACTGAATCGCAGAAGAAGTGTTTTTTTGACTGACCCTTAGATGATTGAATCCAGGGTGAGATGGTTTGTTTGGTGTGTGGTATAGGCGCATGATGTATGACATTGAGATGGAACCCTAGGTGTGTGCATGTATGTATATGCAAAATGCATGATTTTTGACATTGATATGGAATCCTGCATATGTGAACATGTATAGTGTAAGTACGCTTTGGATATGCGAAATGTATGTATGAAATGTGTATAAAATGCGTGTATGCCTTGAAATGTTATGGAGACTATTTTTGGCATTCTCTCCTTTAAACCATTGGTTTTGAATTACCAATTCACTGACGTTGTATGTTGCATTGTCGTAATATTGTTGAATTTGAACGCAATGAACAATGTTAGCAAAATTTTGAACATTGGTTTTTTGTATTGTAAGCGCCGGGGTAGACGTATGTATTAGACATAGACTTTTAAAGTTGTGAGCATAGACATAGGCGTGGACAGATGAATAGACTTTGTGTTGCAGGTGCAAGCCTAGGCGCAGACATGTGTATAGAATTTTGTATTGTGAGTGTAAGCATAGGCGTAGCCATGGGTATGGACGCGTTCCTAGATTTTCTTTTGATGTTTTTCTAACCAAAATGCTTTTTCGATGTTTTATCAAATGCTTTTATTTGGTAATCCCCGAAATGATTTCAAGACAATATTCACCTGCAATAATCGTAGTACTTTGTAAATAAGTCAGAGAAAAGAAAAATGAATTTGAAAGATGCAAAGAAAGCAGATGTTTTATTGATATGCATCTGAATAGGCGAGAATACAAGATACAATTCCTAGAAAGAGTTAATTGCAGAAAGTTTTAAAACTGTAAACGGCAATGAAAAATGATAATTGTTGCTGCTATTTCCTAATATCCTTTTAATATCCCTTATCTCCTTCGCTTCTGAGTTGTGTGATTTAGATCTATCTCTCCCTTCGTGGTTCATAGTCGTAGTTCTTAGATCGCAGTCTTTTTGTTCTTTATTTATTTTTGTATGATCCCTAATTTTTTCCTGGATTGCCCTTTCGGGTTTTCAATCCACCTGGATAGTTTTTTGTTATATGCCCCTAGTTTTTTCCTAGATCTCCCTTTAGGGTTTTCGATCAATCGGGATGCTCCTTTTTGCCTGTCTCCCTTTTAGGGTTCGAGCTTAGTGAGCTTTTTATACATAGTATTTTTTGACTGCATCTGAGTTTGTCGGATGCGGTAGTTCTTCCCCATCCATTGTTGTGAGGATAAGACCACCTCCGGAGAATGTTGTTTTGACTATGTATGGACCTTCATAGTTGGGTGTCCATTTACCACGTGAATCGAGGCGAGGTAGCAGAATATTCTTGAGCACTACATCCCCTTATTTGAATATTCGAGGACAAACTTTCTTGTCGAAGGCTCTCTTCATCCGCTTCTGATGTAGCTGACTATGGCACATAACTATCAATTGTTTTTCTTCAATAAGGTTGAGTTGATCAAGCCGTGTCTGCACCTATTCTGCTTCTTCCATCTTTGTTTCCATTAGAACCCGAAGTGATGGTATCTCGATTTCAACTGGAAGTACTGCCTCCATGCCATATACCAGCGAGAAAGGAGTCATGCCTGCTGGTGCGTACCGAAGTGCGATAGCCATGTAGATCGAAGAGAAGCATTTCGTGCCAATATTTGTATGTCTTCACCATCTTCTGGATGATTTTCTTGATATTTTTATTGGCTACTTCAACGGCCCCGTTCATCTTTGGTCTGTATGGTGAGGAATTATGATGCTCGACTTTGAAGTCGTCGCACAGTTCCTTCATCATTTTGTTGTTTAAATTGGACCCGTTATTTGTAATCATCTGGCTTAGGACACCGTATCTGCATATGATATTCTGCTTGATGAAGCGTGTAACCACTTGACTTGTCACGTTTGTGTAGGACGTCGCTTCTACCCATTTGGTAAAGTAGTCGATGGCTACCAGTATAAAATGGTGTCCGTTGGATGCTTTCGGCTCGATCATGCCAATCATATCAATTCCCCACATTGAGAATGGCCAAGGGGAGCTCATGACGTTCAGAGGAGTTGGTGGCACATTCGTCTTATTGGCGTAGATATGAGATTTATGACACGTCTTCGTGTAGTAATAACAATCGGCTTCCATTGTTAACCAATAATACCCTGTTCGTAGAATCTTGCTAGCCATGGCATGCCCATTTGTATGAGTCCCGAAAGTACCCTCGTGGATTTCTCTCATAAGCGTATCTGCTTCTTACTTCTCCACACACCTAAATAGTACCATGTCGTAGTTTCTTTTGTATAGCACCCCATTACTCAGAAAGAATTTTTAAGCTAACCTTCGCAGAGTTCGCTTGTCAATGATAGAGGAATTTTCTGGATATTCCTGCTTTTCCAGGTACTTCTTGATGTCGTAGAACCGGGGCTTATTTTCTGGTCCTTCTTCAATAGCAAGACAATGTGCGGGTTCTTCGAAATGTCTAATTGTGATGTGTGGTTCATGATTCGGCCAGGTTACCTTGAACATAGCTGATAGAGTTTCTAGAGC
Source organism: Vicia faba (assembly GCA_948472305.1). Taxonomy (NCBI): domain Eukaryota; kingdom Viridiplantae; phylum Streptophyta; class Magnoliopsida; order Fabales; family Fabaceae; genus Vicia; species Vicia faba. The sequence continues at coordinate 1,408,549,919 of OX451737.1, read as the reverse complement.
GTCTGCCATTTGATTTTCTTCTCGTGGGATATGGCTGAAAGTGATCTCAGTGAACTCCGCGGCCAACCTCAAAACATTATCCCGATATGGAATCAGTTTTGGGTGTTTTGCATCCCATTCGCCGTTAACCTAATATTTGACTAATACAGAGTCCCCAAATACTTTGAGGTGTTATATTCTTAGATCAATGACAGCTTCCAGTCCTAGTATGCAAGCTTCATACTCGGTGATGTTGTTGGTGCAGTCGAAACACAATCTTGTGGTATGGCTTGTGATAGTTCTTTGGAGAAGTCAAAACAGCCTCTATGCCATGCCCCAGTGAATTTGAAGCCCCGCCGAACGTGAGTGTCCAACATGCCCCTGGCTCGGGTCCTTCATCGGGTCCTGGTATTTCATAGTCGGCTATAACCATGACGTCTTCGTCTGGAAAGTCGAACTTCATAGGTTGATATTCTGGAAGAGGTTGGTGAGCTAGATGATCGGCTAGTATACTACCCTTGATGGCCTTCTGAGTGACATATTGGATGTCGTATTCTGATAGTAGCATCTTCCATCGGGAGACTCTCCCGGTAAGAGCTGGTTTTTCAAACATGTACTTTAGAGGATCCATTCTTGCTATTAACCACGTAGTATGGGTTAACATATATTTACTCAACCTCTTGGTATCCCAAGTCAATGCACAACAACTTTTCTCGAGGAGTGAGTACCTGGTTTGCAGTCAGTGAATTTCTTGCTGAGGTAATAAATCGCATGCTCTTTTCTGGCTGTTTCATCCTGCTGTCCCAAAACACAACTCGTTGATCCTTCGAGCACTGTCAGATACATTGTGAGTGGTCTTCCGAGAACTGGAGACATTAAGATTAGTAGCTCTTACAAATACTATTTTAGCGTCTCGGAGGCTGTTTGGCAATCATCATTCCATGCTACCATCTGATATTTTTGTAATAACTTAAATATTGGCTCACATGTAGCTGTTAGATGCAATATGAACCTTGAGATGTAATTCAATCGCCCTAAGAAACCACACATTTCTTTTTCCGTACTTGGTGCTGGCATCCCTTGTATAGCTTTTATTTTGTCGGGGTCTACTTCGATACCCCGCTGGCTTACAATGAAACCCAACAATTTGCCTAATATGACGCCAAATGTACACTTGTTCAGATTTAACCTCAGTCTGAACTTGCGCAGCCATTCAAATAGCTTTTGTAAAAGTATGATGTGTTCCTCCTCCGTATGGGATTTGGTGATCATGTCATCTACGTACACTTCAACCTCTTTATGGATCATATCATGTAATAATGTGCCCATTTCCCTCTAATAGGTTGCCCTTGCATTCTTGAGACCGAATGTCATTACTTTATAGCAGAAATTTACCCAAGGTGTCATAAAGGTAGTCTTTTCCATGTCTTCAGGTGCAATTTTGATTTGATTATAGCTTGAGAAACTGTTCATGAATGAGAATACTGAGGCTTGAGCCGTGTTATCCACCAGAACATCAATGTGAGGTAACAGGAAGTCGTCCTTAGGGATTTCTTTCTTGGGTACTGGAACAATGTTAGTTATCCAGGGTGGATAATCTACCACTACTAAGAACCCTGCATTAAACTGTTTAAGAACCTCTTCTCTGATTTTTCTGGACATATCTGGACGAGTTCTCCTGAGTTTTTGCCTAACTGGAGAACACCCTTCTTTGATAGGTAGTCTGTGCACCACAATGTCGGTATCTAACCCTGGCATGTCTCTGTAGGACCAAGCGAATATGTCCACGTACTCGTGCAGTAGTTTGATCAGCCTTTCTTTGACGCTCTTCTCTAACATTTCCCCTAGCTTGATTTCTTTCGGATCTTCCTTTGTGCCCAGATTAATGATCTCAATAGCCTCTTGGTATGGTTGTATGTTGTCAGCCTTTCGTTCTATTTACCTCGCCATTTCCTTAGAGAGTTCGAGATCTTCTTTGTCTTCCTCTTCGGCTTGGTTGATAGGAGTATCAAAATTGTATAGGGTCGCTGCAGTAACATTATCAGTGGTTTTGGACATGGATCTACACATTTATCATGTTTTGGTGCATATATGAGATTCTGAAAATGCACATGCAGAGAAAGTATTGCCATTTTTTTAAAATTTAAAGAATAAATGCAAGAGAAAGACAAGGATCTTAATTGGAAACAAAATATAACTTTTATTGATTATAAATATTGTCTGAAACAAAACAGGAAACCTTTACAAGCAACCCCTATGCCTCGGGCTTGACATAGGTTCCTTTTTTAAAACAAGAAAAATTACTTAGGAAAGAGAAAGATCTAGGGAATCTCCACGGCAATCCATCTTTTGAGTTCCTCTCCAGGGGCGCATTCTCAGATGAAGTCGGTTTCCTTTCTAGTGTTGACCTTGTTGGATATCATCGCCACATGTTCGCCATGTTTTGTTCCTTTGTTGATAAAAGTCTCTTGGATCAGAGGGAAATGTGCTTTGACTTTTAGAGTAGTTCTCGATGATTCATAGCCCAAACCAAGGCGATTCTTCTTCTCAGGAATTTATGGGAGCTTTCCCCGGCCTTTTGAGACATCACATCTCATTGTTGCTTGCAGATCTGTCCATGATGTCACCTTAGGCTTATTACCCTTCTCGATTGGTAAAGTCACCATTGAACCAAATTCCAAGGCTTGGAACGGGGTATCTATACAGTCTTCGTCGGCACTGATATATCTATATGGTTCAATGTGTCTTACGAAGATGTCTTCCTCGTCGTTCATTATGATTAATTTCCCTTCCACTAGGATCTTAAATTTTTGATGCAGGGTCGAGGTTACTGCCCTTGTGCATGGATCCCAGGTCTCCCTAGTAAGCAAGTGTATGTCGGTTCTATATCCATGACCTGGAAAGTGATATTGAATATGTGCGGCCTAATTTTAACTGGAATATCCACCTCTCCTAACATCGAGTTTCGAGAACCGTCAAATGCTTTCACTATTGTATAACTTGGTCTCATTACAACGTCATCTATTGTTAACTTTATCAGACTTGACTTTGGCAACACATTGAGGGCAGAGCCGGAATCAGTGAGAACCCTGGATAAATGGGTAGTACCTATTTGCATAGTAATATGGTGTGCCTTGTTATGATCTCGGCCCTGTGGCAGCAATTCATTGTTGCTAAAACCTAGGTATGATCCAGATGTTAGATTTGCTACGACATTGTCAAATTGATTTACAGAAATCTCCTCCGCAGCGTGAGCTGAACTTAGTACCTTCATCAAAGACTCTCAATGTTCTTCAGATTTTATGAGTAGTGAGAGTATAGAGATTTTCTCTGGAGTTTGGTGAATTTGATCCACCACTCTGTAGTCACTTCTTTTGATTATATTCAGAAACTCTTCTGCCTCCCGATCAGTAAATTTTTTGCTTTGAGGTTCTGTTTCTTGACTTGTATAAACCGATGCTTTTCCCTTGTCCTTTGTTAAAGTCTCATCTTTCTTCTTTAATGGTTCAGCTACAAAAATTCGACCAATTTGGGTCATACCCCTTGTCCCTGCTATATTTGAAATTGCAGGTCCCTGACTTGGTGAGGGCTCATTTTCTTGCTTCACTCCATTAATGTACACGGCTGAGTCATAACTCCGTGGTACTGACTTGTCATTTTCATAAGGGATAGGTAACGATCCCTTAATTACCATTGTGGCCTTTGGAATTGTTGATATTATGAGAGCCTTCATGGGTGTTATTCCTGTGGTCTCTGTTGATTCTTCCCACGGGATCACTAGAGTTTTCTTGTTAAGATTTGGGCCATGGAAGGGGATTACCAGTGGCTTCTTTCCTTCAATTCCAGCTACATATTATTCTTCAGGGTATGGTCCAAATTGGACTATCCCCTGGTCCACTAGATTTTGTGGAGTTTTTTCAAAGGCTTCATTATGTTCTAACAAGAATCCACATTCGAACGGATATTCCTTCAACATGTTGATTGGGGTTTTTGCTTGTCTGATTACCCCAGAGTCAGTGACTACTTCAATTGCATTTATATATTGGCTCACCATGCGGAGGCATAGTGTTTGATTTAATGTTAGGTTTCTCAAAAGTGATATCCTGATATTCCAATAAATTCTGCACCTTGTGTTTGAATGCCCATCATTTCTCTATGGTGTTCCACTGAGAGTTGGCATGGTATTTGCATCAGGCACCAGCATTGTATCTTCGTGAGAGTGGCCCGATTGGAGGAGCTAGAGGCTTGATTTCCACCAATGATGCATTAACTAAGTGTTGTAATAACTGGCTAGGTGGGATGGGAAGTGGATCAAAATTTCTTGGTGGCCTTCTAAATCTGTCTTGCTGCTGCCCTTGTAGGATCATTAGTGGTTGTGGTGCCCTCAGTTGTGAGGCTACAACATTGATTTCTCCTTCTTTTCTCTTTGAGAAGTTTGAAGCACACTTTTTTGAATTATAGGGAGTATTTGATGGTCCCCCTGATATGTTCCCATTTTTTATTCCAGTCTCGATTCTTTCTCTGATAGTCACTAGATCTGATAATCCCGATGAGATACTTCCTACCATTTTCTCATAATACCACACCTACAAAGTTCCCATGAACATGTCTACTAATTCCTTTTCTAACAGTGGGGGTTGCACGCGGGATGCCATTTCCCTCCATCTCTGAGCATACTCTTTGAAGGATTCTTCTTTCTTCTGGGACAGATTCCGGAGTTGCATGCAGGTAGGCGTCATATCCAGGTTATATTTATAATTCTTTAAGAAAGCATTAGCAAGATCTTCCCAGGTTCGAATATGTATTCGCTCCAATTGCATGTGTCAGTCTAAAGATGCCCCACTTAAGCTATCTTGAAAACAATTAATCATCAACTTCTGATTGTGGGCATGGGCATGCATCTTCCTGCAATATATGCAAATGATTTCTTGGACAAGCGAGCCCCTTGTATTTTCCAAAGTCAGGTACTTTTAACTTTGTTGGAATCACCAAATCAGGAACTAGACCCATTTCGAGCACGTCTACTTCAAAAGCATCAAAACCCTCCACAACTTTCAATCTTTCCTCCAGAGCTTTGTATTGATTCATTACCAGTGGATTATCAACAGTATGAGTACCTGTCGTCTTTAATGGTGCTTGGTTGACATCCTCTGGGTCGTGGTCTCTGTATTGCAGGTCTAAGTAGTTGTCTGCATTATTGGTTGGAATCTGTAAGGTATGTGATGCCCCTGTTTTTGGTGGCGGTGGGACAAACCCTTAAGTTTCAACTTCTTGTTGGAACATGACGGACTTTTGGAGTCCTGCTTCTGGCTCTTCCCTTAGTTGGTGACCACTTGATGCGCCAATCGTTTGGGATACTTCTTCGAAAGCTACCATGGGAATCTGGTCTTGCATGTCAATGATGTTCTTCAAAGCTAGGAGAACTTGACTCATATCTCCTTTCATTGAAATTTCACCCCCCTTTACTTGGTCGAGATCCTCTTCGAATGCAGCCTGAGTTTCCTCGATTTGCTCCATTCCTTTTTTTGGTAGGCCCTGGTTTGATATGGAGGCCAAAGAGGTGGAGATCTTCTTCTACCAATGGTTTACTGGAGAGTTTTTTTTATAAAATAAAAAAAATGAGTTTCGATATGATATGCATGTGTTTATGAATGCTTGTATGCAGATGGCTGTGTATGAACATAAAATGGTTTCTTGTTTTAAATGTCTTATTCATTTGGGTATGCATTTATTTTTTGCTTATTTTTTATTCGGTGACCATCTTTTAAAAAAATAGATACACCAATGAGATAGGGAAACAAAATTCCTTTACTGAAGGTAACATAATTCAGATATTGAAAAATATTACAACCTTAAACCAAAACTTATTTGCATAAACATAAATAAAGGGAAGTAAATCTTCTAGGCGCGCTTGCAGATGTGTGCTCTGAAACCATCAACCATTGTTCGGCAAAGCTGGAGAAAGTCTTCAACGTCCTTTGGAAGAGGGACCATTACACTTTATGCATCTCTCAAACTTCGAGGGATATCCTCAATGAGATTGTTGGCTAAGAAGGCAAGCTTTTCATGTCTGTCCTTATAATACCGGTACTCTTGATAAAGATGTGGGATTATCTTAGGGTTATCTCTCCCTGCTTGGGAGATCTTGGTATACTGCTCTTCCCAATACATCTTTTCACCCCTCATTTCTGTATAAAGTCTCCTCTGAATAAGGAAATCCTTTTGGAGGCCCTGTAGCTCTAGACACACATGCTCATATTCTTGAGTTCTCTGAGTCAAGAGTATTTCTGCCTCTACCCTTTCAAGGCATGCTTTGGCCTATGATTCTTGGCTGTCTTGAAGTTCAGTGGTGAGGTACTTTACTTTTCTTCTTAATCTAAGGAATCTTGCGCCAAACTTTGGATATGGGCTCTTAGATTTTCTTCTAGCATCTTTTTGTCATGTGTTGCCTTTTCATACCACCTAGTTAACCTTCTAATTTCAGTAGCAACCTCCTCTAACTTTTGGTTGTGGGAATCTAGGTTGAATGTCGTACTCAATAGCCCTTCAGTTGTACGCTTCAGTTTGATACTTTCTTTCTCCAATGCCTTTTGATCTCTCTCAATTTGTTGGTCCTTTGACTCAAGTATGAGCTGCATCTGATTCTTCTCTTTGGTCAGATTGAGAAGGTTGAGTTCTACCTTTTCTTTTTCCCTTTGAGCTTGCTTTAGGGAGCTCTTCAGATTGTCAACTTCTTCCAAGGATATATGCATAATATCTGGGACCTCTGACTTATATTATGGATCTATATCAAATGGCAGCTTGATAATTTATGCATGATCTGGGACCCATCTGGTGTAGGGTTCTCTCGCTATGGAATTCTTTCTTTCGGCTTTCCTTTTGTTAACCTTGTTCCAAGCCCAGATAACCTTGTTAGGAAACCCTTGGTATTCTATACCCATGTCATGTATGATCAATGGTTGAAGTTATTCGTCCGATGGTCTGTCTTCCAAAGGATACCCTAACTATCGTAGGGCCAAAGTAGGGTTGTAATTAATACAGCCTCGAGATCCAATCAATGGGACATTAGGAAAGTCCCCACAGCTAATAGTGATGTCCCCAATATCCAGCTTCCTAAAATACCATAATACCGAGTTTGCAGTGAGAGACCTTAATTTATATGGCCACTCGCGTCTGGTCAAGTTTGGAATCATATAGTCTTCTTTGTAAAGATGAGCCATGAACCAAGTATATAGAAGTGGGATGCAAAATTTTAGCGTGCCTTTTCTCTTTTCATATATCGTACGCAAGGTGTAATAAATGTCAGCAAGCAAAGCGGGAGTTGGATCCATATTAAATACTTTCGCACCCTAAAATATACTAATGGCCGCAGGGTCAATATAGTCCACAGTCCGAGGAAATAAAATTACACCAAATACCAGTAGCCATAAATAATCGACACAGGATTCCCATTCTTTATAATTAGCAAATTCAAGTGTCTTAGCTTCCAAGTATATCATTTTGATTCCTTGTATCGGACCTTCTCTACGGTAATTTTGCATTAACTCAGGGTAAGGGATCCCTAAGCCTTTTTCCAAAACTTTGACTTCAACAGTTTGTCTGATACCTACATAGGCCTCCTCTTTGGAGAAATTCAGAATTCTGTCAAATTCTTCCAGAGTCGGTGCTAGTTGGAAGTCTTGGAAGGTAAAACATCTCAGTGGAGGGTCGTAAATCTGAATGAGGGCAGAAACAACATCTATTTGAACCTCTACTCTGGTTAAGTCAAGGGTATCCCCATAGAGGCGAGCGTACACCTTCAGAGCTCTCTCAAATAATTTCTCCTTTATAGTTTTAATTTCAGAAATGTCAGGCCGGAAGGCATTGCCGCAGACAAGTTATTTCCCTTTGGTATCTATTTTTTAAAGACAGTCACCGAGATCTTGATTTTATTATTATTTTTTAGCACCCTGTGAATAAGACAGATAAAAGAAACAAATGGTGAATATGTGACGTATATGAATGCATGAATGTATGGCTTAGCGGAGGGGTTTTTGTGATAGGTACCCTTAAAAGGTAAACTTCTTAATTTTGACCTACGGTTGATCTACCCTCCCAGAAGGTGGCTTCCTTAAGGGTGTCATGAATAAAACCAGAGGGAAAGGGCACAAGGGTCTCCCTTAAGTGGAGCCTCTTTACGGACTGAAACTTTTGTCTCGAAGTCGTGAAAGATCTCGTCATGAGATTTTAGGTTAAGGTCGTTACAAAGAGTCATTCCAAAGTCCTACTCGTCAAGAGGATATCTCTCTATAAGTATTCCTTTTTAGGAAGTTCACCGACTCTAGGCGAAGTCATCACATAAACTCGCAGGGAGAATATACCCCCTAAGCTAATAGACGAACCTTCTTTCTAAGGGTTATTGAAAATATTTTGAGAAATAAAAAATCCTGCCACGCATTATATATGGTGATAAATAATAGACAACAATTAAATAAATGCAATGAATAAATGAAAGCAATAAAATAAATAAAGAAATAGAAAAATAAATAAATAAAAAAACCCAAAGTAAAAACCCTAAAACCTAAAATTGAAGTCCCCAACAGAGTCGCCAACTGTTGCAACTGGATTTTTAATCAGAGCCACCACTATTAGTTTTTATCATAGGGAAGGGAATCTAACAGAAAACCCTAATTCACAGACAGAGATTCTAGGTTTCGGAATTCTTTAAACGAAAGGAAGGTGTTAGGAACCTTTCATCTACCTTGTTCACAAGGATACTAGGTTTTAGGTTTGAGTTGGGGAAACAGGATTTAAATTTTATTAGGGGAAATGGTTTAATTTTTTTATAGGAGAACTCACTACGATTTTTTACCGTATGCCTACGTATCCTCTTATGAGGAATCAGAGTCCCAATTCGTAGTTCGTATGGGATTGTGTTTTTTAGGGGTTGCAAAAGTATTTTGAATCGCCTCGCATTTTCACCGGGAGTAGAAATTGCGAAATTTTGGATTAAATGCGCGATTAGTCAAAATAGATTTGGAACCCTTTAGCAAAAAATGGTTTGTTTAATTAAGTTTATTGAGAAAAATAGGTTTGAGGTTTGTTGAATATTTTTTTATAATATTAATTGCAGAATTTGTTAATTAATCAATGATATAAAAATATTTTAATGCAATAATATAGAAAATAATACATGAGTTTTTTTATATAAAATAATTATTTAAATGATAATATAAATAATATATAATAATAATAATAATTTATAAAAATTAAATATTAAAATAATAATAATTATCCTAAAAGAAGAAAAGAATAAAGTAAAAAAGAAAATATAATAATTGAAAAAATAGAAAATATAAGAATTAAAAAAGGAAATATTTAATTAGTTTCAGGGGGGGTGCAGTTTTAGTTCTAGAAGTAAAAGATGGGGGTGTTAAAAGAGTCAGGGCTTGAATTCAGATATTTAATTCAGGCCTAGCAAGCCTGGGGGTGCAAATTATTTGGGGGTTTAGTTAGACTAGCAGAAGGGGGGGGGGACCAAACAGGAATGGCCCAAACAAAACTTTTGAAGGGGGGTCTTGTTGATTGTGTGCGTGAGGGAGTATGAGTGTTATGGTGAGACTTGGCCTATCGGCTGTCTGATGATGATCGCACGGGTATAATTGAGGGTGTATTTTTATTACTATGGGCGTGTAGGTATTGTATCGTTACAGATCATAAAAACTAATATTTACATTTTATTCCCTTTTCATTATCTCATTTTACAGTACCCACCGTCTCTCTTCTCTTACACACTTCACCTTATTCTTCTCTAAACCCTAGAACCCATCCACTACCGCGGTGACATAAACCTAATCCTTCTTCGCCGTAACCCTATCCTTCAAAACCCAAACACAAGAACAGTAAATAAATAGCTAATATTTTTTACCCCTTTACGATTCTGTGTTATGTTATATGATATGCTCTTCGGTTCTAATTTCGTCTTCTTTGCAGGTTTCCGGCGATAGCTTCGAAGATGGTGATGATGGCTTATCAACGGCGATTAGGGTTTCAGATATTGAAACCCTAATCGTTATCCTCTCTGTTCTTCAGCAAATTGAGCTTTAGGTATTTTGTTTCCCTTGTGTTCTTCTTCAACTTCTTCTTCTGTTCTTCAAGCCTCGTGATTCCGTCCCCTCGATTTCAAGTTCTTCTTTTGTTTATTTTTTGCGTCTCTGTATTCAAGCCCCCCTTCTGTAATTTTTATTTTTTTATATTTATAGGCTTAGTTTTAGGGTTTTGTAAATTGTTAGAATTAGATTAGAGAAGAATTAGGGATAGAAATTAGAAATGTGATTGATTGAGATTATATTGTAATAGATTTACTGTAAATTTCATATTTGTATAATCGATTTTTATGGATTTGTTATAGTGAAATATTTGATTTTGTTTGATTATAATTTCTATAGTGCTTGTTTATGCCACAAGATGTGTGTTAATTTAGGTTAGATCTGTGCAGTACACGTTATTTGGAATTGGGTCAGCACATGCGGTCTATGTTTCTATGGGCATGCGCTTTCTATTAGCCCAACACATTTTCTTTTGCAGCAAAAACTTCTTTTTTTAATTTAATTGGGCCTAAATGTCTTTTAAAACAAACAAATTTTAGAACCCAAATTTACCAGTAAAACGTTTTAGTTATCTTAAAAAATATATATTGTTTATTTATTTACTTAAAAACAATAAACCGTTTTCTTTAATATAAAAAATGAAACTTGTCAGCAATTATATTTTTCTTCATAATATGTATTTATAATAAGACCAAAGAGTCTTGCTAATAACCCCTTTTTTTCAAAATCCTTTATTACATAATAAAAATGATTTAAAACTCTTACTAAAAATCAATATAATAATTTTGCTCACAAATGCCAAATGGGCTAACTTAGCGACTATTTAATTTCCCCTTTCTCTTCTTAATAACAACTGTTCAATAATTAAGAACTTAATAGTTACTCGAATAATTGATTTCGAATTTCATGGGCCATTGGCCAACATGCCTCGCGAATGAATTTATGAGTCTTTCTGATTTAGAAAGCCCCACTCTTCTGGATTATAATACACCCTTAGTCTTGGATAAAGATGGGCCATCAGATATTATTGTACCATCTTCAATTAAATATCTCTTCTATTTTAGTCATAGTCGTCGAGGTAGGACAAATTTAGGGTACGATAATATACAAGCACATCATATCTTCTATTCTATTCTAATAAAAATAATTCCAATTAAAATCTGGGTGTTACATTATTCGCTAGTACACTACCCTTGATGGCCTTTTGAGTAACATATTGTATGTCGTACTCCGATAGTAACATTTGCCATCAGGAAATCCTTCCTTTAAAAGCCGGTTTTTCAAATACATACTTTAAAGGATCCATTCTTTCTATTAACCACGTGGTGTGTGTTAACATGTACTTCCTCAATCTTTTAGTATCCCAAGCCAATGCACAACAAGTCTTCTCGAGAGGTGGGTACATGGTTTCGCAATCAGTGAATTTCTTACAAAGATAGTAGATCGCGAGCTCTTTTCTACCTGTTTCGTCCTATTGGCCCAATACACATCCCATTGATCCTTCAAGTACTGTTAGATACATGATAAATGGTCTTCCATGAACTGGTGGCATTAAAATTGGTGGCTCTTGTAAATATTGTTTTATTGTCTCGAAAGCTATTTGGTAATCATCATTTCATACCATTGTCTGATCTTTTCCCAGTAATTTGAATATGGGCTCGCACGTAGAAGTTAGGTGTGACATGAACCTTGAAATATAATTCAATCGTCCTAAGAAACCACAAACCTCTTTCTCTATCTTTGGAGTTGGCATTTCTTGTACGGCTTTTACTTCGTCGGGGTCCACCTCAATACCATGCTGACTTACGATAAAACCCAGTAAATTGTCTGATCTGACACCAAATGTACACTTGTTTGGATTTAACCTTAGTTTGAACCTTTTTAGATGATCGAATAACTTCTGTAAATGTATGATGTGATCCTCCTCTATAAATGGAGTAGTGTGACCATTTCCCGCTGATAAGTTTCCCCTGCATTTTTTAGACCGAACGACATTACTTCGTAGTAGAAAGTTCCCTAAGGCGTCATGAAGGTAGTCTTTTCCATATCTTCAGGTGCCATTTTGATTTGATTATAGCCCGAGAAACCATCCAGGAATGAGAATATAGAAGCTTTAGTTGTATTGTCCGCCAAAACATCTATGTGAGGTAGCAAGAAATCGTCTTTAGGATTTACTTTGTTTAGATCTAGATAATCTACACACATGCGTACTTTACCATCATTTTTGGGTATTGGCACGATGTTAGCTATCCAAGGTGGATAATCTACCACTGCTAAGATCCCTGCATCAAATTGTTTAAGGACCTCTTCTCGAATTTTGTTGGACATGTTTGGATGAGTTCTCCTGAGCTTCTGCCTGACTGGAGAGCAACCTTCCTTGAGAGCTAGTCTGTGCACCACAATATCTGTATCCAACCCTGGCATATCTTTGTAAGACCAGGAGAATATATCCACGTACTCATGTAATAACTTGACCAGCCTTTCTTTGACGCTTTTCTCTAATACTTCCCCGCACTTGATCTCTTTTGGATCTTCCTTTGTGTCGAGGTTAATGGTCTCAATAGATTCCTGGTATGGTGGTATGCTATCATCTTTTTGTTCTATCCATCTCGCCAATTCTTCAGAAAGTTTAAGATCCCCATCATCTTCCTCTTCAACTTGGTTGATAGGTGGATCAAAATCATATCGGATAGCAGCAGTAACATTGTCGATGATTTTGGGCATAAATCTGTACATTTATCATGTTTTGGTGCAATTTTTTTAGTATGTGAATTTGGAAATTGCATATGAAGGAAAGTATTGCCATTTTAAATATGAAGTATAAATGCAAAAGAAAAACAAGGATCTTAATTGAATACAAAATATAATTTTTATTAATCGTGAATATTGTCTGAAACAAACGGGGGACCCTTACAAGAAACCCTTATGCCTCGGGCTTGACATAGGTTCTTTTAAAAACAAGGAAAATTACTTTGGAAAGAAAATCTCAGGAATCTCCACAGTTGTCCAGTTCTTGGGTTCTTTGCTTGGGGCGCATTCATGGATGTAGTCAGATGCTATTCTAAGTTTTTTCTTGTTGGATATCATTGCCACCTGTCTAACATGCTCTACCCCTTTGTTGATGAAGGTTTACTGGATTAGAGGAAATCATGCTTTGCCTTTTAGAGTAGCCTTTGATGATTCGTAACCCAAACCAAAGCGATTCTTCGTCTCAGATATTTCTGGGAGCTTTCCCAAACCCTTTGAGTTACCACTCTCCATTTCTATTTATAAATACATCCACGTAGTTACAATGGGTTTCTTGATCTTTTCCACTGGTAAGGTCACCATTGAGGCAACCTCCAAGACTTGAAATGGCGTGGCTATGCAATCTTAATCAACACTGATATACCTGTAGGACTCAATGTGACTTACAAAGATGTCCTCTTCTCCATTGATTATGACCAATCTTCCCTTAATAAAGAACTTCAGTTTCTGATGTAGAGTTGAAGTGACTTTCCCTGCTGCATGAATCCAAGGTCGTCTAAGTAAACATGTATATGTTGGTTCTATACCCATGACTTGAAAAGTGATATAGAACATACGCAGGCCGATCTTGACAGGAAGGTCTACTTCTCTGAATACCGTACTCTAAGAATCATCGAAAGCTTTAACTATCGTGGAACTTGGTCTTATCACAACACCATCTAGTGTTAGCCTCATCAGACTAGATTTTGGTAACACATTGAGGGCAAAACTAGTATCGGTAAGCACCCTGGACAGGCTTGTAGTACCTATCTGAATTGATATGTGTAACACTTTTTTTGTGAGCTCGGCCTTGTGGAAGTAACTCACTGTCGTTGAAACCCAGATATGACCCAGACGTCAGATTTTCTACAACATTATCAAATTGGTTCACAGTAATCTCTTCTGCGACATGAGAAGAACTTAAAACTTTCATCAGTGAATCTCAATGTGCCTCTGAATTATTGGGCAACGTTAGTATGGAAATTTTGGTCGGGGTTTTGTGAAGCTTATCCACCACCCTATAATGACTTCTCTTAATTATCTTCAAAAATTTGTTTGCCTCTTGATCAGTAAATTTTTTGCTTGGAGGATCTCGATTTACCTCCACTATTGCTTTGCCTTTCTCTTTTGCTAACGTGTCATTTTTACTCTTCACCACATCATCACTCTTCTTCGGTGGTTCAGATCCGAACACTTAACAACTGCGGGTCATGCCCCCTGTCCCTTCTATATTTGAGATTGCAGGTCTTTGACTTGAAGATGTCTCACATTCTTGTTTTAAGCCATTGACATGTACAGTCGAATCATAACTCCATGGTACTGCTTTTTCAGTTTTGTAAGGGGTAGGAGATGCCCCCTAATTACCATTGTAGTCTTTGGAGCTACTGGTATCCTTAGATTTTGTTTTGTTGTCATTGTGGGAGTTTCTGTTGAATTTACCCACGAGATCACAAGAGTCTTCTTATTATGGTTTGGCCCTTGGCAAGGAATTACCAATGGCTTCTCTGTACCTCCTTCGATTGCTGCTACATATTCACCTTCAGGGTATGGTCTGAATTGGACTATCCCTTGGTCCACGAAGTGTTGTAATATCCTTTTGAAAGCATCATTATGCTCCAAAAGGAACCACATTCTAACAGATATTTTTTCAACAGATTTATCGGAGCCTTTACTTGTCTGGCTGCCCCATAGTTAGTGAATACTTCAATCGCATTTATTGTTGGTCCACCATGCGAAGGCATAAGGTTTGATTTGATGTTTGGTTTATCAAAAGTGATGTCATTGGAGTCCAACAGATCCTGAATTTTGTGTTTGAAAGCCCAACATTTATCTATAGTATGCCTCAGAGAATTGGCATGGTATTCACATTTAGCATTGCATTGTATTTTGGTGGAGGTGACCCAACTGGATGAGCTAAAGGTTTTAGCTCTACCAACGATGCCTTGACCAAGTGTTGTAATGGTTTACTGGGTGGCATAGGGAGTGGATCCAACTTTCTTGGCGGCCTTTTGAACTTGTTTTGTTGCTGTCCTCGCATAATTATTAACGATTGTTGTGCCTTTGGTTGTGATGTCACAACATTAATTTCTCCCTCCTTCCTTTTTGTGAAGTTTGGAACCGGTCTTTTTGCATTGTAAGGAGCATTTGATGATCCCCTTTGTATCTTTCAATTTTTCACTCCAGTTTCAATCCTTTCTCCAATAGTTACAAGGTAAGAGAATCCGGAAGAGATGCTTTCTACCATCTTTTCATAGTATACCCCTTGCAAGGTTCCCATGAACATGTCGACTAGTTCTTTCTCTAGAATTGGTGGTTGTACACAGGATTCCATCTCTCTCCACCTTTGGGAATATTCCTCGCAAGACTCCCCTTTCTTCTGAGACAGGTTTTGGAGTTGCATGTGGGTAGGCTCCATGTCCAAATTGTATTTATACTGTTTTAGCAAAGTATTACCAAGATCTGCCCAGGTCTGGATATGCACTCTTTATAACTTCATGTACCAATCCAGAGATACCCGACTCAAACTGTCTTTAAAGCAATGAATCATTAGCTTCTAGTCTTGAGCATAAGCATGCATCTTCCTACAATACATGCGCAGATGGTTCCTTGGACATGTGGGCCCTTTGTATCTTCCAAAGTCATGTACTTTGAATTTTGGCGGGATTACTACATCCGGAACAAGACCCATATTGAGAGCATTGACATCGAAAGCATCATATCTCTCCACAGCTTTTAATATTTCCTCTAAAGCTTTATACTGATTCAGCACTAGTGGATTCTCAGTAGCATGAGTATTGTTCATTCTTTGAGGTTCCTGATTGACATCCTCTAGATCGTGGTCTCCGTATTGTAAGTCCAAGTAATTATCTGCATTATTAATCAGAATCTACAGAGTATGAGATGCCTCTGCCTTTGGTGGAGGTGGGACAAACCCTTCAGTTTCTTGTCTTATCTCTCGCTGAGCCATGACAGACTTTTGTGGCCCCGTCTCTGGTCCTCTACTCAGCTGGTGACTGGTCGATACATCAATGGTCTGGGTTATTTCTTCAAAGGATACCCTAGGAATTTGTTTTTGCTTATCAATGATGTTCTTTAAGGCTATAAGAACCAGACTCATATCCCCTCTCATTGATTTGACGTTGCTTTTGACTTGTTCTAAATCCACTTTGAAAGCTGCTTGATTTTCTTCAATTTGTTTCGTTGCTATTATTTGGTGAGCTCTTGTTTGATACGGTGGTCAGGGAGGTGGTAGTTTTCTTCTACCAATGGTTCAACTGGAGAAGATTTTGAAAAATGAGTTTTTGTGTTGTGAATTTATAAGATGCAAATGTTTATAAATAAATGAATATGTATGAACAATGCTAAGAATTTTGTTTTGAATGTATTATTCACTTATATATATATATATATATATATATATATATATATATATATATATATATATATATATATATATATATATATATATATATATATATATATATATATATATATATATATATATATATATATATATATATATATATATATATATATATATATATATATATATATATATATATATTATATGTTATTTTTAGGTTTTTCTTTTTTCATTGGTGAGTATCTAGAAAACGAATACGCAAACAGAATACGGAACACAATGCCTTTATTCAAGGTAATAATTATCTTTAAAATAGAACATAATTCATATATTGAAAGATATTACAACATTAAAACAATAAACTTGCTAAAAGAAAATAATTAAAGGGAAACAGTCTTCTAAGCACGCTTGCGGATGTCTACTCTGAAACGGACGACCATTGTTCTCCAAAGCTTGAGGAAGTCATTGACGTCTTTTGGGAGATAGACCATCACACTTTCTATGTCTCTCAAACTTCTAAGGATGTCTTCAATGAGATTGTTGGCTAAGAAGGAGAGTCCCTCATGCTTGTCCTTGTAGTATCGGTACTCTCGGTAGAGGTTGGGAATTATCTTGTTGTTATCCCTTCCTGCTTGGGCGATCTTCGCATACTGATCCTCCAAATACTTCTACTCAGCCCTCATCTCCATATAAAGTTTCCATTGTACTAGGAAATCTTTTCAGAAGCCTTCTAGCTCAAGGCATCCTGCTCGTACTCTTCAATTTTCTAGGAAAGAAGTATATATACCCTCATCTTTTCAAGGTGTTCCCTTATCTCTGATTCTTGGCTATCCTGAAGTCTGGTGGTAAGATACTTCATTTTCTCTTCTTGATCTAGAGAAGCTTGTGCCAAAATCTGGATTCAGGCCCTTAGATCTTCTTCCAGTACCTTCTTGTCTTGCACGACCTTTTCATACCACCTGGTTAACCTTCCAATTTCACTAGTAGCGTCTTCCAACCTTTGGTTGTGGGAATCCAAATTAATGGTAGCACTCAACAAACCTTCAGTAAAACGTTTCCTTTTAGACTCTCCTTTTCAAATTCCTTGTGATCTCTTTGAATCTGTTGGTCTTTTGATTCAAGTATATGTTGCATTTGTCTTTTTTCTTTGGTTAAGTTAAGGAGGTTGAGCAATAGTTCTTCTTTTTCCCTCTGATCTTGGTTCAAGGATTTCTTCAGATCATCTATTTCATCCAAAGACATAGGTGGAGCTACTGGGATCTATGGCTTGTATTCAGGTTTATGTAAAAAGGCAGCTTAATCATTTGTACCCTGTCCAAAACACATCGAGTGTAGGGTTATTTTGCCACAACGTTCTTATTTTCAGCTTTTCTTTTGTTAACCCTGTTCTAGGCCCGGATAATTTTTTTGAGAAATTCTCGGTCGTTTCTGCCCATGTCATGAACGATCAATTGTTGAAGTTGTTCGTCTAAGGGTTTATCTTCCAAGGGATACCCTAGTTTTCATAGGGCCGAGGTAGGGTTGTAATTAATGCAACCTTGTGACCCGACCAATGGAACATTAGGAAAGTCCTCGCAACTATAAACAATATCACCAATGTCCAACTTCCTCGCATACCATAATACATAATTAGTAGTAAGAGACCTTAATTTCTGAGGCCACCCATACCTTGTCATATTCGGGATCATGTAATCTTCCTTGTAAAGATGAGTCATAAACGAGAAATACAACAACAGAATACAACAATTTAGAGTACCTCTTCTTTTTTCGTACCACATATGAATTGTGTAATAGATGTCAGCAAGCAGAGCGGGGTTGGATCTGTATTGAAAGATTTTGTACCCCAAAACACGCTGATAGCTATAGGGTCAATATAGACCACAGTTTGTGGAAATAAGATAACACCGAATACAAGAAGTCCTAGACAATCGACATAAGACTCATATTCCTTGTCATTAGCTAGATCAAGAGACTTAGTTTCTAAGTAGCATCTCTTAATCCCTCGTATGTCTCCCTCTTTCTTGTAATTAAGAGATAATTCAGGATAAGGGATTTGTAGGCCTTCTGCCAAGGTTTTGATGTCGATAGTTTGTCTGATACCCACATAAGCCTTCTCTTAAGAAAAATTCATAATTTTATTAAATTCTTCCAGAGTTGGTTCTATCTAGAAGTCTTGAAAGGTGAAGAATCTCAATGGAGGGTCGTAAAACTAAATTAGAGCGGAAACAACATCAACTGTACTTCTACTTTGGTCAAGTCCAGGATATATCCATAGTGACGAGTGAATGTTTTCAAAGCCCTTTCAGATAATCTTTCTTTTACAGCCTTGATTTTTGTTACGTCTGATTTGATATCATTGATGCGGACGAGTTGTTTCCCTTTGGTATTCATTTTCAGGCACTCACCAAAACCTTTGATTATATATATATATATATATATATATATATATATATATATATATATATATATATATATATATATATATATATATATATATATATATATATATATATATATATATATATATATATATATATATATATATATATATATATATTTACCATGTGAATAAGACAAACAAAAAATAGTGAATAATAAATATATGAAATGCAAAGATGCGTGAATGCGTGAATGCATCCATGTTAATTCAATCACAACAAGATCACATTAGGGCTTTTGGTTATCCTCCTTATCTTTAACTTTTCTCTTTGAGGAATCACCAAGCACCTTGACTTGTTTTCTTTTGTGATCGGGAAAATTTTGTCTTGATTTTTCTTTTAATTAATAAAATGAAATGTTGGTTTGTCTTACTTGTTAATAATGTAGGTAAAGGCAATGAGGCTTAGAAAGTTGCTCCATAGGTTCATGAGTTTATTTCCATGCCCTAGTCAATAAAGCTTGAGAAGTCCAAACCTCACCATTTAAGTTATTTTGGAAGAAATGGCATGGAAAGATTTATTTTGGTTCACCATATTTCAAAGTTATCAAAATTGATTCAAAAGTACGAGGGGTTGATGGAAGAAGTTGTCATGGTTGGACAAGGCCTTGCTCCCATTGGTCACAAGTGCATATTTCTCTCAATTCTCAAGATATGGAAGTGGTTTTGGTGGCTATGAATTCTCATTTTCATCCTCAATAACTTCTGTTTACAAAGAAAGAGTGTTGGTACAAGAAGGTGGTTCAAAATTGTCAAGGTTCCTCAAAGCATTTTCTGGATCTATGAGCTAGGGTTTTGAACTTTAAAGAAGTATATCTTGCTCATCTTTTGGTATTTTTGAGTGATTCCAAAGACATCCTTCTCTTCAAATGGATATTAACAAATCACTTCAAAAGTTTCAAGGAGTTTTCATGTGGAAGAAACTTGATGATGAAGAAAGATCACAAGTCCTCCAGATGAACCCCCAATTTCTCATGTGTGACTTCAAATGATGATAACTTGGTCAATTTTTATCACCTTAGGCCTAATCTTTTTCCATAATGGTCTTGAGGATGTGAACATTATTCCTTCTTTTATATGAAAGTGAGAAAATGGATGGAAGATGCCCTAAGGATGCAAAGGATTATAGGTCATTTCATGATCTTTTTTCCAACTTCAACAATTCATAACTCTCTCAATTTTTGGAGATTTTGAATGGTTCAAGTTTCAAAGTGTCATTTAAGAGGTCTATTTCATGTCATCCTATTTGGCCAAGAGAAAATTCCAACTGGAAGGCCATGTTTGGATGCAAAACATTATAGGTCACTTTTGAAGAAAATTTTGAAATATTTCTAAGTATGGAAAGTCAACCCTTTTTCTCCAACTTTGACTCAATGCAACTTTCAGCTCAAGCATCCATTTGATTTCATTATTTTTCCATTGAAAAGCTTGTAACACCACCTTTTTAAAGCATCAAAAATCATGCCCTAAGACCCCTTGAGCTAAGAATGTTATTAATTTGAACTTGGTAACTTGAAACTGAAGTTTCTTCAAAAGTCAGAATTTGAAATCATTGATTTAGCTTCTAAACATTTTGTTTCTGCGTGTTTTTGCCTCTAAACATGTTTGGTGAATTTCCAGAAGTGATTAGCACAGCAAAACGCATGTTTTGGATGAGTTTTGATCAAATTAGAAGTCACACTTTTCTTGTTTGCAACTTCACACGATTTCCCTCCAAACTTCATCATTTCACACGCTTGGACATCCCATTTGATTCCCTATAAATAGAGGATCATCCCTCATTCATTTTCTCAAGCTTGGATAGTCAGAATCACCCTGCCAAACTTGTTCCATAACTCAAATTTCTGCAACTTTGAAATTTGTGTTCAAGCCTTTTTCAATCCAATTTACCTTCCTTGATCTTCTCTAAAGCTAACCATACAATTACCTTCAAGAACCGTGCCCTAGATTGCTCCATAGAAGTCCAGTTTCAGAGCTCTCATTGCCTTGGTTCTAGTCGCAACACTTACTTTTATCTGGAAACATATTTTGACCTTGAAATTTCAAATTCTTTTTCAAAAATTTCCTTCCAAATTGCTTGAGCTACAGTTTATATAAATCTGTCGCGAAGGTGTGGTTGTCTTCTTCTTGGAGAGACGAAGCGAATGGCATAGGTCTGAGCTTCTGATTTTATAGTTTGAGAGACTTGCAATTCACGTTGGCTGGAGGTTGAAGATGAACAACGTGTCATCTTCCAACCAATGAAGGCGCGCCATCTGTTTTTTTTTTTTTGAAAATCTGATTTAATTAATGATTCTATGTTTTATTCACTAATGACCATGATATGCACAGCGCGCCAGATCCTTTGGATTTGATTACTAACGCGTTTTGACTCTCATCCAATGGTCCACATATTTTTTACTTTATTTTTCTTTTTAGATTTTTATATTTAATTATTTTAAATTTCAAAAAATCATAGAAAATTCATTTTAAGTCCAAAAAATCTGAAAAAATTATGAAAAATATTTTTGATTTTTGTCTTTCTGATTTTTATTTTTTCACAATTTTATTTTGTGTTTTGATATTTTTATAAATTTTCACTTTATTTGATTTGTTTTAAATGTTTAAAAATACTTTTACGCATTTTTTAATTCTAAAAAAATTTTAGAATGATCCAATGATATTGTGACAAATATTGGTGACCTCATTCATTTTCTATTTGACTTTGGTATTTTTTATCATTTTTGGTTTATTTTACTCATTTCTTTTAATTTTAAAAATAGTTTCTGACTTTAAAAAATTACCAAAAATTTTATAAAATTATTTTATTTCATTTCTGATTTTTTTATGGTCTTACTTTTTATTTCTTGATTAATTTGAACATAGTTGATATTTTTCTCTTTTATTTCTATTTTAAAACCTTTTTAATGTATATACTAAATGCAATATCATTTTGTGATTATTTTCTGGCTGATCTTGGATTGAATTTTTGATTATGAACTTTGTTAACATCACTGGATCCATGGTGTTGAGTTTAACTCCATAAAAATGGATGAATGATTTTAATAATAATTTAATTGAAATTGAATTCAAATGTGGTATGTATGTTCTTTCCCACCCCTCTTCATCTTATCCCTTTCTTATTGCACTAAGTGTTATTGGAGCATGATCTCTATATCATGTCTCAAAACAAATGGTCCATAGATTGCTATTTATCAGCCTCAAAATAGGTGTGACTTCTACATAAATCCACTTACGATTGCTTAACATAGAGCTAAATTTTGTCCCGATTCGAATAAATGGTCATTCGTGGCCCAAACCTATGTTTGCAAGCCCAAGTATGTTAATTTGATCTCTTTGATTCAATAACCTTGAGATTCATTGTGTGGAGGCGTTGGTTCTACCAATCCTGTAATGGATCTACAACACTTTTGGTCAACGCGGATCACTTAAACATCGTTGATCATCAAATGGTACTTTTGAGGATTCCAAATGGGTGATATACTTGACAAAAAGAAAATGCAACTTGTTGTGTGGAGGCTTTGGTTCTACCAATCCTCTAATGAATTCCAAATTCAAGTTTCAAGATGGTCATCCAACTAACCACTAATTATTAAATTGTTTTTACTTTATACCTTTTACTTTTTATGCTTTATGTACCATTTACTTTAAGCATTACATTTCATGTCTTTTTTTTTTGCTCACTTGAGCTTTTCTTTTATCTTCTAAGACACCTAATAATCAACATGAACCATAAAAACTTTTAATGATACTTGGACTATTTGGATACTATCCTTGGCATTATGGAGCATTGGACTTCTTGGATTTAGGAGTAGAAACCTTGGCCTATGTTAGAGACCTTGTGACCTTGATTAATATTTTGTCTAGAGTTCTTGAGATTTACCTCAAGACATTGGGTTGTTTGTTTGTTTTGTGTGCAGGTTATTGTGATTACATACTTTGTTTGTAATCTGGAATTCACTCGTATACAGTCGTTACTCTGTCCAATTTTTGTGAAGACTTAATACACTTAAAGTTTGGTTTTCTCAAGAGGTCTAGTATCTTTGATTGCTTGCTTTCAATCCAAAGAATGGGAATTCTATCTTGGCTCATAATGTCAAGTATTGGCTTCTTGTTGGTTAGATGGTTCTTATTCCTAGCTTTTACCTTATGCTTTAGGATAGTCTCTTCTTCTCCTCCCATCTTCTTTAATTTCAAAAATCTTCTCTCTCCTTTTGAAAACTCTTCTTGTTTTTTAAACTTGAACCACTTTCATAATAAACTTGGACTTAGGTCCATGCATTTTCAAAACCTTTTCATAAATAAACTTCAATCAACTTAATAATACCTTGACATTTTTTGTAAGAAGACTAAAAGTCAATCAATCTCATTTCAAACCATTTTGCCACTTTGGCTTTTTATCTTAAAACCTTTCTCAAAAGATTAGACTATTGTCAATCCTTGTAGTGATGCAAACAATTATACTTCTACAATATATAGTGAAGAGAGATATTTTCCACTTGGGTGTTGAGTGAGGAATTGTTGATTTTAAAATCTAAGCCATATCCTCCACTTTGAGATGATGCAAATTCTCCTTTGTCGTGATTGTGGGTAGTAAGTATGTTTTTCCACACGGACAATGACGATGATGTCTTATCTTATAAAATCAATTAACATACTTATGTTTTAAAATATTTTAAAAGAGGAACTACGTGTACCCCGATCCCCTATTGCACGAAAAGTGATACGTAGGCACTAAAGGTTCGCAACCGCGACGGGTACAAAAAACCATAAAAATATATTTCTTTTCTCACCTCCACCATCCATTTTTATACAACATTTTATAGCCAAAATATACAGATTTACAAAGAGGTTCCCACGTAGTACCGTAGATGTTTAGGATGCTAATACCTTCCCTTTGCATAACCAACCCCCTTACCTTGAATCTTTCCCCCTCTTTTTGGGTTACTCGCTCTTTTCCCATTCCTTTCGAAATAATAAAGCGTGGTGGCGATTTTTATTTTGATTTGTATAAGTCTAGTCAATTCAATGGCTTAGTCTTAAACATTTCTACCGCTACAGAAAAAATGGCGACTTCACTGGGGAAAGATTAACCTCTTACTGGTCCATCCCTAAGTGGGTTGAGCCTATCTTTGTTTATATCTGTATATGTGCTATTGTTGTTTATGTGTTATATGTTGTATATATGTTTGTCTGGATTTTCCTGGTTTCCAGGGTGCTTGGTGATTACTTAGAATTCCTATACTCGGACTTGGGCAAACTTTAAGATAGAACGGGTGGTATAGTCATGTTAACTTTGAGGGAGTAATCCCAAAAAAGGAGGCATGAGATCCCCCACTCAGTGGAGGCCCCTTTGACTGTAGTGTCGTTTACCGAGTAATTAGGAAGACATGCTGCTTTCGACCTGGGAGCCTGCTAAAGATGAGGACCGTAGAATACCTAACCCATCCTGGCCTTTTAGGTGTAGTGCGGAAGCTATGACAGAGTAATCCAGAAATAGTTGTCACGCGATACTATGCTCGGGTGAGTTTTTCTTGAGAATATTACTAATTACCGAGTTAATCGAGAAGTTGGTAATATATGAAGGAAGGATGTAGACTCTAGGAACCTATAGAACCTTGTTTGGAAGATGATAACTTTCAGACCAACACCTTATGGGTAGTAACCTCGACCTCATGCTCGTGACGTTGAACCTATGAACCCTATATGTGTGATCTTGTGTGTGATTGTTGCATCATGCATCCATGCACTCATAAGCATCTTTTGAAGAAATTTTATTTCGAGGGACTTAAAATTTGACCATTTGCGAATATCTCAGGTACTTTTTGACCATGGATTCTGGAAAAAGAAAGACCGGAAAATGCAGTTTCAAGGATCCCAAGATAGATAAGTTGATCAGTCTAATTCCCGAGATTGAGTGTTCTGCATATTTTTGGAAGAAATATGGATCCATCATTCCTCTTATGAAGCTTAAGATGAAGGAGGGCATTCTCTCGACCTTGGTCTAGTTCTATGATCCGATGTATCATTGCTTTACTTTCCTCGACTATCAGTTGATGTCTACACTAGAGGAGTATTCTTATCTGTTGGATTTACCTGTTACTGATCGTGTTCCTTTTACTGGTTTGGAGGGTGAGCCAAAACCCCATGAGATTCCTACTTTGATCCATCTGGGGAAGTCTGAGGTGGAAGCCCATATGACTACTAAAGGAGGGATTAGAGGATTACCAGGCCAGTTCTTATTGGAGAAAGCTTGTTACTTGGCCAAGATGAAGAGTGCAGTCGCTTTCGAGACCATCTTTGCTCTACTAGCTTACAGGTTGTTTTTATTTCCTAATGTGGATAAGTTTGTTGACGTTAATGCTATCAGGATCTTCATGATTAGAAACCCAGTTCCTACATTGTTGGGTGATGCTTATTACTCTATTCATCTTCGGAATTCTTATCATGGGGGGATGATTATATGTTACACACCTTTGTTGTACCGGTGGTTTATCTCTCATATGCCTCAGTCTGATGCTTTTTGGGATGTCAGAAAGGAACCCCGATGGGCTCCTAAGATCATGGAACTTACTCACTCGGATATTGATTGGTATCATCGAGCTTACCAGGATGTAGAGATTGTTGACAGTTGTGGTAGTTTCCCCAATGTACCTCTTCTTGGTAGAAAGGGAGGGATTAAATATAACCTTGTTCTTGCACGACGACATCTCGGTTATCCGATGAGGGATAAACCAAATAGTATTAATTTGAGTAGTTTCTTTTTGAAGGAGGGATAAGACCATAAGGAAGCTAGGGAGCAGATTGCGAAGGCATGGTGTCACATTCATAAGAAGAGTAGGAAAGATTTGGGACCTAGGGGAGTTGTTTCTTTGGAGCCTTATCTTCTGTGGGTCCAAACGAGACTTATTCAGCTGAAGATGTCATATTCCCGGGAAGCAACTATGCCTGCTTTGTTTGTGAAGACCACTCCTCCCTTATTGGATGATGTGGAAGAGCTACAACTTGCTTTGGTCAGGATGTGACAAGAAAAGGATGCTTGGAAGAATAAGTGACAAACTTTAGAGATTTCTTATAGAGAAGACTTGAAGGAGAAAGACGACTTGATTGAGATTCTTGAGAGTCAGTCTGTAGAGATCATGGAGAGGCAAGGGGATTTATTTTCTCTTAAACCTCAGTCAGTTGATAGTTGATCGCTTCTCGATTCAGGTGATTGGAAGGAGGTGGCCACCAGATATGCTGAAGAAAACCAGAGGTTGAAGGTTTAGATTACCAGGCTTACAGTGAAGTGCCAACGTATAGAGTGATCTCCGATAGCTTTACTTCTTAGTGTTTTAGACTTTATTTTCATCTTGTACTTGGGATTATTGAGACTTGTAACCTATTTTGAAGTTATTATAATAAAAATCTTCAGTATTTCAAATGTGTTATTACTTTGATATTTGCAATGTGTCTATAAATCTTTAAGCCCTTGAAACATTAATAATAAAAATAAATCATGTGCACCACATATCATGCATCACATTACACATATTTTATGCATTTGTTATGCATATCAAGGTGTCTTACCAAGCTTCTTTACTTTGTTCATCAAGCTGACTCACCACTACAACACTCGAGCTAATTTTAGAAGGAAGATGGACAACTTAGAACCAGAGAATCGGGAGCTGCGCGAGGAGCTTTCTCCTTTGAAGGTCGGCATGGAAAATCTTACTGATCGAATGGAATCTCTGGTGGCTGCTCAGAATCAGCCACTGAGTGTTCAACTTCAACCAACAAGGGCTACTGCTGAAGCTCTAGCTGTTCATGTGTCTGCTACTCCAACTGTTATTCAGAATCACATGCCTCAAGGTTATCCATGGGGAATTCCAGAGAATTTTACACCTGAAGGTTTCAATCTTGGTCCTCAAGAAGCTCCAGTTGTTCAGACTATTATTTCTCCTGCACCTCCTGTGGTGCATGCTGCTCTTGATGCACCTCCTTCAGTGAATTTGGTTCCATTTGTTAATGATGATATGTGTCGTACTTTTCCTCCACCAAGTGAAGACTTGGGTCTTTATGACATAATGGATGATTTTCAAGAGCAGTTTGACAAGATGTAGAGGGAGATGAAGGCCCTCGGGGGAAAAGAGTTATTCGGGTAGAATGTGAATGATTTATGCTTGGTCCCGAATGTTAAGATACCTGAAAAGTTTAAAGTCCCAGAATTTGAGAAGTACAAGGGCAACACTTGTCCTTGTGCTCATCTGGTGATGTATGTAAGGAGAATGTCTACCCATACTGATGATCAGCAACTGTTGACTCACTTTTTTCAGGATAGTTTGACCGGTGCGGCGCTGAAGTGGTATATGAGTTTGGATAGCATCAATATTCATACTTTCAATCACTTGGGAGAAGAATTTATTAGACAATACAAATACATCATGGACATGGCGCCTGACCGTGATCAACTCAGGGCCATGGTTCAGAAAGACAAAGAATCATTCAAAGAATATGCACAGAGATAGCGTGAGGTAGCCGCCCAAGTGATTCCTCCCATGGAAGAGAAGGAGATGACTAAGATTTTCTTGAAAACTCTGGGTGCTTTCTACTATGAAAGGATGGTAGCAAGTGCACCAAGTGACTTTACTGAAGTGATATGCATGGGTATCCGTTTAGAAGAGGCTGTAAGAGAGGTTCGTTTAACAAAGAGTGAAGGATCTGGAAGTGCGAAGAAGACATCTTATGGGTTTACTAAGAAGAAGGAAGGGGATGCAAATGCTGTTATGCAAGAGAGGAGGGTTAATCCTCCTAGAATAAATTATCAGCGTCATCAGCAAGTCGCCTCAGTTACTCCAGTTGTTGATGTATCTCCAACCACCGTTGCTTATCAGAGACCATCCCAGCAGGGGAATCAAGGGTATAATCAGAGAAGGGAGAGTTATGACCCTATTCCTATGAGTTATACAGAATTACTCCCGGCATTAATTCAGAAGAAGTTGGTTCAGACCCGACCACCTCCTGTTGTACCATAATCGTTGCCTTGGTATTACAAAGCAGACCAAACATGTGCTTTTCATCAGGGAGCACCAGGGCATAATGTTGAGAATTGTTATCCTTTGAAGACTGAGGTGCATAAATTGGTGAAGTCTTGTATTCTATCTTTCAAGGATGTGGGCCCTAATGTGAAAGACAATCCTCTACCCAAGCTTGGAGAAGCAAATGTTATGAACATGGTGGCCGATTGTCCAGACGACCTTAGAATTTTTGATATTCATCTAGTTAGAGGATATTTGGTGAAAATGCATGCAGACCTCTGTGAATTTAGCTACTATACGCATGAACATTCTGGTTGTGCTATTTGTAGTACAGACATACAAGGTTGCGATAAGATAAAGGCTGATTTACAAGAGATGATGGATGAGGGCCTTATCCATATAATCAAGCCTAGGGTAGAGTATGAAGAGGAAGTGAACATGGTTTCTGGATTTCCTGGAGAGTTCATAATTTTTGATGTGGAGTATATGAATGAGGATCTTATACAATTGCATGCTACTTTCTTCCACATGGCTGGTTAGGTGGAACATCAGTATGGATCTTGCCAAATTTGCGGCCTAGACTCCCGAAGATGTTCAATTTTTGTTGGATAATGGAACTATCAAGGTTACAGGTCAAAGGGGTGTTTACCATGAAGTTGATATGATTGAGGTTTGTTTGGCTGGAGAAGAGTCGGATGATGAGTATGCCTCTACAGATGAGTTCTTCTCCTCAGATGAAGATTTGTTTTCCAGAGATGACTCAATAATGACTTATTGTGTTGAAGAAGGGGTAAACGTCATTGTGCCTTATTTTGGTGCACCCGCCCATTTTGAAGTTGAGTATCATAGTAAGCCGGCTATTACTCCATTGGTGATTAGTTTTCCGGGTCCTGTCCCCTACAAGTTAGATAAGGTTGTACCCTACAAATATAATGCTACAGTCTTAGAGAGTGGTGTCGAAGTTCCCATCCAACCAATGCATGATGTTGGAAATATTGCTGAGACTAGCAGAGTGACCCGTAACGATCGTGTATTTGTACCAGTTGTTCATGGAGATGTTAGCGTTGGAAAGAAAATTGCTGAGAATGTTGAACCCAAGAAGGTTACGGGTGAATCTAGTGGAACTACGCTAGAAAAAGAGGTGGATGATATTTTGAAGATAATCAAGATGAGCGACTACAGAATTGTAGATCAGCTACTGCAGACTCCTTCAAAAATATCTATCTTGGCTTTCTTGATGAACTCCTCTGCTCACAGAGAATCTCTGATGAGGGTATTAGACCAAGCTTTTGTGGAAAGTGACATGCCTATAGACCAATTCAGCAGTGTAGTGGGGAACATTACATCATGTAATAACTTGAGTTTCTGCAACGATGAACTGCCAGATGAAGGAAGGAATCACAACTTGGCCCTTCACATCTCTATGAATTGAAAGAATGATTCACTATCTAATATGTTGATTGATAATAAATCCTCTTTGAACGTTATACCAAGGAGTACACTTATGCAGTTGAAATATCAAGGAACGCCCATGCGCCCAAGTGGCACTATTGTGAAAGCGTTTGATGGATCAAGAAAATCTGTTATTGGTAAAGTGGACTTACATATTCATATAGGCCCACATTTGTTTCATATTACTTTCCAAGTCATGGATATTGTACCCACTTATAGTTTCTTGCTGGGACGACCGTGGATACATGAGGCAGGGGCTGTCACTTTGACTTTACACCAAAAGCTGAAGTTTGTACGTGAAGGAAAAGTGGTGATTATAAATGAAGAACAAGCATTATTGATATCTCATTTGTCCTCTTTCAGCATTGTGGAGGCGGATGAAACTGCTGTCGGAACCCAGTTCCAAGCTTTATCCATTGATAAAATAAGTGGAAATGAGAATTCCATGGTTTCACTTAAGGATGTGCAGCAAGTTGTGTGTAATGGTCATATTGAGGTATGGGGACAGATTGTGGATCCACCTGTAAACAAGAATAGAGTTGGATTGGGGTTCTCTGTAAATAATGATAAAGGTAAGGGCATGAAACCAAAGTCTGCTGCAGGCAAGTATCAAGACATCTTTCGTAGCGTGGGTTATCTTCATCCAACTGTTTTTGGGATTAATGCCATTGTGGAAGATGAAGCAGAGCAGGAAATGCCAAATTACGTGACGCACGGAGTTAGGGTTCAAAACTGGATCACCATTGACGTTCCCTCTTGCATACATGTTTCAAAGTAATTTGTCTTGTTAATCTTTTTGAAAAGCTTTCACTCTGCCCAAGGTGGAAGTATTAATATTGTATGGGCTTATCTGTTTGCTGTGACTTTTAAAATCAATAATAAAAGTTGTCTTTGTTTCTCCAAATTGTGTCTTTATTTTCTACTTTTTTCTTGGAAAATGGTAATAAATAAAAACCTTTCAAAATAAATAATAACTGAAATTCAATATGCATGATCACTTGTTATATGTGTCAGTTTCTAAAAACAATCATAAATCATATGTGCAGATTAATTTAAAAACCCGTTGAATATAATAACCCTGCACCCTCTCTCAACTTTGAATGTCCTGTGTATGGGGCCGAAGAAGAAGACTATGATGAGATTCTATAAGAGGTCTCATGGTTGCTTGAGCATGAGGAGAATTACATTCAGCCATATAAAGAGCCATTGGAAGTAATCAATTTGGGTTCAGAAGAAGATCCGGTGGAAGTCAAGATTAGAGCGTTGCTGCATCCTGATATGAAGAGCAGGGTGATTGAGTTGCTGAAAGGGTATGTGGACATTTTTGCTTGGTCTTACCAAGATATGCCTGGTCTAGATATAGATATTGTAGAGCACCATTTGTCGTTGAAGCCAGAGTGTCTGCCAATCAAACAAAAGTTGCAAAGAACTCACCCGGATATGGTAGTGAAGATCAAAGAGGAAGTTCTAAAGCAGATTAATGCCAGTTTTCTTGTGACATCAGTGTACCCTCAATTGATTGCCAATATTGTCCCAGTACCGAAGAAAGACGGAAAAGTTTGCATGTGCGTAGATTATAGAGATCTAAATAAAGCTAGTCCAAAAGATGATTTTCCATTGCCACACATTGATATGTTAGTGAATAGCACAGCAAAATTCAAAGTTTTATCGTTCATGGACGGATTTTCCGGGTATAATCAAATAAGAATGGCTCCACAGGACATGGAAAAAACAACGTTTATCACACCCTGAGGAACATTCTGTTACAGAGTGATGCCCTTCGGGTTGAAGAACGCTGGTGCAACGTGCCAAAGGTCTATAACAACCCTATTCCATAATCTGATGCACAAGGAAATCGAGGTATATGTTGATGATATGATTTCTAAATCCCAGACTGAAGAAGGGCATGTGGAAGATTTGTTGAAGTTGTTTCAGCGTTTGAGGAAGTATCGTCTCTGCTTAAATCCAAATAAATGTGCCTTCGGTGTTCGATCATGGAAATTGTTGGGTTTCATTGTTAGCCAGAAAGGAATTGAAGTTTACCCTGACAAAGTCAAATCAATTCAAGAGATTCCAGCGCCAAGAACTGAAAAGCAAGTTAGAGGGTCCCTCGGGCATTTGAATTATATATCCAGATTCATTTCTCAGAATTAAAATTTTAGATGTGTATGGCGATTCAACTTTGGTAATAAATCAGATTAAAGGAGAATGGGATACTCGTCACCCCGACTTGATCCCTTACAAAGATTATGCTAGAAGATTGTTACCCTTCTTTAATGAAGTTGAATTCCATCACATTCCTAGAGATGAAAATCAAATGGCGGATGCTCTGGAAACTCTGGCGTCTATGTATCAACTAAATGCTTGGAATGATATACCTTGAATTGTAGTTCGGCGACTGGATAGGCCCGCTCATGTGTTTACAATAGAGGAGGTAGCAGATGAAAAACCTTGGTATTATTATATCAAGCATTTTCTTCAGACTCAGGAATACTCGATTGGTGCTTCGAATAAAGATAGAAAGACATTGAAAAGATTGGTTGGCAGTTTCTTCCTCAGTGAAAATGTGTTGTACAAGAGAAATTATGACATGGTCTTGCTCAGATGCGTGGATAGACACGAAGCAGACATGTTGATGCATGAGATTCATGAAGGTTCATTTGGAACTCATGCCAATGGACATTCGATGGCTAAAAAGATTATAAGGGCAGGTTACTATTGGCTGACAATGGAATCTGACTATTACAATTTTGCAAAGAAGTGTCATAAATGCCAAATTTATGCGGATAAGGTTCATGTTCCTCCGACACTTCTCAATGTTATTTATTCCATGTGGCCTTTCTCTATGTGGGGTATTGACATGATTGGGATGATAGAACCCAAAGCTTCAAGTGGACACCATTTTATCTTGGTAGCAATTGATTACTTCACCAAATGGGTGGAAGTTGCTTTGTATGCTAACGTTACCAAGCAGGTGGTTATGCACTTCATTAAGAATAATCTTATATGTTGGTATGGTGTGCCGAGCAAAATTATCACTGACAATGGCTCGAATTTGAACAACAAGATGATGACAGAACTTTGTGAGGAATTCAATATTGTCCATCACAACTCATCTCTGTACAGGCCAAAGATGAATGGGGTTGTTGAAGCTACTAATAAGAATATCAAGAAGATTATCCAGAAGATGGTTGTTACTTATAAAGATTAGCATGAAATGCTCCCTTTTTCTTTGCATGGATATCGGACATTTGTCTGCACTTCAACAGGAGCAACCCTGTTCTCCCTTGTGTACGGAATGGAAGCAGTAATCTCAATCGAGGTTGAGATTCCCTCTTTGTGAGTGATAATGGAAACCAATTTGTCATAGGCTGAATGGGTCCAAAACAGGTTTGACCAATTGAATTTGATCGAAGAGAAGAGAATGACAGTTTTATGTCATAGACAGTTATATCAAAAGAGAATGAAGAAAGCTTTTAATAAGAAGGTCAAGCCTCGTGAATTCAAAGAAGGCGGCCTCATGCTCAGGAAGATCATGTATTTTAACTTTGATTCTAAGGACAAATGGACTCCCAATTTTATGTTGTCAAGAAAGCCTTCTCTGGCGGTGCATTAATTCTTGAAACTATGGATGACAAGGAGTTCCCACGTCCCATGAATGCTGATGCATTCAAGAAATACTTCGCCTAAAGAAATAAAAGAACAACTCGCTAAGTTGAAAACCCGAAAGGGCGGCTTATGCAAAAAAGAGCATCTCGGTAGGCCGAAACCCCGAAAGGGCGGTCTAGGCAAAAATTAGAGACATAAACAGAATAAATTCCTCGCTAAGTTGAAAACCCGCAAGGGCAGCTTAGGCAAAAGTTAGGGACTTTCTTGGCAAGTAACTACATTAGACTAGACTTGATCATTGAAGCAACAATCTTCTCGGATCCTCGTCATACTTCAACAGAAGTTGTTGCTCAGGATTTTAAAAGTTGTTAGAGGGGATAATGGTCATTGCATCTCATGTATCTTTTCTATTATATATTATCATTTTCCGAACTTTGTAATCATTCATGGAGTCTCGCCATTCGCAGACTACCATTCTATTATTGAAATTTTAGCTTTTACCCAATTCTTTGTATTTCTTATTTTATTTTGCTTGCAAAGACTCCATTTATTATTGATAATAATTTTCAAAGCGAAAAGATTAAATAACAAAAATGATCTTCAAAAAGAATTTACAATTTGCTTTTTACTTTAGAATTTGTGATGCAAGAGAAAAACAAAAGTGGTGATCTCAGGAATGGACAAACTCCAGTTGTTTTTAGAAGTTTTTGTTTCCCCCGTGAAGGTTTACTCAGGAAGTTTTTGTTGTATTGGGTTTGTGACTCCAGTGCCCCCAGTCAAGTCTTGGTTCATTTTTTCTTCTTTTCTGAGTTTGCATGATATGAAGACTCAATCCAAGATTTCTCCAGTGAAGGTTTTGCTTGTTTAAAATAAGTTCTTTCTTCCCAGAGAAGTTGGTACAATAATTACTCTCGAAGAACATGTGTCTTCAGTTTCTCCAATGAAGAGCGTATATTGGTTTCCCCTTTGAGAATATGGTGTTGACCTCCCAAATGAAGTCAGCACGAAATCCCCAGTTAATGTCTCGATGATGGGGCATTATATGCCTTAGAGAAGTTTGTATGTTTTTCCTCCTTCAAAATTGGCCTGAATTCCCCAGTGAATGTTTTGATGATTTGGTGTCCATCTGCTTTACTTGAAATTAGTTTTGCAATCCCCAGTAGAAGCGTTACATTTGAAAACACTTATTTCCCCGTTAAAGTCTGAGTGCTACTCCTTGGTGAAGCCTGGAGAAGGATGATATATCCCTGTATCTGTACTGTTTCGTCACTATACTATGTTTCTCCCTGGTGAAGTTAAGCCGCGAAATAGGATTTTGTTTCCTCAGTTGGTGCTTACTTTTTCTTGGAATGTTCATATTGGATGTGATTTATCCGAGTGTTGTTTGTGCCCGAGTGGTTTTTGCCTGGTTACTCCCAGTGTTATATGTCTGTTTTATCAGCATATACACGATAGCACTCACACATTCATACATATATCATGCAAAGTTAAATTTAGAAAATCATTGCTCATTCACATTCATTAATATTTTGTGGACATATTACCCTATTTTTCATATTTGTGTTGTCCTCTCTCTAATAGAGTGTCGGCCTTAAGCGAAAAGTGTATGTTCTTTCAAGTTCCTCACTGAATTATCCCTCGTGGAAGATTTTTGCTTTATCCTTCCTGCACAGCTCTTTGTGTGGATTATTTGGGTTTCCCTCTTGAGTTTATTTCTCAAAGGATGTATTTTGGACTACTGTCTCATTCCAGTTTATTTCTAGTTTGAATCTTTGATCCTAGGAAATATTATTACTTATGATATCTGCAGACTTCGAGCCTTGGTTTGAGAATGTGCATTAATTTTGCACGAGAAGACTTTATCTCCTCAACAGTAATATATTGGCATCTCCCCAGGAAGTCATATTTCTTTCCCAAGGAAGTCATATTTCATTCCCCAGGAAGTCATATTTCTTTCCCTAGGAAGCCATATTGTTCTCCCCAGAAAGTCATTTTTTACAATCCTCCATAACATCAAGTAGCGGGTCTCTTTATTTGAGCAACTTATACTTCCCCGTAAAAGTCGGCATTACCCTTTTTGCTATCTTCCCTATGAGTAGATAGTTTGCAGTTCATTGTCAAATTACTCTAGTGGATGGAAAATCTTTCGATATCGTAGAGACAGTTTGTTGTGAAATATTTGTAAGTGGTAGTCTCTTTATTTGAGACAACTTATATATTACCCTTTCCAGCAGAATGCCTTGGTTAAAGAAGAAGTTGAGACCCATTCTTGGTGAAATGCCAGAATTTTGGGGAAACTTGTTATCTTTTTTCTACCTTCAGTGAATGTTGGTATTTCATCACCAGTGAATGACGGTGCTATGATATATTCTCTTTCTACCATCAGTGAAAGTTGGTAGGTCACCATCAGTGAAAGTTGGTGCTTGTTATCTTTTTGCTACCTTCAGTGAATGTTGGTAGTTCATCGTCAGTGAACGGCAGTGCTATGATATTTTCTCTTACTACCTTCAGTGAAAGTTGGTAGGTCACCATCAGTGAAAGTTGGTGTTTGTTATCTTTTTTCTACCCTCAGTGAATGTTGGTAGTTCATCGTTAGTGAACGACGGTGCTATGATATATTCTTTTTCTACCTTCAATGAAAGTTGGTAGGTCACCATCAGTGAAAGTTGGTGCTTGTTATCTTTTTGCTACCCTCAGTGAATGTTGGTAGTTCATCGTCAATGAACGGCAGTGCTATGATATATTCTCTCTCTACCTTCAGTGGAAGTTGGTAGGTCACCATCAGTGAAAGTTTGTGATTGTTACCTTTTTGCTACATTCAGTGAATGTTGGTAGTTCATCGTCAGTGAACGGCAATGCTATGATATTTCTTTTCCTTCTACCTTCAGTGAAAGTTGGTAGTTCATCGTCAGTGAACATCGATGACTCTTTCTCTCTAACTTCAGTGAACGTTGGTAGCTCACTGTTAGTAAACATCGGTGTTGTTATTTATTTCCTTTTTCTACCTTCAGTGAACGTTGGTAGTTTCACTTTCAATAAAAGTTGGTGTATCCTTTGACTTTTTATCATCCTCTATGAGTCATGTCTTTTGATCCACCAGTGATTTATTTTCCTGGTCGGGTTTCTCTTTTGTTTATTTATTTCCTTTGTTACATCCCCGGTCAGTGGAACATTAGGAAACTCCTCGCAACTATAAACAATATCACCAATGTCCAACTTCGTCGCATACCATAATACATAATTAATAGTAAGAGACCTTAATTTCTGAGGCCACTCATACCTTGTCATATTCGGGATCATGTAATCTTCCTTGTAAAGATGAGTCATAAACCAGGAATACAACAACGGAATACAACAATTTAGAGTACCTCTTATTTTTTGGTACCACGTATGAATTGTGTAATAGATGTCAGCAAGCAGAGCGGGGTTGGATCTGTATTGAAATATTTTGTACCCCAAAACACGCTGATAGTTGTAGGGTCAATATAGTCTACAGTTCGTGGAAATAAGATAACATTGAATACAAGAAGTCCTAGACAATCGATGCAAGACTCCCATTCCATGTTATTAGTTAGATCAAGAGCCTTAGTTTCTAAGTAGCATCTCTTAATCCCTCGTATGTCTTCCTCTTTCTTATAATTAAGAGATAATTCACGATAAGGGATCTTTAGGCCTTCTGCCAAGATTTTGATGTCGATAGTTTGTCTGATACCCACATAAGCCTTCTCTTAAAAAAATTCAGAATTTTATCAAATTCTTCCAGAGTTGGTTCTATCTAGAAGTCTTGAAAGGTGAAGCATCTCAACGGAGGGTCGTAAAACTGAATTAGGGCGGAAACAACATCAAATGTACTTCTACTTTGGTCAAGTCCAGGATATCCCCATAGTGGCGATTGAATGTTTTCAGAGCCCTTTCAGATAATCTTTCTTTTACAACCTTGATATTTGTTACGTCTTGTGATACGGTGGTAGAACCGACTGTTTTAAAAAATTCTGGTTTGTATTTTGCGTTTTGTATTCGCAAAATGTCGCGGTAAGAAAGAGTCGCCACTGTCTTTTATTTTATCCAACTGGAAAGGAAAAAAGCACAGAAAAATTCCTTTTTCGAGATTTTGAGTGCGGGGGGAAGATTATAGAAAGGGAAGGTGTTAACACCCTTTCTATCCATGGTTTTCCATGGGCTCTTAGGTACTTGCTCATTCTTTAAAATTGCTTGTGTGTTTGTGTTTTGAAAAAGTTTTGTTTTACTTCGTTTTAACCCTTGTTTCTGTTCTCAAGAGTGTTATGAAGTTGTTTTTGAAAACTTTATTTGAAAAAAGTGTTTGGTGTGAAAAAGTTTGATTTGAGCAAGCACCTACTAGCATCTACCTACTCGAAAAAAGATCATTTATGTTCTCGTTTTCTTTAGACAATGCTATCCTACTATTGAGAAATAGGTAGCATCATCGTTGGAGTTGTAAGGGTCAATTCGAAAGGGACGTACGATCACTAAAGCAATGTTGGGACGTCTTAGTAATAACCCTAAAGTCTTAAGATCATATTCGAGGTAACCTTTCCGAGGCAACCTTTCCGAACGGGACATTTGATCTTTGTTTAGACAGGAGGGCCACCACTAAGACACCCTATACTTAATGACTGTTTACCGAAGGCAACCAAAGTGAGAGTATACCCTAGGAGTGCACATGTGCGAGTGATTTGATTTAAATTATTATCTTTGCACATTAGGGTTTTCTAGCCGTTTTAAATTATCATGCAATCTTGTTATACAATCCTATTAACATGCATCTAAACAGTTAATATTTGCGAGAATTAAAATGCGAGAAATAAAACATACGCTATTACAAGGCTTCGGGGTAGGGATTAATTACATAGCCAATACACGCGTAAAAGACGATAAATAAAGAAAATACTAATTAAACTATTACATAACATGGGCAGTTACATTAATATTGCAAAAATAATCAAGTCGCGCGCGATGAATCGGAAACAAGAGATTTAGGGTTTTGACCCCAACTACCTAATTGTAATTTAAAAGAAAAATCAATTTTTGTCATTTTTGTACTATTTTGAGAAAATAAAGTTTAATTGAATAAATAAAATAACCTAATTACTAATTAATTTAAATTTAAGAAAAATAATTAAATTAACCTATTTTTTGCATTTTTTGTTTTGAGAAAAGAAATAAAAATTAAACCAAGAGTTAACCCTAATTTTTCTAATTGATTTTAATTATATATAAAAGTTAGAATTACCCTAAATTAAATTAAACTAGTATTAAAATTAAATTTGATAAAATAAAACCTAATTCTAAATTTTTTTGTGAAACTTGATTTTATGATTTTTTGTGAAAAAAAGAAATTAATTGTGTTAGAAAATAATTAAACAAATTAAATAAATAAATGAAATAAATGAAAAAAGAATGGGCCTGGTATTGTTTCAGCAAAAGGGGGGTGTGGTTGGCAATTCTGAGCCCAATAATTCCTGGCCCCTTTGACTTTTTCCAATCCCATGTGCTTGCATGACTGGGCATATGGTGGACCTTCAGGGGAAGGCCCTAGATTTGAAGCCCTTGGTGGTTTGGATGGTCAGATCTGGAGAGTGCATGATGGATCTTGGAGTGTGAGATGCACTGGATTGCATGTCCAAGAAAAACATGAAATAAAGTTGGGACCTAGGGATCGAACCCAGGCCCTTAGGCATTCTCCCACTGCACGCTTTCCAGCTAAGCTGGTTGTATTAGTTGTATAACCAATAACAAATAAATATTATATGATATAAACAAAATTTTAATTCTTAAAACGTGTGAAATTTGAATTGGCAAGCCATGAAGTGCCACGTATCCTTCTTCTTCCTCCCACCGTCGTTGTAAATTTCATGACTTTTACCTATGGACGCTGAGTGTAGGTATAACCATGTGCCTTTCCAAAATCTCATACAAGCATGATAAATTAAAACCAATGGTGCCAATCCACTCGTTGCAACCTCACGAGCATTATGTTACCATTATTAATGGCCAATTTTCCTTGTATGCAAAATCCCTAAAAATAAAGCTTGAACCCTAACCATGGCAACTTGATGTACAATCAATAAAAATGCAATTAATCATAACCATTAGCTTGCAAACAACTCAAGGATTATGAATATATCAATTAATCATGCTAAATATGCCATAATTAAGGTTTTCGAATTCAAGAAAATGCGCAAACTGTGTGAACCTTACAGCGTGATTCTGAGTGTGGGGAAGCTTGCTAGCGATTGAGGCACGGTCCTAGGATGCCCAGCAAACGATTGGTATGATCAGAATGGCTTGAGATGGCCTGGAACTTGGAAATCAGTTTGAAACTTTTTCTTGAATTTTTTGAAACTTGTTCTCTCTCTTGCATGCCTCCACCCTCCTATTTTTGGTCTGCACTCGTTCCTTATGTAGAGTAGAATGCATTAGGGTTACAATTTTGTATCAAATCTCTTCCAATTATGAATATTGATTCATGATTTGATCCTTGTGCAAAAAATTTCCAAATCAAGCAAATCCAATCTTTTTCTGTCCATTTTGCACCTTGCACGATTTGATCTTACTTCCAGCTGTGTAATGGACCCAATCATGCACAAAATCTCAAGATTTAATTAGCTTTTGATATTTTTACTATTTTATATTGATTTTATTTGATTTAATTGAAATAAAATCAAAATAAATAACAAAAATAAAAGAATGACAAGTGGAAGGGCTCATGGGTCGTGGGTCACATTACAAACTCAGTTCAAGCATAAAAGGTTGGGCCCATTTGACAAAAAATGTAATTTTGGACACTTTTGACTTTTGGCAATTTTGCAAAAAAGGGTCAACTTGGCCAATGCATAAGTCTCTCAATTTTGACCTTAGAGATGTGTTCTTGGACTTTTTAGAAATCTTAAGATGTCCTCTAATAAACCCTTTTGGTCTCATCTCAATTGAGTCCTCCATGTTCATGTATGAAGCTTTGACCCAAAAGGTGTTTTTGTTGACTTTTCAAAATGACCTATAATGTCCAAATTCATATCTTCTTGTGAGTGCATATTTTTAACTTAGGAGATGAAGATGGATTGTAGGTAATTACATACTCTTAAAAATGAGGGTTGGATGGGTCATTTTTGATAAATTATGAGAAGTTATGCTCGGTCAAAGTTGAGTTGACTTTTCCTGCAAAACCCTAATTTGGCAACTTTTGGGTTTTGATGAATTGTGAGCAATCCTTGAGGAATCATGATCAAGCCTTGATCAAATGATGAATAATACTTCAGAATGATAATGTTGACCAAAAATCTTAAGGTTTGACTGTATGTGGGCCACAATTGACTTTTGCCCTAGCACAGTCAATTTTCAAGCCTTTGAGCAATTGACTGAGCAAACTTACTCTGCAAGGCTTGAAATTTGACATGGATGATCTTGAGAACATATTAGGACAATGGTGAGCATTTGGGATCTTTTGGACTCAAGCATATTGATGCAAAATGAAACCCTAATTTGAGGTAGACTGCCTTAGGAGAGAGTTTGTTTGGTCAACCCTTGGACTCCCTTGAGCAATTTGAGGACCTCACTTGACATGTATTGAGAAATATGGGAGGGCAAATTTTGGGGTACAACAGCTTCCCCTGTTCAATCTTCTTAAACCTGAGGATTTAGATTGGCTTGTCTACCTTTCGTAATCTGAAGGTGGAAGATGATTGAACACTAGAGTGCCCAGAAATTTGCACTCGCATGAAGTGGTACTTGTCTTGAGATATCGGGAATGGGCTTATAGATTCCATTTTGAAGTCAATGATGGAAGATGGGCTTAAAGATTCCATCATAAGAAGTTTCGATCGCATAAGAGATTCCTCTGCGAGAGCCCATATACCTGTTGTTGAGGAGGATTTCACTGGGGAACGTTGTTCTCTGTCTTGAGAGAGATAGATTTTTAGGAACTTCAGTTGTCCGTTACTCTACTGGGGTATCGTCTCTTAGTCGAGGAGGTGAAAATGGACTGCTATCTGGTCGTGCTCCAACCTTTATAGTGATTTGCTGAGGAAAATAAGACTAACTGTTATCTGGTCGTGCTCCAGGTTTTACAGCGACTTACTGGGGAGATGAGATTAGGATTGCTATCTGGTCATCTTCCAGGCTTTGCAATTTCTCAATTCTTATCTGGTCGTGCTCCAGAATTCAGAAGGAATTAAGTGGTTATCCAGTCACGTCCGGGCTTCAACTTGAATTTAAGGCATACTAATATTCGGACGATTTCTGGGATTCATAGTAATTGGCCGAGTAAACTACTATTTGGTCGAATTCCAAGCTTCGCAGTACCTTATACTGTTATCTGGTCGTGTCCCATGTTTTAGTGTCCTTTTCCGCTATCTGGTCGTGCTCTAGTCTTCACAACGTCTTATATCATTATTTGGTCGTGCGCCAGACTTTACGGTGTCTTTTATTGTTATCTGGTCGATTTCCAGGCTTCACAATAACTTGCTGAGGGTTAAGCTATTTTTCGGTCGATTTCCAGGCTTCATAGATCGTGTTTAAGATATACAACTATCTGGTCGGTTCCAGGCTTCGTAGTACTTGGAGAAATCAAGATATTATCCGGTCGATTTTTGGGCTTCATAGCTTGAGCTGGAATAGAAATCTTAGTATCGATTTGACTGAACCATAGAAAACATGTGAGAACTTGATTGTATCTTTCCCTGAAAGGTAAAGAGTTAGTCGTATGTAATGTCATGATGTATGAAATGTATTGAGTAATGATGTTCTCAAAATAAATGAGATTGTGCTGTATAACATGTATGCTCATGCCATGATGTATGGATATGCAATGTTCTTGTGATGTTCTCCGACTGGAGAGAATAAACCCTGGACTGCCGCTGGAGAGTATAAGGATTTTAGTTCTTGGTGCGTTGGGGATAGTGACCAAAGATGACTAGTTGGAAACTTGCGTCTGTTCTTCTCGAGAATAATCCGCCGGGAGAGACTCTGTTTGAGAATAATCCTGTGGGAGAATGACTCTATGGGGAAGAGAAGTACTTTGTTGGACGATCTGCTGACTTGGAGAAATAAACTCAACTGGTGGTGAACTTCTATTGCTGGTGATAGATAAACTCTGCTTGGGGAGAATTTTTCCAACTCATTCGCAATTATGAACCTCGGCTAAGGAGAGCTAACACCACTATCTTTGGATATTTCCTACTCTGCGAGGAATGTATGTACCTTTAGTCATATTCTCAAGCTGGATCTATCCCTGTACCTGGTGGGTAGAGCAACTGTAAGGTATGTACACTTCTTATTTTCCCCGGTTCCTGGAATTACGAGTAATTGTCTTTTGTTTCTTATGTAAATATTTATGAGCAGCAATTATTTTCAAATGCATATATCAAAAATGAATCATTGGACGTTCTTGCAAAACAAAACAGAAAAAGCAAAACAAGTTGAATTTTCTTGTGAAAATGTATTGTATTGATTTTGAAGTTGGCCTGTAATAGGCGTTTTATACAAAGAGGCTGACATCCTAGTGAGAGAACGCCGCCGAAAGACAGGAATTATACATTTTGTGAAAGAGAAAGAAAAACATCTATGTGAACAATCCCACTGGGTTCCAACTCTGCTATTTCCCTTATATCTTCGAGCGTCTCATCACTTTGCTACTTGATCGAAGCTAGATCAGATTGATTGGCGTCGTCCGAGCTTGATAGTCGATACCGAAGTCTGGTTGCAAGGTGATCCAATGAGACATAGTGTTACGCTTCAATCCCTAATTTTTGCCTGAACCTCCCTTTCGGGTTTTCAGTCCATCGGGATACCCTTTTTTGCCCAAGCCGCCTCTTCAGGTTTTCATCTTGCCGGGTGTACAGTTTCTTTTCATTTTCTCCCTTACTTTTGCTCGAACCCTTTTGGTTCGCCGGGAAGCCCTTATTTTTGCCTAGGCCAGTCAACCTAGCGGGTTTTTGATTATGCATAGTATTTTTTCACTATGTCTGCATTGACGGGGTGAGGAAGGTCGTCACCATCCATGGTGGTTAGAATCATAGCTCCTCCCGAGAAAATGTTCTTAACCACAAATGGCCCTTCGTATGTGGGGGTCCATTTGCCCCTGGGATCACCTTGCGGCAGAATGATGTGTTTGATCACCAGATCCCCGACTTGATATTCCTGGCGTTTGACTTTCTTGTTAAAAGCCTTAATCATTCGCTTTTGATAAGTCTGACCATGACAAATAGCAGTAAGTCTCTTTTCATCGATTAAATTCAGTTGATCAAGTCGGGTCTGGATCCAGTCGTCCTCGTTCAAACCTGCATCCTTCATAATCCGGAGAGAGGGTATCTGGACTTCGTATCCCACTCGCCTTTGATCTGACTGATCACTAGAGCAGAATCTCCGAATACACTCAAAAACTTAATCCTCGGGTCAATAGCAGCTCGAAGACCTAGGATACATGCTTCATACTCCACCATATTGTTGGTGCAGTTAAAACATAATCGGGGGGAGAACGGAGTATGACAACCCTCAGGAGATATAATCATAGTG
This sequence comes from Vicia faba, assembly GCA_948472305.1. Lineage (NCBI taxonomy): Eukaryota > Viridiplantae > Streptophyta > Magnoliopsida > Fabales > Fabaceae > Vicia > Vicia faba. The sequence continues at coordinate 1,408,506,437 of OX451737.1, read as the reverse complement.
GAGATGCCATTACCTAATGCGTTAGAGGCTCCATCAAAATGCATAGACCATTAGGATCCTTCCTCATGTCCTTCATCCGGTCCAGGTTCTTCAAAGTCGGTCACCAACATGATGTTCTCATCCGGGAACTCGAAATTCATGGATTGGTAGTCATCCACGGCCTGATGCGCCAAATGATCCGCCAATACACTCCCCTTGATTGCTTTTTGGGTGGTGTATTGGATGTCGTACTCGGTTAAGATCATCTGCCATCTCGTTATTCTTCCGGATAAGGCGGGCTTTTCGAAGATATACTTGATTGGATCCATTTTCGATATCAATAGGGTAGTGTGATTTAGCATATACTGTCTCAGCCAGCGAGCAGCCCATGCCAAAGCGCAGCAAGTTTTCTCGAGCAATGAGTATCGGGTCTCACAGACGGTAAACTTTTGCTAAGGGAGTAAATAGCGTGCTCTTTTCGGCCAGACTCGTCATGCTGCCCGAGCACACACCCCGTTAAACTATCCAGTATTGTCAAGTATAAGATCAAAGGTCTTCCTTCGACTGGAGGCATCAAAATTGGCGGCTCTTTGAGGTATTCCTTGATTCTTTCGAAAGCGGTCTGACATTCATCGTTCCATTTTACCACTTGATCTTTCTTCAGCAGCTTGAAGATTGGCTCACAAGTAGCGGTCAGGTGTGAAATGAACCGGGCGATGTAGTTCAGACGTCCCAAAAAGCCTCTAACTTCCTTTTATGTATGTTGTACCCCAATTTTTTCCCCTAAGATCCCTTCATCATACCATATTGTTTTAACCACCACAAAATCACATTAGGGCTTTTGGTTCTTCTACTTATCTTTAGCTTTTCTCTATGAGGAGTTACCAAGCACCTTAACTTGTTTTCTCTTATGATCATAGATATTTTGTTTTGATTTTCTCTCTAAATTAACAAAATTCAATATTGGTTTGTCTCACTTGTTGATAATGTAGGTCAAGGCAATGAGGTTTTTAACATGTTGCTTCATGGGTTCATTAGTTTATTTCCATGCCCTGGTCAAAGTCTTGGGAAATTTAAACCTCACCATTGAATTTGTTTTGAAGTTGGTTTGAAATTGGTTGGTGGCCATAGGTCCTCATCATCATCCTCAACAACTTCTATTCACAAAGGAAGAGTATTGGCACAAAAAGTTTGTCCAAACTTGGCAAAGTTCCACCAAGCTTTCTCGTGATTTAGAGGCTAGGGTTTTGGACTTCAAAGGGGCATATCTTGCTCATCTTTTGGTATTTTTGAGTGATTCCAATAACGTTCTTCTCTTCAAAGAGATACCAACAAATCACTTCAAAAGTTCCAAGGAGTTTTCATGTGGAAGGAACTTGGTGAAGAAGAAAGATTACAAGTCACCCAGATGAATCCCCAATTTTTCCATATGTAACTTCAAATGGTCATAATTTGGTCAATCTTTATCACCTTGAGCCCATTATTTTTCCATGATAATCTTAAGGATGTGTACTTCATGCCTTATTTTTTGTGCAAAGTAAGAAAATGGATGGAAGTTTCCTTAAAGATGCAAAAGATTATAGGTCATTTCATAATTGTTGGCCAACTTCAACAAGTCATAACTTGCTCAATTTTTGGAGATTTTGAGTGGTTCAAATTTCAAAATGTCATTCAAGAGGTTTACTTCATTCCATCTTTTTGGGTCAAGAGAAAATTCTAAGTGAAAGGCCATGTTTGGAAGCAAGAGATTATAGGTCATTTTTAAGGAAGAATTTGAAATATTTCTATGGAAAGTCAACTCTTTTTCCTCAACTTTGACTCCATGTAACTTTCAGCTCAAACATCCATTTGATTCCATTCTTTTTCCATTACAATGCTTGTAACACCATCTTTCCAAAGCATCAAGAATCTTTCCATAAGACCCCTTGAGGTGGAAATTCCATTGGATTGAACTTGGTAACTTGAAACTGAAGTTTCACCATGAGTCAGAATTTGAAATCCATGTTTTGGCCTTTAAACATCAAATTAGCACGCGTTTGTGATCTAAACATGTTTAACCAAGTTGCCAAAGTGGATTAGTGCATTAAAACGCAAGAATTGGATGAGTTTTGGTGATGTTTGGATCACACTTCACTCGTGCATCAGGTTTGCATGAATTCCCTCCAAAACGCATCATTCACTCTTCCTTTTGATCCCATTTCCTTCTCCTATAAACACATGTACTACCCCATTCAATTTCCCAAGCTTAGATAGCCAAAATCACCCTGCCAAACATGCTTCTCAACTCAGAATTCAGTTACTTCGAATCCCATTCTCAAGCATTTTTCAATCCATTTTCTCCATCAATTCACCTTCCTTGATCTTCCCTGAACCTATCCATACATTTACATTTAAGAATCGTACCCTACATTGCTCCATAGAAGTCCAGTTTCAGAGCTCTGCAACTCAACTTCAATAGGTAGATTTCTTCATCAATTCTTCAAAACTTTGGTATCATTGTGTTACTCTCATTGCCCTGGTTCTAGTCGCAATAGTTACTTTCTTCTGGAAACACGTTTGGACTATGTATTTTCAAATCCCCTTTCAAAACTTTCTTTCCAAATTGCTTGAGTTACAGTCTATATAAAAATGGCGCGAGGGTATGGTTGTCTTCGTCTTGAAGAGACGAAACGAATGGCATAGGTATGAGCTTCTAATTTTACAGTTTGAGAGACCTTCAATTCGTGAGGTTGGAGGTTGAAGATGACCAACGTGTCACCTTCTAACCAATGAAAGCGTGCCATTTGTTTTTTTTTTTTTTTGAATTTCTGATTTAAATTTGATTCAGTGCTTTATTCAGTAAAGACCATGATATTCACAGTGCGGCAGATCCTTTGGATTTGATTACTAACGCGTTTTGACTCTCATCCAATGGTCCACATCTTTTTCTTTTATTTTCTTTTTCTGATTTTTATATTTTAATTGTTTTAAACTTCAAAAAAGCATAAAAAATTCATTTTTAGTCCAAAAAATCTGAAAAAATTATGAAAAATATTTTTGATTATTCTCTTTCTAATTTTTATTTTTTCACAATTTATTTTTGTGTTTTGGTATTTTTTATCAAATTTACACTTATTTGATTTGTTTAAAATGTTTAAATATACTTTTTCACATTTTTTAATTCTGAAAAAATTATGGAATGATCCAATGACATTGTGACAAATATTGGTGACTTTATTTTATTTTTGTTTCTGACTGTACTATTTTTTACCATTTTTGTTTATTTTACCCATTTATTTTAATTTTTAAAAATAGTTTCTGACTTTTAAAAATTACCAAAATTTTTATAAAAATATTTGGACCCATTTCTGAATTTTCTATGGTTTTATTTTTCATTTCTTGATTAATTTGAACATAATTGATATTTTCCTCATTATTTTCTATTTTTTTTAAAGTTCTTTTAACCCTTTAAATGTTTATATTAAATATATTATTATTTTGTGATTATTTTCTGGCTGTCTTGAGTTGATTTTTGATCATGACTTTATTAACATCATTGGATCTTGGGTGTTGAGTTCAACTCCACCAAAATGGATGAATGATTTTAATAATAGTTTGATTAAATTTTTAATTCAAAAGTGGTTTATTCATCTTTTTACCCTAATCCCTCTTCATCTCATCCCCTTCTTCTTGCACTAAATACTGTTGGAGCATGATCTCTATATCATGTCTCAAAACAAATGGTGCATAGATTGCTATTGACCAGCCTCAAAATAGGTGCGACTTCTATATAAGTCCACTTACGATTGCTTAACATAGCGCTAAATTTTGTCCTGATTCGAATAAATGATCATTCGTGGCCCAAACTTATGATTGCAAGCCCAAGTAGGTTAATTTGATCTCTTTGATCCAATAACCTTGAGATTCATTATGTGGAGGCTTTGGTTATACCAATCCTCTAATGGATCTACAACACCTTTGGTCAACACGGATCACTTAAACATCGTTGATCATTAAATGGTACTTATGAGAATTTCAAATGGATGATATACTTGACAAAAAACAAATGCAACTTGTTGTGTGGAGGCTTTGGTTCTACCAATCCTCTAATGAGTTCCAAATGCAATTTTCAAGATGGTCATCCAACTAACCACTAATTATTAACTTGCTTTTATTTTTTTATGCTTTTTATTCTTTTATGCTTTATGCACTATTTATTTTCAGCATTTACATTCCATGTCATTTTCATCTTTGCTCACTTGAGCTTTTCTTTTTCCTTTTCCTAAGATACTTAATAACCAACTTAAACCCTAAAAAAAACTCTTAATGGTACTTGTACTATTTGGTTACTATCCTTGGCATGATGGAGCAGTGGACTTTTTTCTTGGACTTAGGATTAGAAACCTTGGCCTATCTTGGATACCTTGTGATTCTTATCTAATTATTTTGTCTGGAGCTCTTGAGGTTTACCTCAAGACATTGGGTTGCTTGTTTGTTTTTGTGTGAAGGTTTTTTGTGATTACACTCTTGGTTTTGTAATCTGGAATTCACCCGCATACAGCCGTTACTCTGCCCAAATTTTGAGAAGACTTAATACATTTGAAGAGGTCTAGTATTTTTGCTTGCTTGGTTTAACTCCAAAGAATAGGAATTCTATCTTGACTTATAATGTCAACTTGTGGCTTCTTGATTGGTTAGATGGTCCTTATCCTTAGCTTTTACCTTATGCTTTAGGATAGCCTCTTCTTCCCTTCCCATCTTCTTTAATTTCAAAAATCTTCTACCTCCTTTTTAAACTCTTCTTGTTTCTAAACTTGAAACACTTTCATAATAAACTTGGAATTAGGTCCATGCATTTTCAAAACATTTTCATCAATAAACTTCAATCAATTTAATAATACTTTGACACTTTTTTGTGAGAAGACTAAAAGTCAATCAATCTCATTTCAAACCATTTTGCCACTTTGGCTTTTATCTTTAAACTTTTCTCAAAAACAGATTAGACTCTTGTCAATCCTTGTAGTGATGCAAACAAACTATACTTCTACATTATGTAGTGAAGAGAGATATTTTCCACTTGGGTGTTGAGTGAGGCATTGTTGATTTTAAAATCCAAGCCATATCCTCCACTTTGAGATGATGCAAATTCTCATTTTTCATGATTGTGGGTAGTAAGTATATTTTCCATACAGACAATGACGATGATGTCTTATCTCGTAAAATTAACCAACACATTTGTTTCAAACTTTTAAAAGAGGAACTGCGTGTACCCTGATCCCCTATTGCACGAAAGGTGGTACGTAGGAACTAAAGGTTCGCAACCACGGCGGGTGAAAAAATCATAAAATAATATATTTCTTTTCTCACCTCCACCATCCATTTTATATATAACACATTTTATAGCCAAAATACAAAGATTTTACAAAGAGGTTCCTGCGGAGTACCGTAGATGTTTAGGGTGCTAATACCTTCCCTTTGCATAACCAACCCCCTTACCTTGAATCTTTCCCACTTTTTTTGGGTTATTCTCTCTTTTCCCAATCCTTTGGAAACAATAAAGCGCGGTGGCAATTTTTATTTTGATTTGTATAAAGTCTAGTCAATCCAATAGCTTAGTCTTGAACATTTCTACCGCTACAAAAAATGGCGAATTCACTGGGGAAAGATTGACATTTTGCTGGTCCATCCCTAAGTGGTTAAACCTATCTTTGTTTACATGTGTATATGTGCTATTGTTGTTTATGTGTTATATGTTGTATATATGTTTGTTTGGATTTTCCTGGTTTTCAGGGTGCTTGGTGATTACTCATAAGTCCTATACCCGGACTTGGGCAAACCTTAAGATAGGACGGGCGGTATAGTCATGTTAACTTTGAGGGAGTAATCCCAAAAAAGGAGACATGAGATCCCCCACTCAGTGGAGGCCCCTTTGACTGTAGTGTCATTTACCGAGTAATCGGAAAGACGTACTGCTTTCGACCTGGGAGCCTGCTGAAGCTGAGGACCGTAGATAACCAAACCCATCTTGGCCTTTTAGGTGTAGTGCGGAAGCTATGACGGAGTAATCCGAAAATAGTTGTCACGCGATACTACGCTCGGACGAGTCTTTCTTGAGAATATTACTAATTACCAAGTTAATTGAGAAGTTGGTAATATCCGAAGGAAGGATGTAGACTCTGGGAACCTCTAGAACCTTGTTCGGCAGGTGATAACTTTTTAGACCAATACCTTATGGGTAGTACCTTCGACCTCATGCTCGTGACGTTGAACCTATGAACCCTATATGTGTGATCTTGTGTGTGGTTGTTGCATCATGCATCCTTGCACTCATAAGCATCTTTTGAAGGAAACAATATTTCAGGGGATTTAAAGGTTGACTATTTTTGAATATCTCGGGTACTATTAACCATGGATTCTGGAAAGAGAAAGACTGGGAAATACAGTTTCAAGGATCCCAAGATAGATGACTTGGTCAGTCTGATTCCAGAGATCGAGTGTTCTGCAGACTTTCGGAAGAAGTATGGATCCATTATTCCTCTCATGAAGCTGAAGATGAAGGAGGGTATTCTCTCGACCTTGGTCCAGTTCTATGATCCGGTGTATCACTGCTTTACTTTTCCCGATTATCAGTTGATGCCTACATTGGAGGAGTATTCTTATCTATTGGATTTACCTGTTACTGATCGTGTTCCTTTTATTGGTTTGAAGGGTGAGCCAAAACCACATGAGATTTCTGCTTTAATTCATCTGGGGAAGTCTGAGGTGGAAGCCCATATGACTACTAAAGGAGGGATTAAAGGATTACCAGCTCAGTTCTTATTGGAGAAAGCTCGTTACTTTTCCAGAATGAAGAGTACCGTTGCTTTTGAGGCCATATTTGCTTTACTTGCTTATGGATTATTCTTATTTCCTAATGTGGACAAGTTTGTCGATATTAACGCTATCAGGATTTTCATGATTGGAAACCCAGTTCCTACATTATTGGGAGAGGCTTATTACTCTATTCATCTTCGGAGTTTTTATCATGGGGGAATGATTATCTGTTGCACGCCTTTGTTGTACCGGTGGTTCATCTCTCATATGCCTCAGTCTGATGCTTTTTGGGATATCAAGAAGGAACCCCGGTGGGCTCCTAAGATCATGGCACTTACTCATTCGGATATTGATTGGTACCATCGAGCTTATCAGGATATAGAGATTATTGACCGTTGTGGTATTTTCCCTAATGTACCTCTTCTTGGTACAAAGGGAGGAACTAACTATAACCCTGTTCTTGCGCGGCGACAGCTTGGTTATCTGATGAGGGATAAACCAAACAGTATTCATTTGAGTAGTTTCTTTCTGAAGGAAGGAGAAGACCACAGGGAGGCTTGGGAGCAGATTGCAAAAGCCTGGCGTCACATTCATAAGAAAAGTAGGAAAGATTTGGGACCTAGGGGTACTGTTTCTTTGGAGCCATATCTAAAGTGGGTCTGATCGAGAGCTATCCAGCTGAAGATGTCGTATACTCGGGAGACACCCATGCCTGATCTGTTTGTGAAGACCACTCCTCCTTTATTGGATGATCCAGAAGAGTTGCAGCTTTCTTTGGTTAGGATGCAACAGGAAAGGGATGCATGGAAGAACAAGTTCCAGACTTTAGAGAGTTCCTACAAAGCAGACCTGAAGGAGAAAGACGATTTGATCGAGATCCTTGAGAGTCGAGCGGTGGAGTCTATGGAGAGGAAATGGAATTTATTTTCCCCTACGCCTCAAACAGGTGCTGATTACTCACTTCCTGCTTCAAATGATTGGAAAGAGGTTTTCGTCAGACATATGGAAGAAAACCAGAGGTTAAGAGCTCAGATTTCCAGGCTCACAGGGAAGCGCCAGCGTACAGATTGATCTCCATCAGTTCTTTTTCTCAGGATTTTAGATTGTATTTTCATATTATACTTGGGATCATTGAAACTTGTAATCCATTTTGAAGTTATTATAATAAAAAAATTTCAGTATTTCAAAAGCTTTGTTATTTTGATGTTTGCAATATGTCTATAAACGTTAAATCCCTTGAAATATTAAAGTAAAATAAAAATCATGTGCATTGCATATCATGCATCATATTGCACATATTTCTTGCATTTATTATGCATATCCAGGTGCCTTACCCAGCTTTTTGCTTCGTCCAGCAAGCTGACTCATCATTACAACACTCGGGCTAATTTCAAAAAGAAGATGGACAGCTTGGAACAGGAGAATCGCGAGCTACACGAAGAAGTTTCTGCTTTGAAGGCCGGCTTTTCCAATTTGACTAATCTGATGGAAGCTCTGGTGGTTGCTCAAAATCAGCCATCGGGTGTTCAACCTCAACCAACAAGGGCAAATGTTGAAGTTCCTACTGTTCCAGTATCTGCTACTCTGACTGTTGATCAAAACCGTATCCCTCAGGGTTACCCGTGGGGAATGCCAGAGAATTTTGTACCTGAAGGTTTCAATTCGGGCCCCCAAGATGCTCCAGTGGTTCCAAGTGTTGTTACTCCAACACCTCCTGTGGTTCATATTGTTCTTGTTGCACCTCCTTCGGTGAATCTGGTTCCGATTGTTAATGAAGATATGTGTCGTCCTTTCCCTCCTCTGAGTGAAGACTTGGGTCTTTTTGACAGAATGGATGATTTCCAAGAACAGTTTGATAGAATGCAAAGAGAGATAAAGGCTCTTAGGGGAAAAGAGTTATTTGGACAGAATGTGAATGATCTGTGTTTGGTCCCGAATGTCAAAGTGCCTGCTAAGTTCATGGTCCTGGAGTTTGAGAAGTACAAGGGCAACACTTGTCCTCGTGCTCACTTGGTGATGTATGTAAGGATAATGTCTACCCACACCGATGATCAGCGTCTGCTGGGTCACTTTTTCCAGGATAGTCTAACCGGTGCGGTGTTGAAATGGTACATGAGTTTAGACAGCGCCAACATCCATACCTTTAATGATTTGGGAGAAGCATTCATAAAACAATACAAGTACAATGTGGACATGGCACCCGATCGTGACCAGCTTAGGGCCATGGTTCAGAAATACAGAGAATCGTTCAAGGAGTATGCGCAGAGATGGCGCAAAGTCGCTGCATAAGTTATTCCTCCTATGGAGGAGAAGGAAATGGCTAAAAAATTTCTGAAGACCCTGAGTGCTTTCTACTACGAAAGAATGGTAGCAAGTTCCCCGAGTGATTTTACAGATATGGTAGGAATGGGTGTCCGCCTAGAAGAGGCAGTAAGAGAAGGCCTTTTGACAAAGGGTGAAGGATCCGGAGGTGTGAAAAATCCAGCTTATGAGTTTACAAAAAAGAAAGAGGGGGATACCAATGCTGTCATACAAGAGAGGAGAGTGAATGCTCCTAGAAGGAATTATCAGCGTCACCAGCAAGTTGCTTCAGTTACTCCTGTTATAAATATCGCTCTGACTACTGTTGCTTATCAGAGACAGTCCCAGCAAAGGAACCAGGGGAATAAATAGAGAAGGGAGAACTATGACCCTATTCCCATGAGTTATGCAGAGCTACTACCAGCATTGATTCAGAAGAAGTTGGTCCAAACGCGACCAGCTCCAGCAATACCATCTCCATTGCCTTGGTATTACAAAGCAGACCAGACATGTGCTTTTCATCAGGGAGCACCAGGGCATAGTGTTGAGAATTGTTATCCTTTGAAGACTGAAGTGCAAAAGTTGGTAAAGTCTAGAATTCTATCTTTCAAGGACATGGGACCTAATGTGAAAGATAATCCTCTACCCAAGCACAGGGAAGTAAATGATATAAATATGGTGGCCGGTTGTCCAGGTGACTTCCGAATTTTTGACATTAATCTGGTTAGAGGAGATCTGGTGAAAATGCATGCAGACCTCTCTGAATTTAGTTATTATATGCATGACCATGCCGGTTGTGCTATTTGCAGTACAAACATACAGGGTTGCGAGAAGATAAAAGCTGATTTACAGGAGATGATGGATGAAAGTCTAATTCATATAATCAGGCCTATGGCAGAGTATGAAGAGGAAATTAATATGGTTTCTGGATGTTCGGGTGAATTCAGAATTTTTGATGTGGAGTATTTGAATGAAGATCTCGTACAGTTACATGCTACCTTTTTCTGTACTGCTGGTCAGGTTGAACACCAATATGGATCTTGCATAGTTTGTTGTCAAAACCCCCGAGGATGTTCTATTGTGAGAGAGGGTGTTCAATTGTTGTTAGACAATGAGACTATCAAGATCACGGGTCAGAGAGATGATTATCACGAGATTGACATGGCTGAAGTTTGTTTGATGGAAGAAGAGTCAGAGGAAGAATATGCCTCAGCGGATGAGTATTTTTCTTCAGATGAAGATTTGTTTGCCGGAAGTGATCTTTTGAGGGATGATTGTGTTGAGGAAGGTGTAAACATCATTGTACCTTGTTTTGGTGCACCCGCTCACCTTGAGATGGAGTACCATAGCAAACCAACTGTTACCCCACTGGTAATTAGTCTGCCAGGTCATGTTCCCTATAAATCAGATAAGGATGTTCCTTACAAATACAACGCTACATTCTTGGAAGATGGGGTGGAAGTTCCCATCCAGCCAATGCCAGATGTTGGAAATATAGCTGATGATAGCATGGTGACCCATAGTGGTCGTGTGTTTGCGCCAGTTATTCGAAAAGACGTTGTTGCTGGAAAGAAAATTGCTGAGAATGATGAGCCTAAGAAGACTACAAGAGAGACTAGTGGAGCTACAGTGGAGAAAGAGGTGGATGATATCTTGAAAATAATTAAAATGAGCGACTACAAAATTGTGGATCAGCTATTGCAGACTCCTTCAAAGATATCCATCCTAGCTTTATTAATGAATTCCTCCACTCATAGAGAATCACTAATGAGATTACTAGACCAATATTTTATGGAGAATGACATGTCGTTAGATCAGTTCAGCAGCGTAATTGGAAACATTACTTCATTAACAACTTAAGTTTCTGCGATGATGAGTTACCAGATGAAGGGAGGAATCACAACTTGGCCCTCCATATTTCTATGAATTGCAAAAATGATTCACTATCCAATGTTCTAATTGATAACGGATCTGCGTTGAATGTTATATCGAGAAGTACCCTCATGAAGTTAAAGTATCAGGGAACACATATGCGCCCGAGTGGCATCATTGTGAAGGCTTTTGATGGGTCGAGAAAATATGTCATCGGTGAAGTGGACTTGCCCATCCATATAGGACCACACTTGTTCTTGAAAACTTTCCAGGTAATGGACATTATTCTCGCGTATAGTTGTTTGTTGGGACGGCCATGGATACACAAAGCAGGGGCTGTCACTTCAACTCTGCATCAGAAGCTAAAATTTGTGCGTGAAGGGAAGGTAGTGATCATAAATGGGGAGCAGGCATTGTTGATATCCCATTTATCCTCTTTCAGTATTGTAGAAGCGGATGAAGCTGCTGTTGGAACCCAGTTCCAAGCCCTATCCATTGACAACATAAGGAAGAATGAGAATTATGTGGTTTCCCTGAAGGATGCGCAGCAGGTGGTGCGCAATGGTCATAATGCAGTTTGGGGACGACTTGTGGATCCACCCGTGAACAAAAACAGAGCTAGTTTGGGTTTCTCTCCGAAGATTAGTAAAGGCGAAGGTTTGAAGTCAAGATCTTCTGTGAACAGTTATCAAGATGTTTTCCGCAACGGAGGTTATCTCCATCCGATTGGTTCTGGAATTAATGATGTTGAAGAGGATGAAGCAGAGCAGGAAGTACCGAATTATGTGACGCATGGAGTCCGAGTTCAAAATTGGGTCACCATTGATATTCCTTCTTGCATACATGTTTCAAAGTAATTTTTTTTGATAATCTATTTCTTTCTTTTGAAAAGTTTTCACTCTGCCCAAGGTGGAAGTATTAATGCTGTAGGGCTTACTTGTTTGTTATAACTGTTAGAATCATTAATAAAAGTTGTCTTTGCTTCCAAAATTATGTCTTTTATTTTCTTCCTTTTTCTTGGGAAATGGTAATAATAATTAAAAAAACCTTTTCAAAATAAATAATAACTAAAAATTAATCTGCATTATCACTTGTTATATGTGTCAGTTTCTAAAAGCAATCATAAATCATATGTGCATATTAATTAAAAAAAACCGTTTAATACAATGACCCTGCACCCTCTCCCAACTTTGATTGTCCTGTGTTTGGGGCTGAAGAAGAAGATTATGATGAGATTCCAGAAGAGATATCACGGTTTCTTGAGCACGAGGAAAATACCATTGAACCATACAAAGAGCCTTTGGAAGTGGTTCATTTGAGTTCAGAGGAAGATCCAAAGGAAGTCAAGATTGGAGCATCATTGCATCCTGATGTAAAGAGCAGGTTGATTGAACTATTGAAAGAGTATGTGGACATTTTTGCTTGGTCTTATCAAGATATTCCTAGTCTAGATACAGACATTATCGAACATCGTTTGTCGTTGAAGCCAGAGTGTCCGCCAGTTAAACAAAAGTTGAGAAGAACCCACCCGGATATGGAAGTAAAGATCAAAGAGGAGGTCCTAAAGTAGATTAATGCTGGTTTTCTTGTGACGTCAGTGTATCCTCAATGGATTGCCAATATTGTCCCAGTACCTAAAAAAGATGGAAAAGTCCGCATGTGCGTAGATTACAGATATCTAAATAAAGCTAGTCCAAAAGATGATTTTCCATTGCCTCACATTGATATGTTAGTGGATAGCACATCAAAATTCAAGGTATTCTCGTTCATGGACGGATTTTCCGGGTATAATCAAATAATAATGGCTCCAGAGGACATGGAAAAAACAACGTTTATCACACCCTGGGGAACATTCTGTTACAGAGTGATGCCCTTCGGGTTGAAGAACGCTGGTGCAACGTACCATAGGGCTATGACAACCCTATTACATGATTTGATGCACAAAGAAATTGAAGTATATGTTGATGATATGATTTCCAAATCCCAAACTGAAGAAGGGCATATAGAAGATTTGTTGAATTTTTTTCAGCGTTTGAGGAAGTATCGTCTCTGCTTGAATCCAAATAAATTTACCTTCGGAGTTAGATCGAGGAAATTATTGGGTTTTGTTGTTAGCCAGAAAGGAATTGAAGTTGACCCTGACAAAGTCAAAGCAATTTAAGAAATGCCAACACCAAGAACTGAAAAGCAAGTCAGGGGTTTCCTTGGGCATTTGAATTGTACCTCTAGATTTATTTCCCACATGACTGCAACGTGTGAACCGATCTTTAAGTTGTTGAAGAAAGATCAAGGTTGTGTGTGGATGGATGACTTCCAAATGGCATTTGAAAGTATTAAAGAGTATCTGCTTGAACCTCCTATTTTTCTCCCTCCTGTAGAAGGAAGACCATTGATTATGTATCTAACAGTGTTGGATAAATCCATGGGCTGTATTCTGGGACAACAAGATGAAATGGGAAAGAAAGAGTTCGCCATTTATTATCTCAGCAAAAAGTTCACCGATTGTGAGTCACAGTATTCTATGCTATAAAAGACGTGTTGTGCTTTGTCCTGGGCGGCAAAGAGTTTGCGGCAGTATATTTTGAATCACACCACTTGGTTGATCTCCAAAATGGATCCAATCAAGTATATTTTTGAAAAGCCTGCTCTTACTGGGAGAATTGCCCGTTGGCAGATGTTGTTGTCTGAATATGATATCGAGTACCGCACTCAAAAGGCTATCAAAAGTAGTGTGTTGGCAGATTACCTTGCTTACCAGCCAGTGGAAGATCATCAGTCTGCAGAATATGAATTCCCCGATGAAGATGTGATGTTCTTGAAAGTGAAAGATTGTGATGAACCATTGCCCGAGGAGGGCCTCAACCCTGAATCTCGTTGGATTATGGTATTTGATGGTGCTGTGAATGCTTATGGTAAAGGAATTGGTGTTGTGGTTGTTACTCCTCATGGATCGCATATTCCTTTTACTGCAAGGTTAACATTTGATTGCACTAATAATATGGCAGAATATGAGGCTTGCATCATGGGTCTTGAAGAATCTATTGATCTCAGAATCAAGATTCTAGATGTTTATGGTGATTCAGCCTTTGTAATAAATCAGATTAAAGGAGAATGGGATACTCATCACCCTAGCTTGATCCCTTACAAAGATTATGATAGAAGATTATTACCCTTCTTCAATAAAGTTGAATTCCATCACATTCCTAGGGATGAAAATCAGATGGAGGATGCTCTGGCAACTCTGGCTTCCATGTACCAAGTGAATACTTGGAATGATATACCCCGAATTACAGTTCGACGGCTCGATAGGCCCGCTCACGTGTTTGCGACAGAGGAGGTAGCAGATGAGAAACCTTGGTATTATGATATCAAGCATTTTCTTCAGACTCAAGAATACCCGTTTGGTGCGTCAAAGAAAGATAGAAAGACACTGAGAAGGCTGGCAGGCAGTTTCTTCCTCAGTGAAAATGTGTTATACAAGAGGAATTTTGACATGGTCTTGCTCAGATGCGTGGATAGACACGAAGCAGACATGTTGATGCATGAGATCCATGAAGTTTCATTCGGCACTCATGCTAATGGACATTCAATGGCTAAAAGGATGCAAAGGGCAGGATATTATTGGTTGACAATGGAATCTGATTGTTACAAGTTTGCAAAGAAGTGACATAAATGCCAGATTTACGCAGATAAGATCCATGTACCTCCGACACTACTCAATGTGATTTCCTCCCCGTGGTCTTTCTCTATGTGGGGTATTGACATGATTGGGATAATAGAACCTAAAGCTTCGAATGGACATCGTTTTATCTTGGTAGTAATTGACTACTTTACCAAATGGGTAGAAGCTGCTTCATATGCCAATGTTACCAAATAGGTGGTTGTGCGTTTCCTCAAAAACAATCTTATATGCCGGTATGATGTGCCAAGCAGAATCATCACTGACAATGGCTCGAATTTGAATAACAAGATGATGACTGAACTGTGTGAATAATTTAAGATTGTCCATCACAATTCATCTCCATACAGGCCAAAGATGAATGGGGCTGTTGAAGCTGCTACTAAGAATATAAAAAAGATCATCCAGAAAATGGTTATCACTTATAAGGATTGGCATGAAATGCTCCCTTTTGATCTACATGGATATCGAACATCTATTCGCACTTCAACAGGAGCAACCCCGTTTTCCCTAGTGTATGGAATGGAAGCTGTACTCCCAGTCGAGGTAGAGATGCCCTCATTACGTGTGATAATGGAAACCATATTAACAGAGGCTAAATGGGTCCAGAACAGGTTTGACCAATTGAATTTGATTGAGGAAAACAGAATGACAGCTTTATGTCATGGGCAATTATATCAGAGAAGAATGAAGAAAGCATTCGATAAAAAGGTCAAACCTCGTGAATTCAGAGAAGGCGACCTCGTGCTCAGGAAGATCATGTCTTTCAACATTGATTCAAGGGGCAAGTGGACTCCAAATTTTGAAGGCCCGTATGTTGTTAAGAAAGCCGTCTCTGGTGGTGCATTAATTCTTGAAACTATGGATGGCGAGGAGTTCCCACGTCCCATGAATGCTGACGCAGTCAAGAAATACTTTGCCTAAAGAAATAAAAGAACAACTCGCTAAGTTGAAAACCCGAAAGGGCGGCTTAGGCAAAAAGGAGCGTCTCGGTAGGCTGAAAACCCGAAAGGGCAGTCTAGGCAAAAATTAGAGACATAAACAGAATAAATTTCCCGCTAAGTTGAAAACCCGCAAGGGCAGCTTAGGCAAAAGTTAGGGATTTTCTTGGCAAGTAACTACGTCAGACAAGACTTGATCGTTGAAGCAAAAATCTTCTCGGATCCTCACCATACTTCAACGAAATCTGCTGCTCAGGATTTCAAAAGTTGCTAGGGGGATAGTGGTCATTGTATCTCAATGTATCTTTTCCATTATGTATTATCATTTCCCAAACTTTGTAATCATCCATGGAGTCTCGCCATTCGCAGACTACCATTCTATTAATGAAGTTCGAGCTTTTGCCCAATTCTTTGTGTTCTTATTTTTATTTAGCTTGCAAAGACGTCATTTATTAATGATAATAACTTTTAAAGCAAAGAGATTAAAAAGAAAAATTGACTTTTCAAAGAAATAGATCTTTACAATTCAATTTACTTTGGAATTTATGATGAAACATTGACAAATGAAAATGGTGATCCCAAGAATGAACAGACTCCGTTTGCTTTAAGAAGATTTATTTCCTTCTTGAAAGTTTTCTCAGGTCATTTTGCTTGTAGGTGCGCAATATTTGTGTGCCTCTCAGATGGTTAAGGACGATATCAGTGGGTGCAAGGTACAGTATTGGGTTTATGATCCCATTATCACCAGCCAAGTCTTGGTTCGCTTTTAATTTTGGGTTTGCATGGTCAGAAGCCTCTGTCCCAGATTCCCCAGAAAAGTCTTCCCTCATATAATGAAAGGTTTTATTCCTTTGGTGTGTTGGATGTCGCTCTTTTTGCAGTTTTGGCATTAATTTTGACTTTTTGACTTCCCGGGAAGTTTATCCCAGGGAATCTCTTGTTGGAATGAGTATTCGTGATGAAAGGTTTCTCCAGTGAGGTAGGCTTGAATTCCCCAAAGAGGCTTGGTTGTTTCGGCGTCAGTACGCTTTGTTTGAGGATGATCTTGCAATCTCCAGTAGGTATATTGTTTTTGAAAAACTGTTTTTCTCTGATAAAACTGGAAGAAGGATGTTTTGTCCAGGTATCTGTTGGATTTGGTTACATCCAGATTATGTTTCTTCTCGGTGAAGTTAAGATAGGCGATAGTTTTGGTTTCCGCAGTTGCTTTTACCTTTCTTGGATTGATCTTTCTGGTTGAAGTTTAGCCCTGTTGTTGTTAATACTTGAGGCGGTTTTGTTTGTTTGTGCTGATTATGTATCCTTTTATCAGCATATGCACGATAGCACTCATACATTCATACATGCATCATGCATAACTAAAAAATCATCATTCATTAGCATTGTGTTCTGACCTTTCCTACAGCGTTCTTAGCTCAGTTGATTTTGGTTGTCCCGCTTGGGTTTATTTCTCAAAGGATGTATCTACACTGGCCGTCTTGCTCCAGTTTATTTCTGAATTGAATTTATGAATCTCTAAAAACTTTGAGTTTTGGTTCGTGCATTTATTTTGCACAGGAGGACTTTATCTCCTCAGCAGGAATATCATGGAATTTCCCCGTGAAGTCATATTTCTATTTCCAAAAAGTCATTGCTCTTTGCATTACCCCTTGATAATAAGTGGAAGTCTCTTTATTTTGAGACAAATTATGCAGTACCCTTTCAAGGCAGATTTTCCTTGGTTAAAGAAGAAGTTGGGACCCGTTCTTGACAAAACACCCGAATCTTGGGGAAACTTTATATCTTTTTCTTTCTACCTTCAGTGAACGTTGGTATTACATTGGCAGTGAACGTCGGTGTTTCTTATCTTTTTGCTATCTTTAGTGAACGTTGATGGTTCATCGTCAGTGAACGGCGGTGATATGTTATATTTTCTCTTTCTACCTTCAGTGAACGTCGATGTTTCTTATCTTTTTGCTATCTTCAGTGAACGTTGATGGTTCATCGTCAGTGAACGGCGGTGATATGTTATATTTTCTCTTTCTACCTTCAGTGAACGTTGGTAATACATTGGCAGTGAACGTCAGTGTTTCTTATCTTTTTTCTATATTCAGTGAACGTTGATGGTTCATCGTCAGTGAACGGTGGTGATATGTTATATTTTCTCTTTCTACCTTCAGTGAACGTTGGTAATACATTGGCAGTGAACGTCGGTGTTTCTTATCTTTTTTCTATCTTCAGTGAACGTTGATGGTTCATTGTCAGTGAACAGCGGTGATATGTTATATTTTCTCTTTCTACCTTCAATGAACGTTGGTAGTACATTGGCAGTGAAGGTTGGTGTTTCTTATCTTTTTGTTATCTTCAGTGAACGTTGATGGTTCATCGTCAGTGAACAGCGGTGATATGTTATATTTTCTCTTTCTACCTTCAGTGAATGTTGGTAATACATTGGCAGTGAACGTCGGTGTTTCTTATCTTTTTGCTATCTTCAGTAAAAGTTGATGGTTCATCGTCAGTGAACGGCGGTGATATGTTATATTTTCTCTTTCTATCTTCAGTGAACGTTGGTAATACATTGGCAGTGAACGTCGGTGTTTCTTATCTTTTTGCTATCTTCAGTTAACATTGATGGTTCATCGTCAGTGAATGGCGGTGCTATGTTATATTTTCTCTTTCTACCTTCAACGAATGTTGGTAGTACATTGGCAGTGAACGCCGGTGTTTCTTATCTTTTTGCTATCTTCAGTGAACGTTGATGGTTCATCGTCAGTGAACGGCGGTGATATGATATTTTATCTTACTATATTCAGTGAACATTGGTAATACATTGGCAGTGAACGTCAGTGTTTCTTATCTTTTTGCTATCTTCAGTGAATGTTAATGGTTCATCGTCAGTGAACGGTGGTGATATGTTATGTTTTCTCTTTCTACCTTCAGTGAACGTTGGTAGTACATCGGAAGTGAACATCAATGCATGTTATCCTCCTCTCTGATTCTTTTCTTGTGGTTTTACCAGTGATTTATTTTCCTGGTGGGATTGCTTTTTGGTTGTTACATTTTATGTCACATCCCCAATGCTACTTTTCATCTCTTTTATTCCGTTCATATACATTCATACGCATAAATGTTTGCATAGCATCTTAGGGCCAAAAATAGGGTTTGTTTTATATTTAAGTGTCTTCAATCACGTCGACACGAAGATTTTTAACCTTCGTATCCCCGGATAGAAGAAACTTAAATAAGGGCAGCTGTTGTACCCCAATTTTTTCCCCTAAGATCCCTTCATCATACCATATTGTTTTAACCACCACAAAATCACATTAGGGTTTTTGGTTCTTCTACTTATCTTTAGCTTTGCTCTATGAGGAGTTACCAAGCACCTTAACTTGTTTTCTCTTATGATCATGGATATTTTGTTTTGATTTTCTCTCTAAATTAACAGAATTCAATATTGGTTTGTCTCACTTGTTGATAATGTAGGTCAAGGCAATGAGGTTTTTAACATGTTGCTTCATGGGTTCATGAGTTTATTTCCATGCCCTGGTCAAAGTCTTGGGAAATTTAAACCTCACCATTGAATTTGTTTTGAAGTTGGTTTGAAATTGGTTGGTGGCCTTAGGTCCTCATCATCATCCTCAATAATTTCTATTCACAAAGGAAGATTATTGGCACAAAAAGTTTGTTCAAACTTGGCAAAGTTCCACCAAGCTTTCTCTTGATTTAGAGGCTAGGGTTTTGGACTTCAAAGGGGCATATCTTGCTCATCTTTTTGTATTTTTGAGTGATTCCAAAAAAATTCTTCTCTTCAAAGAGTTACCAAAAAATCACTTCAAAAGTTCCAAGGAGTTTTCATGTGTAAGGAACTTGGTGAAGAAGAAAGATTACAAGTCACCCAGATGAATCCCCAAGTTTTCCATATGTACCTTCAAATGGTCATAATTTGGTCAATTTGTATCACCTTGAGCCCATTATTTTTCCATGATGATCTTAAGGATGTGTACTTCATGCCTTCTTTTATATGCAAAGTAAGAAAATGGATGGAAGTTTCCTTAAAGTTGCAAAAGATTATAGATCATTTCATGATTTTTGGCCAACTTAAACAAGTCATAACTTGCTCAATTTTTGGAGATTTTGAGTGGTTCAAATTGAAAAATGTCATTCAAGAGGTCTACTTCATTCCATCTTGTTTGGTCAAGAGCAAATTCTAAGTTCAATGCCATGTTTGGAAGCAAGACATTATAGGTCATTTTTAAGGAAGAATTTGAAATATTTCTAAGTATGGAAAGTCAACTCTTTTTCCTCAACTTTGACTCCATGTAACTTTCAGCTCAAACATCCATTAGATTCCATTCTTTTTCCATTACAAAGCTTGTAACATCATCTTTCCAAAGCATCAAGAATCTTGCCCTAAGACCCCTTGAGGTGGAAATTCCATTGGATTGAACTTGGTAACTTGAAACTGAAGTTTCACCATGACTCAGAATTTGAAATCCATGTTTTGGCCTTTAAACATTAAATTAGCACGCGTTTGTGATCTAAACATGTTTAACCAAGTTGCCAAAGTGGATTAGTGCATCAAAATGCAATAATTCGATGAGTTTTTGTGAGGTTTGGATCATACTTCACTCGTGCATCAGGTTTGCATGAATTCCCTCCAAAACGCATCATTCACTCTTCCTTTTGATCCCATTTGCTTCTCCTATAAATACATGTACTACCCCATTCAATTTCCCAAGCTTAGATAGCCAGAATCAACCTGCCAAACTTACTTCTCAACTCAGAATTTAGTTACTTCGAATCCCATTCTCAAGCCTTTTTCAATCCATTTTCTCCATCAATTCACCTTCCTTTATCTTCCCTGAACCTATCCATACATTTACATTCAAGAATCGTACCCTACATTGCTCCATAGAAGTCCAGTTTCAGAGCTCTGCAGCTCAACTTCAATAGGTAGATTCCTTCATCAATTCTTCAAAACTTTGGTATCATTGTGTTTCTCTCATTGCCCTGGTTCTAGTCGCAATAGTTACTTTCTTCTGGAAACACGTTTGGACTATGTATTTTCAAATCCCCTTTCAAAACTTTCTTTCCAAATTGCTTGAGTTACAGTCTATATAAAAATGGTGCGAGGGTATGGTAGTCTTCGTCTTGAAGAGACGAAACGAATGGCATAGGTCTGAGCTTCTAATTTTAAAGTTTGAGAGACCTGCAATTCGTGAGGCTGGAGGTTGAAGATGACCAACGTGTCACCTTCTAACCAATGAAAGCGTGCCATTTGTTTTTTTTGAATTTCTGATTTTACATTTGATTCAGTACTTTATTCAGTAAAGACCATGATATGCACAGCACGCCAGATCCTTTGGATTTGATTACTAACGCGTTTTGACTCTCATCCAATGGTCCACATCTTTTTCTTTTATTTTCTTTTTCTGATTTTTATATTTTAATTGTTTTAAACTTCAAAAAATCATAAAAAATTCATTTTTAGTCGAAAAAATCTGAAAAAATTATGAAAAATATTTTTGATTATTCTCTTTATGATTTTTATTTTTTCACAATTTATTTTTGTGTTTTGGTATTTTTTTATCAAATTTAGACTTATTTGATTTGTTTAAAATGTTTAAAAATACTTTTGCACATTTTTTAATTCTGAAAAAATTATTGGATAATTCAATGACATTGTGACAAATATCGGTGGCTTTATTTTATTTTATTTCGATTTTACTATTTTTTACCATTTTTGTTTATTTTACCCATTTATTTTAATTTTTAAAAATAGTTTCTGACTTTTAAAAATTACCAAAATTTTTATAAAAATATTTGGACCCATTTCTGATTTTTCTATGGTTTTATTTTTCATTTCTTGATTAATTTGAACATAATTGATATTTTCCTCATTATTTTCTATTTTTTTAATCTTCTTTTAACCCTTTAAATGTATATTTTAAATATATTATTATTTTGTGATTATTTTCTGGCTGTCTTGAGTTGATTTTTGATCATGACTTTATTAACATCATTGGATCTTGGGTGTTGAGTTCAACTCCACCAAAATGGATGAATGATTTTAATAATAGTTTGATTAAATTTTTAATTCAAAAGTGGTTTATTCATCTTTTTACCTTAATCCCTCTTCATCTCATCCCCTTCTTCTTGCACTAAATGTTGTTGGAACATGATCTCTTTATCATGTCTCAAAATAAATGGTGCATAGATTTCTATTGACCGACCTCAAAATAGGTGCGACATCTATATAAGTCCACTTACGATTGCTTAACATAGTGCTAAATTTTGTCCCGATTCGAATAAATAATCATTCGTGGCCCAAACTTATGATTGCAAGCCCAAGTAGGTTAATTTGATCTCTTTGATCCAATAACCTTGAGATTCATTGTGTGGAGGCTTTGGTTCTACCAATCCTCTAATGGATCTACAACACCTTTGGTCAATGCGGATCACTTAAACATCGTTGATCATTAAATGGTACTTATGAGAATTCCAAATGGATGATATACTTGACAAAAAGCAAATGCAACTTGTTGTGTGGAGGCTTTGGTTCTACCAATCCTCTAATGAGTTCCAAATGCAAGTTTCAAGATGGTCATCTAACTAACCACTAATTATTAACTTGCTTTTATTTTTTTATGCTTTTTATTCTTTTATGCTTTATGCACTATTTATTTTCAGCATTTATATTCCATGTCATTTTCATCTTTGCTCACTTGAGCTTTTCTTTTTCCTTTTCCTAAGATACTTAATAACCAACTTAAACCCTAAAAAAAATTCTTAATGGTACTTGGACTATTTGGTTACTATCCTTGGCATGATGGAGCAGTGGACTTTTTTCTTGGACTTAGGATTAGAAACCTTGGCCTATCTTGGATACCTTGTGATTCTTATCTGATTATTTTGTCTGGAGCTCTTGAGGTTTACCTCAAGATATTGGGTTGCTTGTTTGTTTTTGTGTGCAGGTTTTTTGTGATTCTTGGTTTTGTAATCTGGAATTCACCCGCATACAGCCGTTACTCTGCCCAAATTTTGAGAAGACTTAATACATTTGAAGAGGTCTAGTATTTTTGTTTGCTTGGTTTCACTCCAAAGAATAGGAATTCTATCTTGACTTATGTGATACGGTGGCAGAACCGACTGTTTAATACTGGTTTGCGTTTTTTGTTTGCAAAATGTCGCGGTAAGCAAGAGTCGCCACCGACTTTTATTTTATCTAACAAGGAAAAGGAAAAAGAACAGAAAAAACCTTTTTCGAGATGTTTCTGAGTACGGGGGGTAGATTATAGAAAGGGAAGGTGTTAGCACCCTTTCTATCCACAGTTTTCCATGGGCTCTTAGGTACTTGCTCATTTTTCAAATTGCTTGTGTGTGTTTGTTTTGAAAAGTGTTGTCTTACTTCGTTTTAACCATTGTATCAGTCCTCAAGAGTGTTACGAAGTATTTTTGAAAACTTTGTTTGAAAAAAGTGTAAGTGTGAAAAACTTTGATTTTGAGCAAGTACCTACTAGCATCTACCTACTCGAAAAAAAGAATGTTTCTGTTCTTGTTTCCTTTAGACAATGTTATCCTACTATTGAGAAATAGGTAGCACCGTCGTTGGATTTTGTAAGGGTCAATTCGAAAGGGACGTAATGGTCATTGAAGGCAACATGTAAGGATACCTTAGCATTTCGAAGGGACTGTCATCATATATTCGTAGGCAATATCGAGGGACAAGATCATATACCGTAGGCAACTTCGAGGGACATCGAGGGACCATGCTCTTTATGATGATTTTTAGATTTAGGGTCTTTTGCTAAGATATCCTACGTTCGAGGGACATGACCATTGTTTTCCGAGGCAACCAAGTGAGGCATACCCTAAGAGTGAGCATGTGCATGTGTTTGATTTCAGTTATTTAATCTTTGGACAATTAAGGTGATCTACTATTTTAATTTTCAGTTTGTCTTTCCATACAATCCTATTAACATACATCTAAGCAGTTTATAGTTTGCGAAAATAAAATGCAGAAAGTTTAAAGTCCTAGCTATTACATGGCTTTTGCAAATACATAATTATTTTGAACTGAAAATAAAAATGTGGAATTTAAACCCTAATTACTATTACAACCTCGGAGCAGTTACATAATAATGAAGAGTGCAGAAAAGAAATCCTAAAAATATTACATCCCGGAAGCAATTACATAATTAGAAAAAAATGCGAGAAAAGATAAATCTACGCTATTACATTGATAATGTGACCTATACAATTTTTCTAGAAACTAAAATGTAAAAGAATAAATAAAATGAAATTAAGAAAAAATTAAAACTTAAAATTCTAAGTTAATGTTTTTAGTGATTTTTTTATGAAAAAGTGATTTAGGATAATTAATTAAATAAACCTAAAAAAAACCTAATTAATTTTAATTATTAAAAAATGTTAATTTTGAAAAAAAGTTAATTAAAATACCTAAATCCTAATTAATTTTAATTAATAAAAAAAGTTTAATTCTGAAAAAAGTTAAAAAAATATAAAATTAATTAACCTAAAAATTAAATTAGGTTTTTTTGTAAAAAAAAAGGCTTGTGAAAAAAGTTGTGTGGTTAAGTGAATTTAAGATTGAAAAAGACAAATTGGTTAGAAACCAAAAACAACCAATGAAATTAAAAACCTAAAATTAAATTAAAACCTAAAATTAATTATTCGAGTTTAGGAGGAAAAATCAAAGGTTTGTGAAAAATGTTTAGTTTTATGGAAAAAAAAAATTTTAAACAGAAAGAATGAAAATAGGTAAAAGAATAAATAGAAAGGAAGAAAACTAATACCAATAGGGGTGGTTGTTGAACCCACACCCTTAACCTTCTCAAGATATCTGCCTCGTCATGCATTGGTTGGTTGTTCTATTTTACCCATTAGTGTTTTGGCCTCAACGTTTTGTAATGAACCTGCATGGGACCCTGTCTAAATCTGCAGTGTTGAATCTCATGAACACATTAAATAAATTACTATATATCATGAAATACAAATAAAGCAAATACATGAAAAAAATTTAACATTAAAACCGATATGGCATGTATGAATGATTATACACTTTTGATCATGGAGATCAAACCAGTCTTGCCCTTACCGGAGAAGTAGTGAGATGAATGCTTCTATGTCCTTTTGATCATGGAGATCAAACCAGCCTTACCCTTACTGGAGAAGTAGTGAGATGAATTCTTTTATGCCCTTTTGATCATGAAGATCAAACCAGCCTTACCCTTACTGGAGAAGTAGTGAGATGTGGGTTTGTAATAAGGATGGCTTGTTTGTAGTGAGATGGGGGTTTGTAATAAGGATTTCAAGGTTTTAGGGTTCTTGAAAGAATTTGATATTCTTACAGCATTGTGGAAAAGGTTTTTTTTCATCTCCTCCTCTTTGTGTGAAAAGAATGAGATTATATAATAGAAATTAGAGAGAGAAAAATGGGCTTTGAATGTGCAATTGGGCCTCCAATATTCACTTGAGTCTGTCACGTTCCAGGCTAAATCGCAGGGGCTTAAGTGAAATTTTTGAAGTTGAAATGTGTAAACAAAATATAGCTGACATCGAGAACTAACTCCTGTCCAAAAATAGGCTCAATCGGATAAACGGTGAATTAGTTATGAATTTTTGAAGTTTAAGCTCAGACAAACTTATTTTAGGCTCCAGTGTCGACTCTGACAAGTTCTTCAATAAAAAAGTGGTATTGATCGGAGCATAATTCTGTCTCAACTTTGGAAGAAAAGTTGTAAATCTCTGAGTCAGTGACCTTGTGTAAAAAGATGGGCCCGATTTGATAAAAATTGAGTGAGTTATGAATTTTCGAAGTTTCGACCCAGATGAAATAATATTCAGCATTCAGGATTTTCGATGCGTCACGCGCCTTCTGAGAAAAAAACGAAGGCCTTTTGGATGCCGTTCAAACTCAACATCTTCTGTGAAAACTTAGCCAACTCAATTTGTGAAATTTTGGCACCGGAACCAGCTCGATACGATGAAAATCGACCAAGTTATCATTTTCTGAACATGATGCAAATAAACTTTTGTCACAAATTTTCTGTACGAAAATCCTTGATAAATCCGCATTTTCGAAGACCTTCTGATAGAAATTGGCTTCCAGCCGTGAGAGATGAAAACGTAGATGACGTCAAGACGGAATTTTGCCCACCGGAACAGGTTCAAAACAAGCCACGATCTTCAAGTTATGAATTTTTTAGCGCGTAAAAACTGAACTTTTAGCACACTTTTTCACCACATTTCTTCGAGAAAACTCACACATTCGGATACCTTATTTAAAGAATTGACTCTTGAGCCGAACCTGAATTTGAGAATACATTATCAGAGATATCTTGGCGAAAGAATACCTGAATATGACGCGTCGGGTTGGACTTGTGAATCTTTGAACCCCGAATCGTTGCAAAACAGCGAACCGATCTTCAGCATAGAAAATACTCTGAGAATATCCATTGACGAAATAAACGTCACTTGTAACCTGAAGAAGCTTGATAAATATACCTTTATTCCATAACCATAAAACCAATAATATGCATGTATGAAAAGAGGTCAAATTTTGGGGTATAACAACTTATAATGTCAAGTTGTGGCTTCTTGATTGGTTAGATGGTCCTTATCCTTAGCTTTTACCTTATGCTTTAGGATAGCCTCTTCTTCCCTTCTCATATTCTTTAATTTCAAAAATCTTCTCCCTCCTTTTTAAACTCTTCTTGTTTCTAAACTTGAAACACTTTCATAATAAACTTGGACTTAGGTCCATGCATTTTCAAAACATTTTCATCAATAAACTTCAATCAATTTAATAATACTTTGACACTTTTTTGTGAGAAGACTAAAAGTCAATCAATCTCATTTCAAACCATTTTGCCACTTTGGCTTTTATCTTTAAACTTTTCTCAAAAAAAGATTAGACTCTTGTCAATCCTTGTAGTGATGCAAACAAACTATACTTCTACATTATGTAGTGAAGAGAGATATTTTCCACTTGGGTGTTGAGTGAGGCATTGTTGATTTTAAAATCCAAGCCATATCCTCCACTTTGAGATGATGTAAATTCTCCTTTCTCATGATTGTGGGTAGTAAGTATGTTTTCCACACGTACAATGACGATGATGTCCTATCTCGTAAAATTAACTAAAACATTTGTTTCAAACTTTTAAAAGAGGAACTACGTGTACCATGACCCCCTGTTGCACGAAAGGTGGTACGTAGGCACTAAAGGTTCACAACCGCGGCGGGTGAAAAAATCATAAAATAATATATTTCTTTTCTCACCTATACCATCCATTTTATATATAACATATTTTATAGCCAAAATACACAGATTTTACAAAGACGTTCCTGCGGAGTACCGTAGATGTTTAGGATGCTAATACCTTCCCTTTGCATAACCAACCCCCTTACCTTGAATCTTTCCCCCTTTTTTTGGGTTATTCGCTCTTTTCCCATTCCTTTGGAAATAATAAAGCGCAGTGGCGATTTTTATTTTGATTTGTATAAAGTCTAGTCAATCTAATGGCTTAGTCTTGAACATTTCTACCGCTACACTGTGCGGGGAGCCGGCATCTCCTCTATGGATTTTACCTTGGCAGGGCCCACCTGAATACCCTTATCACTGACAACGAAACCCAGCAGCTTACCAGACCTTACCCCGAAGGTTCACTTGTTCGGGTTCAACCTCAGCTTGTACGTCTTCAACCTGTTGAACAGTTTCTGGAGATGGTCAAGGTGCTCTTCCTCAGTCTGGGACCTTGCTATCATGTCATCAACATAAACCTCAATCTCATGGTGAATCATGTCGTGGAACAAAGCGACCATGGCGCGCTGATAAGTTGCCCCAGCATTCTTCAACCCGAAAGGCATTACCTTGTAACAGAAGGTGCCCCACTGTGTAACGAAGGTTGTCTTTTCCATGTCCTCGGGAGCCATCTTGATCTGATTGTAACCAGAAAAACCATCCATGAAGGAGAAGATTTTATGATTCGCGGTGTTGTCGACCAGAACATCGATGTGAGGAAGTGGGAAATCATCCTTGGGGCTTGCCCTGTTCAGATCTTTATAGTCCACACACATCTGTACCTTACCAGCCTTCTTAGGTACTGGAACAACGTTGGTAACCCACTGCGGGTAAGAAGTGACAGCTAAAAATCCCGCGTCGAACTGTTTCATGACCTCAGCTTTGATTTTCTCAGACATCTCAGAGCGCATACGGAGAACCTTCTGCTTTACCGGAGGATAGTCTTCTTTAGTTGGCAAGCGATGAACCACAATATTGGTGTCCAAACCAGGCATATCTTCGTAGGACCAGGCGAAGATCTCAACATAGTCGCATAGAATTTGTATCAATCGTTGCTTGACACCAGGCTCCAGATTTGCTCCTATCTTAACCTCTTTCTTGTCTTCCTCTGTACCCAAATTCACTGATTCAACTAGCTCTTCATGAGGCTGTATGGCCCTTTCTTCCTGTAGTAACAGTCTAGCAAGCTCTCCAGGCACCCCACAATCATCCTCACCTTCGTCCTCGGCTTCGTTGATCGGATTTTCGAAGTAATAACTGGCATTAGCAGAGTTGTTATCAATGGGATCTAGAGTGGATATGGATCTGCATTATGATATGTGAGTGTGTGTAAGAGAATAGATGTTTTTGATAAAGCGAGAGACAGAAAAAGATAAACAAGGAGCGCAAAATTTGTAATGCAAGAAACGTCCAATGTTTTATTAATGATATATGAAATGACAAATAATAAGCCCTCACAAGCAAAGCCAAAGTGCCCCGGGAAAGGCACTGGGTTGTAAAGTTTTAAACTGTCTATTACAACTTTTCAAAACAAAAGTCAATTACTGTGGAATAAAAGAAACAGGTATGAAGTCCTTCGCTGTCTAGTTGTTCGATCCACCATTGGTTGTAGGGTAGATCCAACTGTCGATATCTGAATCTTCTTCACCATCTTCAATCGCATTAACTCCCTAATTGCTGATGTGCAGAGGAGGTCTTCCAATCCGTGTACGCCTAACAGCCCTTTGAGCCCCTGTAGTAAAGCCCAGACCAAATTTGTCAGATTTGTAGGGGATATCAGGAAGCTGGCCCCAAATTGTGCACCCACCTTCTTCAATTACAGCCCTGGCATCCTTGAGAGAAGCCATCTTCATCAGAGGTTTGTCGGTAGCAACTTCAGTTGACGCTAAAGTCTGAGGGACCTCTTCAAAATTATGACAAGGGGTTTCGATGAACTCTCCATCCATCTCCACGTAGAGAAAGGAATTGAGATGACTCACCATATACTCCTCTTCACCTTGTACCGTGACAAACTTCCCCTTTACCGGATATTTCAACATTTGATGGAGCGTGGAAGTCACTGCCCCAGCCTTATGAATCCAAGGGCGACCCAGCAAGCAAGAATATGATGGTATGATATCCATCACGTAGAAAGTGGATGCAAAAGTCTGAGAGCCAATTTTAACAGGGATGTCCACCTCCCCGTGCACCATCCTTTTTGACCCGTCGAAAGCCCTGACCACAATATTGCTCGGCTTTAGAATCAAACCTTCACAGTCCAAACGGTCTAATGATTTCTTTGGCAAAACATTCAATGAGGACCCGGTATCCACCAGTACATGGGCCATAGTAGTGCCCCTACACTCGATCGAGACGTGCAGAGCATCATTATGATTTCTTCCTTTGGCAGACAGATCTGCATCTGAGAAACCCAAACCATTGTCGGTGGTCAAGCTAGCTACGCAATCTTTGAATTGATCGGCTGAAGTTTCCTGCGGCACATGCGCAGTCTTGAGGAATGCAATTAAAGCCTTTGCATGGGCTTCAGAACACAATAACAAGGACAACATGGATATTTTTGACGGGGTCTACCCCAGCTGCTCGACTATGTTGTAATCGCTCTTCTTGATAATCTTCAGTATTTCCTCTATCTCCTGCTTAGAGGTTTCTACAATGATCTTCTTAGGTGCCTCCATCCGGGAAGGCTCACCTATGACTTCTTTGCCCCGAGTCCCAGATGGCTTGACGACAGGGGTGATAACTTGAATAGGAACTGGGATGGTAGCTGATGTATCAGCAGATGGAATGACAACAGGTTTGTGGACAGTCGGAGGGGAAATCTCAGGAGAAAATAGTCTTCCGCTTCTGGTGACCTTGTTGGCCCCGACAATATTGCTGACATCAACATCAGCTTCCTCACTCTTTAAGTCTTGTTTAACTCCATGGTAATACACATCAGCACCATAGTGCCAAGGGATAGCCTTATCCGAAGTGTATGGGATAGGACCGGGGACAGTAATTATTAACGGAGCAATTCTTGGGACGGGTGTAATCCTAACAGGTTTTCTCGAGGAAACCTTAGAAGGATTGGCGGAAATGGTTATGATGGCAACATCTTAAATTGGGACTAACGGAATCATGGACTTTTCGAACAGGATCTCTTTATTATCCATCAGGTGCTGAACACCTGATTTCAATAAATGGCAACCAGCAGGCAGAATTGAGCATGTGTGGTAACCTTCGCCACAACCCGGAAATAAACTGGCCAACAACAAATTCTTCTTTACTGTCATCAAAGGAGTAGAAATTTCTTCCGCGAAGGTCACAAATAAATCATCGTCCATAGCGTTTACTCCATGACCATGCTTAGGCATGGGAGGAGTTATGACGTTGGGCTTCTCCGGAGTGTCAAACTCAATCTCTTTGGCTTCGATCAAGTCTTGCACCTTGTTTTTCAAGGCCCAACAGTTGTTTGTATCATGACCTGGACTTTCAGAGTGATAGGCGCAGCGGGCATTCAGGTTATAGTGAGGAGAAGTGGTGTTGGGGTTCTTCGGGGCCTCCCTCAGAGTTACCAGATTGGTCTTCAATAATTATGGTAGAATTTGAGACAAGGTCATATTGAGCCGAGTGTACTGCCTCTGTGGTCTTTCCACCCTTTGTTGATTGTTGCGTTGTGGAGCAATTGTGGGTCTTGATATCACTACCACATTTACTGCTTGACGGTGTTCACATTTGCTTTGTCCCCTCGAGCCATAGACTGTACTAGTTTCTTTCTTACCGGTGAAAGGCTTCTTTACTGCGCTTGATGAAGTGTCCTTCTGTATCTTACCACTTCGGATACCAGCTTCTACTCTCTCTAGTTAAGATCAACTCAATAAACCCAGATGACGAACTGCCGATCAGATGATTGAAAATTGGACCAGATAGCGTCCCTAGAAACATGTCAACCAACTCCCTGTCAGACAAAGGGGGTTGGACTCTTCCAGCCAAGTCTCTCCATTTTTGAGCATAGTCCTTAAAACCTTCACTTGCACCCATAGACATACCCTGGAGCTGAGTACGAGTGAGAGCAAGGTCGGCGTTATACTGATAATGACTGTAGAAAGCAGCAGCAAGGTCTTCCCAGTTTCGGACATTAGCTCCTTCCAACTGATAAAACCATTCAAGTTGAGTCCCTGACAGACTATCTTGAAAGAAATGCACCCACAAATTTCTATCAGCAGTGTGGGGTTGAATTTTCCGAACGTACGAGCGGAGATGGAGTTTTGGACAGGATACTCCATCGTATTTAGAAAAAACCTGATCTTTGAACTTATGAGGGATCACCACTCCCGATACCAATCCTAGCTCTCCAAAATCCAAACCAGGGATCTTCTGAATCTCCATAGCACTCAGACGGTCTTCTAGCTGCTTGTACCTATCCTCAGCAGGAGGATATTGCTTCTCATTGTAATCTGTATCGTTGTCAGAAACTGCTGGACTAGGGTCTTTTGTCCTTTCTTGGTTCTCCCCGTCTTTGGAAGAGGAGGTCAGATCAGCTGATTGTCTTATCCTTTCTCTGAATCTTCTACCCATGTTCAGAACACCAACCTTCTTCTTCTTCTTCTTTTCTTTCAGAATCAGGGTCTTCAAATCCTCCTGCCCTTTAGCCAAGCTTAAGAACATCTGTTGGAATTGGGCGTTTTGTGCCTGGAGATCTTTAATGGCTTGATCAGAAGACATTTCTGCTGAAATAAATAGCGAAGAAGATGAGAAACCTGTAATGGTACATGTAATGGTGTGCATGATAATGGGATGCACATGTAATGATTTCAAAGACTTTGGGAGATTTAAATTTGCAAACCAAAAATAAACAAACTTTATTAGATTAACTTGTAAAAGGTTCAATAATGCCTTTAAGGAGTTACAAAAGAAGTAAATGGAAAACAAATCTAAACTAGAAAAAGCCAAATAAAAAGTCCCATGGACGCTTCCTCTTTGTGCTGACGTAGTCATTGATCACTCTTTCTTCTTCGAGCTGCCTGGTGAGCTTCAAAATCTTCCTTTCTTGCTTGTGGTACTTTTCCCGATAAGTATCCCTCTCCTCTTTTAGCTGAATCCAAGATCTCTGCAACGCCCCAGGATTAGTGGGCATGTAAGGATAGAGAACTGTGTAAGGAACGCCTTCTTCATTAGTGGGTTCCATAATCACTGGCAATACGGCTTCATAAGGCATCCCAAGCTTCTGGGCACGAGCTCGAACCCGTTGGAGGTAAGGCTGCATAGGAAGGGAAGTCCTTGGTCCTAGTTCTTGGGGGTCAGATCTGTTCACCATGCCCCAAGCTCGTATAAACCTCTGGCGGTGCTCGTCAACGTCTTCCTTGTAGTCAAATGCAATATCCTCAAGAAGTATCTCATGGGGACCATCTCTCCGAGCACGACCAAATTGTCGCAAAGCTAAACAAGGATTGTAAGTTATACCCCCTTTGATTCAAGCAACGGGACATTAGGGTATCCCCCACAACAGTCAATGACAGCAATGTCTTCCATAGCTCAGGAACACCAAAGAATATATGTATGGGCAAGTGACATTATTCTATAGGACCATCCTAAACCTTCTTCGTTCTTCAACATAGACTTGGGAAGGTGCGAAATAAACCACCTCGACAGCAACGGCATGCAACACATAAGAGTCCCTCTTCTTCGCACAGTACGAGTGTAGAGGGCATGCAAGATATCACCCAGCAGGGTAGGCATAGGATTGTGGGAAAGGAAAATCTTGACCGCATTCACATCTATAAAGGAATCTGGATTCGGGAAGAGGACCAACCCATAGATAAGAAGAGCCAAGATATCTTCAAAAGCCTAAAAATCCAAATTATCCCAGAATAGCTGAGCCTAGTCTATCAGAAACTTGGCTAAGAAAACTTTGACCCTGCTTCGTGTTTCCCAATTGGATACTACATCAGCCCGTTTCATATGCAGAGCTGAGGCAATGTCTTCTGGTCTAGGAACCTCTTCCATACCTGTGAAGGGTACCTGCTCAAGGATGGATATTCCCAATAAGTGAGAGAACTCTTCCAAAGTGGGAACCAGCTCGTAATCTGGAAATGTGAAGCAATGATGCACAGGATCGAAGAACTGGAAAAGTACACTCATCATCTGCTCATCAAGCTTTGAGGTGACTAGGCTAAGAAGTTGACCATGTCTCTTAATGAACATAGAAGTCTCAGAAACTCTTGAGGCTAACTCTTTAAGTTGAGCAGGTATTTTCACAAAGTTAACTCGGATGGTATTTCTACGCACGAAAGCCATAATCTGCAAAACAGAACAAAGATAAATTCCCTTGGTCTTTGAAATGGTTAGTGTTGTACCCCAAAATTTTCCCTCCCATTTCCTCAACATTTTCTCACCCCAAGACCCTTGGAGCTCAAGATCAAGTTAGGGTTTGCCCTGCTCAAGACTCCTCCTTGCACTGTTGACCCAAATTAAGGTTTGTGTTTGCACAAAGATGTTTTGACCTAAAATGCCCAAGATGACTTTCATGCTTCATGTTGGACTCACAAGTTTATCCATACCAAGTTTCAAGCCTTGATTCCAATCTTTGCCCAGTCAATTGGACAGTTGACCTAGAAATCAGCTATATTGGGGGAAAAGTCAATTGTGGTCAATTGACAGTCAAACCTCATGATTTTTGACCCACATCAACATTATGAACTCATATGAACCATTTGGTCAAGTTTGGATCACAATTCCACAAGAAATTTGATCAGATCACCAAAAGGGTAAAATGGTCATTTTTAGGGTTTTGACTGCACGAAGGCAATTTTTGACTGTTTGACCTGGACAATGGCAAACCAAGCTCACATATGGACTCAAGGATTCAATGACATTGTCTTGACATGTTCAACAAGTTCAAAAGATCCCAAATGCACAAGTTTGACAGATGAATTTTCCAGTCAACTGAGCCAAAATTGACTGTGTACTGAAAAGTCAAACTTTGACTTTTTGGTCAAAATCAAGTGTCAAGATTCATTTTTCATCAAAACATGCCAAATTGTGAAACTTGTTCATCAAGAAATCAAAAATTACAAATTAGGGTTTGAAATGAAGAATTTTCATAACTTAGAAATTTTCTAAGTTATGAAAATCCCTAATTTTTTCCTAACTTTGTCCCATCTTTTCATCAAGATACATTTGGATTCAAACAAAACTCAAAACATGAAAGTTATATTCCATTGCAAAATCTACAACTTTGATTCACAAAGTTTCCTCAAAAGAAGCTTGTAGCTCAAGTTATGATTTTTGGAATAAGGGTGCAAAACATTCTTAACTTAGAAATTTTTTGACCTATTCTAGGCAGGATTTTTGCCTAACTTCATGGCCACTTTTCACATGCTTCCACTTGGAATTTCAACTTGCATTACAAATATGGATTGTAGTAATCATTCCAAGCTTTCCAAAATGTCCAAGAACTTCTCAAACACCCTTGTGGTTAGGGAGAATTGAATTTGTCAATATAGGCAAAAGTCACTTTGTTCATGAGCCATTTTCATGTTCATACACCTTGCAATTTTTGAAATCAGCATGTGCAAGCTAGTTACAGGCCCCTAATCCTTTTCTTACTCAATAATTTAATGCATATCCTTTGTGTTCAAGTCTTACTTTGTATGTTTAACCATTACATACAAGATTGAGCCATAAATGGAAAAAGCATTTTATCTATTCTTGTAAAGCACAACTTTATGTCAAACACAAATCTAAGAAGTACCAAAGCATATCTCTTGGGCACAAGTTCATGAACAAAGTCCACTTATCAAGAGTGATTTATGCAGCATAGATTGAGGGGAGTAGGGGCCTACATTGTCAAGACACATTCTCTTACTTATCAAAGAAGAAACTTGTATTTTGAAACAACAACTCTCATTCCTGGAATCAGAAGCCTAAGAAAACTTGTTGAACACATTCCAAACATCAAGCCTGGCCTAAAACACGAGCCAACCACCTTCAACACCTCCCCAAACACAGAAACACCACTTTGCTGCACAAAACAGGGCACCTGCTGCAGATTGAGGTCCACAACTCAATCCATTCGTGCGCCTTGGCCAAAACCAGTTCATACACACTCCATAACATCCATACAAACTATTCCAAGCCCTAGCTACAGACTGTAACACCTCTAACCAACTTCACCATTTTCACTTTTTCTGTTTTGCAGGTTGACTTCTATAGCTCGATTCATTTAGTTTCAAAGCAAGCTAAAGGTTGGAGAAGCATCCCTGAACTTCAAGCAAGCTGTACAAGTCCTCACATTGCCTTGAAAGTACCTCCATTGTCATACACGATCCAAGCTTAACAGTTAAGTTCATGGACTTCTATCTCTCAATCTAGGAAGAGTTAGGTTTAGGTTTATGAATGAAAAATGCTCTACTCATGGCCCTGAAGCTACACATATAATTACTTTGCATTTATGTTATGCGTGCTGAGAGAATTTGGAACCTGAACATTAGAAAAAACTTAGGTCAGGAATTGGGGGAGAAGAAATTCTCTCTCATTTCTGAGAGTTAGATCAAGTTCTTGGTATGTATGGATTCGTGATTTGATGCTTGACATTTCTTGTGTTATAAGTTTGTGCTAAAAATCAAACAATCAGGAGTTGTGATTGAAGCAAGGAAGCGCGCGAATTTTCAAACAAAACTGTCTGGAGGTTGAAGACAACCTCTTTGGGTTGGGCCTGTGTTGTTCTTTCTATTTGCACCACTCATTTTCCACTTGCACCCCCTTGGCCCATTGTGTTTATTTTTATCATTTTTTGACTTTTTCTTTTTTATTCTGACTTGTTATTTTTTGACAAAACATAAAAAATATTAAAAACATTTTTTCAACCATTTTTGCATTTTATTTGAATTTTGTTTGTTTTATTTGAGTTTATACACATAAATAAACATAATACCTTGTTATTTAAAAATACTAAAAAAATAATACAAACACATTTTATTTTATGATTTTATTTTATTTTATCCTTTGAAAACATTTTATAAAATATACTTTTTTTTTGTAAATAATAAATATTGTTATTTTTTGTACATATTTAATATATTTAGTAAATATTATAAACACTTATATATTTATTAGAATATTTAGGAAAAAATACAAAAATAATACATTTTTTTATTTTATTAATTTTTAACATCAAAAATACTTTTTTTACAATATACTTCCTTTTTATTTATTTTTTGTATATAATTAATAAATATTGCATACATTAAATAATAAATACATTTTATTTAGCAAATTAGGGTTTTGCCCTAAAAAACATAAAAATACCCAAAAATTATCCTTTTTTTATTTTTGTTTATTTGTCACATGAAAAACCCTTTTACATACATATAAAAATCATTTTTTGCATCTTGCATATTTTATTGTATTTTTATTTAATTTTTGTGCAATTAAATAATTTGTAAATTCATTTGGATTGTAATAGCTTAGATTTAAATTTCTTGCTAAATATCCCCATTTGAACATTTGTACCCCCCATCCCATAATTGTGTTGTAATAATTTAGGACCTTTAAATTCCGCATTTAAAAGCTTTCTAAATATGCCATGATAGACTTAGGGTTTTGTATGCAAAAATCAACCAAACAAATAGCTTGATCTAATTCAAAGATAACAAAGCATGAAAATGAACAACACAACTCACACTTGCACCCCTAGGGTTACTCCACTTGATGCCTTCAATAATGGGCCATGTTGCGTGTTAGGTGTCTTTGGCAAAACAAAAACAATATCAAATGATCATAGTCCCTCGATGACGCTTTCGAAAGTTGCCTAAACATGATCAAGTCCCTTAAAGGAAAAATTGCCCAAAGACACTTGGCACCATTGCAATCATGGTCTAAACGATGACCCGTGCCCGTCCCGTTCACATCCTAACACAAGATTGTCCACCAAATACAATGGTGGAACAAAATTGTTAAAAGGGTTAAAACATAGCAAAGATCTTTGAGAAATTTAGGAGTAGACAAACTCTTAGTTACTTGATCAAACTTGCAAAACAAAAACACTTGCCTATTTTTCAAAACCACACATCACAACACACTTTCAAAACAACTTTCAAAAACATTGAAAACTTTTCAAAAGATATACACCTTTGTATACATCCAAACATGGGTCATTACAAAGGTTGCCACCACATTGGCCTCTTTTCAAAACATTTTCAAACCCACACACAAAGCACCATTTCAAATAATTGAAAAATCAAGGCAAGTTGATCTAAGCAAGTAACTAAGAGCCCATGGATAACCATGCATAGAAAGGGTGCTAATACCTTCCCTTTCTATAATCTACTCCCCGAACCCAAGAAAACATCTCAAAGGTTTTTGCTGTGCTTTTTAACCTTTCCTTAGGATAAAATAAAAAGTCGGTGGCGACTCTTGCTCAACCGAAACATTTGCGAAAACAAACGCAAAACCTCAAGTCAGTTCTCCCACCGTATCACAGAACTGGCGACTCGCTGGGGAAATTTTAAAGTGGAGTAACCTTAGGGCTTAGATCACCCTCTTGCATGACTAATTGTTTGCTTTGATTGCTTTATATCTTGGCTCTCTTGTTTGGGCTTGAAATCCTACACCCGGATTTGGGGAAACATTCATAGATAGCAATACATTGTGGAAACTGTGCGGGGTATACCAACACGGTTGAAGCAATAGCTATATTAGTGCGACATATTTGTGAGTACCGGTAACCCTTGAGTTCAATCAAGGAGAGTACGTGGCCGCTGAGTGATGTCACTAAGCACTAATGACCTAGAACCTTACTTGACCATCTTGGCCTTTCATTAGGGGTAGTGAGATGACCGGCTTTGGTGCAGTCCGAAGTTGGTAGATACTCGATACTACACTCATTGAGGGTTGTTTTCTTGGAATATTTTGGTCGCTAGTTAAGTGGCTAAACCAAAACAATGAACATGGAAAACAATCCAGTGATATTGAGCTCCTTAGAACCCGGTTACTATTTATAGGACAGGTTTTTAAGCCAACTACACTCAAGAGGGTACTTACCTATGAAACCCCATGCAAGCCTGAAACTAGGGTTTTGTGCATACATCATGAGCATCATGAAGCATCATATGCATCCACTAACCATTTCAAGGGTTTAGATCTTCATCTTTGTTCTTGTTTTGTAGGTCATGGAAATTCTTCGCAGGAAAACTATCTAAGTCAACCTTGTGAGAATCCCTCCTCAACTCAAGGAGCTCACATCCAGAATTTCGGAAAGCTCTCCCTTCAGTGAAAGACATGGTAGACTGCTCAGCCTAGTCAACACTAGCATTGAAGAAGACATGGTAAAGGTGTTGTTTCAGTTCTTTGACCCCCTTCACTACTGTTTCACTTTCCCCGACTATCAATTGGTGCCCACTTTGGAGGAATTTTCTCAACTCCTGAGAATTCCTATTCTTAATCAACTACCCTACAACGGTACGGAAAAAGAACCAAAGCCTGAAGATGTTGCTCAAGCACTACACTTGCAACCATTTGACATCAAGGGGCATTGGGAAACTAGAAGCGGTGTCAAAGGCTTCTTGTCAAAATTCTTGTTTGAGAAGGTACAAGAGTGTTGGAATTCATTGGACCTACAAGCCTTTGAAGAAATTGTGGCACTCCTCATTTATGGGTTGGTCTTGTTCCCAAATCCTGACCAGCTTGTAGATGTCAACGCCGTCAAAATCTTCTTATCCAGGAATCCAATACCAACATTGCTTGGGGACATTCTTCACTCATTTTACACACGAACAATGAGAAAGAGGGGTGTTCTCATGTGTTGTACTCCTCTCCTTGCAAGGTGGTTTATTTCGCACCTTCCACAATCTGTCTTGAAGAATGACCAAGGCTTAAGTTGGTCACAACGGTTGATGACCCTCACTCACTCTGATGTACATTGGTGCTCTCGGTCCAGGGAAAATGTTATCATCGTCGATCGTTGTGGAGAGTTTCCTAATGTTCCTTTGCTTGGCATTAGAGGAGGCATTACCTACAACCCTTGTCTAGCTTTGAGACAATTTGGATATGCACGGAGGGATGGCCCTCACGACATGTTGATTCATGACCTAGTTTTTGACTTCGATAACGATGCGCAAGGACTTCGCCAAAGATTCATCAGAGCCTGGAGGATGCCTAACAAGGTAGACAGCATGACACTGGGGCACAAGAACTCCATCCCTCTTGAACCTTATCTCAAGTGGGTACGAACCCGAGCCCAGAGTCTAATGATGCCTTACCCTCATGTTCTCCCTGTGATTAAAGAGCCCGTTAAGGAAGGAGAGGTTCCCTACACCGTCCTATATCCTGACATGCCTACATCGTGGGAGGAGATGCAGAAGAGTTGGATCCAACTCAAGGAGCAACGAAACACTTTTAAAGCCAGCTTCTACGCCAGTGAGAAGAAGGTTTTGGAGCTTACCCGCCGACTCCATGAGGAAGAGACCCTCAACACCTACATCGCACCAAAGAGGATGCGCAACGTCTTTTTACCTTGAGAAGTTTTTTGTAATATTTGGCCCATGGGGCATTTATGTACTGACAAATTTCTTCTTTTTAATATGACGTGTGTTCTTTTTGTTTGCAACAATTTTGAATTTTCTAAACCCTTGAATGCATTGCATACATGACATATCATTCATCATGCGCATAAGCAGGTCTCCACACCAGGTTTCCTTATCTGTCTGCTGTTTATTTCAGTAGGATGGATCTCGAACAGACGGTCAAGGACTTGCAGTCTCAAAACTCTCAGTTTCAACATCTCCTGATGACCTTGGCAAAGGGTCAGGAAGATCTAAAAGCCCTGCTTGGGAACAAAGAGCAAGTGAAAAAGAAGAAGAAGATAGTCGGGGTGGCTACCCTAGGAAGAAGGTTTGAGGGTGAAGCCAGAAGAGTGCTTGAATTTCCCCCTACATCTGAAGAGGGAACCAGTAAAGGGAATGCGGCTGCGGTACCTTCTGAATCTGAAGCTGAAGAAGGAGAGGCCGAAGAAGACGGAGACTACTCTGAGCAACAATACCCGCCCGCCGATGATAAGTACAAAATCTTGGAAGACAGGTTGGCAGCTATGGAGCTGCAGAGAGTTCCCGGTTTAGATTTCGAAGATCTGGGATTAGTTGCTGGAATTGTGATCCCCCCGAAGTTCAAAATGCCAATCTTTGCAAGGTATGACGGGTTGTCTTGCCCAAAAATGCATCTCAGATCATATGTAAGGAAGATCCAACCTTACACTGCAGACAAGAACCTGTGGATCCATTTCTTTCAGGATAGCCTTTCAGGGGCTCAACTCGAATGGTTCTATCAGCTGGATGGAGCCAGTATCCGAAACTGGGAGGACTTGGCTACTGCCTTTTATAAGCAATATCAGTACAATTCTGACCTTGCTCCCACGCGTACCAAACTCCAGGGTATGTCACTGGGGACGGGCGAAGGATTCAAGGAGTATGCGCAAAAGTGGAGAGACCTGGCTGGAAGGGTGCAGCCGCCTTTGACTGACCGTGAACTTGTTGACATGTTCCTAGGGACCCTGTCTGGTCCGTTCTTCAATCATCTGATTAGTAATTCTTCTGCTGGGTTTACAAATTTGATCTTGACTGGTGAGAGAATAGAAGCTGGTATCGAGTCGGGGAAGATACAGAAAGGTGCCTCGGCGAGTACTGAAAAGAAGCCCTTCAAGAAGGAAGACAATGTTGTTTATGGTCCCAGAAGACAAATTAAACCAGAACGCCGCCAAGCTGTCAATGCGTTGGTAATTTCAAAGCCTGTTGCTGCTCCTCAGCAGTTTAACCAACCAAGGGGTGAGAGACCCAAAAGGTAGTACACTCGGCTCAGTATGACCCTGTCTCAGATATTGCCGCAACTACTGTCAACCAATCTCGTAACTGTCAAAGAAGCTCCGAAGGTAGTGAACACAGCTTCTCCGAAGTACAACCCCAACGCCCGTTGCGCTTATCACTCTGACAGCCCGGGGCATACCACGGATGACTGCTGGGCTCTGAGGAATAAGGTTCGGGACCTTATTGATGCTAAAGAAATACAGTTTGAGGTGCCCGAGAGGCCCAATGTTGTGACTGCTCCCATGCCCCAGCATGGAGTAAATGCTGTGGAAGAAGACCGGTATGTAGCCTCCGTGGAAGAAATTATTACTCCTTTGTTGACTGTCAAAAGGAACCTGTTGTTAGCCGGTTTATTTCCGGGATATGGTAAAGGTTGCCTTCTATGTGCTGTTTCACCTGTTGGTTGTCCTTTGCTGAAATCAGGTATCCAAATCCTGATGGATAGCAAAGAAATCTTGTTCGAGAAGATTGTTATTCCTGCTGTCCCCGCTGAAGAGGTGTCTATTGTTACTATTTTCAACAACCCTCCTAAGGCTCCCTCAAAGAAGCCTGTCAAAATCATGTCCGCTCAGAAGATTGCTCCTATCATCATTACTGTTCCAGGGCCTCTCCTATATACATCCGACAAAGCTGTCCCATGGCACTATGGGGCAGATGTTTATGTGCTTGGAGTTAAACAAGAGTTCGATACTAGTACCGGCGTCAATAACATCACCAGGCCTGCCAAGATTACTCGCAGTGGTAGGTTGTTCTCACCAGATATTGCGCCACCAGCTATTCGGAGACCTCTTATCATCACACCTGCAAGTGCGCCTGCTTCCCTTCCTAATCAAGTTCCTGTTTCTACCCCTGCTGCCGAGTCATCTGACACTCAGGGCAAAGGGATTGTTGCTGATTTGCCTGCCCTGACGGAGGCACCGAAGACAACCACTATTGAAGCTTCCCAGCAAGAGATGGAAGAGATTCTCAAGATTATCAAGAAGAGTGATTTCAATGTAGTTGAGCAGCTGGGGCACACCCCATCAAAAATTTCTATGCTATCACTGTTGTTGTGTTCATAGGCCCATGCCAAGGCCCTGATTTCCTTCCTGAAGACGGCCCATGTGCCACAAGAAACGTCTGCTGATCAATTTACCGATTGTGTGGCCAACTTGACTGCTGATAATGGATTGGGCTTCTCTGACGCTGATCTGACTGCCAAGGGAAAGAACCATAACGACGCCTTGCATGTCTCCATTGAATGCAGGGGCACTACTCTCGCCCATGTGTTGGTAGACACCAGTTCTTCATTGAACGTCTTACCCAATAAGGCTCTAGATAGGCTGGATTGTGAGGGTTTAGAGCTCAAACCAAGTAACATTGTTGTCCGGGCCTTTGACGGTTCGAAAAGGATGGTGCATGGTGAAGTTGACATCCCAATCAGGGTTGGTTCTCAAGTTTTTTATTCTACTTTCTATGTGATGGACATCCGACCATCCTATTCTTGTTTGCTGGGTCGTCCATGGATCCACAAGGCTGGAGCGGTGACCTCCACACTACATCAGAAGCTGAAGTACCCGGTCAGAGGGAAGATCGTAACAGTGCAAGGGGAAGAAGAGTATATGGTCAGCCACCTTAACTCGATCCGGTACATAGAGATGGATGGGGAATTCATTGAGACCCCCTTTCAACACTTTGAAGAGGTGCCTCAGACATTGGCATCAGCTGAAACTATGATTGAAAACCCTCCTTTGAAGATGGCTTCCTTGAAGGATGCCCGGGCTGTGGTTGAGAAGGGTGAGTGTGCAAACATGGGCCGACTTCCTGATTTCACTCCGAAGACCGACAAGTTTGGTTTGGGTTTCACTGCAGAGGCTCAGAGGGTTGTTCGTAAGGCAAGGATTGGAAGACCTCCTGTATTCATCACCAACCCGGGAGTGAATGCTATTGAAGACGACGTGGAGGAATCTGAATTCGACAGCTGGATCTACCCAACAACCGACGGTGGACCAAGCAACTGGACTGCCAAAGACTTCACATCCTATTACTTTTGTCACTCAGTGATGAACTCCTTTGTTTTCGAATTTGTAACAGACAATATTTTGAAACTTTTATGGCTCGGTGTCTTACCCGAGGCACC
Organism: Vicia faba; assembly: GCA_948472305.1. NCBI lineage: Eukaryota > Viridiplantae > Streptophyta > Magnoliopsida > Fabales > Fabaceae > Vicia > Vicia faba. The sequence continues at coordinate 1,408,463,617 of OX451737.1, read as the reverse complement.
GTGGCTTCATTTGTGAGGGCTTTTATGTGTCATTTTCATATATCATCAATAAAAACATTGGACGTTTGTTGCATTTCAAAATCTTGCGCTCCTTTTCTTTCTTTATTATATATTGCGAAACAGCTATATTTACACACACTCACCTATACAGGTTCCAATCCACTCTGGATCTCACTGGTAACGACTCTGCTACTGCCAGTTATGACTTCAAAAATCCGATCAACTTAGCCGAAGACGAAGGTGAAGATGATTGCGAAGTGCCTGGTGAGCTTGCAAGACTGTTACTCCATGAAGAGAGGGCCATTCAGCCACATGAAGAGCCAGTGGAAACGGTAAATCTGGGTACTGAGACAGACAGAAAGGAAGTCAAGATTGGTGCCAATCTAGAGCTCAGTGTGAAACAACGGTTGATTCAGATGTTGCATGACTATGTGGAAATCTTTGCCTGGTCTTACGAAGACATGCCTGGGTTGGATACTGACATCGTAGTTCATCACCTGCCTACCAAGGAAGGATGCCCTCCGGTAAAACAGAAGGTCTTCCGTATGCGTCCAGAAATGTCCCAGAAAATCAAAGCTGAGGTTATGAAACAATTTGATGCCGGGTTTCTAGCAGTGACTTATTACCCTCAGTGGGTTTCTAATGTGGTTCCAGTGCCGAAGAAAGATGGTAAGGTCCGAATGTGTGTTGATTACAGGGATTTGAACAGGGAGAGCCCCAAGGATGATTTCCCTCTGCCTCATATCGACGTTCTAGTTGACAACACTGCTCAGCATAAAGTATTCTCCTTCATGGACGGTTTCTCCGGTTATAATCAGATCAAGATGGCTCCTGAAGACATGGAGAAGACCACCTTTGTTACTCAGTGGGGCACCTTTTGCTACAAGGTCATGCCTTTTGGGTTGAAAAATGCTGGGGCAACCTACCAACGTGCCATGGTTGCTTTATTTCATGATATGATCCACCATGAGATCGAAGTGTACGTCGACGATATGATTGCGAGGTCCCAAACTGAGGAGGAACACCTTGACCATCTACGGAAGCTGTTTGACCGTCTGAAGTTGTACAAGCTGAGGTTGAACCCAAACAAGTGCACCTTCGGGGTGAGATCTGGAAAATTGCTAGGCTTCGTCGTAAGCGACAAAGGTATTCAAGTGGACCCTGCCAAAGTGAAAGCCATACAAGAGATGCCAACTCCCAAGACAGAGAAAGAAGTCATAGGCTTTCTAGGACGGCTGAACTACATTGCCCGATTCATCTCGCATCTAACTGCTACCTGTGAACCAATCTTCAAGCTGCTGAATAAAGATCAAGTAGTACGTTGGAACGATGAATGTCAGGCCACTTTCGAAAAGATCAAAGAGTATCTCCAAGAACCACCCATTCTTATGCCACCGGTTGAAGGGAGACCTCTAATCTTATACTTGACAGTACTGGACAACTCAATGGGGTATGTATTGGGGCAACATGACGAGTCTGGCCGAAAAGAACAAGCCATTTATTACCTTAGCTAAAAGTTTACCGACTGTGAGACCCGGTACTCACTGCTCGAGAAAACTTGATGCGCTTTGGTATGGGCTGCTCGCCGGCTGAGACAGTATATGTTGACTCACACTACTCTTTTGATTTCAAAAATGGATCCAATCAAGTACATATTCGAAAAGCCCGCCTTGTCCGGAAGAATAGCAAGATGGCAAATGATCTTGACGGAATATGACATCCAGTACACGACTCAAAAAGCAATCAAGGGAAGTGTATTGGAAGACCATTTGGCGCACCAGGCAGTGGACGATTACCAGTCGATGAACTTTGAATTTCCAGACGAGGATATCATGGTAGTGACTGATTGTGAAGTACCTGGACCGGATGAAGGACCTGAGGAAGGATCCCGATGGTCTATGCACTTTGACGGATCCTCGAACGCTTTGGGTAACAGTATCGGCGCTGTGATTATATCCCCTAAAGGCACTCATACTCCACTCACCGCCCGGCTATGTTTCAACTGCACCAACAACATGGCAGAGTATGAGGCATGCATCATGGGTCTTCAAGCTGCAATCGACTTAAGGATCAAGTTTCTGAGTGTCTTCGGAGATTCCGCTCTCGTGATCAATCAGGTCAAAGGCGAGTGGGATACGAAACACCCAAACCTTATTCCTTACAAGGAGTATGTGCTGACATTGCTTCCCCACTTCGAGGAGATAACTTTTGAACACTTCCCAAGAGAGGAGAATCAGTTAGCGGACGTGTTGGCTACGATGTCTTCTATGTTCAAAGTCAAATGGGACAACGAGGCGCCCCGTATCATTATCTGGAAGTTGGATGAACCTGCACATTGCTGCGATCTCGAGGCCGAAGAGGTAACAGAAAAACCATGGTATCATGAAGTGAAGAGGTACCTTGAAACTCAAGAATACCCCGAAGGCGCATCTGTTAATGACAAGAAGTTCCTGAGAAGGTTTGCGGCAAATTTCTTCCTCAGCAATGGCATTCTGTACAAACGAAACTATGATTCGACCTTACTGCGTTGTGTGGATAAGACTGAAGCAGAAAAGATCATGGCGGAGCTACATGAAGGTACCTTCGGAACACATTCCAGTGGACATACCATGGCAAAGAAAATCCTTCTGGCAGGATATTTCTGGTCCACAATGGAAGCCGACTGTTATCAGCATTCTCGAACTTGTCATAAATGCCAGATTTATGTTGATAAGGTGCACATTCCTCCAGTTCCTCTGAACGTCTTGACATCACCTTGGCCTTTTGCAATGTGGGGCATTGATATGATCGGCGAAATCCGACCTACGGCATCCAACGGGCATCGCTTCATCTTGGTAGCGATTGATTACTTCACAAAATGGGTTGAAGCAGCTTCCTACGCTACCGTAACCAAGAACGTCGTGGCACGTTTCATTCGGCACAACCTGATATGTCGATACGGTGTACCTGAGAGGATCATTACGGACAATGGTACCAATCTTAACAACAAGATGATCACTGAGCTCTGCGAGCAATTCAAGATACAGCACCACAACTCTTCTCCCTACCGGCGGAAGATGAATGGGGCTGTAGAAGCGGCGAATAAGAACATCAAGAAGATTGTGCAGAAGATGGCAGTGACCTACAAAGATTGGCACGAAATGTTACTGTTTTCTCTTCATGGGTACCGTACCTCAGCACGGACGTCAACAGGGGCAACTCCCTTTTTCCTTGGTCTATGGCATGGAAGCAGTCTTGCCTATTGAAGTCCAGATACCCTCTCTCCGGATAATGAAGGATGCAGGTTTGAGCGAAGATGACTGGATCCAGACTCGGCTTGATCAATTAAACCTAATCGACGAAAAAAGACTCACTGTTATTTGTCATGGTCAGACGTACCAAAAACGGATGATCAGGGCATTTAACAAAAAAGTCAGACGACAAGAGTATCAAGTCGGAGACCTGGTAATCAAGCGCATCATTCTACCTCAAAGTGATCCCACGGGAAAATGGACCCCTACGTACGAAGTGCCATTTGTGGTTAAACATATCTTCTCAGGAGGAGCCATGATCCTAACCACCATGGATGGTGACGACCTTCCTCACCCCGCCAATGCAGACATAGTAAAAAGATACTACGCATGATCAAAGACCCGCTAGGTTGACACACCTAGGAAAAAATAAGGGCTTCCCGGTGAACCAAAAGGGTTCGGGAAAAAATAAGGGATGAAATGAAAAAAATCTGTACACCCGGCAAGTCGAAAACCTGAAAAGGCGGCTTGGGCAAAAATGGGTATCCCGGTGGACTGAAAACCCGAAAGGGCAGTCCAGGCAAAAGTTAGGGATAAAGCGTAATACTATGTCTCATTGGATCACCTTGCATCCAGAATTCAGCATCAACTATCAGGCTCAGATGACTCCAATCAATCATCTTCATCTTCAACTAAACAGTAAAGTGACGAGACGCTTGAAGGCATAAAGGCGATAGCAGAGTTGGAACCCAGTGGGATTATTTTTCACATAGCTGTTTTGTTTCCTTTTCAAAATTGTATAAACTCTATGCTGTTCGGCGACGTTCTCTTACTAGAACGTCAGCCTCTTGTACATAAAACGCCTATTTATAGGCAAATTTTCAAAATCAATACAAGTTCAATTTTTCAGACAAATTACTCATCGTTTTTCCTTTTTTCTGTTTTATTTTGTGAAGAACGTCCAATGTTCATTTTACATATATGCATTTGACATTAATTGCTAATCATGAATATTTGCATGTGAAACAAAAGACTAATTACAGGTGACATCATAAACAGGGGCAATAAAGAATTGTCCAAACAATCTAGTTGCTCTATCCGCCAAGGTACCAAGGTAAGTTCAGCTGAGGAATGTAACCAAGTTACCTTAACTCCCCACAGAGTAAGACAAGATTCAGCAATACTCTCCCCAAGCAGAGCTGGTCTCCCGTCAGCCCCGAAAAGGCACATCGTTCCCCTAGCAAGTCAGCGATACTCTCCCCAAGCAGAGTTAGTCTACTGTCAGCCTTAAGAAAGTTGGGTATCCCCAGAAGATCTCAACATTCCCCAGCGGAGTATAGACATTCCTCAACAAGCATCACCGGCAGTCTTAATCTAAGATTGTTCCCCGGCGGAATACCAGACACCCCAGTGGAGCCATTCCCCAGTACAGTCCAAAGTTTCCCCAGGAGAGTGGAATCCATATCCCCAGCAGATTCTGGAAGCTTATCCCCAATAGATTCTGGAAGCTTATCACCTGCAGAGTACATACGTCTCTCCCCGGCTTCATTCAAAGTTATTTCCCCACCAGGCTATAACTGGGTTATCCTCAGCTTAATTACCACGGAAAGTTCGTCCTCGGCGAAGTTCTTCCTATCCCCAGCGGAGTTCATCAAATTCCCCAACATAACATATCAGTGGAATCCCCAGCGGAGCTCTCATCAAAACCTCAGCGAAGTATCTCTTCCTACAGAGTAATACCTCGCAGAGTAATCTCTTCACCTATTTTATTCCCCTCAGAGTAATCTCTCCAACAAGTTTATCCCCCGACGGAGTCATCTTCTCCTACCGGTTTATTCTTGCAACCATCATCCCCAGCGGAAGCGAAGAACTCTACTCTTCAACATCAGCCCAGGATTCCACAAACTCCCAGCACTCGTCGAGGATTTATTTACCTAGACGAAAATACATTCATAGACATTTCACACATCCTGCTTACATACATGATAAAGTGCATACAACGCTATCTCATTTTGAGCATCATGACATCATGCATCTCATACATCATGACATTGCATACAACTAATGTCTTGCCTTTTCAGGAAAAGATCAATCCAAAGATGATTACTATCAACTATCGCAATTCCATATTCGATACATGTATCTAGCCAGGGCATATTTGTGAGCGATTGATTGTAGATTCGATACCTGTATCTAGCCAGGGCATATCTACATGAAGAGTTTGAAGATTAATCCCTGTAACAGGCCAGGAAATTATCTTTCATTCTCATGTCCGAGGTTTACACCTGTATCCAGCCAGGATAGCTATCTCTACCAACCTTTTGCAAATTCCAGATTCGATACCTGTATCCAGCCAGGGCATATCTGTAGACAACAATTCCATATTCGACACCTGTATCCAACCAGGGCATATCTGTAGACAACAATTCCAGATTCGATACCTGTATCTATCCAGGGCATATCTGTGAGTAACTGATTGTAGATTCGACACCTGTATCCAACCAGGGCATATCTGCATGAAGAGTTAAGAGATTCGACACCTGTATCCAGCCAGGGCATATCTGTAGACGACCAATTCCAGATTCGATTCCTGTATCTAGCCAAGGCATATCTGTGAGTGATTGATTGTAGATTCGGTTCTTGTATCTAGCCAGGGCATGTCTGCATAAACAGTTTAGAGATTCGATACCTGTATCCAGCTAGGGCACGTCTGTAAACAACCTTTTGAAGTTCCGGATTCGATTCCTGTATCTAGCCAGGGCACATCTGTGAGCAACTAATTGTAGATTCAATACTTGTATCTAGCCAGGGTATATCTACATGAAGAGACTGAAGATCAACACCTGTAACAAGCCAGGAAACCATCTTCCTTTCTCAAAATACGCAAGTTCTCGCTAAGGAATCTCTTACGCGATCAACGCTTCCAAATGGCATCTATAAGCCCATTCCCGACAAGGTTCTGTCACGTCTCCAGATGGAATCTATAAGCCCATCCTCCTATCCATCCTATCTCCAAATGGCATCTATAAGCTCATTCCCGACATCACATTGCTGATACTCCACCATGCGAGTGCAAGATTCTGGGCACTCTAGTGTCCAATCTCCTTTTACCCTCGAGTCACAAAAGGCAAACTTGCCAATCTAACTCTTCAGGTCCAAGAAGATTGAACAGGGGCAACTGTTGTACCCCAAAATTTGCCCTCCCATTTCCTCAACATTTTCTCACCCCAAGACCCTTGGAGCTCAAGATCAAGTTAGGGTTTGCCCTGCTCAAGACTTCTCCTTGCACTGTTGACCCAAATTAGGGTTTGTGTTTGCACAAAGATGTTTTGACCTAAAATTCCCAAGATGACTTCCATGCTTCATGTTGGACTCACAAGTTTATCCATACCAAGTTTCAAGCCTTGATTCCAATCTTTGCCCAGTCAATTGGACAGTTGACCTAGAAATCAGTTGTATTGGGGAAAAAGTCAACTGTGGTCAATTGACAGTCAAACCTCATGATTTTTGACCCACATCAACATTATGAACTCATATGAACCATTTGGTCAAGTTTGGATCACAATTCCACAAGAAATTTGATCAGATCACCAAAAGGGTAAAATAGTCATTTTTAGGGTTTTGACTACACAAAGGCAATTTTTGACTGTTTGACCTGGACAATGGCAAACCAAGCTCACATATGGACTCAAGGACTCAATGACATTGTCTTGACATGTTCAACAAGTTCAAAAGATCCCAAATGCACAAGTTTGACAGATGAATTTTCCAGTCAACTGAGCCAAAATTGACTGTGTACTGAAAAGTCAAACTTTGACTTTTTGGTCAAAATCAAGTGTCAAGATTCATTTTTCATCAAAACATGCCAAATTGTGAAACTTGTTCATCAAGAAATCAAAAATTACAAATTAGGGTTTGAAATGAAGAATTTTCATAACAGAAATTTTCTAAGTTATGAAAATCCCTAATTTTTTCCTAACTTTGTCCCATCTTTTCATCAAGATACATTTGGATTCAAACAAAACTCAAAACATGAAAGTTATAGTCCATTTCAAAATCTACAACTTTGATTCACAAAGTTTCCTCAAAAGAAGCTTGTAGCTAAAGTTATGATTTTTGGAATAAGGGTGCAAAACATTCTTAACTTAGAAATTTTTTGACCTATTCTAGGCAGGATTTTTGCCTAACTTCATGGCCACTTTTCACATGCTTCCACTTGGAATTTCAACTTGCATTACAAATATGGATTGTAGTAATCATTCCAAGCTTTCCAAAATGTCCAAGAACTTCTCAAACACCCTTGTGGTTAGGGAGAATCGAATTTGTCAATATAGGAAAAAGTCACTTTGTTCATGAGCCATTTTCATGTTCATACACTTTGCAATTTTTGAAATCAGCATGTGCAAGCTAGTTACAGGCCTCTAATGCATATCCTTTGTGTCCAAGTCTTACTTTGTGTGTTTAACCATTACATACAAGATTGAGCCATAAATGGAAAAAGCATTTTATCTATTCTTGTAAAGCACAACTTTATGTCAAACACAAATCTAAGAAGTACCAAAGCATATCTCTTGGGCAAAAGTTCATGAACAAAGTCCACTTATCAAGAGTGATTTATGCAGCATAGATTGAGGGGAGTAGGGGCCTGCATTGTCAAGACACATTCTCTTACTTATCAAAGAAGAAACTTGTATTTTGAAACAACAACTCTCATTCCTGGAATCAGAAGCCTAAGAAAACTTGTTGAACACATTCCAAACATCAAGCCTGACCTAAAACACGAGCCAACCACCTTCAACACCTCCCCAAACACAGAAACACCACTTTGCTGCACAAAACAGGGCACCTGCTGCAGATTGAGGTCCACAACTCAATCCATTCGTGCGCCTTGGCCAAAACCAGTTCATACACACTCCATAACATCCATACAAACTATTCCAAGCCCTAGCTACAGACTGTAACACCTCTAACCAACTTCACCATTTTCACTTTTTCTGTTTTGCAGATTGACTTCTATAGCTCGATTCATTTAGTTTCAAAGCAAGCTAAAGGTTGGAGAAGCATCCCTGAACTTCAAGCAAGCTGTACAAGTCCTCACATTGCCTTGAAAGTACCTCCATTGTCATACACGATCCAAGCTTAACAATTAAGTTCATGGACTTCTATCTCTCAATCTAGGAAGAGTTAGGTTTAGGTTTATGAATGAAAAATGCTCTACTCATGGCCCTGAAGCTACACATATAATTACTTTGCATTTATGTTATGCGTGCTGAGAGAATTTGGAACCTGAACATTAGAAAAAACTTAGGTCAGGAATTGGGGGAGAAGAAATTCTCTCTCATTTCTGAGAGTTAGATCAAGTTCTTGGTATGTATGGATTCGTGATTTGATGCTTGACATTTCCTGTGTTATTAGTTTGTGCTAAAAATCAAAGAATCAGGAGTTGTGATTGAAGCAAGGAAGCGCGCGAATTTTCAAACAAAACTGTCTGGAGGTTGAAGACAACCTCTTTGGGCTGGGCCTGTGTTGTTCTTTCTATTTGCACCACTCATTTTCCACTTGCACCCCCTTGGCCCATTGTGTTTATTTTTATCATTTTTTGACTTTTTCTTTTTTATTCTGACTTGTTATTTTTTGACAAAACATAAAAAATATTAAAAACATTTTTTCAACCATTTTTGCATTTTATTTGAATTTTGTTTGTTTTATTTGAGTTTATACACATAAATAAACATAATACCTTGTTATTTAAAAATACTAAAAAAATAATACAAACACATTTTATTTTATGATTTTATTTTATTTTATCCTTTGAAAACATTTTATAAAATATACTTTTTTTTTGTAAATAATAAATATTGTTATTTTTTGTACATATTTAATATATTTAGTAAATATTATAAACACTTATATATTTATTAGAATATTTAGGAAAAAATACAAAAATAATACATTTTTTTATTTTATTAATTTTTAACATCAAAAATACTTTTTTTACAATATACTTCCTTTTTATTTATTTTTTGTATATAATTAATAAATATTGCATACATTAAATAATAAATACATTTTATTTAGCAAATTAGGGTTTTGCCCTAAAAAACATAAAAATACCCAAAAATTATCCTTTTTTTATTTTTGTTTATTTGTCACATGAAAAACCCTTTTACATACATATAAAAATCATTTTTTGCATCTTGCATATTTTATTGTATTTTTATTTAATTTTTGTGCAATTAAATAATTTGTAAATTCATTTGGATTGTAATAGCTTAGATTTAAATTTCTTGCTAAATATCCCCATTTGAACATTTGTACCCCCCATCCCATAATTGTGTTGTAATAATTTAGGACCTTTAAATTCCGCATTTAAAAGCTTTCTAAATATGCCATGATAGACTTAGGGTTTTGTATGCAAAAATCAACCAAACAAATAGCTTGATCTAATTCAAAGATAACAAAGCATGAAAATGAACAACATAACTCACACTTGCACCCCTAGGGTTACTCCACTTGATGCCTTCAATAATGGGCTATGTTGCATGTTAGGTGTCTTTGGCAAAACAAAAACAATATCAAATGATCATAGTCCCTCGATGACGCTTTCGAAAGTTGCCTAAACATGATCAAGTCCCTTAAAGGAAAAATTGCCCAAAGACACTTGGCACCATTGCAATCATGGTCTAAACGATGACCCGCGCCCGTCCCGTTCACATCCTAACACAAGATTGTCCACCAAATATAATGGTGGAACAAAATTGTTAAAAGGGTTAAAACATAGCAAAGATCTTTGAGAAATTTAGGAGTAGACAAACTCTTAGTTACTTGATCAAACTTACAAAATAAAAACACTTGCCTATTTTTCAAAACCACACATCACAACACACTTTCAAAACAACTTTCAAAAACATTGAAAACTTTTCAAAAGATATACACCTTTGTATACATCCAAACATGGGTCATTACAAAGGTTGCCACCACATTGGCCTCTTTTCAAAACATTTTCAAACCCACACACAAAGCACCATTTCAAACAATTGAAAAATCAAGGCAAGTTGATCTAAGCAAGTAACTAAGAGCCCATGGATAACCATGGATAGAAAGGGTGCTAATACCTTCCCTTTCTATAATCTACTCCCCGAACCCAAGAAAACATCTCAAAGGTTTTTGCTGTGCTTTTTAACCTTTCCTTAGGATAAAATAAAAAGTCGGTGGCGACTCTTGCTCAACCGAAACATTTGCGAAAACAAACGCAAAACCTCAAGCCAGTTCTCCCACCGTATCACAGAACTGGCGACTCTGCTGGGGAAATTTTAAAGTGGAGTAACCTTAGGGCTTAGATCACCCTCTGCTGGGGAAATTTTAGTTGGTTTCAACCTATCTTATCAAAAGTAACTGGGTTCTAGAGGATCTCAATATCACTGACCATCCTCCATCGGTCATGGTTTCAGCTCACGCAATCTTTTCTTGCGGCCGGAACTATCTCGAGAGTATGGTCTCAATGAGTGTAGCATCGAGTATCAACCAGATCTCATCTTTACACCGAGGCTGGCTATCTCACTACTTTCTAATGGTCAAGTTGGTCGATTAAAGGTTCTAAGGTCAGTTGATGCTTAACGACACACGCAGCGGCCCCGTATTCTCCTTGTTTCTCCACAAGGGATATCGGTACCAACCAATGTGCCACATCAATGTAGCTACTGCTTCAACTGTATCGGTCTACGTCGTACAGTTCCCTCACAGTTTATTGCTACTTACCTAAAAGGTGTCCCCAGATCCGGGTTAGGATCTATAGTAACTCCCAAACAACCCTTAAAAATAAAGCAACCAAAACAAACAAGAGAAGCAATTTATGATGAACTAAATCCTAAGGTATACCCTACTTATTCTTATCCCCAGAAGAGTCGCCAGTTTTGTGATACTATGGCAGAACCGACTGTTTTGAAAAATGTTGGTTTGCATTTTGTATTCGCAAAATGTCGCGGTAAGCAAGAGTCACCACCGACTTTTATTTTATCCAACTGGAAAGCAAAAAAGCACAGAAAAATTCCTTTTTCGAGATTTTGAGTAGGGGGGTAGATTATAGAAAGGGAAGGTGTTAGCACCCTTTCTATCCATGGTTTTCCATGGGCTCTTAGGTACTTGCTCATCTTTTAAAATTGCTTATGTGTTTGTGTTTTGAAAAAGTTTTGTTTTACTTCATTTTAACCCTTGTTTCTGTCCTCAAGAGTGTTACGAAGTTGTTTTTGAAAAATTTGTTTGAAAAAAGTGTTTGGTGTGAAAAAGTTTGATTTGAGCAAGTACCTACTAGCATCTACCTACTAGAAAAAAGATTGTTTCTGTTCTCATTTCCTTTAGACAATGTTATCCTACTATTTAGAAATAGGTAGCATCGTCGTTGGAGTTGTAAGGGTCAATTCGAAAGGGACGTACGATCACTAAAGCAATGTTGGGACGTCTTAGTAATAACCCTAAAGTCTTAAGATCATATTCGAGGCAACATTTTCGAGGCATCCTTTCCGAGGCAACATTTCCGAATGGGGCATTTGATCTTTGTTTAGACAGGAGGGCCACCACTAGACACCCTATACTTAATGACCGTTTACCAAAGGCAACCGAAGTGAGAGTATACCCTAGGAGTGCACATGTGCGAGTGATTTGATTTCAATTATTATCTTTGCACATTAGGATTTTCTAGCCGTTTTAAATTATCATGCAATCTTGTCATACAATCTTATTAACATACATCTAAACAGTTAATATTTGCGAGAATTAAAATGCGAGAAATAAAACCTACGCTATTACAAGGATTTGGGGTAGGGATTAATTACATAGCCAAAAAACCTGTAAAAGACGATAAATAAAGAAAATCCTAATTAAACTATTACATACCATGGGAAGTTACATTAATATTGCAAAAATAATAAAGTCACGCGCGATGAATCAAAAACGAGAGATTTAGGGTTTTGACCCCAACTACCTAATTGTAATTTAAAAGAAAAATCAATTTTTGTTGTTTTTGTACTATTTTAAGAAAATAAAGTTTAATTGAATAAATAAAATAACCTAATTACTAATTAATTTGAATTTAAGAAAAATAATTAAATTAACCTATTTTTTGCATTTTTTGTTTTGAGAAAAGAAATAAAAATTAAACCAAGAGTTAACCCTAATTTTTCTAATTGATTTTAATTATATATAAAAGTTAGAATTACCCTAAATTAAATTAAACTAGTATTAAAATTAAATTTGATAAAATAAAACCTAATTCTAAATTTTTTTTGTGAAACTTGATTTTATGATTTTTTGTGAAAAAAGAAATTAATTGTGTTAGAAAATAATTAAACAAAATAAATAAATAAATGAAATAAATAAAAAAAGAATGGGCCTGGTATTGTTTCAGCAAAAGGGGAGTGTGGTTGGAAATTCTGAGCCCAATAATTCCTGGCCCCTTTGATGGATCCTGGAGTGTGAGATGCACTGGATTGCCTGTCCAAGAAAAACATGAAATAAAGTTGGGACCTGGGGATCGAACCCAGGCCCTTAGGCATTCTCCCACTGCGCGCTTTCCAGCTGAGCTGGTTGTATTAGTTGTATAACCAATAACAAATAAATATTATATGATATAAACAAAATATTAATTCTTAAAATGCGTGAAATTTGAATTGGCAATCCATGAAGCGCCACGTATCATTCTTCTTCCTCCCACCGTCGTTGTAAATTTCATGACTTTTACCTACGGACGCTGAGTGTAGGTATAACCCTGTGCCTTTCCAAAATCTCATACAAGTATGATAAATGAAAACCAATGGTACCAATCCACTTGTTGCAACCTCACGAGCATCATGGTACCATTATTAATGGCCAATTTTCCCTATATGCAAAATCCCTAAAAACAAAGCTCGAACCCTAACCATGGCAACTTGATGTACAGTCAATAAAAATGAAATTAATCATAACCATTAGCTTGCAAACAACTCAAGGATTGTGAATATATCAATTAATCATGCTAAATATGCCAGAATTAAGGTTTTAGAATTCAAGAAAATGCATAAACCGTGTGAACCTTACAGCGTGATTCTGAGTGTGGGGAAGCTTGCTAGCGATTGAGGCACGGTCCTAGGATGCCCAGCAAACGATTGGTATGATCAGAATGGCTTGAGAGGGCCTGGAACTTGGAAATCAGTTTGCAACTTTTTCTTGAATTTTTTGAAACTTGTTCTCTCTCTTGCACGCCTCCAGCCTCCTATTTTTGGTCTGCACTTGTTCCTTATGTATAGTAGAATGCATTAGGGTTACAATTCTGTAGCAAATCTCTTCCAAATATGAATATTGATTCATGATTTGATCCTTGTGCAAAATCTTTCCAAATCAAGCAAATCCAATCTTTTTCTGTCCATTTTTCACCTTGCACAATTTGATCTTACTTCCAGCTGTGTAATGAACCCAAACATGCACAAAATCTCAAGATTTAATTAGCTTTTTATATTTTTACTATTTTATATTGATTTTATTTGATTTAATTGAATAAAATAAAAATAAATAAATAAATAAAAGAATGACAAGTGGAAGGGCTCATGAGTCGTGGGTCACATTACAAACTCAGTGCAAGCATAAAAAGTTGGGCCCATTTGACAAAAAAATGCAATTTTGGACACTTTTGACTTTTGGCAATTTTGCAAAAAAGGGTCAACTTGGCCAATGCATAACTCTCTCAATTTTGACCTTAGAGATGTGTTCTTAGACTTTTTATAAAGCTTAAGATGTCCTCTAAGCAACCCTTTTTGTCTCATCTCAATTGAGTCCTCCATGTTCATGTATGAAGCTTTGACCCAAAAGGTGTTTTTGTTGACTTTTCAAAATGACCTATAATGTCCAAATTCATATCTTCTTGTGAGTGCACATTTTGAACTTAGGAGATGAATATGGATTATAGGGAATTACATCCTCTTAAAAATGAGCTTTGGATGGGTCATTTTTGATAAAGTATGAGAAAGTTATGCTTGGTCAAAGTTGAGTTGACTTTTCCTACAAAACCCTAATGTGGCAACTTTTGGGTTTTGATGTATTTTGAGCAATCCTTGAGGAATCATGATAAACCCTTGATCAAATGATGAATAATACTTCAAAATGAGAATGTTGACCAAAAATCTTGAGGTTTGACTGTATGTGGGCCACAGTTGACTTTTGCCCTAGCACGGTCGATTTTCAGGCCTTTGAGCAATTGACTGAGCAAACTTCCTCTGCAAGGCTTGAAACTTGACATGGATGATCTTTAGAACATATTAGGACAATGGTGAGCATTTGGGATCTTTTGGACTCAAGCATCTTGATGCAAAATGAAACCCTAATTTGAGGTAGACTGCCTTAGGAGAGAGTTTGTCTGGTCAACCCTTGGACTCCCTTGAGCAATTTGAGGACCTCACTTGACATGTATTGAGAAATATGGGAGGGCAAATTTTGGGGTACAACACGTATGATTTGATATCATTGATGCGGACGAGTTATTTCCCTTTGGTAATCATTTTCAGGCACTCACCAAAACCTTTGATTATATATATATATATATATACCCTGTGAATAAGACAAACAAAAAATAGAGAATAATAAATATATGAAATGCAAAGAAGCGTGAATGCATGAATGTAGGGCTAAATGACGGGATTTTATGGATGGTACATGTTGTACCCCAATTTTTTCCCCTAAGATCCCTTCATCATACCATGTTGATTCAATCACAAAAAAATCACATTAAGGATTTTGGTTCTCCTCCCTATCTTTAGCTTTGCTCTTTGAGGAATCACCAAGCACCTTGACTTGTTTTCTTTTGTGATCATGAATATTTTGTCTTGATTTTTATTTTAATTAATAAAATGCAATGTTGGTTTGTCTTACTTGTTAATAATGTAGGTAAAGGCAATGGGGCTTAGCATGTTGCTCCATGGGTTCATGAGTTTATTTCCATGCCCTAGTCAATAAAGCTTGAGAAGTCCAAACCTCACCGTTGAAGTTATTTTGGAAGAAATGGAATGGAAAGGTTTATTTTGGTTCACCATATTTCAAAGTTATCAAAATTGATTCAAAAGTACAAGGGGTTGATTGAAGAAGTTGTCATGGTTGGACAAGGCCTTGCTCCCATTGGTCACAAGTGCATATTTCTCTCAATTCTCAAGATATGGAAGTGGTTTTGGTGGCTGTGAATTCTAATTTTCATCCTCAATAACTTCTATTTACAAATCAAGAGTGTTGGTAAAATAAGGTGGTTCAAAATTGTCAAGGTTCCTCAAAGCATTTTCTGGATCTATGAGCTAGGGTTTTGAACTTCAAAGAAGTATATCTTGCTCATATTTGGGAATTTTTGAGTGATTCCAATGACATCCTTATCTTCAAAGTTATATTAACAAATAACTTCAAAAGTTTCAAGGAGTTTCATGTGGAAGAAACTTGATGATGAAGAAAGATTACAAGTCCTCCAGATGAACCCCCAATTTCTCATGTTTGACTTCAAATGATCATAACTTGGTCAATTTTTATCACCTTGGGCCCACTCTTTTTCCATAATGATATTGAGGATGTGATCTTTATTCCTTCATTTATGTGAAAAGTGAGAAAATGGATGGAATATGCCCTAAAGATGCAAAATATTATAGGTTATTTCATGATTTTTTGCTAACTTCAACAATTCATAACTCTCTCGGTATTTGGAGATTTTGAATGGTTCAAGTTTCAAAGTGTCATTTAAGAGGTCTATTTCATGCTATCTTCTTTGGTTAAGAGAAAATTCGAAGTGGAAGGCCATGTTTGGATGCAAAACATTATAGGTTACTTTTGAAGAAAATTTGAAATATTTATAAGTATGGAAAGTCAACCATTTTTCTCCAACTTTGACTCAATGCAACTTTCAGCTCAAGCATCCATTTGATTTCAATATTTTTCCATTGCAAAGTTTGTAACATCATCTTTCTAAAGCATCAAGAATTATGCCCTAAGACCCCTTGAGCTGAGAATGCCATTGATTTGAACTTGGTAACTTGAAACTGAAGTTTCTTCAAAAGTCAGAATTTGAAATCATTGATTTAGCTTCTAAACACTTTGTTTCTGCGCATTTTTGCCTCTAAACATGTTTAGTGAACTTCCAGAAGTGATTAGCACAGCAAAACGCGCTTTTTGGATCAGTTTTGATCAAATTAGAAGTCACACTTTTCTTGTTTGCAACTTCACACGATTTCCCTCCAAACTTCATCATTTCTCACGCTTGGACAGCCAGAATCACCCTGTCAAACTTGTTCCATAACTCATATTTCTGCAACTTCGAAATCTGTGTTTAAGCCTTTTTCAATCCAATTTTTAAATCAATTTACCTTCCTTGATCTTCCCTGAAGCTAACCATACAATTACCTTCAAGAACCGTGCCCTATATTGCTCCATAGAAGTCTAGTTTAAGAGCTCTGCAACTCAATTTCAATAGGTAGATTTCTCCATCAATTCTTCAAAACTTCGATATCATTGTGATGCTATCATTGCCCTGGTTCTAGTTGCAACACTTACCTTTATCTGGAAACATGTTTTGACCATGAAATTTCAAACCCCTTTTCAAAACTTTCCTTCCAAATTGCTTGAGCTATAGTTTATATAAATTTGTCACGAAGGTGTGGTTGTCTTCGTCTTGAAGAGACGAAGCGAATGGCATAAGTCTGAGCTTCTGATTTTACAGTTTGAGAGACCTGCAATTCACGTTGGCTGGAGGTTGAAGATGACCAACGTGTAATCTTCCAACCAATGAAGGCGCGCCATCTGTTTTTTTTTTAAAATCTGATTTAATTAATGATTTTATGTTTTATTCACTAATGACCATGATATGCACAGCGCCAGATCCCTTGAATTTGATTACTAACGCGCTTTGACTCTCATCCAATGGTCCACATATTTTTGACTTTTTTTTTCTTTTCAGATTTTTATATTTAATTGTTTTAAATTTCAAAAATTCATAGAAAATTCATTTTTAGTCCAAAAAATCTGAAAAAATTATGAAAATATTTTTGATTTTTCTCTTTCTAAATTTTAATTTTTCACAATTTTATTTTGTGTTTTGATATTTTTTATAAATTTTCACTTTATTTGATTTGTTTTAAATGTTTAAAAATACTTTTATGCATTTTTTAATTCTAAAAAAATTATGGAATGATCCTATGATATTGTGACAAATATTGGCGACCTCATTCATTTTTTATTTCTGACTTTGGTATTTTTATCATTTTTGGTTTATTTTACTCATTTCTTTTAATTTTAAAAATAGTTTCTGACTTTAAAAAATTACCAAAAAATTTATAAAATTATCTTAGTTCATTTCTGATTTTTCTATGGTCTTACTTTTTATTTCTTAGTTAATTTGAACATAGTTGATATTTTTCTCTTTTATTTCTATTTTAAAATATTTTAAAACCTTTTTAATGTATATACTAAATGCAATATTATTTTGTGATTATTTTCTGGCTGATCTTGGGTTGAATTTTTTATTATGAACTTTGTTAACATCATTGGATCCATGGTATTAAGTTTAACTCCATAAAAATGGATGAATGATTTTAATAATAGTTTAATTGAAATTTAATTCAAATGTGGTTTGTATTTTCTTTCCCACCCCTCTTCATCTTACCCCTTTCTTATGGAACTAAGTGTTATTGGAACATGATCTATATATAATGTCTCAAAACAAATGGTGCATAGATTGATATTGACCGACCTCAAAATAGGTGCGACTTCTACATAAGTCCACTTATGATTGCTTAACATAGCGCTAAATTTTGTCCCGATTCGAATAAATGATCATTTATGGCCCAAAACTATGTTTGCAAGCCTAAGTATGTTAATTTGATCTCTTTGATCCAATAACCAATCCTCTAATGGATCTACAACACTTTTGGTCAACGCGGATCACTTAAACATTGTTGATCATCAAATGGTACTTTTAAGGATTCCAAATGGATGATATGCTTGACAAAAAGCAAATGCAATTTGTTGTGTGGAGACTTTGGTTCTACAAATCCTCTAATGAGTTCCAAATGCAAGTTTCAAGATGGTCATCCAACTAACCACTAATTATCAAATTGTTTTTACTTTATGCCTTTTATTTTTTATGCTTTATGTACCATTTACTTTAAGCATTACATTTCATGTCTTTTTTTTGCTCACTTGAGCTTTTCTTTTCTCTTATAAGACACCTAATAATCAACATGAACCATAAAAACCTTTAATGATACTTGGACTATTTGGATAATATCCTTGGCATTATGGATCATTGGACTTCTTGGACTTAGGAGTAGAAACCTTGGCCTGTATTGGAGACCTTGTGACCTTGATGGATATTTTGTCTGGAGTTCTTGAGGTTTACCTCAAGACATTGGGTTGTTTGTTTGTTTTGTGTGCAGGTTATTGTGATTACATACTTTGTTTGTAATCTGGAATTCACTCGTATACAGCCGTTACTCTGCCCAATTTTTATAAAGACTTAATACACTTGAAGTTTGGTTTTTTTAAGAGGTCTAGTATCTTTGCTTGCTTGGTTTCAATCCAAAGAATGGGAATTCTATCTTGGCTCATAATATCAAGTATTGGCTTCTTGTTGGTTAGGTGTTTCTTATCCCTAGCTTTTACCTTATGCTTTAGGATAGTCTCTTCTTCTCCTCCCATCTTCTTTAATTTCAAAAATCTTCTCTCTCATTTTGAAAACTATTCTTGTTTTTTAAACTTGAACCACTTTCATAATAAACTTAGACTTAGGTCCATGCATTTTCAAAACCTTTTCATAAATAAACTTCAATCAACTTAATAATACCTTGACATTTTTTGTGAGAAGACTAAAAGTCGATCAATTTCATTTCAAACCATTTTGCCACTTTGGCTTTTTATCTTAAAACCTTTCTCAAAATATTAGACTCTTGTCAATCCTTATAGTGATGCAAACAACTATACTTCTACAATATATAGTGAAGAGAGAGATTTTCAACTTGGGTGTTGAGTGAAGCATTGTTTATTTTAAAATCCAAGCCATATTCTCCACTTTGAGATGATGCAAATTCTCCTTTCTCATGATTGTGGGTAGTAAGTATGTTTTTCCACACGAAAAATGACAATTATGTCTTATCTTATAAAATCAATTAACATACTTATGTTTTAAAATATTTTAAAAGAGGAACTACGTGTATCCTAATCCCCTATTGCATGAAAGGTGGTACGTAGGCACTAAGGGTTCACAACCGCG
This sequence comes from Vicia faba, assembly GCA_948472305.1. Lineage (NCBI taxonomy): Eukaryota > Viridiplantae > Streptophyta > Magnoliopsida > Fabales > Fabaceae > Vicia > Vicia faba. Next base: position 1,408,444,126 of record OX451737.1, on the reverse strand, counting down.
GCAGGTGCAAAAAACCATTAAAATATATTTCTTTTCTCACCTCCACCATCAATTTTTATACAACATTTTATAGCCAAAATATACAGATTTACAAAGAGGTTCCTACGGAGTATCGTAGATGTTTAGGATGTTAATACCTTCCCTTTGCATAACCAACCCCCTTACCTTGAATATTTCCCCCTCTTTTTGGGTTACTCGCTCTTTTCCCATTCCTTTTGAAAGAATAAGGCACTGTGACGATTTTTATTTTGATCTGCATAAGTCTAGTCAATCCAATGGCTTAGTCTTAAACATTTCTACCGCTACAGTATCCTTAGAAGGTAGGCTCTTAGCTTAGGCCTATGGATATTCTACTCTCCATATAAGGTGGTTTCCTTAAGGGTGTCATGAATATCACTAGAGAGAAAGGCACAAGAGTCTCCCTTAAGTGGAGCCTCTTTATAGACTGAAACTTTCGTCTCCAAGTCATAAAAGGTCACATCATGAGATTTTGGTTTAAAGGTTGTACAAAGATCCATATGTTTCATTCCCAAGTCCTACTTCCCAAGAGGATTTCTATTGATAGGTATTCCTTTTGCGGAATTCCACTGGCTCTGGGCAAAGTCGTCACATAAACTCGTAGGGATGATGTATCCCGTTGGCTAATAGACGAACCTTCTTCCTAAGGATTTTTGAAAATATTTTTGCAAAACTTAAATTCCACCACATATATAATAACATGATCAAATGCAATAAGAAAAATAAATGAATAATTAAATAAAAAAATATTAAAACTTTAAAATTAAGTAAAAAACCCTAAACCCTAAAACTAAAGGGTAAGACTTCTAAACCTAGGGTTGAGTCCCCAACAGAGTCGCCAACTGTTGTAACTAGCTTTTAATACAGAGTCGCCACCCTTAATTTTTATCCTAAGAAAAGGAATATAAAGTAATAACCTTAAAAGTTAGAGATTATAGAATTTTTGACTCGGTTCTAAACGAAGGGAAGGTGTTAGGCACCATTCATCTACCTTGTTCATAAAGATACTAGGTTTAGAAGCGCAATTTTTAGGAAATAGGGTTTTAATTATTATTAGGAGAACTCGCCACAATTTTAATTGTATGCCTACGTAGCCTCTTATTAGGAATCAGAGTCTCAATTTGTAGTTCGTAGTTGGTTTGTATTTTTTATGGGTTAAGAATTATATTTGAATTTCTCGGATACTCAGTCTAGGTGTAAGAATAACGGAGATATTAGACGGAGTATGCAGTCGATTCAAATATACCTGTAACCTTTTTTGAAGATTAATTGTTAGATTAATTTGATTTACGAAAATAATTTGTTGTTGGTGAAGTAGTTTTTATGTATTAATTGTAAAAAATTATCTTATTATGCATGCTTAAAATAATTTAATTTAATGCAATAAATAGAAAATATTTTTGATGAATTGAAAAATATATTATTTGATTTATAATAATAAAATATATTTAAATTATAAAAAAAATTAAATATAAAATATAAGAATTATAAATAATAAATAAGTAATAAATAAATAAAAAAAGAGATTAATTAGAAAAAAAACGCAGGGGGTGCAGACTAGGTTAGGCTAGTAAAATGGGAAGGTGTTAATAGAATGGGCTTGAATTCAGATGTTGAATTCAGGCCCTAAAGACAGGGGGTATGTTTTAGAGTTAGGAAGTAAAATAGAGGATGCAAGAAGTAGGGGGCCAAGTCCAGATTTTGGACTGGGCCCATTAGACTGGGGGAGGTGCGTTGTTGTGTGTATTCGCAAATAAAAAAAGAATGGTGTGTGGATTGTATGGCTTAAGCCCAGAAAATGTTCTAGGGGCCCAACAAAGCTAAGGGCGCAGTGGGATCGCGTAAGCGCAAGTGTATGGTGCTATCATGGGCTACCGGGATGTTTAACGTACGATGGTGATCAGAAGGTCATGATGGAGGGAATACGGTAACTGTTATAGTTGACACGCATTTGATTATTGAACATAATATATTTTCTTTTAACAAAATACTTTTCATTTGTTATTTCCTTTCCTCTCCCTTCCTCGCTTCTATCTTTTCTCCTCCCCTTCTCTTAATGACTAACAACAATGAAACCCTAACCTCACTGCGGCGGCGTAACATTTCTCTCACCCCTCCTACAACAATAACCTTTACAACGATCCAAACAAAAACAACAGAAAAAAAACAATACAAGCTAAGTGGTTACCGTCCATGCCATAATTTGTTTTTTCTTTGCATTCCCTTCACGACTCTTTCTGATCTCTACCTGCTCGCCTTGTTTTTGCACGTACAACGACAGTGTTTTGGTGATGGTGACGACGGTGGCGGTC